>JAVIAB010000051.1:52499327-53699327 GCA_032433765.1 Megaustenia siamemsis
TGGCTTGGCAGAAGGTCAACAACAGAAATGATAAATAACTGTCGAGATCGAAAGTTGTGGAGAGACATGATCACCTACGCCAGCAGGCGGCATGGTACTTGATGATGATGTCTCTGCGGAATCCCATATGTCTTGTACTTGAGCAGTGAAACAGTTACAAACTTCCAAGTGGCAATCTTTCAGTGTATAAAATGTTCTTAAAATGTGCATTAAGAGGTGCTTCCATTTTCTATTGTATTTCATTCAGGCTGATCATTCGGTATGCTTGTGTCCATAGTTAAATCAGGAATTTGCGTTGTGTATAGTATGCACTGGGAGCCGCAATAGCTCAGTGGTTAGTGAACTGGACTACAAAGGACAAGAGGTAGGGTTCGATCCCAACCGACGGCTTCCGTTTCACCCAGTCATTAATGGGTACAGGATTTTTTTCTGGGAAAGTAAAGTGGCACGGGCGTAATACCGACCACATTACCCCAAAAATCATGTGCCGAAGGTCTGTAAAATTTATGGTCACTAACACCATATTCCCTATACGCCACTTGGCGTGACGGGGGTACTTGACTTTTTTTATAGTATGCACTATTTATAGCTTTATAGCTGTCATTCATTTTCTGATTACATGGCTATGCCGTCGCCAACGACGGTTATGCCATATGTAAATGTATCCAAATCCTGCAATTATCTGGACAGTTTTCCATTTTCCATACATGATTGTGGTGCGTATTGACAATGACACCCAGTGCATTTTAAAAGTACTGTGCTTTTATAACGTATCTCTACAGCTAAGGTTACCAAGTTGTCTATTTCATTTTACTTATTCTCTGATACATTAGATGTTCGTTCAGTCTTTTAAACTTTCCTCATCGCTGCAAATCTCTGCAAGGTTTTCTGTCCTCTATATTCTGTCTGTCTGTCACTGTTTGAGGCACTTCACCTGATTAACTAAAATGGAATTTACCGCTCCTGCTATAACGCGAGCAGTTTGATTTTGAAGACGGTTTTTTTTTTTGGAAGAAAGTTTGTTTTCGCTAAGGTAGTCCAGTCTATGTTGTTTTCAAGAACCAGTCTGATACTGTCCATGTTCTAGAGTGCGCTCTCGTCAGAACTCGATGTAGTACCAGCTAATTTCTTTATGACAGACACACGATGCTTTGTGAGAAGTTTAGTCCTCGTTATCTGTGATTTACACGTCAGACGGCAGTCAGACATTCAGTCCTAAGTTTGCAGACATTTCCCTTCAGGGCTATCCCATTTATCTAAAGAGGAGCTAGTTTGTTGGTAATGGAAAAATGTGTTCTTTAAATTAATTTTAAGGAACCAAGAATTAGTCCAGTTTTAGAGAATTCCAAGCGAGTCCTAAATTTGTGTCCAGCGATGGTGAAGGTTTGAGAAGTCTGGTAATTTCATGAACTAGAAATAAATAGTTTTGGAAAACATAGACTTAAGTGGAAACACCTTGTGAAATCAGTGGCGACTTTTCTGAGAGGAATAGTACATTCTACATTAACAATGTGGGAGCCGCGATAGCTCAGTGGTTAGTGAACTGGACTACAAAGGACAAGGGGTAGGGTTCGATCCCAACCGACGGCTTCCGGGTCACCCAGCCTTAAATGGGTACCGGATTTTTTTCTGGGAAAGTAAAGCAGCACGGGCGTAATACTGACCATATTATCCCAAAAATCATGTGCTGAAGGTCTGTAAAATATAGGGTCACTAACACCATATTTCCCTATACGCCACTTGGCGTGACGGGGTAAAGAGAAAAGACATTAACAATGTAAGCAACTAATTTTACATACACTATGGTAAATGTAGATAAAATAGCGCTTCCATAGAGTCTCATGCTTTGTATCAGAAATTCGCTTGTATATCTATTTTGGGAAAGTGAAGATAGATTAATTCGAAACAAAATGGTACCGAATATCTTTCAGATACATTGGATAATGGAAAAGAGTAATGAAGGCTTATTAAAAGACTTACCATTGAACAGATCTGGATTATAAACACCTTTCTACAGACGGAATTAAAATACTATGACCACGTCAAAAGACACAGCGGGTTGGAAAGAAGAATAATGGAAAACATAACAAGGACAGATCAAGGAGAAGGTGGTTTCAAGAAATCACGGAGACCTTAAACATGACAACTGAAGAAGTGGGTGACCTGGCTCGAGACAGATTCTTTCAGGCGGACTGTAGTGAGTCAAGAACATGTGACATAATGATGATCTCTTTTGAGGGGTGAAGGAAGTATTTCTCCTATATCTGTTTTTGCATTTGGTTGTTAATGCTTTTTGAGTTGATGCTATTTGTCTGAGACCGCGCTGAAAGTCCAAATTATTGCTGTCTCTGAATGAAGCTCAGAGCTGATGCTACTCCCACTTTTGTCCTAATTTCTTTCTGTCCTATTGTGTCTCATATTGTCACAACATTAATTATTTTCCGCATACATCTCATTAGTAAAAACATGGATAATGACACATAGCCAAAACACAACGAAACACCTCACAAACACACTTGGACCCATGAAAACACAATGTTAACAGCAAAGACACCATGCTCAATAAATGGATAAGTAGCAAGGGGCTGGACCGTGTATGTTTTTATATTTACACTGTTGTCGTTTCTTTCAGCGTTTCTTGGATGACTTCTCCGTTATTTATAAGAGTAAACACGACAACATTCGTTGCTTATAAATCAACGTATTATCGGAAACTTCACATCACTTCGTTACACATTTCAGTGGGTTCACTTTTTCCATTTCGAAGTTCAATAATGTAAGTGTAGCTTTCACTAAGAAAATATGCTACACAGACTATCGAAAACACCGTCACGAGCTATCCGTAATTTACAAGAGATGTTTCAGCGACCAAGAGTGTCTTCTGTCAAACTGTCAAATGTTTACAAGTCTTCTGTCGATGTTTCTTGCACACAAGGGTCCTCCTAAATCGATTTGATTGCAATTGTTAAGATGTGTTAGTAGCTTGTCGTTTCATTAATAGATAGTCTTCAGTAGACAGTTTTTTCTGCGACCAAAAGTATTTTTCTTCTATTTTAAGCAATCAGAGTATTTATAATTAAATTGTTCATTATGTGCTCTATGATGCTTAATCAATCGCACTAAAATAATTTGTTTCTCCCACGTCCACAGGGCAGCGGTATATTTTAATGCAGTGATAATAGCGTCTACTTCGACTGTTTTCGTGTATGTCTTTTTAATCTCTAAATTCGACTGTTATTGAAACTAACTCACTAAGTATCTTCAGTAGACTTGTATGTGCTCGTGCGTCTTTAAACGAATGTGATGAAAGTAATACTGTATAATGGCTTCAGTGGAGTATAATGACCAAACAATTAGACTATTTTCATAATGCAGTTCGATGAGTTCTTGTGGAGCTTAAGGAATTTGACAACCATTCTAGTTAGTGACAGGATCGTTATCATCTTCACTGCTCGGAACTTGCCTCCCATAGTAGGTATTACTGAGGTTTTCTCTGTCCCATGCGAGTTTGTCCAGTGTCTTCAGCAGTCAGTCCCAGCTCGTTTAGGCACCCACCTCCTTCTTTGTCTTCCACTCTGACGTATACCAATGCCATGTATTTCATAATTATCTTCTTTAAGCAATTATGTGGTTTTTATATGACCAACTTATTTTATTTCTCTTGTTTTTGTGTTCCTTGACAACCAGTCAACTGGAATATTACGCTTTTACAAGCAAGAACGAACATTTTGTTTCTTTTTTCTGTCCAGGAAATTTAGGTTTTCTACTGTAACGCTTTCATTCGATAAAATGTATGGATCTTTCGACAAATCTGTCGATATTTTACGTTAACAGCCATAAGCTCTATGTGAGAAAATGCAGTCTCTTGATTTATGTAAAGATCTAATTATTGTTGCTATATCCCTTTTTGTCACATTCTGTGCAGTTGTTTTACCGTATAATTCGTATGCCCAATCATTTTTGAATTATGATCAAAGATTTTCCAAATTGCTTACCCTTACCCAGTGACTAGAGATGCTTTTTCTTCTTTCCTTCTTCACTTGCCTTTCATCGTCGAGGGGAGATATCATTTGTGGACTTTTGCACATCTTTTGTCTGAATTGTGTCCTGGTATTTTGCTCAGATTCTTTCATCACAATTTTAACATTTTTTTTTTGAGCTATGGCATATTTTTCGTATTCTTATTGGTTGTTCTTCTCCCACCAATTTTAAAATAGTTTCTTCTTCTCTTTAAATGCTTCTCTGTATGCTTTGTTCCTCCGCGAGGTGCTCTTTTTTGTCCTTAGTTTTGTTCCACATACTGTTGTTGCGATGTTGGTTATTATTGTCTTAAACTGCTTCAATTATTCTTCTACTGTGCTTACTTCGTTAGGGAGTTTCTTGAATTCCTCTATTAGAGTTTTTTTTAGGGTTTTCTTTGATTCTTGATCTTTTAATTGTTTTATTTTTGTTGTTTGTTCTTTTTGCTTCGTTTGTTTGTTGGCGTATCTTCGACAAGATATAACTGAGATAACAGTTTCTATTCTAGCACTGTTTTGCAACGTTAGTAGCTAATAAGTGAATATTTATTACCTTTAACTTTTAAATAAACGCCCAAGAGAGAGAGAGAGCGAGAGAGAGAGAGAGAGAGAGAGAGAGAGAAAGAAAGAGAGAGAGAGATGTAGAGAAAGACAAACATGAGTCACACAGGAGTCATTGGAATGTTTACAGAACTTTGAGAAACCCACACGCACACGCACACACAATCGTGAACGTGAGTATCCGTGATGGCAAGGCACTGTGCCTCACTGGCTCGATCTTTGCTGCTGACTGCCTATTGTTTTCCTTTAATGCTTGGGGATTTTCCGTGTTCTCACAAAATATCAATGCAAATAGCAATTTACATACAATTATTTTGATACATATTTACTTTATTTAAAATATTATCTTCTAAATATGTGATTCTTCCGCCTTTACTTTTACTCTCACTTTAAATGTCAAATCTGATAAGTTGAATTTTATTTAATAAAAAGCCAATGAGAATTGTACAGAGGGAATGCACGAACACACTTTGTTATATGAAACAATCTGAATACACCCGTGTCCGGGTAATTATTTAATATAATAATTTTTAGGTTATACATACAGTAATATTTTCATTACTTTGTGCATTGTTTGATATTGTTTCTTTAAATCAATCTTCTTGGCAATCAGTCACACAAAGTATGAAATGAATATATCTTATTGATCAAGCTTTGCTGGACATAGTATTCAGTTTTCAGTCATCACCGCGTTTGTCAATTGTGAAGAACATTTTTTCGCTGACTTCCGTCTCCAAAATGGCGGATCTAGTCCACGTCCTCTCGATCGCTGCAGAAAGTACATCCGGGGTCTGATTAATTTCGGTTCTCCGTTGTACTTTTCTGCGTTAAAGTAAAAGTGATGATCTTCTTATTACATCTGCGCCGTTAAAGCGATGTTGTACGCCAGCAACAGTTCCTTTTTGACAAATCAAGCGTTGTGAATGCGACCTTCCAACGTCTAGACTTGATCTGCGCTTTACGTCACATTGGTGCTCTTCATGGCCGTTGATGAAATTCCTTGACGCAAGTTATTTCCATGTTACTTATCAATGTAAACTACTTCGTCAGCAGCAGTTTGATCTCTTTACGGATTTTGCACAGTGTTTTGTTCGTCTTAGGCTGCTTTTACTAGAGTAATCAGAAATCGAAATGGAGCGAAATTGTGTGTACGACATTTTTTGTGTGCTACGTCATCGTAATGGTTCATCGTAAATCCCTAGACCGGCCGTACGCTAATCTTATGGTCAGTTGTTTGATGTGCGACGGGGATAATCTGACGACTAACGGTGTGTCTATATGTTTGGAATTGGAGTCAACAACGATGGCCTAACATCATCAAGCGCTCTATATTTTTTTTTAAAAATATGACGATTATAATTGTCAAGAGGACGTTAACTCCCGGTATATGGTGGATAGGCGGCGGGAACAATTGAAGGCTATGCATGAAAAGTGTTCCTTGTTGCAGTTTCCTCATATTCCAAGTCCGGCTTGTTGCAGGAGCTGCTGAGTTAAGTGGTCTGTGCACACCGTGAGCTGTGTGTCTCATCCGTTTTGATCATGTTTCGATATTCCAATTGTTTACGATGAATGATGATATCGTATGATAGGGAACAGTTGGCTGTGTTCACTTTCTGCGCGGTTTCGCCTTATGCCTTTTGGCGTGTGCTGAGACTGCTATGATGGAGACTACAGTTACCTTTCTTTGTTTGGGATATGAGATTCGGATGATTACGCTGGCACGGGCGGTTAAGCAATTATGGATTTTAATTCGTTTGCAGTGATACCGGGGCCTTCCATAACCAAATGGAACCAAATAACCAAATATTTTCGCTTTCTAATTTTGTATTCAAGGTAAGCAAATATAATTGTTAGAAAAATACTAAAAACAAGTAGAAGTGACACATAAACAAGAATTAGAAATTAAATGAGTCAAAATACAACAAAGATTTGTATACTCCACTCTAAGTTCAGCTCAATAATTAACAAAATATATACATCTAAATAGTACTTGTTAGTCAGTGCTGCATTGATTCTTTTTACAAGATTAGGATGTTATCCAAACTGGCCACTCACAAAATGTGATTTAGACAGCAGAAATAAATACAAAAAGGGTGACCTTATATTCCCTCCCCCCCCCCCCACCTCCCGCCAACCTCAACTTCCATCCCTCCTCTGCTGACTTTAGAAAACTGGATAAATGCAGTAATGAGTAATTTGTTTTAGGTGCGGGAGAGAGAGAGAGAGAAAGTGAGAGAGAGAGTGAGAGAGAGTGTGTGTGAGAGAGAGAGTGTGTGTGAGAGAGGGAGTGTGAGAGAGAGTGTGAGAGAGAGTGTGAGAGAGAGTGTGTGTGTGAGAGAGAGATAGACTGTGGTTAATATAGCCCATGGTGGAATTTAAAAAAAGAACAAAAAAACAATAAGGAAAAATACGGAGATTGAGATAGTCAAAAAGATAGAAAGACATAATAAGAAGGGCATTGGACACACACACACACACTCTCTCTCTCTCTCATACACACACATACACACACAAATACACATGTATACACATGTATACACACAGACAGTTAACGATTTTTTATGAAAGAAAACAACAGTACAAAAATAGCAGAGTTGCATAAAAGGAAAGATATTGAATTTTCATGGAGATAAATAGGAAAAACATTATATTTCTTTAAAGCTACTGAAACAGAGCAACGATTATTACCTTGATTTTCCTATTTGAAATAGAGCAACGATCATTACTTTAATTTTCCTATTTGAAATAGGGCAACGATTATTATTTTAATTTTTCTATTTGAAATAGAGCAACGATCATTACTTTAATTTTCCTATTTGAAATAGGGCAACGATTATTACCTTAATTTTCCTATTTGAAATAGGGCAAGGATTATTACCTTAATTTTCCTATTTGAAATAGGGCAACGATTATTACCTTAATTTTCCTATTTGAAATAGGGCAAGAATTATTACCTTAACTTTCCTATTTGAAATAGAGGAACGATTATTACCTTACAAATGATTTCCTTTTAGCTATTGAAATAGAGGAACGGTTATTATCTTGCAATAAGCAACTTACAAGTTATTGAAATATTTATATGCAGACGATAAATAGACATCGAGAGAAAGAGAGAAGGATAGAGAGTGAGAGAAAAAGTGGAGGCACATACAACGAATCAAATAGAAGGCGTGGGAAGCAGATCGACAACACATTCAGTACAAACTGTATCATTCAATAACTATATGTAGCTGCTGCTGGACACTTTAACATTAAACAGTATGTATAATTCGTTGACTGTTAACGTATAATTCTAACATATAAGAAAATAATATCCAGAGATACACGAATCCAATTCGTTATACAAATGAATGTAAAAAGAATTTTAAAAAAGCGCGAACGTGCCTGTGTACTGACGTGTATGTGTAAAACAAATTAACTGGCCTCTAAAAATAAATAATTAGCAGGATACAAAAAGTGTGCTTTCATCCGCATATAACAAAACAACAATAAATAAGGAACATTGCCATCACTTCTCTATTAATAATGAGAAAGGCTCCGTCAAAAGTTACATAAGAACATGGATTAAAGAAAAATGCAAGTAGATATTAGTTAAGGAGCACTCAAGCAATTACGGAGGCAGCAATAGCTCACTGGTTAGTGAACTGGGCTACTAAGGACAAGAAGTTGGGTTCGATTCTGATCGACGGCTTCCAAGTTCACACAGCTTTCAATAGGTACCTGAATTTTTTTTCGACACGGGGGGTAACACCGACCATATCAATCTAAGAATTGAGTTACTGAATTATTTGCGGGTCGTCATCATCATCGCACTCCGAACATACCCATAGGTGCTCAGATCCCCTCCTCAGCTAGTCCCGCAGCGTCCAGCGACTGACGACTCCAGTTCTGTTTTGGTTGGTAAGTCTTCTTATACCCCCACTACGTTTCTCGTTTCTGGCTGTGTTCATCTTAACTGCCATCTCTTTCTTCCGAAGAAGTGATGTGGACTCATTCATGGTTGTCGAAGTCATATGCCCTTCCCACATCTCGGAGGGCATACTCTAAGAATAATGTATCTATCTATCTATCTTTCGTTCGCCTGAAGTATTGTCTATATCTGCAATGTCGTTTCCTGTATAAATTTTACTGTCTTTTGTAATTCTTGCAGTGGCCCATATAGTTTTGTCTGTAGTGTTGTATCTATGGGCCAATGGGTTTTCATCAGTCTACTATATTCAGTGCAGTCTTGAAGTATGTGTTCAGCAGTCTGGGGTGCCTGTCCACATGTACAAGTAGTTGATGTGCCGATCTTGAATTTTGTATACATGTGACTATGGAGTCGATTGTGTCCTGTTCTTAGTCGTATAATGATAACTTGTTCATATCTATTCATATTATGAAAGGCATCCTGATTTGGGGCTTGTGGTCCTCTGATTGATTTGATTATATGTTTCTTATGATGGTATGTAACTGGTGTATCTAGTTGTGTGCCTGTTGAACCTTCCTTTGCCAACTGATCTGCTTTCTCATTTCCTGGTATTCCACAGTGAGACGGGATCCACTGCAGGGCAACCCTGTGGTGCTTACAGAGTTCAGTCAATAAGGTCTGCAGATGTGGTAATTTTCTGGATTGTAGTGCCTGGAGTACTGATCTTGCATCTGTCAAAAACACTACAGGCTGTGGGTTAAGATTACTGTTCAGCAGTTTTTCTATTGCCAACTTTATTGCTTGTATTTCTGCATCATAATTGTGACAATATTTCCCTGTTGCTATTTTATTCATATCCCTAGTGTTATTTGGGTACTCTATATATGCACCTGCTCCCCCATTCTTTACTGCATTCTGTGCTGATCCATCTGTGTACACACGGATCCATAGGTCTTGTGGGTATTCTTCATCCAGGAAACTGAGAGTTATTGTTTTTCGCTGTAGACTATTTTGTTCCTCTTTGTCAACTATTCCTTTCACTTCTGTCCGTATTTGAACTGATAATCCTGATTCATCTGTCCGGGGAGTCTGTTCTGGTATGGGCAGAAGGGGTTTAACAACTCTTGGCATGTCTGGTGTTTGTCTACTAATACGCTTGGCTTGGTGGATAAAGCTGCTTCTCTTAAGTCGTCCCAATGCAAGATTTTGGAATCTGTCCTTCATTGGATGTCTCGGCATGCATACAAATTTTTCTGCCTGTATCAGCACCTTTGTGTCTCTCCGTTCTCTCAGTGCTGGTATCCTCCACAATTTCTCCATCTCCAATATTGGTGTTGATTTCATTGCTCCTGTGATGACCCTAAGTGCCTGGTTTTGTACTTTATCCAGTTCTTGCAATGTGGTGTTTGATGCTGAGCACCATGCGGATGATCCATATTCTAAATGTGGGCGTATACTCTGTTGGTAAACTTTACTGAGTATTTTCCCACTCGCAACCCATGTGGTTCCACACAACTTTCTTAGAATAGCCAATTTCCTCCTTGCTTTTTGGGTTGCCTTATTTATCTGCTGTTTCCAAGATAGTTTGTTATCAAATGTAACTCCGAGATATGTAGCTTGTATGTCTTCTTTCACAGGCTCATTGTTTATGTAGATGGCTCCTGCTTTTTGTTTTGGGGAGAGTGTGAAAAGTGTAGTACTGCATTTGTCTGTATTGATGCTGATACACCATCTATTTGTCCATGAATTCAGTGCATTCATAGCTCTTTGTAGCAATTTGGAGGCCACTGTTGCATACTCCTCTGTGCACCACATTACCAAGTCATCTGCATACATTGCCACTTTGATGCCATGTGGTAGTTCAGTAACTAGGTCATTCATGTAGATCAGAAAAAGTGTTGGAGATAGTACCCCTCCCTGTGGAACGCCCTGGCGCAATAAGACCTTCTTACTCTTAAGACCATCCAGTTGCACTCTGGCTCTCCTGTTATGCAGGTATGCTTTGACCCATTTGTACATCCTGCCATTTACTCCATAATTTCTCAGTTTCTTCAAAAGCCCTTCCTTCCATACCTTATCAAATGCTTTCTTTAGGTCTATCCATGCTGCTAGTACCAGTTTCTTTTCTTGAAACGCATCTTCAATTTCCTGGGAAAGATAGGTTGCTTGATCTTCGGTAGAGTAACACTGTCTAAAGCCTGCTTGTTGTGGGACAAGGAGATTTTCACTTTCCAGGTACCACTGCAGTCTGAGATCGATTATACGTTCCATTGTTTTACACAAACAGCTTGTAAGGCTGATTGGTCTATAGCTGGATGTCATTGAACCATCTTTTCCTGGCTTTAGTAATGGTATCATAATTGCTTCTCTCCATGCCTGTGGCAGTCTACCTGTGATCCAGCAAATGTTGTAGATCTGCAGTAGTTTTGCTTTAGCTGCAGTTCCCAAGTTCTTAATCATTTCATTGGACACTCCATCATTGCCTGGTGACTTTTTCATTTTTAATTTGGATATTGCCAGCTCTAGCTCTCTTTGTGTAATGGGTGTTTCCATTACTTCATGTGTGGTCTCTTCTTGTCTTGCATTTTGTTGTTTTAAACGGGTCTCTTGTCGTTTTTCTAGGTTAATTTCAATATTATTGTCATTTGCAAAGAAGTCTGCAAAGTAATTTGCTGCATGTTTACCTGTTAGAATGTTTCCATCCTTCTTCAGTGTAATTTTGGTGTTCCTTTCTGTACCCTCATCATTCAGCTGTTTTACAAGCTTCCACACTTTTCTTGTGTCTCGTTCAAGATTCAAGGACTCTGTTTTCTCTTTCCAGCTTCTCCGTCTGGCTTGTAGTTTAGCCCGTTGAAATTTGGCTTTAGCATGCTGGTAGTTGTTGTGGTGTTCTTGGCAAGGGTTATTTTCTGCTTGCTTTCAAGATGTTTCCATGTCATTGTGCAGTTGCTCTAGCTCACTACTCCAGTATGGTTTGTAGTGTTTCCGTGCCCCTCTAGGTATTGTTTCACTGGCAGCTTGTATTATTATTCTACTGAATTCATCAACTATTTTGTTGATGTCTCTGTCTGTATTTAGATCTTTAGTCAGTACACTGGTGTAGTGTTGATACATTTTCCAGTCTGCCTTTTTGTAATTCCATCTGGAGAGAGTGCTGCTCTCCCTGATGGCCTTATTTTGTACCACTAAAAATACTGGTCGGTGGTCGCTGCCTCCAAGTTGTTTCCCAACAATTCGTGTGATATTCCAATCCAGGTCTGGTGAATGGAAAGCAAGGTCTGGTGTAGATGTGGTATGCCATGATCTGGAGTAGAATGTTGGTGGATCTGTTGCCTGGTTTAATAGTATAAGCCCATTGTCATCCTGCCAATTTTCAAGCTCTTCACCTCTCTTGTCCATATGTTCATAGCCCCAGCTCTGTGAGTGGCTGTTAAAGTCTCCACATACAATTATTCTTTCTTTTAATGTAATTGTGTCTAGTGCTAGTGGGCGGTCACTCGGACAGTAGTAGTTAAGTAGGTGGAATGTATCGAGGGTCTTTACAACATATGGGCACCATATTCCCTATACTAAGACAAGTGGCAACAACAACAGGTATCAGCTTCCTCGCCGAGATTGAGCAATTCTCTCAGAGATGCTTGGCGAGGTGCAATGTGAGTCTGACGCTTGAAGTGTGAGTCTGACGCTTGAAGTGTGAGTCTGACGCTTGAAGTGTGAGTCTGACGCTTGAAGTGTGAGTCTGACGCTTGAAGTGTGAGTCTGACGCTTGAAGTGTGAGTCTGACGCTAGAAGTGTGAGTCTGACGCTTGAAGTGTGAGTCTGACGCTTGAAGTGTGAGTCTGACGCTTGAAGTGTGAGTCTGACGCTTGAAGTGTGAGTCTGACGCTAGAAGTGTGAGTCTGACGCTTGAAGTGTGAGTCTGACGCTTGAAGTGTGAGTCTGACGCTTGAAGTGTGAGTCTGACGCTAGAAGTGTGAGTCTGACGCTTGAAGTGTGAGTCTGACGCTTGAAGTGTGAGTCTGACGCTTGAAGTGTGAGTCTGACGCTTGAAGTGTGAGTCTGACGCTTGAAGTGTGAGTCTGACGCTTGAAGTGTGAGTCTGACGCTTGAAGTGTGAGTCTGACGCTTGAAGAGATCGTCGGATACAAAGAGTGTAGAATGTCTACCCTGTGTGCAGTCTTTGTAAAAGACAATAAACAGGTATAGATATATCCCAATACGCCTTGTGACGTGACGGGGCTATTTACTTTCACAAGCAAACATACAAGTTCATACTTACAAGGCTTGCGATGTGGTTTTTCTGCGAAAAGAACAAGAGTGGTACATTTATATCATTTCATATTCATTTATATTTATTAACGATAATATCTAAGCTGCTATCTTTCTATGAATAAAATGTTATAAGTGAAAAAATGAAGTCCATAAGAAACCAGTAGTGATTTACCTCGCAAATAAATATTACTTAAATAATAATATTAACAGAAATGGCACCAAACATAAACATCTCATTGCTTGAGAAATAGACTGGGTGGCAGTCATTGACAATGAACGATCATACATATGCTTGGTACATATATTAATATATAAATTATTTGATTTTCTCGAATGGTAGTTTCTGATTGTGACAGTTATTGGCAAATGTGTTTAAATCTGGGCAACAGTGTGCATCTGAGTTTTAAAGTCAGGTTTTCTTTCAAACGATGTACACGCATAAGTCTTTATAGAGTATCCTTTCATTATAAACTATATTTACAGCATTATCCCATTTCAAGGGTCTGCCCGTTTGGGTGTTCGGGGTGGGGGGGGGGGGGGTCAGTATAGGACGGGGTAATAAAAGCTGCTTGCCCATCCAGTTGCAGTCGCCGCGAGGGTTTGAATTTTTATTTTTATAGTTCTTTACAACATAGACTTTCTTGTATAGGTCTTTATCATGTAGACTTTTTATAGGGTTTTATAATGTAGACTTTCTTTTACAGGCAGGTCTTTATAATGTAGATTTTCTTGTATAGGTCTTTATAATGTAGACTTTCTTTTATAGGTTTTTATAATGTAGACTTTCTTTTACAAGTCTTTATAATGTAGACTATAATTTATAGGTCTTTGTAATGTAGACTTTCTTTTATAGGTCTTTATATGTAGACTTTCTTTTACATGTCTTTATAATGTAGACTTTCTTTTATAGGTTTTTATAATGTAGACTTTCTTTTACAAGTCTTTATAATGTAGACTATAATTTATAGGTCTTTGTAATGTAGACTTTCTTTTATGTCTTTATAATGTAAACTTTCTTTTACGTGTCTTTATAAAGTAGTTATACATAAGAATTTATTTACGGACGAAAAAATAAAAGTGAATAAAATTTGAAGTGAGACTAGAAATATTAAAGAAGTATAGATTCTCTGTCTTACCCTAAACGGTTGGAGTCCGTTAAAGCACGAACGTCTGCAGCCAACATTTTCCACTAGACTCTATCTATACTTTATCTTTTCTCAGCAACATAGTTAGTCCAAGAACCTATGGCAAGCACATTCCTTGATGTTATTTTTCCCACCGCTTCCTTCGACCGCCCTTTTTTTTTTCTTTCTCCTCTCACATTTCCCTGCTATATTGTTTTAGCCAAACCTGATAAGCAGGAATGATGTTGAGTGAAGACGGCACAAGTAAAATATATTCGGCTTATCAAAACACACAACATGAAGGAAACCGTTAGAAAGCCATGGTTGAATTGAAGTGAACAAGACGCTGAAACATTATTGATGGGAAATTAACATCACAGGTGGACAGCAATCTGCTTACTTCAGAATGCACCGATACTACAAGAGAAAAGCGAAAAGATGATACATTAGAACCAATCTTCTATAAAGGAATCGCATTTAGTCTCATAATTATAACAAACGTTTAATTAGTGGGCGTGTAAGAAGACTTAACCAACACAGAACTGGAGTCGTCAGTCGCTGGACACTGCGGGACTTGCTTAGAAGGGGACCTGATAACCTATTGACATGTTCGGAGTGCAATGATGATGACCCACAAATTACTCAATAACTCAACCGTTTAATTTACGTCAATGTTTTACTTTAAATACTTTTGTTTTTGGGTAATAAAAGTAAGGTTGGACTTCCGGTTTCAAGATGGCACGGTCATGTTTGCGTCAACGTTCACTGTTACGTTTTGTTTGCTGGAAAGATGGTTAATTTTATCTTTCCAATGCAGATAAACGTATAGATAGGAAGTTCCACTGTTGAGATATTCGCCGGTGCAGCAGATTACGTGGATGTGATCTTAAATCCTTTACAGTGTGCATAATTGTGTGTTCTGTTTTGATTGCAATATACGTCATCATTGGAATGCAGTCAATATGCCGGATAGGCGGCAAGAACAATTGAGGCTCACTCTGAAAAGTGTTTCTTGTTGCAGTTTCCTCATATTCCAGGTCTGGCTTGCTGTCGGAGTTACTGAGTTTAGTGCTCTGTGCACACCGTGAGCTGTGTGTTTCATCCGGATTGTGTTCCGATATTCCGATTGCTTTCAGTGCATGATGATGTCGTATGCCGGGGAACAGATGGCTGTGTTCACTTTCTATGCAGTTTCGCCTTATGTCTTTTGGCGTGTGCTGGGACTCCTATGATGGGGACTGCACCCACCTTTTCATTGTTTTGGAGATGAGATGTTAATTCGGATGATTCCACTGGCACGGGCGGTTGAGCAATTATGGATTTTAATTCGTTTGCAGTGATACCAGGGCCTTCTATAAACATAACCGTAACCATAAAAGTAAGGTACTAAAAGTTATTCATCTTCTCCATTAATAACAAATGTTTACTTGTCCTTTGATGACGTACATAAGGTGAGTTTTTCTATTTACCAACAATACATAGCAGAGATGATTTGAAAAATCGTCATCTTCAAAGATATACTTTTAACTAACCACAGAACATTGTTCTTTCGTTCTTTCTATCTCTCTTTTCGTCAGTCTCTCTCGATCTCTTATTCTCTCTTTCCAGCTCTGTTTCTTTCTCTCTCTTTTGCTCCCTTTTTCTCTACTTCTTTCCTCTCTTTCTTTCTTTCCTTCTCTTTCTCTCTTTCGCAATATTTCTCTCTTTTTTTCTCTCTTGTTATCCCTCTCTCCTTCTCCTTATCTCCCTACATATTTCTCTCACTGTCTCTACTTCTGTTTCTCTTTCTCTCTGTTTCTTTGTACCTCGGTCTCCATTCCTCTCTTTCTTGCTTTCTTTCTCTCTGGAGTTTTTCTCACTCTTCCATTCTCTCTCTTCCTTTTTCTCTTTCTTCCTTTCTATCTTTCTTGCTTCCTTTCTCTATGTTTTCTTTTCTCTCTGTTTTCTTTCTCTCTCTCTCTTTTTCTTCTCTCTCTCTCTCTCTTCCTTTCATTCTGTTCGTTTCTCTTTCTCTTTGTTTCTATCTCTCTCTTCCTTTCTCTATCCTGGTTTTTCTTTTTTCCTCTCTCTTCCTTTCTCCATCCTCCTTTCTCCTTTTTCTTTTCTCTCGCTCTTCCTTTCTCTCTCTATTCCACACTATCTATTCCACTCTTTCTATTTCACTTTCTCTCCTCATTTCTCTCTCATCATTTCTCTCTCTTTCTCTCCCTCTTTCATTCTCTCTCTCTTTCTCTTTCTCTTTCACTTTCATTCTCTCTCTCTTTCTCTCTCATTCTCTCTCTCTCTTTCATTCTCTCTCTCTTTCTCTCTCTCTCTTTCATTCTCTCTTTCTTTCATTCTCTCTCTCTTTCTCAAAATATAGCAGGCAGCTTAAGAGAATAAAAAACCAGTGGTGGGGAGTGTTAGACACTCCAAGGTATGGTGACAGCTATACAAAGAAGGAACACAACACAATACTGACGTTTCGGCCTCTGGCCTTCCTCAGAATACAGGGACAACGACAACAAACGATGAAGCACAATTATCTATAACTACATGTTAGATGATCCGGTGAAATGAGGTAGACAGAAAAGAGCAGTGAAAATGGTTCTAACTAAAGTACAAAGAGATGGATGACGTTAAACACACATAAAGTAGCAGCGATATCAATTGGTAGGGAACAGGCAAATAACTGCAATTATTTACCTGTTCCCCAGCTTAAGAGAATGGCTTGGCAGAAGGTCAACAACAGAAGTGATAAATAACTATCGAGATCAAGCGTTGGGGAGGGACATGATCACCTTTGCCAGCAGGCTTGGTATTTGATGATGATGATGACATGAGAGGTCTGGAGTCGAAATTGTGGTATCCGAGCCATTTGTATTCATGTTTATTTCTTTTATATGCCACCCCTTTTTATCCAGATGAGAACAGTTTATGTAAGTTATTTCATGTACAGCAAACTAAGACATTTGATAAAATATCTTTAAAAGAATTGAAAACAGCTAGAACAAAAATTCAGATAAGAGAGGGAGTATCTTGGTCTACGCCCTATGGGCCGGCTACGGCTCGAAAGGTCAATAGATAGATAGATACTAAGACATTTCCTTCCTTGTCGCGCATCTGCAGTAGTGACATCAGACCGATTACATTTCTCACGTTGAAACAAATGGTTCACTATTTTCTGCTCTGTTCTTTGTTCATTTTTCCCTCTACAGCGTCTGTGCAATTTGCAGAATTTTGACGTTTGTTCAATACATACAATTTGGTTTATCTTTTGATTTGTAGTGTTCAGTAATGGGCGTGTGTGAGTTGTGTCGCTAGTTTATAGCAAAAGCCGTGGTATTTGCGTCTTCAGGCGCAACACAGCGATCCTCAACATGAGTAGATTTTGATCCTTGACATGGGTAGATTTTGATCCCTGACATGGTTAGATTTTGATCCCTGACATGGTTAGATTTTAATCCCTGACATGGTTAGATTTTGATCCTTGACATGGTTATACTTTGATCTTTGACATGGTTAGATTTTGATCCTTGACATGGTTAGATTTTGATCCCTGACATGGTTAGATTTTGATCCTTGACATGGTTAGATTTTGATCTTTGACATGGTTAGATTTTGATCCTCGACATGGGTAGATTTTGACCCTTGACATGGGTAGATTTTGATCCTTGACATGGATAGATTTTGATCCTCGACATGGGTAGATTTTGACTCTCGACATGGTTAGATTTTGACCCTCGACATGGTTAGATTTTTACCCTCGACATGGTTAAATTTTGACCATCGATATGGGTAGATTTTGACCCTCGACATGGTTAGATTTTTACCCTCGACATGGTTAAATTTTGACCATCGATATGGGTAGATTTTGACCCTCGACATGGGTAGATTTCGACCCTCGACATGGGTAGATTTTGACCCTCGACATGGTTAGATTTTTACCCTTGACATGGTTAAGTTTTGACCCTCGACATTGTTAGATTTTGACCCTCGACATGGTTAGATTTTGCCTATAAATCGTTTTTCCCGAGAAACAACCATTCTAAGTCTCTTTTAGACTTTAAATTGGCAAGATTTCTTTAACGTGCGCAGAAAGCACACGAGAATTCCATTTTTTGGGGCGTTTTTTTTGGTCGTTTTCTGAGAGGACTGGGCCTCGGATCACAATACCCAAAGATCCAGGGGAGAGTAATGCCACCAGGCAGACATAGATTCGAAGTGATTTCTACCGCTTGCGGTTGGAGAACCGGGGATCTATTGTACAGAATTTACCTGTAGAACACCCAGTTCTTACCCTTCTCCTAACTGTTTTATAAAAAAAACATTCATAACAAACAAATCATATTACCACTTCGCTGTTCTATAAAACTCTCTCTTAAATATATTGGTTATCACAAAACCCATGTTTCTTCAATTGTAAACCCCACCTCCAATCCTTTCACTATCTCCTCTCTCTCTCTCTCTCTCTCACTGATAAGACCAGACTCAAGAAATATCTATTAAATAGCTCCCACGTATTTAGTCTCCATTTGTGTCTTGATTTGTCACGATGAATTAGATAAGACAAGACTCCAGAAATATCTTTTAAAAAGCTTCCTCGTATTTAGTCTCCATTTGTGTCTTGATTTGTCACGATGAATTAGATAAGACAAGACTCAAGAAATATCTTTTAAACAACTCCCTCGTATTTAGTCTCCATATGTGTCTTGATTTGTCACAATGAATTAGATAAGACAAGACTTCAGAACTATCTTGTAAACAATTTCCTCGTATTCAGTCTCCATTTGTGTCTTGATTTGTCACGATGAATTAGATAAGACAAGACTTCAGAACTATCTTGTAAACAACTTCCTCGTATTCAGTCTCCATTTGTGTCTTGATTTGTCACGATGAATTAGATAAGACCACGTTTATACACATTTTCCCTGTTAAAGCAATTCAACATTCCCTGCAATTATTCACAATTTTCTCGCAGTCAAAAATGAAACAACATTTCAAGCATTTTGAAGACGTGACAATTTCTTGAAATCAAGCAGATTGAAAGACATGATTTAACTGACCAGGGCTGTGTTTGCGTTAACAATTGAAAATTCACTTTCCCTCCAAAGCTAGCGAGTAATTAGATACTAATGAAAACCACTTTCAGGGGAATAAAGCTTTTAATGAAATCATGTTCTGGGAAACACGATCCAAAATGGTGGGACCTGACGTGCGCAATTAGTCTCTAATGGAGCGTGACGTCGCCCTTTTCAAGACAGACACACACCAAATTGTCCAGTCGTCAATCAAATATTAAATTACTCCTACACGAGGTAGTAATTTGTTCAAATCCTAGCCTTTCTGTGAGAATTATAGTCTAAAAAAGTCACTTGCTAAATCCTTTTATTCTTTCAATTGTCGAAAAAAAAAAATAGTTTCCGATCTCTTTCTCTCTGATTGGTCTTTTAAGCTGCTACATTTCCAAGCATTTCTAGACTTCCGGCTAGCTTTATGAGTATTGGTATGTTATTTACTTATTGTTTGTTGATATCTGTGCTGATAGTGTTTAGCTGATCCGTGGTTAATCTGTTTCTGTTATTATTTTGTTGTTTCCTGCAGGATTATCAGTTTTTCAAACTTAAACTTGTCTCCGGAGCTGACTACTATCATACATCTGACTGTTTTCATGCTTCTGACTGCTATCATGCATCTGACACAATCCATTTTCTTAGTATTACTTGACAAAAGCATTACATAAACTGTGTTTAAACATATGTTTAGATCAACGCTATAACATTTTAAATGAGAAAAACGGTATTATTAATGTGTATATATATATATATATTATGAACTATCATCAATAGCCAGCAAAATTGGGCTTGAGGTCAATCATGAAAAGACTAAAGTCATGAAAAGTTTAATTCCAACAAGTGACAAAATATACATGGAAAACAAACCAGTAGAAGAGATCGATCACTTCATCTATCTTGGAAGTCACATTGATCGAGAAGGGGATACGAGCAAAGAAATTAGAATCAGACTGGCTAAAGCAGCAATGTCTTTCAGAAGCCTTGAAAAGTTGTGGAAATCAAAACTCATTAGCACAAACACAAAACTTAGGCTATTCAAATCAAATGTACTATCAACCTTACGTATGCGTGTGAAAGCTGGAAAACAACAAGAGATATAGAAACAAAGTTGAACGCATTCGAAAATAAATGTCTAAGGAAAATACTTGGTATAGAATGGAACGAATTCAAAACAAACGAGGAAATTAGAGAAATCGCCAATCAACCACTAATATCTTCAGTAATAAAGAAAAGACGATGGTCATACGTTGGACATGTGATGAGAAGAGATAATAATCGAATAGCAAAGCAAGCCCTCATATGGGAAACAACAGGTAAAAGAAAAAGAGGAAGACCCAGGGAGACACTGAGAAGAACATTGATGAGAGAGGCAAGAGCAGCAGGAATCGGCTCCCTCAATGAGATAGAACTGCTTGCACAGAACAGAGACAGATGGCGAGATTTGATAAAATATCTTTAAAAGAAAACTGCTAGAACAAAATTCATATAGGAGAAGGTGTATCTTGGTCTACGCCCTATGGGCCAGTTACGGCTCGAAAGGTCAATAGATATATATATATACATGTAAATTATAAATTATAATTAATTATTATATTATGGTATTATTAATGTATCTATATATATATTCATGTAAATATATACACGTATGTGTGTGTATGTGTGTGTGTTACGCATTTGGAGAAATTAAATATAGCTTATGTATTATGTTTTATGTCCTACAAGCACGTGATAAGAATAGAGTCAATGGTGCCTCTCAAATTACAGGTTGACTGGAATAAATGTCAACGTACACTAAAGATAAGTAGCTCATTTTATGTGCCAGAAATAAAGGTGGTAAGATTCTGGTAGCAGATAACCAAGAACAGAAATGTACGAAAATGGTAAAGTAAATTAGAAAATAAACATCATATGCAGCAAGACAAACCAAACATTAGGACATCTAACCCTCAGGCGCAGCTGTGTCCAACAGCACAAGGGAACATCTTAAACTAAGTAACATTCTTAGTCTGAACCACTAGTGTCAGACACCAAGATGCAAAGAGATGCGAAGCTACTGTAAAGCTGATGATAATGACAGTTTAAAGAAAAAAGTGTTATGGTAACAGCTTTACGTGGTAATTAACTAAACAAAAGTCGACGTTTCGGCGATGTAGACCTTCAGCAAACCCTGCCAAGAATATATAGAACAATAACAACTTAAATGGTTTGGCCACCTGGTCAGAATGAATCCTCACCAATCACCATCAAGGGCGTTCTTCTCGAGAATGCATGGAAAAAGACCAAGAGGAAGACCCAGAAGAAGATGGATAGATACAGTGACAGAGACATGTAACAACAAAGGAAAATCACTAATTCAGACAGTTCGAGCAGCTCAAGAACGACAAATGATGTAACCATGACACCTTTTCGGTACCAGTGAGAAAAGAAGAAGAACAAGAAGAAGGCCTTAATCTGGAACAACAAACAAAAACACAAAAACATATATAAATATTTTGTAAACACCTCTAACTACATGACGATAATGTGCTAGATACTCAAGAAAGGAAATAAAAAAAAGGTCACTTCCCTGTGGTGCAGAGCGTGGTCAGCTTCTGAATTAATTTTCTTGTTTGTTGTTCCAACTAAAGGCCTACTTGGCCGAAACGTCGACTTTTGTTTTGTTAATTACCACGTAAAGCTGTTACCATACTACTTTCTTCTTCTTCTTCCCTCTTTTTGAAATTGCTGTTAGTGTCAGACACGACCACCCACAGGTCAGAAACAACAGTTAATCATTACATCAACATGTTTATCGAGAACTGCTCCAATGAACTGAACTGACACAATTAGAAATCTAACCATAAGAAAAAGCATAAACACATAATAATTAATCTTGAGTTACATACATACATCTAAGAACATAATTCTGATCACAAAAGCAGACAATTCGCAGACAAACTGTGGTGTAGGTCTATTTGTGATAATCTCCAGCTAACGGTTAAATACATGGAGGCTTTCTGTGTTATAAGCTGAGCATAGGAAACTTAACGCTGAAGAAGAAGACAAAGTGGAAGAGTTACATACAGAAATAACAAACAAAAGCACTTGCCCACCTGGAGGGAATGATGTATGGCTTCACGCTTCATATAAAGGTAAATACAAAAAGAAGGGGAGAGGCATACAGCCTGAGGTGGAATTAAGGCAAAATAAAGGGACAGTATCATGAGCCAATTCTTGAAGCTAAGGGCGAGAACATTTTTTTATCTTTATCTCGAAAGTGTACAACTCATCATCATCAAGTACCGGGCCTACTGGAATAGGTGATCATGTCTCTCCACAACTTTCGATCTCGATAATTATTTATCATTTCTATTGTTGACCTTCTGCTAAGCCATTCTCTTAAGCTGTCTGGCATCATTTCTCTTTGGTTCCCTCTATCTCTTCGTCCCTCAATTTTCCCAGTTATTACAATATATTCCAGTGTTCCCTTCTCATTACATGGCCAGAAAATGGTGATTGTTTCTTCCTAATATTGGAAATTAGCTCTCCTTTTGCTTTGGCCTCTTTCAAAACGTTTCCATTGCTCTTCTTAAGCTGTCCATGGTATTCTCAACATTCTTCTGTAAAACCACATTTCTACAGACTCCAGTGATTTTCTTGTCTGTTGTCCTATTGTCCATGATTCACATCCATATGTTAAGTCTGGCCCTACATTACATTTAAAAACTATTTTTCTTGTTACTAGTGTCAAAAATTGATTGCACAATATCTTCCTCCTTTTTTAAAAAAACTGCTTTTGCCTGAGTCATTCTGCATCTCGCCTTTGTTGTACATATACCATCTGAGGTTAAAAATGTTGCCAGATATTTAAATTCATTTACCTTTTTAATATTATTCCACTTGTCTTTATTGTGCACTATGGTGACGTCTTTATCTTTGTTGTTACCATTACTTCTGTCTTTTTGCTATTAAGGCTGAGTCCTTTATTTTTGCTTTACTTTATAATAATATCTAGCATATCTTGCAACTAATTTTCACTCTTAGCGATTAATGACTGTATCATCAGCATACCTTTAGATTTTTTAAATATAATGGCCTTCAATTGTTATTTCAGGAATGCCCCTTATGGATCTTCAAATAATCTCACTATATATTTTTTTAAATCTGGTAACAGCACACAACCTTGCCTAACACCCTGTTTTATTTGCTGAAACATTCCCAATTGATTTCCAGTTCTTATGGCCGCTGTTTGTTGCCAGTACATGTTCTTTGTTATTCTTAGATCCTTGATGTCTACATTTATGCTTCTAAAATTTAGATTATTTCTTGGTGCTTTACTTTATCAAATGCATTTGTACAATCTATGAAACATAGGTATCTATCTGTTTTCACCTCTAAGGCTCTTTTTACTAAATATCTTATGATGTATAGGGCATTGTTCGTACCTTTACCTCCAACAAAACAACACTTCATCTCTAATTTCTGGTCTGAATTTGTTTCAATCTCTACGCATGATGATTCTTAGTAATATCTTGGTCATGTGGCTAATAAGGCTTATTGTGCGATGATCGCATTCAATCGCATCACATTTCTTAGGTAGGACTATGAATATTGATTTTAACAGGTATTATGGAATATATATCCGCTTTTGAGATGATCATTCAATAATCAATAATTTTTTTATAATTTTTATTCCAAAATCACCCATGGCTTCAATCTCTTCTTTAGTTATGTTATCTGGTCCAGGAGCTTTTCTTGCTTTTATATTGCGCAAGGCGCATTCCGCTTCTTCTTTGAGTATTTCTGGTCTTTCTCCATTATCCTTAATATTTACTTCTGTTGTTTGTCATCATAAAGATCTTTAATATATTCTGCCCATCGTTCCCTTGTGCTAACTTGTTCAATCAACAGTTCTCCTTCCTTTGATCTTAAACATCCAGTTTTGATTGCGTTTTTCTTTCTATTAGTTCTTCAGTTTGTTTGTATATAGCTTTGGCATCTCCTTTTTGTTGCGTTTTAATCTCTTTGCATCTCTGTTTTAGCTATGCTTTTATTGCTTCATTGCATTTTATTACAATTTCTCTATTTAATCTCTTATACTCATCTTTGTTATCCTTATTTCTTCTTCTTGTATTCAATAGCTGTAAAATGTAATTTGTCATTCATTTCTTTCTTGAATTTGTCCTCGCTGGTGGTATGAACTCTTTTGATGTTTGTGACATGAAATCTTTTAGCATATCCAACTATTCATCCATGCTTTATATCGTCTCTATTGCATTGTACCGGTTCTGAATTGTGATTTTATATGTGTCTTGCAACCACTTGTCTGATTTGAGTAAATCTAAATTTAACTTCATCTTAACTGAGGCTTAACAGGTGCTGCTTTTAATTTTATTTGTAGCTTTCCCACAACTGGTACATGATCACTATTTCAGTCTGCCCTGGTCTAGTTTTCACACACACCAGACTGTTTCTAAATCTGTTGTTTATCATTATGTAATCAACTTGATTACATGCGTTGTCTCCTGGGCTTTTCCACATCCACAGACGTCTTGGATGTTGCTTAAACCAGGTGTTTACTATCATCATGTTGTTTGTTTTTGCCTAGTCAATAAGTTTGTCACCTCTTTCATTTCTCTCGCCTAAGCCATAATAACCAACTACTTCCTCAACTCTTTCCTTTCTTTCTTTTGCGTTGAGATCTCCTAGAACTATGGTGTTTTCATGTGGTTTGTATTCACGAGGATATCAGGAGTCCAATGTTCGAGGTGAAGAAGTGGAAGAATGGGAAATAGACAACATATTCCACATAAACTCTAGGGAGGATCCCCCAACCTTCTACTCAAGAAGATGGAAAACAGCTCCCATTCCCGATCTAGCATTTGCAACTGGAGACATATCTATCAAAATAACCAGAAAAGTGCTGAACCAACTTGGAGATAGTGACCATAGACCAGTCAAACCTTCAGTGGTTCTTGTTCACAAACAGGAGTTGTAAATACCTCTTCCCCGCTGGAACTATAAGAGAGCAGAGTGGGCAAAGTTTGCAAGGCTCACTGATGCATATACTGCGCTTATCAACACCCACGAAAAGAAGGTCAAAAATATGATAGAGCGGTTAACAAATGGAATCCTGAGAGCTGCTAAAGAATCCATTCCTAGAGGAGCAAGAAGAAACTACAAGCCACACTGGAGGAAGAAAATACAAAAACTAGAAGAGAAACTGGACTCTGCCAGAGAATTAGCTGAATCATCACACATCACAGAGAGCAACATTGCCTATAAAGCAGCCTCGGCCAAATACAGACGTGAGGTCATGATATCAGCAAGACAGAGCTGGATAGACAAAACATAGAGCCTTAATCTAGACAAAAATGGTCATAAATTATGGAAACTTGCGAAAGCTCTAAGCGACGAAAACAACTGCCGACCTCCAATATCATTAGTACACAATCAACATCCTCACAGGCAAAAGGGCAGCAAATCGACGGATAGAGACTTACAAAAACATCTGTAGAATAATCATTCCAATAGACAAAAAGAGAGCTGTAAGACGGGAAAACCAAGATGCAAAACACATGCCTTTAGCACCAGAAGAGCAACAGACGACCATCGTTACCTCAACTGAATTAGATGTTGCCCTCAAAGGATTGAAGCTCAAAAGTTCCCCTGGTAAAGATGGAATCTCCAACCAAATGCTTCTAAATCTGGGGCAGAAAGTCAAGAGCCAGCTTCTAAGGATTATAAATGCTAGCTGGAAGAGAGGTCATGTGCCGGCAATCTGGAAAGAAGCTATCATGGTGCCGATCCTCAAGAGTGGAAAAGACCCACTAGACCCATGTAGCTATTGACCAATTAGCTTATTGAGCTGCCTGAGTAAACTCATGGAAAGGCCGGTTAACAGAATGCGTATGTGGCATTTGGAGACGAAACAACACATCGTACCACAACAAAGTAGCTTCCGTCATCACAGATCAACTGAAGACCAGGTCATCTACATTGCACAGGAAATAGAGGATGATCTACAAGAAAAGAAACACACACTGGCAGTGTGGGTCGACAAGGAGAAGGCTTTTGATAGAGTTTGGCGAGAGGGTTTAAAGAACAAGCTTTTTAGACTTGGCATCCAGGGTCGTTTATTCAATTGGGTCTCTCAATACCTTCAGGATAGAACGGTCAGAGTACAAGTTCAAGGTCAACTATGTAAGAAGGTCTCTATCGAACAAGGTGTCCCACAAAGCGGAGTCTTGTCCCCAACGCTCTTTTTAATTTTCATAAATGACATCGTAATGGACATTCCACCCAGAATACACTCAGCAATATACGCAGATGATCTGGCGCTATGGGCTCGATAGGAAAGTATGTCGGTGGCTGGAACCAGGATGCAAGATGCCCTAGGTGAACTTGAAAAATGGACGAACACCTGGTTCTTACTAATCAACGAAAAAAACTACATATACAATTTTCAGCCTATCAAGAAACACACTCTCTGCAAACTTGAAGATAAAAGACCATACACTACCTATTGACCAAAACCCAACATATCTTGGCGTCACCATGAATCGCAGAATGACTTGAAAAAATCAGATAGACAGAGCAAGGAAAAAAAGCCAGAAAACGAACAAATATTATGAAGAAATTGGCAGGAACGGAATGGGGGGGGGGGGGGGGGGCAGACAGCAATATTTTGAAAAGACTATACGTAGAAAGAGTCAGACCAGCTCTAGAGTATGGAGTCACAGCCTGGGCTATGGCTTCCAAATCATAACTTAGCTAAATTAACGGAAAACAGAACCAAGCTGCACGTATCATCACTGGTGCTATGAAATCTACACCTATCAAGACTTTAGAAACAGTAAGAGGTTTACAACCCTTAGATGACAGACGGGTCACTAAAGTATTGTAACAAGCGGAGAAATATAGAAGGCTGCATAGCCCCCCCCCCCCATAGCCACCCCATGCACAAAAGAATAACTGGTTCCGGAATTGTACGACTAAAGAGGAGCAACTTCGCTGCAATTGCCAATGAACTAACTACTGAAGACCCAGTACTTTCCCAAACAATATCGAAACCCTTGGACCCATCTGCTATGTCTCCTCATGGAAAACATAAAATAACCGAACTTAAGGAAAATATAAAAGGAATCATGAAAAAAGGTACCCAATCAGACACAGAAAGAAAACACGTAGCAGAAAAAACACATACACGATACCTACCCACAGGACTTTTGGTCCCACATATGGTTCTGCTACAAATGCCACCAGAAATGGACGGAGAGGTGTGTTCTTGACGCTGAATAATCAGGACGAGATCACCAAGTCAATTGCTACTGGAAAATTCTCAAACAACTTTAAAGCAGAAACTGAGGCCATCAGAGATGCTGGAACACTGGCTAATCAACACAAAAATAACATGCACAACAAATTGGTCATTCTGACTGATGCACTGTCAGTACTATCAGCTCTAAAACGCCCCAAAACAATGAACTAGATGACTTGAGAACAACCCTGGATCAACTATGCAATAACTTCCAGAGAGTAGTCATTCAGTGGATACCATCACACTGTAATATACACGGGAACGAACGCGCAGACAAATTAGCTAAAGATGGAGGGAGATTACCACAAGAGAACCATCCACTCAGTTATGATGAAGCTAAATCCATCCTCAAGGGTCAGTTCCATGAAAAATGGAAACGAGAACACATAAAGCCTAACGAGAGTGACGGATACCACCAACTATCAAGAAGGGATCAAGTCATCATACTTCGCCTAAGCACTGGCCACAATAGAATGACAAATCACATGTTTACCAAATTCAAAATAGGAACAACCAGCCTATACCACTGTACACTGGACATTATGACTACAAAACATGTTCTACAGGATTGCCCCCAGTACACAGACCTGAGAAGAGCAATGTGGTCCACGCCCACCTTCTTGGAAGAGAAACTTTATGGGGCAATCGAGTCGCTAAAACAGACAGCAGACTTCTTGAGAGAGTCTGGAATCCTACTCTGACAGAGTCCTGATCGCAGAGAGAGAGAGAGAGAGAGAGAGAGAGAGAGAGAGCGAGAGAGGGGAGGGGAGAGAGAGAGAAAGAGATATATCACTGAATTAACTGCGTTCCAAGTAAGGTCGCAAATTTTCCTCCATTTTGGAGAATGTGTTATGGTAAGGATTTGGTTTTGAAAGTATGTACCCACTGAACTAATTGCTGCAATCATCATCAGGAAGCATATTCGCAGAACGTTGCATTCATTACAGCCTGTGTTTGACAGAATTTATGTCTCATAGCCGGACTTCCCACTTCTTTTGTTGTCATGTTCAATGTCTCTTCATGCCTTTATCTTGGTATGCCCCTAATGCCTCTTCCGTGTCTTGCATTATTGTTCTACCCAACCCGCTGTGTCTTTTGACGTGGCCAGATCGTTTTCGTTTCCTCTGTAGAATGGTGTTTATAGCAGAGTTCGGAACCATATACTCAGATGTACCCCGCTGGGTGGTCTAGAGGCATGACATCAACCTCTGGACAAGAAGGTCACTGGTTCGATTCCCCCAGTCAGTAGTAACATTTATTGAAAGTCTAAAAAAAAAATCGAATCTGATTTCTTCGTGGCTTTACAGATTTGTTTTCTTCACTGCCCTCTGGAGACTGAGATCCGATGTCTAGACCTCTTGCATAACGGCGTAAAACGGAGGTCCCGCGTGCCATGCGCACGTTAAAGAACAACACACAAAAATTAGGCCGAAAATGGTTACCGCATAAGGCAAAGAAATAGGGAAATATCTACCGAAATAAACAGTAATATTTTCGACGATGACAAAAATGAGAGTACTTTTGAAATAAAGAATATCTGCCTGCATGGTGGGGGACACCTGAGTATTTTATGCATGTATGGTGTGAGACATCTGAGTATGTGGTTGCCTGTATGGTGAGGCACAACTGAGTGTATGGCTGACTTAAGACAGGGAACACCTGAGTATATGGCTGCCTGTATGGCGGGGGACACATGAGTATATGGCTGCCTGTATGGCGGGGAGGACAACTGAGTATATGTCTACCTGTATTGCTGGGGACATCTGAGTATATGGCTGCCTATATGGCGCGGGACATCTGAGAATATGGCTGCCTGTATGGCGAGGGACATCTTTGTATATGGCTACCTGTATGGTGGGGACATCTGAGCACACGGCTACCTGTCTGAAAAAAAGAGTCCTTCCAGACTTCTCTAGATATGTAAAAAAAAATTAAACAAAGTCACGTACCAATGAAAAATAACAAGTTACTACTAGACAGCCAGACTATGGAAACTAACTGGGCTTCGTAAAATAGTTGGTTAAGCGCCTGCGACCTGCCGTCGCAATACCAGTGTCGGCATTCTATCAACTGCCAGGGACCTAGCAGTTCTACCTCTTCGTCGTTCTCTTTGATAATACTTTGCTTCAAAACTGGCTGGTTAACAAAAACTAGGATCGCCATGTTCCCTGTTGTGTTAGCTATTACTGATATTGAAGACCTAGTATTGCAGTACCTCTAGGCTGGATTAGTAGTTTCCCAACATAGTCTTAAACCAGACTAACTCTGAGCAAAAGTGCACCCTGTCCTCGTGTCATTAAGTCAACAACAACGTGAAAACGTTCCTTTAATGTTGGTATTGGAAGCATTCTAGGAGGTCCGCGCTGTACACTTTATACCATTGTCTCGAAGTATCAGCGGTATCATATAATAAATATATCAGTATATTTGTTAGCTTCGCTACGGCGGTGACTGAGGCCTGCCCTGTGGACTTAGCTCTGCAGCCAACCAGTCTTTAGGACACCAATGTAAGGAGTTGATACTGGACAAAGAGACGGGCCCTAACCATCCCTCCCCTATACTCTACCTTACCTTACCCCCAAACCTTCCCTTCCCATACCCTACCTTACCCCCTAACCCTACCTCCCCAACCCTACCTTACCCCGTAACCCTCCCTTCCACCTACCCTAATCTACCCCCTAACCCTACTTGCCGTCTACTCTACCTTAGCCCTTAACCCACCCTCCCACTTACCTTACCTTACCAACCAACCCACCCTCCCACTCCCCCTACCTTACCAACCAAATCTTCCACCCCTAATCTACTATTACTTATCCACTAACTCTCCCTCCCCCTACCCTACCTTACTCCCTAATCCTCCCTTACCATAACCCTCCCTTCCCAATAGTCTACCCTACTTTAACCCATAATCCTCACTCCTTTACCGTACATTACACCTTAAACCTCCCTTATATTCTACCCTACTTTACCCCAACCCTCCCACCCCCTTATTTTACCGAACCTTACCCCCTAACCCTTCCTCCTCCAACTCTAACCTACCTTACTCCCTCAACCCCCCTTACCCTTACTCTACACTATATTAAGCTCATTGTAAAATGTATCAAATGTTTCCTCTAGACCGTCTGCTGTTGATGCATAAACTTGTATGAGATTTATATCTATTAGCTTTCGATTCAATTTCACTAAAAGGACACTGTTAGATATTGGCGGAAAGCCTTTCACTGTTCTAGCTCTTTCTGCATCAAAGATGATACCTACTCCTCTTCGGTGTTCAGTAACTCCAGAATAGACGATGTTATGTTAATCAGAATATATCTCCCCTGATCCAGTGTATCTCATTTTGCACAGTCCTAATAAGTGTAAATCCATCCTTTTCATTGCCTGCTTGATGTTTTCCAGTTGTTCCTTCTGCCTGAGTGATCTCACATTCCAAGTACCTATCTTCTGTCTTACCTTTTCTGTTTTACAGAGTCTGTTTTACCTTTATCTTGCTTACAGTAGCTTGATGACGATCGGGTATCACCTGTAGCACATGATGCCTCTACCGAAATAAGGCATTCCATTGGAAACCCCCTTAACATTGTTGTCGTGAATTCTATTATTCTGCGATTTATGATTGTACATAAATGTTACGACAGTGGTTTTCTAGAATACAACTTGTGAAGGGAAAAAAATAATTCAACTATTCTTCTAATATATGATGGGTGCCGAGGTTGCTAATGTATGATGGGTGCCGAGGTTGCTAATATATGATGAGTACCGAGGTTGCTAATGTATGATGGGTCCCGAGGTTGCTAATGTATGATGGGTGCCGAGGTTGCTAATATATGATGGGTCCCGAGGTTGCTAATATATGATGGGTCCCGAGGTTGCTAATATATGATGGGTCCCGAGGTTGCTAATATATGATGGGTACCGAGGTTGCTAATGTATGATGGGTCCCGAGGTTGCTAATATATGATGGGTCCCGAGGTTGCTAATATATAATGAGTACGAGGTTGCTAATGTATGATGGGTCCCGAGGTTGCTAATATATGATGAGTACCGAGGTTGCTAATATATGATGGGTCCCGAGGTTGCTAATGTATGATGGGTGCCGAGGTTGCTAATATATGATGGATGCCGAGGTTGCTAATATATGATGGATGCCGAGGTTGCTAATATATGTTGAGTGCCGAGGTTGCTAATATATGTTGAGTGCCGAGGTTGCTAATATATGTTGAGTACCGAGGTTGCTAATATATGTTGAGTGCCGAGGTTGCTAATATATGATGATTGCTGAGGTTGTTATAGATATGTTAGATGCCGAGGTTGCTAATATATGTTGAGTACCGAGGTTGCTAATATATGTTGAGTGCCGAGGTTGCTAATATATGTTGAGTGCCGAGGTTGCTAATTTATGATGAGTGCCGAGGTTACTAATATATGTTGGATGACTTCTTCTTCTACCTTTTAGCTCCCAGTGGAGCATAGGTCTTCAACAAACACTTTCCAAGTCGTTCTGTTTTTTGCCATTCTTTTAAGATCATTCCATGTCTTCCCCATCATCTTCATCTCTGCTTCGATCTGTCTTCTCCAAGAATTCATTGGTCTTCCTCTTTGTCTTTCCCCCCTGGGGATTCCAAAAAAGGGCTTGTTGTGTAATACTCTCAGTTGGCTTTCGTAGTGTATGTCCTATCTATCGCCATCGTCTTCGCTGTATCTCTTTATCCACTGGTATTTGACCGGTACATTTCCATAATTCCACGTTAGTGACTTTGTCCTGCCATTTCCATCCCTTTATTCTGCGCAAGCATCCATTAATGAAAGTCTGTACCTTCGTGATTGTCAATTTTGTTATTCTCCATGTTTCACAGCCATATAATAGGACCGACTTAACATTTGAGTTGAAAATTTTTATTTTTGTATTTAGCCTAATTTCTTTGGATTTCCATATGTTTCCCAGTGCAATGAAAGCTCCTCTTGCTTTTGATATCCTTATTTTGGTATCATTTTCTGTTCCTCCCTCTTTATCTATATTACTGCCCAGATATATATAAGATTGTACGTCTAGTAGAGGTATTTCTCCTAGTTTTATTTGGTTATTGCCAACTGCATTAATTCTCATAATGTTGGTCTTATCTCTATTAATCTTTAGTCCTAGCTGTTGTGATCTCTCATCTAACATACTCATTTTATCCTGCATCTGTTGATGGCTGTGTGATAGGAGAGCTATGTCATCAGCAAAGTCTAAATCATCCAGTTGTTTGGTCAGTGACCACTGGATCCCATTTCTGTTGTTTCGAGTTATTTTCATAATCCAATCTATGGCCAGTAGAAAGAGAAATGGAGACAGGAGGCATCCTTGCCTTATTCCTGTTCTTATTTCAAATGCTTATGTAAGCTGTCCTTCATGCACCACACTACATTTTGTTCCTTCATACATTGTTTTTATCAGGTTAATAAACTTTATGGGGATTCCGTAATGACTCAGCAACTTCCAAAGCATTCTTCTGTCTAAACTATCAAATGCCTTTTCGTAATCTATGAATCCAATATAAAATGAGGATTTTAGTTCTAAACTTTGTTCAACTATTATACGTAGGGTAGTTATTTGATCAGCACATGATCTGTTCTTCCTAAAACCTGCTTGTTCATCTCTCAAATGTTTCTCTATAGACTCTTTTAGTCTCTCCAGAATGATTCTGCCTAATATTTTTCCTGGCACTAATAGTAGCATAATTCCCCTATAATTTGTGCACTCCTGTAAACTTCCTTTCTTTGGTAGTTTGATCATATAACCTTCTCTCCAGTCTTTAGGTATTTCTTCCCTCTCCCAAATTTTATCCAATAGATCATGTAACATCTTGGTAGAGGTGTTAATATCTGCTTTGATGGCTTCCGAGGGAATTTCATCTGGTCCTGTGGCTTTACCATCTTTTAATAGTTTGATGGCTTTCATTATTTCTTCTTTGCTTGGTTTTCCGCAGTTAACGTGTAACTCTTCTTCTGCTAGTAGTATATATGGAGGATTATTTGAGCCGGGTCTGTTCAAAAGTTCTTCAAAGTGCTCTTTCCATCTCTCCATTTGTTCCCTTATATTACTAAGCAGATTTCCTTTCTTATCTTTGATAAAGGCGTTGATCTGTTTGTATTTTCCACCTAATTTCTTTGTGCTGTTGTACAGTTCTTTCATATTCCCTTTATTTGCTGCTTTTTCTGCCTCTTTAGCTAGTTCATCTATATATTTCCTCTTATCCCTTTTAATGCATCTTCTCACTTCTTTGCTCACCTCTGTGCAAGCTTCCTGTGTCTTGGCTTTATTACTTCTTGTTTTGCTTTTATTTATGTCTGCTTTCTTGTTCTTTCTTTCTTTAATTTTATCCAGGGTCTCTGCTGTCATCCATGCCTTATTCTGGCGCTCTCTTTTCCCAAGTGTTTCTTCGCATGTCTCTTTCCATATATTTTTTACCTGTTTCCAATGATCTTCTATATTTATTGTATTTTCTATTTGTTGGAGGACTTGGTATTTGTTTGATATTGTGACTGCGAATTTATCTTTTAATTCCTTGTTCTTTAAGAAACCCTACATTGACATACTTTCTACCCTTATTCGTTGTTGTATACCTTTTTAATTTAATTTTAAGTTTGGCTAACAGAAGATGATGATCAGAAGCTATATCTGCCCCTCTATATACTTTTACATCCTGTAAGGATGACTTAAACTTATTATTAATACATATGTGATCAATTTGATTTTCCGTTCTATGATCTGGTGACACCCATGTAGCTTTGTGTATTCTTTTATGTTGGAATATTGTTCCTCCTAGGCTCATTTGATTAAGGGCGCAGAAATTCACAAATATCTCTCCATTCTCGTTTATATCTCCAAGTCCATGTTTTCCCATAATCTCTTCGAAACCTCTGTTGTCTGATCCTACCTTAGCATTTAGGTCTCCCATCAAGACTATAATATCATTGGCTCGTCTTGCATCCATCTGACATTGTAGCTGTTTATAAAAATCATCTTTAACTGAGTCATCTTTATCGTTGGTTGGTGCATAGCATTGTATAATGTGTAATTTTATTTTGTTTTTGGTTGTTCTAAATGTTGCTCTCACCAGTCTTGGTCCCACTGCCTCCCATTCTATTAGTGTCTTCTGTGCATTCTTTGATAGCATTATAGCTACCCCTTCGCTATGTTGTGCTCCTGTTCCCTGGTGTCCTGATGATACAATCATCTCCCCTGTATTCAATTTTATTCTCTCCGCTCCCAGCCATCTTGTTTCACACATTCCCAGAATATCTATCTTGTTGTTGGTCATTTCTGCTGCCACTTGTGCCGCTTTTCCCTGTTCGTTAAGGGTACGAACATTCCAGGTGCCAATTCTGGATGATTTCCTGGTAGACAAAGGGTGAGTCGGCAACCCGGACTCCTTATGGCTTTCTCCGGATTGCGTCATACGTCTCTTAGACAGAGAGCCCTTCTCTTTCCTGGTTGACGGATTAACTTTATCTTTCTTTGACTTGTCCATGTTTGTGAAGTTTTTTCGGTTTATTTTTTTACAGTATGGGATAGCCAGTCCCATGCCCAACCCTCCTTTCTCGCCTCTTAGGAACATGCCTGGTAGGGTACAGCGCCGCTATTCTTTACTCCCCTTTCGGGCCCCGGCAGAGCACGGGCGGTTGGATGCCTAGGTTGCTAATATATGTTGAGTGCCGAGGTTGATAATATATGTTGAGTGCCGAGGTTGCTAATATATGTTGAGTACCGAGATTGCTAATATATGTTGAGTACCGAGGTTGCTAATATATGTTGAGTGCCGAGGTTGATAATATATGATGGATGTCGAGGTTGCAAATAAAATGATGAGTGCTGAGGTTGCTAATATATGATGATTGCTGAGGTTGTTATATATATGTTGGATGCCGAAGCTGCTAATATATGTTGAGTGCCGAGGTTGCTAATATATGTTGAGTGCCGAGGTTGCTAATATATGTTGAGTGCCGAGGTTGCTAATATATGTTGAGTGCCGAGGTTGCTAATATATGTTGAGTGCCGAGGTTGCTAATATATGTTGAGTGCCGAGGTTGCTAATATATGATGGATGCCGAGGTTGCGAGTAATATATGATGATGATGCCAAGATTGATAATATATGATGGGATGCCAAGGATGCTAATATATGTTGAGTGTCGAATAATAATATAGATGGTCATAATATATGTATATATGGATATAGAGTTGCTAATATATGATGCTGAGGAGTGTTGATGTGTGATGCATGATAAATATATGTTGAGGGTTGCTAATATATGTTGAGTGCCGAGGTGTGCTAATATGATGGATGGAGAGTTGCTAATATATGTTGAGTGCAGAGGTTGCTAATATATGATGGATGCCGAGGTTGCTAATAAATGATGAGTGCTGAGGTTGCCGAGGTTGTTATATATGTTGATGCCGAGGTTGCTAATATATGTTGAGTGCCGAGGTTGCTAATATATGTTGAGTGCCGAGGTTGCTAATATATGTTGAGTGCCGAGGTTGCTAATATATGTTGAGTGCCGAGGTTGCTAATATATGTTGAGTGCCGAGGTTGCTAATATATGTTGAGTGCCGAGGTTGCTAATATATGTTGATGCCGAGGTTGCTAATATATGTTGAGTGCCGAGGTTGCTAATATATGTTGAGTGCCGAGGTTGCTAATATATGATGAGTGCCGAGGTTGCTAATATATGTTGAGTGCAGAGGTTGCTAATATATGATGGATGCCGAGGTTGCTAATATATGTTGAGTGCCGAGGTTGCTAATATATGTTGAATGCCGAGGTTGCTAATATATGTTGAGTGCCGAGGTTGCTAATATATGATGGATGCCGAGGTTGCTAATATATGTTGAATGCAGAGGTTGCTAATATATGATGAATGCCGAGGTTGCTAATAAAATGATGTGTGCTGAGGTTGCTAATATATGTTGAATGCCGAGGTTGCTAATATATGATGGATGCCCGAGGTTCTAATATATGATGAGTGCCGAGGTTGCTAATATATGATGAGTGCCGAGGTTGCTAATATATGATGGTGCCAAGGTTGTTAATATATGATGAGTGCCGAGGTTGCTAATATATGATGGATGCCGAGGTTGCTAATATATGATGAGTTGCCGATGTTGCTAATATATGATGAGTGCCGAGGTTGATAATATATGATGAGTGCCATGTTGCTAATTTATGATGAGTGCCGAGGTTGCTAATATATGATGGATGCCAAGGTTGCTAATATATGATGGATGCCGAGGTTGCTAATATATGATGAGTGCCTAGGTTGCTAATATATGATGGATGCCGAGGCTGCTAATATATGATGAGTGCCTAGGTTGCTAATATATGATGGATGCCGAGGTTGCTAATATATGATGGATGCCGAGGTTGCTAATATATGATGAGTGCCTAGGTTGCTAATATATGATGGATGCCGAGGTTGCTAATATATGATGAGTGCCTAGGTTGCTAATATATGATGGATGCCGAGGTTGCTAATATATGATGAGTGCCTAGGTTGCTAATATATGATGGATGCCAAGGTTGCTAATATATGATGAGTGCCTAGGTTGCTAATATATGATGAGTGCCAAGGTTGCTAATATATGATGGATGCCAAGGTTGCTAATATATGATGAGTGCCTAGGTTGCTAATATATGATGGATGCCGAGGCTGCTAATATATGATGGATGCCGAGGTTGCTAATATATGATGGATGCCGAGGTTGCTAATAAAATTATGTGTGCTGTGGTTGCTAATATATGATGAGTACCGAGGCTTCTAATATATGATGGATGCCGAGGTTGCTATTATATGATGGATGCCGAGGTTGCTAATAAAATTATGTGTGCTGTGGTTGCTAATATATGATGAGTGCCGAGGTTGCTAATATATGATGGATGTCCAGGTTGCTAATATATGATGGATGCCCGGGTTGCTAATATATGATGGATGCCTGGCTGGTTAATATATAATTGGTGCCCAGGTTGAATCATCTGCTTCCTGTTTTTTCATCACCTCCTTGTTCGCCTGGAACTTCCTCCTTTTCTTTTTGCCATTTATTTTTTTCTACGATTCCTCCTCTCTTCTTCCGCATGTGTTAAGCTTTAAAAACGAAATGCTCAAGGCAGTCATGAACTGGAGTTCTCTATTACGTTGAAATATTTAGCAGCAGAGGAATTTGTGGGGGCGGGAGTGGATATGGATTTTCTAAAGTAACACCTTTGAACAAGAGGGTTCAGGGTTCAAATCTTTTAATAGGCAAAGAGAATTTCCATCTTCGAATTTGTGGTTTAAAGGCCGCTCTACCCTTCTCGGGTCTTTGTGCTGTGAGATTCGATGTCCGGCCCATTCGAATAACTGTAAAATGCGGGAGGTGCTATAATCGCTCAGAGCGCATTAAGAAACCATTTGCATGTTAAAAGTTGATAAAGTAGGTCAAAAGTGGTCGCTGACCGTGTACAATTTTTTAGCAATAAAATATTCTAGCCATTCCAAAGTTGGATATGGAGGGCCAATATGCAATTTGTGACACAACGTATCCTCACACATTAAAAAAATGAACGCCGCTAAGATGAAGAGGAAAAGAAGAAGCGAAAGAAGTAGTGAAAAGAGAAGATGCAGGCGGTACGAGCGGGCGGGTGGACGGCGGGCAGACAGACAGACAGACAGACAGACAGACAGACAGACAGACAGACAGACAGACAGACAGACAGATAGACAGATAGATAGATAGATAGATAGATAGATAGATAGATAGATAGATAGATAGATAGATAGATAGATAGATAGATAGATAGATAGATAGATAGATAGATAGATAGATAGATAGATAGATAGATAGATAGATAGATAGATGAGGGAGATGATGAGTGAGAGAGAATGAAAAAGAGATAGAGAAATTACTTTCTCATGCGACTATTGCCCCAGGGTGATTGTTATGGATTTTCCAGCTCTCATCAACTAGTGTCTCCTTATCTCTTCTTAGCGAGTCTTCGTGCCAAGCGTCCTAATGTCCCCAGTAAGGCAGGGCTAGTCCAATTGGTTCTAATGTAGGCCAACTTTATTGGCTCCTCTAGCTTACGTGTGGAAGGGAGCAGTAAAGTGGTTGCGTGATGTTTCATAACCTAAATCTTGTGTTCGTTTTCCAAGACACATAAGAAAACCCTAGTTTTAAAATGTGTACCTAGCTAGATAAAAAAAAAAATATTAAACGGTGACAAATCGTAATGGTTACCTCGTCTTCATTTGATGCGAATTAGTATTGTTAGATTAAACATTGACAAAACCAATAGATAATACATATTATTAAAAAAAAGTAAAGAGCCCCGTCACGCCAAGTGGCGTATAGGGAAATATGGTGTTAGTAACCATGATTTTTTGGGGTAATGTGGTCGGTATTACGCCTGTGCCGCTTTACTTTCCCTGAAAAAATCCGGTACCCATTTAAGGCTGGGTGAACCCTGAAGCCGTCGGTTGGGATCGAACCCTACCTCTTGTCCTTTGTAGTCCAGTTCACTAACCACTGAGCTATTGCGGCTCCCAATACATATCATGGTTTTATATTTTCCTTTCTGAACTATCCATGAGTGTAAAGATCTTATAAATGTTGGAGTTAGAAACGACGATATAAGGAAAAGCTTTGGATTATACTAGTGCTAGATCACAGCAAAAAGCTGGTTTAGATATGTGGTGCGATAAGCACAAGACAGCTCATCTACGTAGTATAAGATTCAGGATTAACGGGAAAGGGGTAAAAGCAAACAGAAGACTATCGGTGAATAAAATAGCAGACGTCATCATCATCATCGAGTGCCGTCTCCACAACGAAGGCTGGCTATCATGGATCGCCATTCCACTCTGTCTCTTGCTTTGATAGTGCAGGTTGTCATAGATTGACTTGTCCATCTTTTGATGTTACTCGTCCATATTAGTCTTGGTCTGCCTTTGCCTCTTTTACCTTGTATTTTCCCTTCCAATATTACTTTTAGTAGGCTGTTGTGTCGTTTAACGTGTACTAAAATGTCATTTGTCTTTTCTTAATTGTATTTAGTAGTTCTCTTTTTATTTTAGTTGTTTTAAAAATTCATCGTTTGTTTTATTTTCTTTCCATCCAATTCTACCCATTCTTCTGTAAATCCACATTTCATAGGCTTCAATTTTCTGTTACGTTTTCTTGTCTAATGTGCATGTTTCTGCACCTTACAGGAATATTGAGAAGATGTAACATTTTGCTATTCTTAGTTTCAGCCCTGCAGACATCGCAATGAGCATATAACTGGACAATCATCTTTGTCGAAAGGTAGTCTATAAAAGCGGAGTAAAATATTCACAATATAGGGAAAGCAGATACCACTGGCATTGAGGCATTCGTATAGAAAAAAAAATGTCTATTACCATGGGCATCCGAGATTCTATAATAATTAATCAAGCGCTCGAGATAAAGCTGAAGGCGTCTTTGAGAGAGATATTGAATATGGACATAGGAGACATAATGGAAGCAATCAATGATATCAATACGATGATAGTACGACAAATAATGAATCTACTGAAATCACACCAAGTTCGTGGAACTGCTTGGTCTCGAGGCAAGACGTCGGTCTAGAGACAGAAAGGTTGTGAGTTCAAATCTCAACTGCACCAGTTGGGGTTTTTATTTGTGATTTTCTCTCTGTGGCAACCCACCCTAGCGAGGCCCCGCTTGAAAAATCAATTACTCAGAGGTGGAAAAAATATGAGTACCTCCGAAGACGGAGTTATCTGTCTGTACGGCGAGGGACCCATGTGAACACAGGCTGCCAGGAAAAAAAACGGACTAACACGCAAAATTCAGTTCCTATAGCTCGTTCAGAAATTTATGCTCACAGAGTTTATTAATTATCTCGAAACTGTTTAATGAATTTCAATAATATTTTTTCATGAAATCTTATTTTTATCACCGACCTTATGCCTGTTTTTTTTTCCTACAATCAAGCTTTTATGAAAGATTTTTGTTTCTTTAGGGTATATACAAATATGATTTTCTTGGTTGTCCTAATTTTTAAGAGTTTACAATACCCACATTTGTTGTAATCAACATTGTCATTTAAAAAGGCAAAATGTCACGTGTTTATCCATACAATCGTAGCACTTGCTCGCACTTATTGAGCATAAATTTGAAAAACGCGCCACTTTTGTTATTTCCAACTTCTTGTTAAATAGGTCCAAAGGTGTACTTTGACAAAATATTTACTATTCATGTATTATTCCTTTACATGTGATAATTTGTAAGCTATTGTGAAGTGACTACTTGATTTTTTAAATCATGAAGAATTTAAAGTGTAAATTCATCACTATGCAAAAGCTAACTGTGTTATTGTATAGGCACTTTTGCAATTACCTATTTCTATGACGAAGATATAAAATCAAATAAAAAATTGTGACCCTCTTCAATGTGATACGAATACGCCTTTGACTTTCATTGTTAGAAAATTAACGTAATTTACCGTAAAATCTAATGTTTAGAGCACACGGTTTGATATTTTCCTAAAATTATATAACAAAAAACGATTTGTGCAAAATTCAGACTACCTTTGTACTTTAATGTTATAAAATCTTAAGGTCGGTGAAAAAATCAGATATCACGAAACAGAATTACAGAAATTCAGCAAACAGTTTCCGAGATAATTGATAAACTCTGTGGGCACGAATTTCTGAACGAACTAGAGACTTCGCAGAGGTGAAAGCTGGCGAACGCAATTTAAAAAAAAAACAAGTTCAAAGTTAATCGATAGCACCTATTTTTCTTCTTCCCCCTACCTGTCCTTTCCTCCTTGCACATGTCTTTCATGATCTCTTCATTCTTTTATCTTTTCTTTCCATTTCTGACTGGTGAGGAGAAAATGATAAACCCGATGTTACCTGACATGCATGTGTAAGAGACTAATAATGTTAGTGTGAAGATCCTCTCCGATTGTATAGTGTTCGTGCATCTGAGCTGAAGCCATCTTCAGTACTTTTGCTCTTGAGTGATGGGTGTGCTTCATGCTGGAGAGCGTGCTGAGGAGAGGAGTAATGCTGGCGTGAGTGCTGAGGAGGGGAGTTGAGCACTGTGTAGTTGTCCGTTGTGCAATGAAGAAGATATGTCGACTAAACTAAACTAAAAAGTGAACATTCGATCTATTTTTTTTCTTCTTATCATGTTCTTCTTCCACTTCATTTTCTTTCTTCTCTTCACATTCTTCCAGCTCTTCATATTCTTCTTCTTCTACATATTCTTCCAGCTCTTCATATTCTTCTTCCTCTTCATATTCCTCCTCCTCTTCATTTTCTTCCTTCTCTTCATATTCTTCCAGCTCTTCATATTCTTCTTCTTCTACATATTCTTCCAGCTCTTCATATTCTTCTTCCTCTTCATATTCCTCCTCCTCTTCATATTCTTCCAGCTCTTCATAATCTTCCAGCTCTTCATATTCTTCCAGCTCTTCATTTTATTCCTCCTCTTCATATTCTTCCAGCTCTTCATTTTCTTCCTCCTCTTCATATTCTTCCAGCTCTTCATATTCTTCCAGCTCTTCATTTTCTTCTTCCTCTTCATATTCTTCCAGCTCTTCATTTCCTCCTTCTCTTCATATTCTTCCACCTCTTCATTTTCTTCCTTCTCTTCATATTCTACCAGCTCTTCATATTCTTCCTCCTCTTCATATTCTTCCTCCTCTTCATTTTCTTCCTTCTCTTCATATTCTACCAGCTCTTCATATTCTTCCAGCTCTTCATAATCTTCCTCCTCTTCATATTCTTCCAGCTCTTCATATGCTTCCAGCTCTTCATTTGCTTCCTCCTCTTCATATTCTTCCAGCTCTTCATATTCTTCCAACTCTTCATATTCTTCCAACTCTTCATTTTCTTCCAGCTCTTCATTTACTTCCTCCTCTTCATTTACTTCCTCCTCTTTTCAAGCGCTTCTGCTTATCTCAGAAACAGAACCTGTGCATGCTTCACCCAATGTACATTCCAGTTTTTATCTTTGATGTTTTGTAATATTTGTGATTAAAGTGTTTTAAAACTTACACTGTAAGCATTAATTATTATAATACCTATTATGCCTTAAAAAAAAATAAAATTACCATCAATGCAAAAACTAATTAAGTTCTACAGTTAACATTTCTGTATGGTATATCATGCTGGATCCACTTCCACAATATTGCAATTTTAAGAGTAGAATGTAGACTTGTACTGACATCTTTACTCATAAATGCTGGGATATTTTATAGATTATAACAAACAATGTTAGTCTTAAGTTGAAACAAACAGCTCGGATTTTCAACGTGTTCACTAAGTAACTGATCCAACACCAACTCAATCCTGAGATGGGAGCCGCGATAGCTCAGTGGTTAGTGAACTGGACTACAAAAGACAAGAGGTAGGGTTCGATCTCAACCGACGGCTTCCGGTTCACCCAGCCTTTAATGGGTACTGGATTTTTTTCTCGGAAACTAAAGCGACACGGGCGTAATACCGACCACATTACCCCAAAAATCATGTGCCGAAGGTCTGTAAAATTTATGGTCACTAACACCATATTCACTATAAGCCACTTGGCGTGACAGGGGTACTTTACTTTACTATGCTGACGATACTGTACTACTAGCAGAAAATCCTAAAGATCTACAACAAATACTTAATGAAATAAACATGACAAGCAAAAAATATGGACTAGATATGAATATCAAAAAGACTAAAACTATGATAATAAACAAAGGAAATACTCAAAACCCAGAAGTGGATATCAAAATTGAAGGAATAGACCTGGAGACAGTTCAGAACTACAACTACCTTGGACATACTATAACCAGTGATGGAAAATGTACAACTGAAATGAATAGGAATGGCAAAAAGTAATTTTAATGTCATGAAAAACATAAAAGTAAGTAAAGTACCCCCCGTCACGCCAAGTGGCGTATAGGGAAATATGGTGTTAGTGACTCTATATTTTGCAGACCTTCAGCACATGATTTTTGGGGTAATGTGGTCGGTATTACGCCCGTGCTGCTTTACTTTCCCAGAAAAAATCCGGTACCCATTTAAGGCTGGGTGAACCCGGAGCCGTCGGTTGGGATCGAACCCTACCCTTTGTCCGTAGTAGTCCAGTTCACTAACCACTGAGCTATCGCGGCTCCCACTAATTTTTAGGGAATTAGTAAAACCCAGGTGTCCTCGCCAGGGTACGAACCCCGGCTGTTGCCGTGGTAAGCCAACCGCATGAAAAACATACTAACATCAACACAAATAACACCAGGGCTAAAACTAAGAATAGCAAAATGTTACCTGTTCTTAATATTCCTATATGGTGCAGAAACATGGAGTTTACTTTACTTTTTTTTTTTTACTCAATCCTTAGATTACGTGACGTGACGCGAGTCTATGAAATACTTTCTCCAAACCCTACATTACATGACGTTAGTTGAATGCATGACTATAGAATACCTCATCCAATCCCTACATTACATGAAGGTGATTGAATTGAAGTCTATAAAATACCCTCTCTAACCTTGAGGTTACATGAAGTTGAAGTCTACACAGCACATCTTCTTTCTCCTCCTTTTACTTCTCTTTCTTTTTATTATCTTTTCATCTATCTTTATCCTTAAAAAAAAAAGCGAAGTGCCCCCGTCACGCTAAGTGGCGAATAGGAAATATGGAGCATAGTGTCCATAAATTTTACAGACCTTCACACATGATTTTTGGGGTAAAGTGGTCGGTATTACGCCCGTGCCGTTTTACTTTCCCAGAAAAAAAAATTCGTTACCCATTAAAGGCTGGGTGAACCCGGAAGCCGTCGGTTGGGATCGAACCCTACCTCTTGTCCTTTGTAGTCCAGTTCACTAACCACTGCGTTATCGCGGCTCCCGTCTTTATCCTTCGTCTCATTATGTTCCTCATGCTTTTTGGGAAAGGCGGTCGATGGGCAAGTCCAGATTCAATCTGAAGGGAAGTCAACTTTGACTGAAGTACTAGAGAAATGGAGACTTGACTGGAACATATAAAACGTGTGATTTATTACTATGGAATCAGGTTCCAATGACAATATAATTTCATGTACAGGAATAACAAGCCTCATTCACTATATGTGCAGAGATATCAGAATCAAGGTTTACAAGTAAAAATAAAAAAGACACGAGCCAGACACGTAGTTATGTATATATGGTTCTCACGGCTGGCAACTTGCTCTAATCTCAAAGTAACATTTTAGATCCAATCATAAATTGTTATGTATATGAATGAAGATGTCCTATGGAAGGTACATCCCACTCATTTTTAAGTTGATAGTTTTTTAATGGTTCACAGTGCTATTGTGACTGTACACGAATATGAATATTCAAGGAGGTTAATTTTTATATTATTGCTATTTTAGTTCAATAACGTTTATGGGAATATATTTGTCAAAATTTGATAAATTTGACCCTTTCTGGTGTAAAATAACCATATTTTAACCACAATTGTAACATTTAAGTTATGTCAAATCTTATATATCATTTTTAATGTATTATAGAAGAATTATATTCAGTCCATGTATCAGAGCTGAGAAATTTGACAAAGACTATTATAATATCACTAACAAACAACTAACAATAACACAACAATAATGGGTGACATGAACGCTAAAGTAGGAAAAGGTAGATATAAGACCATTATAAGAAATCATGGTTTAGGAAAAAGAAATGACAGAGGGGAACGCTTAATACAATTATGTGAAGAAAACAGGCTGATAATATGTAACACCTACTTTGAGCAAGAGAAAAGGAAACTATACACATGGAAAAGCCCTGGAGATAAGAAGAGGAATCAAATAGATTACATAATGATCAAAGAAAGGTTCCGTAACAGCGTAAGGAAAGCCAAAACCTACCCACGAACAGATATTAATTCAGATCACAATCCTGTAACAATTAAAATGAAAATCAAACTAAAGAGAAACAAACAAAAGTCTAATTCATCAACAAATCCACTAGATATAACAGCTTTAAATAAAAAATATATTAAAAATACCTATACAATACAAGTAAAGAACACATCCCAGAAGTTGCTAGAAGAAGGAATTGAGCAATACAGAAGAAAAAAATTCTAATGAAAAAGTAATAACCAAATGGCAATGCATAAAGAAAAGCATACAAGAAACCTGCGACACCTTACCCAAAAGAGAAAAGAACAAAAAACAAAAATGGATAACTAACACCATCTTAGTAAAAATGGAAGAAAGGAGACAAGTGAAGAACACTGCCCAATACAATAAAATAGATAATGAAATACGCAAATTGTGCAAAAAGGCAAAAAGAAGACTGGCTCAGCCAAAAATGTATAGGAATAGAAATGAGAAAAATAGATAAATAAAGAGAATGACTAATAAAAATAAAAAAAGCCACAGAAGGTGTATGCATTGCTGACAAAAAAGGAAAAATGCTAACAGACAATAAGAATATTATAGATAGATGGCAGGAATATATAACAGAACTATTTCATGATCAAAGGGACAAGAAACCAGTTATAAAATGTACATCAGGCTATAAAATCTTAAAATCTGAGGTGGAAAAAGCTATAAAAAGAATGAAAAAAGGAAAAGCAGCAGGACCTGACAGCATACAGATAGAGATGATACAGGCACTAGAAGATTTTGGCATTGAGGTGATTACAGACATATGCAACGACATATACCACACAGGATACATACCAAATGAACTAAAAACATCAACATTCATTGCTTTGCCTAAAAAGAATGGCGAAGTTGAATGAAGTGACTTTAGAACATGAAGCCTAATAAGCCATGTTACAAAAATCTTGCTAAAAGTTATACAAGGAAGGATTCAGAATAAAATCAATACTGAATTAGATGAGCAGCAATTTGGATTTAGGAAAAATAGCGGAACAAAAGAAGCCATATTCTGCGTGAGAACATTAATCGAAAAGTACACAGAAGTAAACAAGCCAATATATGCCTGCTTCATAGACTACACCAAAGCTTTTGATAGAGTACACGACGAACAACTTATAGAATGCATAAAAGAGGTACTTCTAGACAACATGGACATACGATTAATATGTAATCTATACTGGGAGCAAACAGCAATAATAAAATATAACAAAGAGAACTCAACACCCATTAATATAAAAAGAGAAGTAAGACAGGGATGCATCCTATCACCAAGCTTGTTCAATCTATACACTGAGCAATTCTTTAAAAACATCATAAAGATGCCAGGCCTACAAATTAATGGAAAAATAATCAATAACCTGAGATATGCTGACGATAGGGAGCCGCGATAGCTCAGTGGTTAGTGAACTGGACCACAAAGTACAAGGGATAGGGTTCGATCCCAACCGACGGCTTCCGGGTTCACCCAGTCTTAAATGGGTACCGGATTTTTTTCTGGAAAAGTAAAGCAGCACGGGCGTAATACCGCCCACATTACCCCAAAAAATCATGTGCTGAAGGTCTATAAAATATAGGGTCACTAACACCATATTTCCCTATACGCCACTTGGCGTGATGGGGGTACTTTACTTTACTATGCTGACGATACTGTACTGCTAGCAGAAAATCCTAAAGATCTACAACAAATACTTAATGAAATAAACATGACAAGCAAAAAATATGGACTAGATATGAATATCAAAAAGACTAAAACTATGATAATAAACAAAGGAAATACTCAAAACCCAGAAGTGGATATCAAAATTGAAGGAATAGACCTGGAGACAGTTCAGAACTACAAATACCTTGTACATACTATAACCAGTGATGGAAAATGTACAACTGAAATGAATAGGAATGGCAAAAAGTAATTTTAATGTCATGAAAAACATATTAATATCAAAACAAATAACACCAGGGCTAAAACTAAGAATAGCAAAATGTTACCTGTTCTCAATATTCCTATATGGTGCAGAAACATGGACATTAGACAAGAAAACAGAACAGAGAATTGAAGCCTTTAAAATGTAGATTTATAGAAGAATAGGTAGAATTGGATGGAAGGAAAAGAAAACAAACGATGAAATCTTAAAACAACTAAAAATGAAAAGAGAACTACTAAGCACAATTCAAACAAGACAAATGCGGTTTTTGAGCCATGTTAAAAGACACAACAGCCTACTAAAGGTAATCCTGGAGGGGAAAATACAAGGTAAAAGAGGCAGAGGCAGACCAAGACTAACATGGACGAGTAGCATCAGAAGATGGACAAATCAGCCTATGACAACTTGCACCATCAAAGCAAGAGACAGAGCAGAATGGCGCTCCATGGATAACCAACCTTCGTTGCGAAGACGGCACTCGATGATGATGATGAACAAACAACTGTGATAATGAATGTAGAACCTTTTGAGAACCATTCAAGACGACACCGTCAGGACAAAAAGCACACAAGAGTCTACAATTGTATTACATGGCAGTAAACAAATTATTATTTTGTTCCGTTGAAATATAAACGGCAGAAAGATGCTTTTAAAATTCAATCCGTTTTTTTCTTGCTTCGAAACAAAATATATATTGATATATCCAATAATGATCGTGTGACCTTCTACTGCTACAAAAGCATGGTACAAGTAGAAAGGACCATGAAGTAGATTTGATGCATTGCGTATTTAACCAGCAAGATTACCTATGTGTCCGCCTCAGGTACAATGAGACCAGTCTTGCTAACAAATAATCAATAAACCACATTCTTTAAGCTAGCTCAACTGCTGGCTAGCTTTAATAACACATTTAACTATAATGTAATGTGTTCCTATAGTATCGAATTACATACAGAACAATGACCTCCCAATATTGTGCTCCTTCCTACAAGTGTAGAACAGCGGGAACATTCACGTTTGGTTCTGTTTTTCTTCTTCTTGATATTCCAATGACAGCGTCAATCAGCTAAAAGCTTAAACAGGTTACAGCCTCAGTTGCAATTTCAGGTATTTGGCACGCATTTCCCGTTGGCACATTTAAATTATTAACGACTGCGACTGCACTCGTGATGCTCTAAGAAATCTGACAAAGCTAGCTTATTTTTGAATGGAATTCTGTCAGGCTCGGTGATGCGGCTGAAGGGCAATCATAAGATAGGTCAGACATAAAAGATGGTATCTTCAGAGCAGAAATTAAATGAACACACTAATTATAATAAGGAAGTAAGGGAAGTTTTAATACATACAACATATTCTATGGGAGATTTGGTTGTTATCATACACAGTCGCAGCTACATGATCGACCGCGTGGCAGCATCTCTGAATGCTCTTACTGATGCTAAGTAGAAATATGTCTATGTAGTCGCCTTTCACGTTTTTATTATTATGTTATCACACTGACGAAGGCCTATGGCCAAAACATTTATAAATGTGTACTGTCTTCTTTTCAGTAAAGCTGCTTTATACAATGTTATTTATATGTGTCACCGCTACATTAACACAAATACAAAATCTCAGGAACCCATTTTCAGCGACCCCTTGGTCGTGCTGGTCTGTAAAAAGAAGTGGCTACAATTTGGATCCTTCTGATCAGTATCGAGCGCAGTAACCACTCAACGCCCGACGATATTTGTTTGTGTTGAATAATTTATTTACTTCGTTGGGATTCTGGATGTGGATAATGGGGTCTTGGGACTACAGCGATGATAGTTTTGTAGAATATTATTAAGAACTCCGTGTGTGATTAAGGTATTTAATTTTTAAAATGTTCAAACAAGTTACACCACATATAGGGCATTGCACATTAGCAGAGTGTGTACGAAGTCCACACACGATAATGTAACTACGTTAGGTTGCTTCTTCTCCTTCTTCGTTCTTTCCTCATTTGCGTTTCCGCGTCGAGAAGAGTTTCCGGTCTTTTGATAATTATTTCAGTGTTTGAAATAAATAACATCGTAATGATAATAAATATCGTAATAAACATCGTAATGATAATAAACATCGTACAATTTTTTTTAATTTGTGTATGTTTGCACGTGTAACAAAACGCGCCTTTCAGGAATTAAAACAAACAAACAAGTTTTATTCCTCCATGGTCAAGTAAATGAAGTGAATATGAAGTATGGGATAAGTTCACCGAATTGCGAGATTCTGGAGAGAAAAATGCAGAGAGCGGCAAATAACGAAAACTCTTGATAGTCTGACAATTTACAAGGAAAAAAAGATCAACAAGAGAACAGTCATGAAAGACACAAGTTTGTGAAGTTCATGATAACCATATAGTCCGATGTGTTGCAGGACTTTTATTATTGCAAGTTGGCAAGTAACCTGTCATGACTTTCATAATACAACTCTAATAAACAAATTTAAATAAAAACCGATATTTTCAAATGAAATAAAAATTAATTAGCTCATAATTTTATTTTCTCTGTCGCAGATAATAAGAGTTTTAAAAGACTCGTCTTAATTAAGCAATATTGTGTGTTTGAAAATTATATAATTATTCTTATTCTATTTTTCACACAATCAAACTAATTAGCATTTTTTAATCAGTTCATTATGTTGAGTATTATCGTATTTACGTAACGATTTTTAGTTATCATTCGCACGTGTAATACTTACAGTATTTTGATATAGAAATAGGGGCCTCGGTAGCCAGGTTGGGAAAACCACCCGACTAGACTACCGACGTTCGGACAACCCGTGTTCAATTCCCGCTGGGAGCAGTGTGAATTGTACTTGTGGTTGGAAAAAAAAAAAATAAATAAATAAATAAAATACCCCCACGGTCGACCCAGCCGTTGGCAGAAATGGGTACCAGGGTATATTATCCTGGGAAGGTGAGGAATGTGGCTTCGCATCTGAGTTTCGATGCTTGAGGCTACACTATACAGAAATATCCGAACATTTCTGGATAGGCGGCCGAGCACATATGGGTATATACTCGCGTGCTAAGACGCCGGTTCAAGTAAAGACAAAGAAAGAAAGAATGATATAGAAAATTATCAAGAGATAATTAAATGAAATAGTTTAAACATGAAACCGTCAAACAGGATTAACAACCGCTGTACCAGTTAAAAGGTAAAGACAATAAAAAATATTTGACGTCAGACAAAACATAATTAATGAGGTAAACCAAAAGGGCTGTCGAAAACACCGAATTTTTCCTCTTTTAAAATTGTAAAAAGCAGGTATAGAATAAGACAACAAAGTTTTGAAATATAGACAGAAAGACTAAACTTATTATATATATATATATATATATATATATATATATATATATATATATATATAAGGAAAAGTACATACAAGTATGCATACATTCGTACCTAACTACTGTAGGCCTGTGATTGTAATATTTCTCTTGTCATCTCATTGACAACCTCGTTGATCAGACATGAATAATAAAACATTCGATCAGACACGAATAAAAAATCACATCTCACCTAGGACTGTCAGCCGGACTTGCCAAATCATCTTGTCCGTTGAGATAACCTGACACTCATACAAGCCGCTGTCTTCCAGTCTGGCCTCTTTGATGACCAGGTTCCAGTAAGTGACACCGGCAGGGTAAGCGTAGTGGTCGATGTTCAGATTGGTATCCTGTACCCAGATCTCTGTCCCTATACTCAGGAAGTGGTCGCCTCCTAGCTTGTTCCAAGAGACCTGCAGGAAACAATTGATAGGAGAAAAGGAAAATTTAATGTTGATTAGACAAGAAAACAGAACAGAGAATTGAAGCCTTTGGAATGTGGATATACAGAAGAATAGGTAGAATTGGATGGAAGGAAAAGAAAACAAACGATGAAGTCTTAAAACAACTAAAAATGAAAAGAGAACTACTAAACACAATTCAATCAAGACACATTCGATTTTGGGGCATGTTAAAAGACACAGCAACCTACTAAAAGTAATCCTGGAAGGGGGGGGGGAATACAAGGTAAAAGAGGCAGAGGCAGACCAAGACTAACATGGACGAGTAACATCAAAAGATCGACAAACCAGCCTTGACAACCTGCACCATCAAAGCAAGAGACGGGGCAGAATGGCGCTCCATGGTAGCCAACGTTCGTTGCGGAGATGGCACTGGATGATGATGATGAATGTTGATTGTTTTCTGGAGTTAACTCTTACCGAACGGAAGCTTTTTATCAATGCAACGGAAGAGACTTCAGTGACAACATTTGTCCAAGTATTAAATAAGAATTTTAAGATAAATGAACAAGTATTAGATTTCACCAATACCAAAATTTACAAGACATGTAAAAAAAACAATGTTTGATGATGGTTCACACCAATCCAGTTTATTAAAGTGTTACGCTATGCAGCGAAACGTTCGCGGCAGAAATCGGCATGGCGTACAGAGCGTCAAAACGTACAGAAAGAGATCAGATTAGTTTGTTTATATGACCTTAAGTGTCTTGTCAGGCGGCTGGTAGAAATCAAACATGATTAGTCAGTTGTTTGGGGGATAAAAATAAGTGTCTTATGCTGGACGCTGTTTTCCCGAGCAGCTTCTCTCGTGGCTAAATCTGCCTGTTAGTTTATACAATTCTCAATATCATAGGCAGAGCAACCATTGCCGTCATCGGGGGGGGGGGGGGGGGGGGGGGCGCCAAGATGCCCATCCATTAACTTATCATAATCAAGTGCCATACTGCTGGTATAGATGATGATATCTCTCCACAATTTTGATCTCGACAGTTATTTATCATTTCTGTTGTTGACCTTCTGTCAAGCCATTTTCTTAAGCTGTCTGGTATCTTTTCTCTCTAGTTCCCTCTATCTCTTTGTCCCTCAATTTTCCCAGCAATATATTCCAGCTGTTCCCTTCTCATTACATGGCCCCCAAAAATGACGATAATATCTTCCTAATATTAGAAATTAGCAATCTTTTTTGCTTTGGTATCTTTCAGATCATTTTCATTACTCTTCTTAGCTGTCATTTGTATTATTCTCAACCTTCTTCTGTAAAACCACATTTACAGCCACCAGTGATTTTCTTGTCTGTTGTCACATTGTCCATGATTCATACCCATGTGTTAAGACTTATTCTACATAATATTTAAGAACTCTCTTTCTTGTTTCTGTTGTCAAAAATTGATTGCACAATATCTTCCTCATTTTTTGGAAAGCCGCTTTTTTCCTGGGCTGTTTTGCATTTCACCTCTATTGCACATCTACTACCATTAGTTAACATTGTTCCCATAAATTTAAATTCGTTTACTTGTTTTAATATTGTTCTACGTTTTTTGTTATTGTGGTGCATAATTTTCCTCATTGTGGTGATGTCTTTCCAGTAACTTAGCTGAGTATAATTAACGACCCTCAGCTAACTGCAAGTGTCAGGACCGACGAATAACAGATCGAGACCCTGCTCCACCTCCCAGTGGTACTCATGAAAACAATCTTTTCTGGCCAATCAAGTAGGGATCGAAGAGGGATGGCGATCCGATACTTAAAAATAACGTGCTGAAGTGGGATGCGTTGGTCGTAAATATCACAGCCTATTTGCAAACTGCGACACAATGCATCTAAGCCCACCTAACGTCCTTTTAAGGGTGAATGACGAAGGAGATTTTCCATATCTTTATTAGTCGTCGGGTGAACGCCAAAAAGAAAGAGAATCTTCATCAGGAGCAATGCCGTTGAACAAAGACGATTGTGTTATCCAGATAATAATTTCTTTACCAATTCATCTCTATTTACTCCCAAGCTGTTTAACTGTTTGATATTTGGTTTTTTCGCTGTGTGGCCCATACACTACATGTCATAGTCTGTCAACGTGTTATCGACTACAGAGTAAGCATATGACGTGCTTGTTCTAGTTGAGGACTGCTTTTGTGAGCAATAGTAGCTAATGAAAACGTATTGAGTTTTGCCTTACAAAAAACACATCAGAGTAAATAGTTAAATCTGTGTGTATTTATGTGAACATTTCTTTTACATAAAGGAAAGCTATACTAACTTTTGACCATTAAAACCTCATAAGAATAATCTCGTGAAATTTATGTAAAAAGGATGAAAACAAATGAAATTATTATTATTTTATTTTTGCTGTGAAATTGTTAATTTAATGAAAGCAATGTGTAATTGTGTTTACGATGTTAAAGGTATCGTTGACAGCCAACAAATCAAATGAGGAGATACAGAAAATTATAATACATTTTAATAAAAGGCAGTACAGATTTGTAGAGCACGTGCTGTGAAAAGGCTAATTGAAATACTTAATAACACAAGAAAAAATAGAAGGTATGAGAAACAAAAGAAAAATATGTTGGGCCGTGTTATAGCAAGGCACATGAAAAAAACCAACAGTGGGAGCTGTTGTATGGTGGCCAAGGTTGAGAGTCATGATCGGGAGACTAGACGTTCAACCATTCTCGGCGTGGACAATGAACTTAGGTATAGGCTGGTAATGGTACTAGGGGGGAATACAGTCAGAGATTATATAACAGTCAACACTATCATCCTCATGACTATTAAACTTGCAGATCCGCCTGAAGCACGGGCCTCCAACAACCTTGTTACAATATTTTATCTGACCCTGCCTTTTATCCATGTTTTCTCTGTACATCTTATATTTGTTTCTAATTCCAAGTTAAGAGAAAAGGAAAGCACAGCTGTTTGTTGATGGTGTTTTAATATTAAATATTTTCTCAGCTCTGAAACATGACTTGAATTCTACTATTTTTTTTTTAAGAAGATCACAAAAGACGCTATAACTGACATTCTCACAACATTTGTAGCTAATACAAGATTATTATACCACAAAGGTTAAATCTTTCGAGTTGTGACAATTTCTTCGCATGAACATTAAGGAACAAAACTATCACAGAGCTTACAAATTAACGAAGTTAGAACAATCATATTATGGTTGTGCTGTGTAGAAAATTTGAACCAGCCCAATAAAATATAAATGTCACGAATGAGAGTAATGTAGTTTCCTCAGGACATCTAAATGTATACAAGTAGTTACATTTTTAGGTTTACAACTAAAATGCCTCAAGATAGTTGGCAATTTATGTAAACAAGAGAGCCAGCCTAAGAAACCTTGAAAAGAGTGGTCACAGGCTGTGTGATTGGAGTGAGTTTGTTACTGACCCTGAAGAAGTCAAAGGTTTTCGGGGTCGGTGATTGCATGCATGATATAAGATCAATAATATAAGATGTTTACATAAATACATGCACAAACAGATCACTCCAATCCCACGCACTATTTTTTTTTATAAACGCTCGTGGCAGCGATATCAACTTCCGTAATGTAAAGGTGCACCAGTGGCGCATTCTCTATGATACCGCAGCTACCACCGGTAGCCTGAACATGTTAACGAAATACAAAAAGAAATGGTAATTTATTATGTTTTTTTAATAATTATATTACAAATTTTCGAATATTCTATAACACATTTCGTAGGCCAATATGATTTATTTGCTTTGATTTGCATTTATTAAAGCAAGATTTTCTTCTGGCCACTATAACGTTTGTGAATGAAACCAAAACTACTATACATTGAAACCTCTAGAAGCCAGCGGTACATTTTTCCTCTATCCGGGCCTTGTATTAACGACCTTGACATTCAAAAATGGGAGTCAAATTATATAGCGGGTGTTGCCGCAAGAGAAATGCCGTTTCATGGGTTATTTTTAGCTCTAGCCAATCAGAATCGCCACAAAGTGAAAGTGAAACTATGTCTGATTACCGGAACTTAATTAGCTATTTATAACTATGTTATGCGCATCAGCACCTGTAGAAATAACTTTTTCTGCTCTCAAGAGAATCAAATGTTATTTTCGCTCAACTCAGACACAAGAACGCTTATCTTGTTTGACATTAATGTCCATTGAGAAATCATTCCCTCAGAAACTTAGAAACCAACCCTACAGTACTTTCAATGAGAAAGTCATCAAGACATTTTCGTCCAAAACAAGACGGATATAATTATCATAAATAAGTAATTAATTTAAAATGCAGTGAAGTCATTAGAAAATATTATTTTATGTTAGCCTACTGAATATAATGTATGTTTTTATTTATTATGTCAGCGGTAGCCCAGACCCCAAAACCAGTATACGCCACTGAGGTGCAGTAACGCGACAATTAACATTTCCAAGCAATTAATGTTAACAACTTGTGAAATTAAAACGCAAGCGTTCATAAAATACATCTACGGATATTAGAAAGCTCTCAATGAAGCCAGTTTTAAAAAGCATTTATCGATGAATCAACAATTAAAAAGTATATTAGTATAAATATATTGTTTTATTTTGATTCCGATCGATTTATTTCATTCTAATAATGTTGTTTTTTTTTCTTTCAGAAAAATTTATTTATAGTATACAAAAGGAAAGAGAAAGAAAGAATACTCGTTTGTGCAACGTTATGTGTGCACCGTGCTGTGATCTTCTTGTATAATTCGTCAATAGATCGCCGTGCGCATTTAAGCTTAAAGAATCCTATGATGCTGTCACATTTGCAAGCGTTTTTCTAAACTGTACCTGCATTCGTCATCTTTTGTTCTGTGGCCCATACCAGGTTCCCAACGAGTTTCCACACGGCTCCCATGGGCGTAGCCAAACTTTAATAAGTGCGCCGCACCAAGGATATTGTCGTACACCTACGCAGTGGTTCATTCATTGGATGCGGTTTCCACATCAAAGGCTATTTACCTTGGTGCGCCACTTTCTCTGTCTCTTGTCTTGATAGTGCGCGTTGTTATAGGTTCACTTGTCCATCTTTTGAAGTTATCAGTTCACTTTAGTCGTGGTTTGCCTCTGCCTTGTCTACCTTGTATCTCCCCTCCCAAGAAGGGAAATTTGAGTAAATATAGCATTTTACAATTCGTAGTTTTAATTTTGATATTATTTGTTTTGATGTGAGTATATTTTTCATGTTCTTAAAACTGCTTTTTGACATTCCTATTCGTTTGTTTATTGCTGTCTTACATTTTCCATAATTTGTTATTATATGTTCAAGATAGCTATACTCTTTCCATCTATGAAGGAAATATTGATTTCCTTGTTTTGGGTCTTTTAAATATCATTTCCAATCAATATTCTTTACTTGTCTTGTCTCTTTTGTTCACTAGTTGTTGTAGGTCTTCTTGTTTTTTTGCCATTAGTACGGTATCATCAATATCTTAGATTATATATCCATTGATGTTTAATCGTGGCACCCCCCATAATATCTTTGAAGATTTGTTCAGTGTATAAGTTGATTAGACATTTTTATAGAATGCAGCCCTTTCCTACTACTCTTTTTATATCAATATGTGCAGAGTTCTCAATATTCTATTTTGTCACAGCTGTTTGTTGCAACTAAAGATTTGTGCAATATAAATAATCAACAAACAGAGCAAAGTTGGACCGGAAAAAAATAGCCAGCGGCTGTTTATTATCTATCACAATATTAATTTAACTTCCGATATTCCTTAATGGGTTAACACATTAGACAGACAACAGTAGCTATACTGTAGACAATAAGTGCTTCCAGGCACAAAGGCATCTAATTAAAATTCTCACCAATAGAGAGGCTGCACAGTCAGAACAGTAGCAGGTTACACAGATCACTTCGAAGTTAGATCAGGTGTAAGACAGGGATGCGTACTATCCCGCCAACTGTTTATTACATGGACTATATATGCAAGTTAGATCAGGTGTAAGACAAGGGTGCGTACTATCCCGCCAACTGTTTATTACATGGACTATATATGCAAGTTAGATCAGGTGTAAGACAAGGGTGCGTACTATCCCGCCAACTGTTTATTACATGGACTATATATGCAAGTTAGATCAGGTGTAAGACAGGGGTGCGTACTATCCCGCCAACTGTTTATTACATGGACTATATATGCAAGTTAGATCAGGTGTAAGACAGGGGTGCGTACTATCCCGCCAACTGTTTATTACATGGACTATATATGCAAGTTAGATCAGGTGTAAGACAGGGATGCGTACTATCCCGCCAACTGTTTATTACATGGACTATATATGCAAGTTAGATCAGGTGTAAGACAGGGGTGCGTACTATCCCGCCAACTGTTTATTACATGGACTATATATGCAAGTTAGATCAGGTGTAAGACAGGGATGCGTACTATCCCGCCAACTGTTTATTACATGGACCATATATGCAAGTTAGATCAGGTGTAAGACAGGGATGCGTACTATCCCGCCAACTGTTTATTACATGGACTATATATGCAAGTTAGATCAGGTGTAAGACAGGGATGCGTACTATCCCGCCAACTGTTTATTACATGGACCATATAAGCAAATTAGACAACCCATCAGAGACAGAGGAGAAGGATGAGCATCTATTTGCAGACAATCAGGCACTGATGCATGGACAAATAGAAGAAGATCTACAAGAACACTTAAACAGACTCAACATTAAAGGCGCAAAATACAACATGAAAATCAACATCAATAAAACAGAAGTCATGAGTATCGCAAAAGAGAAACAGAATATTAACATAACTGTAGACAGCTAAAACTAATAGAGGAATTTAAACACATAAGAAGTCTAGTGACAAACGACAATTCACAAACAGCAGAAATAGACTTAAGATGAAACAAAGCTTGTCAAATCATTGGGCAGCTATCACCACTATTGTCCTACTAGGAACTAACTCTAGAGGCAAAACGGGCACTTATGCAATCTTCATCCCAACGTTGTGCAAACATGCCAGTCCTTGGCCCTAAATGTAAGAACAATAAGAAAAATAATCTGAGATGAAATGTGTTAGACGAATGACATGAAACAGCCTGAGAGATAAAATCAGAAATAAAGAACTGAGAAAAAAGCTAGGCAAAGTAACAACAGATAAAATGGTTTAGCCACGTGGCAACGCAAAAAGACCAAAACACAGCACACTGATCCTTTAATAAACGTTGCCCACACCCACAAGTCGAGCATGAAAAAGATAGATTGACAGAATATTTGAAATACTAGGAAACATAATAGCAGCAGAGACGAACAGAAGAGCAAAAAAAAAAAACGCAAATTATATCTCCTCTCGACGCTGAAAGGCAAATGAGGAACGAAAGAAGGTGAATAAGGCACAAAGTGTAGCGAATGAATTAAATTGTTTGTGTGCATCTGAGTGTGGAACCACGCGAGTGTTTGTATTTGTAGATAGAAATAATGAAATGGTGAAGCAGTTGATGACATATGCTAATTAAAGAAAGAAAAAAAGAGCTAGGAAAAAAGAATATTATTGACACATAAAGAAACAGATACTCAAAGTTAAGTTTAAAGTATATAAAGTACATGATAAAAAAGGCAGGCAAAAATTAAAGTGAGTTGATAACAACAAAGGCATTACACGTCATAAATTCATGCGTCACTCCTTCGGATGAAAGAGATGGGAGTTAAGATGGGCACAGCCAGAAAGAGAAACTTAGTGGGCGTGTAAGAAGACTTATCAACCAACACAGAGCTGGAGTCGTCAGCCGCTGGACACTGCGGGAATTGCTGAGGAGGGGATATGAGCACCTATGAATATGTTCGGAGTGCAATGATGATGAGCCGCAAATAACTCAATAACTCAAAGGCATTACAAGTGTGTAACATTAGGACAAGACTAGGATATGCACGTGTATATATAATTTTACATATAATATATGTATATACGTGTGTATATAAGTGGCAGGGACATGTTGAAAAGTGGACAATCGTCGCATCACCAAAGAAAAAATGTATGTAAAGTTGATCATAGGTGGAAAGTAACATGCGGGTAATCAAAAAGTGAAGTACAAAGTTGTTTGAAAGGCATGCCTTAGTCAATTTTTCTTTTGTAGAAAAAGACTATAAAAGATTTGCAGATGATCATACAACATGGAGAAGCGTATAGGGAGTGGCACAGTAACATATAAAGAAGAAATAAAACTGAATGGTGGAAAAATTAAAAGAAAAACAATATCTCTCGACATAACAATCGTTTGCTGATTCTGTAGCCGACTTGTTATTTTAATCTTGGAGATAAAGCAGCTGCTGGGCAACACGACGCCATGTCGTTACTATTAAAGACCTTCATCTGCGTGTGACGGTCGCTCGTGAAGTCGTAAAAGGTCGCTATTATCTGTTAAATTTGGTTTGGATGACTCATAGCAAGGACACTGAGTCCTGAAGTGTGTGTGTTGTAATGAAGGCATGGGTGGTTTGACCGATGACTTGTTGGCACTGGTTCCACAACAGAAGGAAATGTGCTTAAATTGGATTTCAGTAACCTAGAGTTGCGCAACATCAGCCTCACTCTCAAGCTACACTGGATCCAGTGGCATGATAATATTAAGACGATTGTAGCGGAAACTCGAAACAGTTCATTAGAGTATGTGCGAGTACAGTGCTGATTGTTGTCTAAATAAACGTATACCGGAACGCTAACATACAACCACAATTTCTTTTTTTTTTTTTAAATTGCAATATCCCAATCCCCTGAAACTCTGGTGTACTTACATCTGTATTATCATTGTCAACAACAACAACTTGAGATTGTAGAGTAGCGGAATTCGAGTTTTCTATTAGACATGCGTGCACGTGTGTGAGTGTGTGTGTCTCTCTCTCTTTAGCTGAAAACATCCCTTAGAAGATGCAGCAGGAAAGTTGTTTGATCTTTTAAAGAGAGAAGTTTGAACTTGCTTCTATGCATCACCCCCCCCCCTCCCACACACACACGCACGCGAACGCACACGCACACACGCGCGCGCGCACACACACACGCACACACACACACTCGCGTTGTAGTAATGCGTCACTTTATGCTAGATAGACCAACTAGAGACAGGGTCTGAATGTCTTTCTCCTGGTCCTTTTGCATTTCTTAATTTTAGTGAGACTTTGTTCTTCCTATGGTTAGAAGGCGATAAGGGACCAAATGTGACAAACTGAGAAGTTCACAGGACAAGTTCACTACAATCCGCCATGTTTTCGATTTAAAAAAAAAAAATCAGTATTATTATTTCATAAAGATGAATTTACAAATAATATTTCATTCACATGTTTAATTTTATTTGGCTCAAACTTTATTTGAATAGCTATTCAAAATAATCTCCGATACGTGTCACATTTCTTTGGTGTGGCATTTACCTTCTTGTCAGTGTCTAATTTAAGATTTCTTATGTTTCATTATTTAAAATACACATATGAATACTGACTTGGCCGATTTATTTACTTCTGTGACAATTTTGTTTAATCTTTCTGGTCAGGTTAATTCTTGTCTATTTTTAAGGCATCCATTAGGGCATATGCCCTTTACACGCCAATCCTTTCTGCCCCTTTCCGTCTGTTTCAGTCTCCTCCAGGTGTCATTAAACTGTGTGATGTCTGTTTCACAATTTCGTCTCATATGCTTCTTCTAGGATTTCCCGGTTTCCCCTGGTTAGATTAAGTCCATTCCTTATTCATGTCGTTTCTCACTCACAAAAGTGTCAATGACGAACATTCTCAGTGGCATCTTTAGTCAATACAAACGTGCCGACGTGATGTTAACCTTTCTACATCGTGAACGTGAAACTGACCTAACTGCTTTATTATCTTCGACAAGGTAAATCTTTATAGTCCTTTGTTTGTGTTCGAATAAAAAACAAACTGACAGCTACTTCTAGTCTTAATCTGAATAGATTAACACACCTTTGCCACTTTGCTGAAATTCACGCAATAATTACGTCCCCTGGATGCGTGGCGTACAGCATAATTATTTACTTACGTTACATAACGCGTGGGTGGTCTTCCTGCTAGCGTCATTTCCTCTCATAGGAATCTGGATGCAATATTGCCATATTATGCTGTTTTTTGTTTGTTTGTTTATTTATTTTTGTTCTTTCTTTGATTGTTTTGCTTGCTAGAGGACTAAAATGGAGTATTTCCAGCCGATACACATAACGAAAAAAATAGGTAATATCTCCTGTTTTACAAATCTAAGCATGGCTCCTTAGGACACAGACAACTATAGAGCCTAAACTGAAACTTGGCAGACAGGGCACATTACAGAACCGAAAACTTGTCATCTAAATCTACGCTCAGTAACATTAGACAAAGATTTGCTGAAATGTGATCATGGCGATGTCTTCAGATCTATCTATCTTTCGTTCGCCTGAAGTATATCTGCAATGTCGTTTTCTATATAACTTTTACTGTCTTTTGTAATTCTTGCAGTGGCCCAAATAGTTTTGTCTGTAGTGTTGTATCTATGGGACAATGGATTTTCCTCAGTCTACTATATTCAGTTTGTGTTCAGCAGTCTGGGGCGCCTGTCCATATGCACATGTAGTGGAAGTACCGATCTTGAATTTTGTATGCATGTGACTGTGGAGTCGATTGTGTCCTGTTCTGAGGAATATAATGATAACTCAATCACATCTATTCATATTATGAAAGGCATCCTGATTTGGAGCTTGTGGTCCTCTGATTCATTTGATTCTTATGATGGTATGTAACCGGTGCATCTGGTTCTGTACGTGTTGAACCTTCCTTTGCCAAATAATCCGCTTTCTCGATTCCTGGTATTCCATAGTGAGATGGGGTCCACCGCAAGGCAACTCTGTAGTGCTTGCAGAGTTCAGTCAATAAGGTCTGCAGATGTAGAAATTTTCTATAATGAAATAGTATACTCTGTGTCAAAAATACTATACGCTGTGGGCTAATATTATTGCTCTGCAGTTTTTCTATTGTCAACTTTATTGCTTGGATTTCTGCATCATAATTGTGACAATATTTCCATGTTGCTATTTTTATTGATATCCCTAGTGTTATTTGGGTACTCTAGGTATGCATCTGCACTCTGTGCTGATCCATCTGTGTACACACTAGTCCATAGATCGTGTAGGTATTCTTCATCCATGAAACAGAGAGTTACTGTTTTACGCTGTATACTAATCTGTTCCTCAATCAAGTATTCCATTCACTTCTGTCCGTATTCGTATTGACAATCCTGATTCCTCTGTCTAGGGAGTCTGATCTGGTATGGACAGTAGGTGATTAACGACGTTTGGTGTGTCTGGTGTCTACAAATTCGCTTGGTTTGGTTGATAAAACTGCTTCTCTTAAGCCGTCCCAATGCAAGATTTTGGAATAGGTCCTTCAATGGATGTATCGGCATGCATGGACATTTTTCTGCCTGTATCAGCACCTTTGTGTCCCTCCGTTCTCTCAGTGCTGGTATCCTCCACAATTTCTCCATCTCCAATATTGGTGTTTACTTCATTGCTCCTGTGATGACCCTAAGTGCCTGGTTTTGTACTTTATCCAGCTCTTACAATGTGGTGTTTGATGCTGAGCACCATGCGGATGATCCATATTCTAAATGTGGGCATATACTCTGCTGGTAAACTTTACTGAGTATTTTCCCACTCGCACCCCATGCGGTTCCACACAGCTTTCTTAGAATAGCCAACTTCCTCCTTGCTTTTTGAGTTGCTTATTTATCTGCTGTTTCCAAGATAGTTTGTTATCAAACGTAACTCCGAGATACGTAGCTTGTATGTCTTCTTTCACAGGCTCATTGTTTATGTAGATGGCTCCTGCTTTTTGTTTTGGGGAGAGAGTGAAAAGTGTAGTACTGCATTTGTCTGTATTGATGCTGATACACCATCTATTTATCAATGAATTCAGTGCATTCATAACTGTTTGCAACAAATTTGAGGCCACTGTTGCATACTCCTTTGTGCACCACATTACCAAGTCATCTGCATACATTGCCACTTTGATGCCATGTGGTAGTTCAGTAACTAGGTCGGTCCTCGAACAAGACTAGAAAAAGTGTTAGAGATAGTACCCGTCCCTGTGGAACGCCCTGGCGCAGTAGGACCTTACTCTTAAGACCACCCAGTTGCACTCTGGCTCTCCTGCTATGCAGGTATGCTTTGACCCATTTGTACATCCTGCCATTTACTCCTAAATTTCTGTTTCTTCAAAAACCCTTCCTTCCATTTCGTATCAAGTCTTCAGATAAAATGTTAATTTTTTTCTCCCAAATAAACCTTACTGTTTTGCTTAATTGGGTTTCTGCATCTTTTGGATATTACATGTCGCATTTAAAAGTGAATTGAAGTTGTTTTTTTTTTGGCCGACTTGTGATTGTTTTATTTACAGCTGAAAAGTAACAGTAAATTGCGGTCTTGCTTGCGTTCGCTCGATGACTTGGTTTCACCTCTTCAAGGAGTACACCTCTTCATCATCCGCCCTTAAAATGACGCTAAGTGGGCGTATCTGCGTTATGTTGTGGTTTACAGTATAACTGTGATATTTGCGCATTTCAGCCCAACACATCCGACTTCAGCATGACATTTTTGAGTACCGGGATGTCTTCTCTCTTCGATCCCTACTCGCTTGGCCAGACAAGACAGGTTTGTCTGTTATTAGAGGCACCACGGAGAGATGGAGCAGGGTCTGAATGGTTCTGGTTCACCGATCCTGGCGCAAGCCATCAACTCTGGGTAGCTGACAACTTCCAGCTCTGGTGCTGTGAGACGCGCCTTCGCCTCCACATATCGGTCTGAACGTATGTTCAGGATTGTTCTCTTAGGGGAAAGAATGTATTATTTCTATGAAAGCACTGTTTTGTCTAATGTATCGGTTTGTTTTGTAACTTTCCATTTATCAGCTTTTTATTTTCTTTTCTTTTTCTTTTATTTATTTTCCTGTTTTTTTTATTTTTTTTTTTATTTCAATTGAAATTATGTCCTTCTTGTAGAGCTTTAGATAACCTTTTGAGAGAGTTTCCCTTACCAACCCTTGTTAGTCACAACCCTTGTTAGTCACAACCCTTGTTAGTCACAGCCCTTGTTAGTCACAACCCTTGTTAGTCACAACCCTTGTTAGTCACAACCCTTGTTAGTCACAACCCTTGTTAGTCACAACCCTTGTTAGTCACAACCCTTGTTAGTCATTCCTCCAGAAGTTTGTATCTGAGTTTGTGGACCATCACATATTTCTTTGTGCAAATATAATTAGTGAAAGATTGAGAAATTCGTCTAAATGCCGAACTACCGTCCTGAATTTTACTTTAAGAATATCCAATTTTTCACTAAATTCATCCCTTCCTGCAATCTATTCCAGCTCTCAGCTCCATGCTCTATAGAAGTTTAATAATTCGGAGTAACGCTGTTTTTATTTTTTTCATTGATGTCAGTGTAAATGCATTGTTAAAAAGTCAATAACAATCAACTAGAGATCTACAAATTTTGCAAAAGTCACCCCAACATTCAACATAACACAATATAATCATGTATAGTATACTCATCATCATTATGTGCCATACCGGTTGGCGTAGGTGATCATGTCCCTCCACAATCTTCTATCTACAGTGCATCGTATCAGTTCTGTTGTTGACTGTTTTCCATGCCATGACACCAAGCTATCTAGTATTTTCCCTCTTTGTCACCCGCGATCTCGCTTTCCTTTTATTTTGCCAGTTGTAACCAAGTATTCCAACTTTCCTCTTCTCATGATGTGCCCGAAAAATGTTGATTGCTTCTTTCTGATGTAGTACAGTATACTATAGTGGAAAAATAAAGTTATTGTAAATTTATGAATATTCGGTTCATTAAATATCACCCAAGATGGATGTTTAGGCATCGAAAAGATCGGCATGGCACTATCATTTCATTAGCACAACATTTAAACGAAATCTAGAGAGAAAAGACAGAGCTCATGACCGTAGAAAAAAAAGACAGCTTACAAATGACCACGAATTTGTAAAAAAAAAATGTTTAATGAAAGCAAACTACACAGTTTAAATATATATCTCTCTCTGCGACCAGGACTCAACCAGAGTAGGATTCCAGACTCCCACATGAAGTCAGCTGTCAGGTTAAGTGTGTTGATCGCCCCCACAGACAGAACAACACATTTAGAGTCTGCCAGATCCACTCTGATTGAACACCCGTTAAAACGTTGCACTGTGTTCTGCGCCAGTGGCCAAGTGCATCCGATTTCAGCCAGCATTTTATTCAGGTTTGCTTTCCTTAGCCTTTGATTGTCCCCAATCTTCCTGCAAGGCAGCAGATTGTCTTTTCTGTAGGGGGATTCTGCCCTTAGATGGTCTGCCTTCCCAGGATTACGAGCACTATCTGCCCGAGAGTTTAAATATAAATTACTATATAATCTAATGAAAAAAGGAAAGCAACGATTGACAACAAAAGTTGCAAATCAAACCAAGTGAGCAAAAAGTAACTCCAATATTACAGATAAAACGTGTAACATCAAACACAAAGAGAACACTACATATATAGTGTTTCTTTCAACACATTGTTACCAATCCCAAAATTTGATACTAGAAGAAAAGAATAATTCCCAAAGAGATGAAATGCCTAAGAAGAATACAGAATGTGACAAGAAGAAACAGAAAAGAGGATATAATGACAATAATTGGGGTAACTCCAGTGCTATTTCATACAAAACATAACTGATCGCTGGGCACGTTCACCATCAGACAGATTCATGAAAATTAGCAGACATGACTATAATCATTACGCAGCAGACATGACTATAATCATTACACAGCAGACATGACTATAATCATTACACAGCAGACATTACTATAATCATTACACAGCAGACATGACTATAATCATTACACAGCAGACATGACTATAATCATTACGCAGCAGACATGACTATAATCATTACGCTGCAGACATGACTATAAGCATTACGCAGCAGACATGACTATAAGCATTACACAGCAGACATGATTACAATCATTACGCAGCAGCCATGACTATAAGTATTACGCAGCAGACATGACTATAATCATTACGCAGCAGACATGACTATAATCATTACGCAGCAGACATGACTATAATCACTACGCAGCAGACATGACTATAATCATTACGCAGCAGACATGACTATAATCATTACGCAGCAGACATGACTATAAGCATTACGCAGCAGACATGACTATAAGCATTACGCAGCAGACATGACTATAATCATTACACAGCAGACATGACTATAATCATTACGCAGCAGACATGACTATAAGCATTACGCAACAAAAGCCGTAAATTTTCATCACCATTATCAAGTAAATCATGCCTGCTGGCCTAGGTGATCATGTCTCTCCCCAACTTTCGATCTCGACAGTTATTTATTATTTTTGTTGTTGACCCTCTGCCAAGCCATTCTCTTAAGCTGGCTGGTATCTAATTCTTTTTGCTTCCCTCTATCTCCTCGTCCCTCAATTTTCCCAGTTGTCACGATATATTCCAGCTGTTCACTTCTCATAGCTTGGCCCCCAAAAAATTATGATTGTTTTTTTCCAATATTGGAAATTAGCTCTCTTTTTTCCTATGGGCTCTTTCAGAACGTTTTCATTACTCTTCTTAGCTGTCAGTGGTATTCTCAACATTCTGCTGAAATACACATTTTTTTTTTTTTACAGCACCCAGTTATTTTCTTGCCTGTTGTCCTATTGTCAATGATTCACATCCATATATTAAGACTGGCTCTACATAACATTTAAGAACTCTTTTTCTTATTAATATTGTCAAAAATGAATTTCACTGCAGCTTCATCATTTTTTTGGAAAGTTGCTTTTGCCTGAGCCATTCTAGATCTCACCTCTGTTGTACATCTACTATCTCACCTCTGTTGTACATCTACTATTTCACCTCTGTTGTACATCTACTATCTCACCTCTGTTGTACATCTACTATCTCACCTCTGTTGTACATCTACTATCTCATCTCTGTTGTACATCTACTATCTCACCTCTGTTGTACATCTACTATCGCATCTCTGTTGTACATCTACTATCTCACCTCTCTTGTACATCTACTATCTCACCTCTCTTGTACATCTACTATCTCACCTCTGTTGTACATCCTCTATCTCACCTGAGTTGTACATCTACTACATCACCTGAGTTGTACATCTACTATCTCACCTGAGTTGTACATGTACAATCTCACCTCTGTTGTACATCTACTATCTCACCTCTGTTGTACATCTACTATCTCACCTGAGTTGTACATCTACTATCTCACCTCTGTTGTACATCTACTATCTCACCGCTGTTGTACATCTACTATCTCACCTCTGTTGTACACCTACAATCTCACCTCTGTTGTACATCTACTATCTCACCTCTGTTGTACATCTACTATCTCACCTCTGTTGTACATCTACTATCTCACCTCTGTTGTACATCTACTATCCCACCTCTGTTGTACATCTACTATCTCACCTGAGCTGTACATCTACTATCTCACCTGAGTTGTACATCTACTATCTTACTTTGACCAAATTAATGAACGAAAAACCAACAAAACATTGTAGAGTTAATTAGAAGATTACCTAATTGTTAACTGACGATGTACGATTCTATTTATAATTATAATCTCTCCTTAATTCTATTAACACAGACACAGAAAACAACATATTTTGATAGAACTAGTTTTCCCTCTTAAATTAAAAAGGCTTCATAAATGTGCATTTTATTGTTTGACCCTGCAGTTTGATCTCAGTGTCTCTGTCATTACAGGGCACGCACTCTGAATAATTTGAAAAAACTAGAATTAAATAAATAAGACATTTCAGCTCATTTAAATAAATCAATATGCAAATCCCCAGGGCCCTGCAGTTAAAGCTGAGAGTTGACTGGTATAAATCACACTTCAGTACTTGCTGGATGGACTGACACACGGTCGACAGAAACATAAATCACAGTTAAAAGAAACTTTGCCGACATGTCGTTGTTTATGCACCCTCCCATTTTTTCCCAGAAATATCTGGTCTTTTGACAAAGTTAACGAAGGTTTCGTCATCAAAAGCAACACAGTTCGTACTGTACATTGTTGACATTTTTCTTGTTTTTACCAAACCCCCCCCCCCCAAACCCCTTTCTCACTACCCCATCAGTCTGTATTGAAAGGTACTATCTGAGATCTGCATTTTATTTTTATTTTAAATTGGCAACCACTTTTTTTCTAGCATGGAAACAAACAGTTACACAGCTTTCGTCATTTTCCAAGGATGCTTTGGAAACCAAAGCCATGAATTTATAAATACAGAATGAGAATAGAAACATAATTTCAGTACTCAGATATGCTCAAACAATGCCGCGAGTCTAAAAATGATAATTGAATGTGATAAAAGAAAAATACACAGCGAAGGACAAAATATAATAAACATCAGAAAGCAAAGTCTATGTCCATTGACAATGTAAAAAGACAACTTAAAATCATCATCAATATTAAAGAACTTGAACTTGTAACAAACTATGAATATCTGGGATATATAGTAACTAATAATGGAGACTGCCAGACGGAGATCCAAAATAAAGGTTAGCAATACACACATTAAATGTCATGATGGACATGCAAAATATTACCACAAGTAAAATTAAAAAACTACAGAGGGCATGCACTTTCCCGATAGCAACATATGGTTATAAATCGTGGGAAATCTCGCAAACAGCAAATGAAACAAATCGATGCATTCCAAACAAATTGTTACAGAAAAATCCCTATGTTACCTTAGACAATGAAAAAGAGCAATGAAAACATATTAAGACTTAAACATTAATAATAACTGGCTCATAAACACCATTTTGCATTGGAAATTAAAATAACATAACCACATCAAAAGACACTTCGGGCCGAAAAGAAGAAAAATGGAAAGTAATGTTTCAGGACGACGCATCAGGGACAGACAAAGAAGAAGGTGATTTCACGTCATCAAGGAGACATTGAACATGGCAACAAAAGAAGTGGTGAGATATGGCTAGAGACAGAGATTTTTTTCAGATGGACTGTGGTGAATGCAACGTTTTGCAAAGGACATGTGACCTGATTATGATATGGTAAACAGGGAAGACAAATCAAATTGTTTAGACGCATTAAGAGATGATAACTTCTGAAAAGTCTTTGTAGAGTGAATAATACGAGAGATAAACGAGCATAGAGGCAGTATCACCGACATAAGGCCATTTGGTATCATTGACAGCTTGGACAGTATGTATCAAGCATGCATGTGTATCATTGCATGTATCATATGGGACAGCATTTATTATTATTGGGATCATCAGCTTGAATCATCAGGGGCAGACATCATGTGGGACATCAGTATCAGTATCATCATGTATCATTGGACATCATGTATCATTGGACATCATCATTGGGACAGCAACATCAGCATCATGTATCATTGGGACAGCATGTATCATTGTTGATTGGCACAGACAGTATCATTGTATCATTGGGACAGCTTGAATCATTGGCACAGACAGTATGTATCATTGGGACAGCATGCATCATTGGCACAAACAGTATGTATCATTGGGACAGCATGCATCATTGGCACAGACAGTATGTATCATTGGGACAGCACATCATCATTGGGACATCATCATGTATCATTGGACAGCAATCATCATCATTGACAGCACATCATGACACATCATGTATCATTGGGACAGCATGCATCATTGAGACAGTATCATTGGGACATGTATCATTGGGACATCATGTATCATTGGGACATCATGCATCATTGAGACACAACATGTATCATTGGGACAGCATGCATCATTGAGACAGACAGCATGTATCATTGGGACAGCATGTATCATTGGAACAGCATGTGTATCATCAAGGCAGCATGTATCATCAAGGCAAGAGACTGAGTGAAATGGCCATCTATGATAGCCAACATTCGATACGGAGACGGCGCACGATATTTCATCACATTTAGTCTTGGAACATTCGCCATTCTTTTTCTCTTTGATGTCCAAAGAAAAAAAAAACTAACTTTAAGTGGTTATCTAGTATGCACACATTTTGTGAGAAATGCTGGAATCGATCAAGTATACACAAGTTGATATTGTAGGTAAACATATCTCATATTTATAGGGTGTGGTTTAGCATGTCTTGTTAACATTAAGACTCGTTCCCCATGACTCTCATGCAGTGGTTCAGACCAGTACTTAAAGCTCGTTAATGGAATTTGTCAACGAGTTCAGCCAACAGTGTTTTGGTGTTCATGTCACGTGACCAGAATGCAACGCGTCTATTGATTGGTCTGTGTTGTTTATTTTGTCGGTGTCAGAACGGTCAGTCCAAGGTGAAGGGTCATCGATCACAAGTGGCCAGAGAAGATATCTTAATCTGGTCGTTAGCTAACAAAATCTTCCTTGCTTATATTTATATTAGAACACGTCAATGTTTATTTCTTCCTTGGACATATTTCAAAATGGAAATGTATGTAGAAATTGAAGCAAGAATATCACTCACACACACGTATTCACGCACACACACACACACACACAAATCACATACACGTACACACGAACTCACACACACATATATTTATATGCGTATTTATCCTGCATAATATAGATACCAAATACAAGTGTCGCGTGAAGTTGGCATATATCAGAAACATGTTATGTTTTTGCTTTAATTAACTCCACTTAACGTCCGTTACACTTATCAATCAGAATAATTTGTTTTTACCTTGAGACTCTATTTATGGCTTGGATATTTTGTGCGCTGTGTAATTTTCTAAAACCGTTGCCACATGCTGATACATTTTAATGGCTTTATTTATATGACATTTCACATGCAACAATGTTATACTATTTTTGTTTGTTCTCCTTTTGTTTCTAATATCAAGTGTGGTATTATACATACACACGCTTTTTTAAAAGCAGAAATAAGTTTGGAGGTAAAGAAAAGTTTCCTCCGTCCATTAACCAGAAAGGCTGTCTGACAATGTAGTCTAGTATATCTAAGGAGTTGTCCAGTTTGTAAATGAATTGCAACATGTACATAGATATATTTTAAAAAAATATATTTCTCGAGTTATCCTTGGCAAAAAAGTAGGTTCCGTCACAAAAATAATTGAGAGAGAAAACAATAAAATGACAACAAAAGATAGATTCAAAATCAGAAGGAAATCAAATATAAACATTCAATAAAGGATGGCCGTCAGAAACAGAGCACAGCAAGCAAGAAAACAGATATCAAGGGTTTCTATAATTCCACATCTAATAATGTAATCAGTAACAACATATCTGAGTACATTCTAAAAGGTGGTCTAAGGTCGTAACAGAAGGGTCAGCAACTCAAAGTTGATCAAGTCCTCACTTTCGGTAACAATTGTGTTCGTCAGTAACAGTCTGCATGAAACAGACAAGTTAAATAAGCGAGCATCACCGTAATCGCACAGATACAGAAGTCTTCTAAGAAGACTTAACATTGAAAAGTGTCTAAAACAGGAACGATCAAATTTCTCCTGCATATCTTGAGAAATCAACAAAGCTATTGCAACATCACCATTAAGGACCTAATTGCACGTGCTGACTTAATGGCAATAGTTCAGCATAAACAAGAAACGACTTGGTCTTTTCAAGCAATGTGTATGAGAAATGAGAAGAGGTTCGGTTTCCACATAATATGTATGTAGGAAAGGTAATATTTATTAAATTAAATAAAAAATAGTATGTCTTAATCATCATCATTGGGTTGCACGTCCTTTGCAGAACGCTGTACGTGCCACAGTCAATTGAAAAGTATCTCGCTCTCTAGCCAGATCTCCCACTTATTTTTTTCTGTCATGTGTAAGGTCTCTTATATCATGAAATCTTAAACAGACAGCTGACTTCATGAGAGAGTCTGGAATCCTACTCTGATTAAGTCTTGATCGCAGAGAGAGAGAGAGAGAGAGAGAGAGAGAGAGTGAGAGAGAGAGAGAGAGGTATCATGAAGCCAATTTCTTTTGTGTCTACTCCTGTCACGTCTTCCTGGTACAATACCTTCCATTATTTTTGTTTCTTCCCACTGTGACTTTTGACATGACCGTAGAATGTTAATTTCCTCTGTAAAATGTTTATGTTTTAATAAACTGATAAGTTGCAGCATTATAAACTTGTTAACTGATTTTCTTGCCATAGGTTTGACTGAAATCCTAAATATAATTACGCCGAACTTTAAAAAAACACAACCTCTAAAAGTAAACTTCAGAACAAAGAGAAATAATCAAAACGACAGGGAAGAGATCAAATCATGGCGCCGCACACCCGCTACACAACGACAGGTCACACCTGGGAATTGAATTATAGCGCCTGCTGATCTAGATCAGGGATAACCACAACGTACTGAGTTTGGAGATCTGGTTTCCGTTACATAACGAAATGTAGCAGCGAATCGTTTATTCTCTTAAACGAACTGCAAGAGAAAGTCAATAAAGCAGACTACGGTTGAAGTGCGGACAAAGTACTGAGAGATACAATATTTTATCAGAGCACTAGTGTGGGGTGAGGAGTGGCTACGTCACGAAGCATTCAATATAATGGTACCACAAATGAAAGAGATGTCCGACTATGGAAAAACAGCCAGAAAATTAGGACAAAGAAAAGAATATCTGTCTTAGGTAATACTCGTAGTCAGTAAAAAAAAAAGTGCGAAAAAGAAAACAAGAATATCCATCTGAGATAAGTCAGTAAAATTGTGGGACAAAGAGATGAATAGACCGTTTCATGTAAAAGTCAGTAAAATTGTGGGACAAAGAGATGAATAGACCGTTTCCTGTAAAAGTCAGTAAAATTGTGGGACAAAGAGATGAATAGACCGTTTCCTGTAAAAGTCTGTAAAATTGTGGGACAAAGAGATGAATAGACCGTTTCCTGTAAAAGTCTGTAAAATTGTGGGACAAAGAGATGAATAGACCGTTTCATGTAAAAGTCAGTAAAATTGTGGGACAAAGAGATGAATAGACCGTTTCATGTAAAAGTCAGTAAAATTGTGGGACAAAGAGATGAATAGACCGTTTCCTGTAAAAGTCTGTAAAATTGTGGGACAAAGAGATGAATAGACCGTTTCCTGTAAAAGTCTGTAAAATTGTGGGACAAAGAGATGAATAGACCGTTTCATGTAAAAGTCAGTAAAATTGTGGGACAAAGAGATGAATAGACCGTTTCATGTAAAAGTCAGTAAAATTGTGGGACAAAGAGATGAATAGACCGTTTCATGTAAAAGTCAGTAAAATTGTGGGACAAAGAGATGAATAGACCGTTTCATGTAAAAGTCAGTAAAATTGTGGGACAAAGAGATGAATAGACCGTTTCATGTAAAAGTCAGTAAAATTGTGGGACAAAGAGATGGATATACCGTTTCATGTAAAAGTCAGTAAAATTGTGGGACAAAGAGATGAATAGACCGTTTCATGTAAAAGTCAGTAAAATTGTGGGACAAAGAGATGAATAGACCGTTTCCTGTAAAAGTCAGTAAAATTGTGGGACAAAGAGATGAATAGACCGTTTCCTGTAAAAGTCAGTAAAATTGTGCGACAAAGAGATGAATAGACCGTTTCCTGTAAAAGTCAGTAAAATTGTGCGACAAAGAACAGAGATATAGTTCGTTTCCTGTAAATGTCAGTAAAATTGTGCGACAAAGAAGAGAGAGATAGTTCGTTTCCTGTAAATGTCAGTAAAATTGTGCGACAAAGAACAGAGATATAGTTCGTTTCCTGTAAAAGTCAGTAAAATTGTGCGACAAAGAACAGAGATATAGTTCGTTTCCTGTAAAAGTCAGTAAAATTGTGCGACAAAGAAGAGAGAATAGTCGATATAATAAGAGGTAGTAGTCTGTACAATGAAGAGAAAAGTTTCCGCTTCGGATAAAAAGGTAGCAAAATAGGCAAATAAAGTACATGTCGTATCAACAAGTAGAGACGTGAAGATCAAGAAGGTCCGGAATCAAGGAAAACATATTTGAAATCCTGTATAATATGATTTGAAATAAGGAGAATGGTACGAATGAGATGAAAGTCAGTAATATTCAAGAAAGAAAAGAAAGTCAATGAAAATAATATAATGAAAATGCGTCAGAAGTAAATAAAAATCAATAAGGCAATCATAACAAATATAACACGACCACCTTTGGCTTTGTGATTTTTGTTACTGTTGTTCTACCTCATCTTTCCTTCTTCATCTGCTTTTCAGCGTCGAGGGGAGATATAATTTGCGGTCTTTTGCTCTTCTGTTCGCCTCTGCTGCTGTTATGTTTCCTGGTGCTTCTAGTATTCCATCGATCCATCTTTTTCGTGGTCGACCCTTGGGCCTGGTGTTCTCACAACGTTTTCTGAAGACTCGTTGTGTTGTGTTATGATCTTTCTGCTTTGTTACGTGGCCAAACCATTGTATCTGTTGTTTCTTTATATATTCTATGGCGGGGGCTATTCCTTGCTTTTTTCTCAGTTCTTCATTTCTGATCTTATCTCGCAGACTGTTTCCTGTCATTCGTGCTATAAATCTTTAGCTGTTTACATTTTTAAAAAAGTACTTATCGGGTCTTATCTTCCTCCTTGGTAGAAAACTTAACACAACTTTTAGAAAATTACAATCCGTTGGAAACACTATATTCAATCACTTTAATCACACAAACTACACTCCGAAAATTAAAAACAACCGCCATCTTGAATCGCCATCTTAAATGAATTTTTTTGGTTGGACATTAGAAAAGACATAATACCCTTCTAAAAGTCATCTTGTAAGGGAAGGTACAAGGTAGACGAGGCAGAAGCAGACCAAGACCAAAGTGAATTAATAACATCAAAAAGTGGACAGGTACTAGGTCACTGATTTGCCCTGGGACAGGATTATGATCTGTGTACGACTGCATATTTGACACCAGCTGGACTGCTGTCGTATCGAGTGTTTCACCGAAGTGGAGGCCTAACATAATTTGTTTGGACACGTCTACTGTTCATAAACTCTATACCGGAATTGGCGCGGGCACAAGGAGATATTCTGCCCGAGTCGGTCTTTGCAGCTTTCCGGAAGTATCCATTTTAAGCTGCGCGCCATTTATACAGTTGAATGAGACACGTTCAATAGAACAGTCTTTATGGACGTAAAAACGCCCAATTTTAAAGAACGCAACACTTTTAATAGAACAGTATGGACGATCTGAATGAACACTTTGTTGGTGGAAAATGCGCTGAACAAATATGGGAATGCCCCGCATACAATGAGGCCATTCCGTTCTAAAGTCTAAAAGTGGACCAGTGAGCCTATGATAATTGCACCATCAAGACAAGAAACAGATGTCATTCCATGGTAGCCAGCCTTTGATGTGGAGACGGCACCAAATGAATGAATCTGTGACAGAATGCCCCATAAGGATTTAACAATCAGAATCAGTGGTTAAAGGGGTCAAGGACTAGGATATGGTGGATCAATGACAAAGCAGGTATTAATTAAGTACATACATGAAACATACTACAGAGCTATGAATGAAGCGTTCTACGTGTAGTTTGCATCGACGTGGAAACGACGCCACAGTAAAGGTGTACGAAAAAAGTAATAACACAAATTATCACAACCATCAATTGAATCAAGTAGATCAATGGTTTCATAGTATAATATCATTGTTATGTCTTGCTTTGCCCTACACTAACTGTTGTGCTTCAGAGTCAAGATAGAATACAGAGTGCTTGCCTACCTAATCCTTAATACTTAACTGAAGCCCTAATAGGAGATGAATTACGCAAGCAGGTCAAAACAAAATGAATGGTTTGTTGGGGTGAACAAAAGGGAAAATGAGAAGTTAAAATCCTGTTTCCCCAAATGCCACTTGATTGACGGGACCATTCTTTTCCAACCTTCACCTTGTAAATTATGTATTACAATACCATTTTTACTTTCTGTTATTCTGATGAAGTTATTACTCAAAATAATTGCTATATTAGGTATAAAGTGCATTATATTACATAGAAATACACATAATATTTAGTGCAAATATATTGCTGTTATATGTTTCCCCCTTTTCCCTGTACATCACGCCTTATGACAAATATGGTGTTAGGACCATTTTTTTCAGTGACTGACGCCACAATTTATTGGTTGTCAGGATCACGCTAGGTTGCCCTACTTCTGCTTTTTCAGAAAATTGTCTGGTACCCATTTTCAAATGTCGGTACAGAAAACGTCACTGCGGCTTCTGAGCACGTACACAGTAAATAGGTCTATGTAACACAGTAAAAGCTGATTGTAACAGAAAAGGCAGCTCCATGTAAGCTGTCACTCCTAGATCATACCTGCAAGCTGTCACTTCCAACTCATCATGTAAGCTGTCGCTCCTAGATCATACCTTCATGTTGTCACTCCTAGCTCATCTATTTTAGCTGTCTCTCCTAGTTCATCCTTCCAAGCTGTCACTCGTAGCTCGTCCACGCAAACTGTCACTCATAGATCATACCTTCATATTGTCACTCCTAGCTCATCCATTTTAGCTGTCTCTCCTAGTTCATCCTTCCAAGCTGACACTCCTAGCTCATCCCTCAAAACTAACACTCTTAGCCAATCCCTTCAAAGCTGATACTCCTAGCTCATCCTTCAAAGCTAATACTCCTAGCTATCCCTCCAAGCTGTCACTTTAGCCCATCCCTTCAAAGCTGACACTCCTAACTCACCCTTAAAGCTGACACTTCTAGCTCATCCCTCAAAGCTGGCACTCCTAGCTCATTCTTCAAAGCTGACACTTCTAGCTCATCTCTCAAAGCTGACACTCCTAGCACATCCCTCCAAGCTGTCACTCTAGCCCTTTCCTCCAGGCTACCAGTCCTAGCACACCCCTCAAAAGCTGACACTCCTAGCACATCCCTCCAAGCTGTCACATTAGCCCATCCCTTCAAAGCTGACACTCCTACATGTTCGACGTTATTTTTTCAACTGTAGGACCCTAAACTTCATCCTCACAAATAGCCATATCTTTTTAAAAATACATTCGTCATGGCCCCTCACGACCACGCCCCTGCCTATATCCATGGTCCCCTAGACACACTTGATGTCTGTTAATCAGCTCGTTTGCTGTCTTCTTTTTAAAGTCTGAATTTTTATAAATATCATCCCCTTATGCCAGAGACATCTGTTCTGAACAATTGGAAACTTCGACCGAGAGTCCGTTACAATAATTGTCTCATTCAGTTGTGCCGTTAAAACATCCATTTAAGTGCAGCACTAAATGCTTCAATTTCTATTCTCACTGTCGAGTTTGTGGTAGAGTAAGTTCAGCTCTGTTCCCCAAAGACAATAGACTAAATTGGATAAAGATACAACTTTGTCATTCAATGCTCCGATTGTTGTTTCACCCAAAACTGTCAATTTACAGCTGCACACAACGCGCATGAGTCAGAGTCAGAGAGACATCACTGAAATGGATTAAATTTAGCCTTGTCTGGTTTATTTAATTTGATACATTTGTTGGAAGTCTAAATTGCAATGTTTCAATTTTACCAGAGATCGCATTCGAACATAAAAGAAATAGGTATAGTATAGGTATATATAAACTAACTGGGACATACTATAACCAATGATGGAAAATGCAAAATTGAAATAAACAAAAGAATAGGTATGGCAAAAAGTAATTTTAATGCCATGAAAAATATACTAACAACAAAACAAATATCAACAGGGCTGAATCTAAGAATGGCAAAATGTTACATCTTCTCAATATTCCTGTATGGTGCAGAAACATGGATATTAGACAAGAAAACAGAATAGAAAATTGAAGCCTTTGAAATGGGGATTTATAGAAGAATAGGTAGAATTGGATTGAAACAAAAGATAACAAACGATGAAGTTTTAAAACAACTGAAAATAAAAAGTGAACTACTAAATACAATTAAGACAAGACAAATGAAATTTTTGGGGCATGTTAAAAGACACAACAGCCTACTAAAAGTAATATTGGAAGGAAAAATACAAGGTAAAAGAGGTAGAGGCAGACCAAGACTAACATGGACGAGTAACATTAAAAGATGGACAAGTCAATCTATGACAGCCTGCACCATCAAAGCAAGAAACAGAGTAGAATGGCGATCCATGGTAGCCAACCTTCGTTGCGGAGAAGGCACTCGATGATGATGATGATGATGATGCTAGGTATATAATAGGAATCACACATGAAAAAAAAACTGTAAACAAAATCGTTATAGTAAATGAACATGTATAAAATCATTATCAAAATAGTCTCAGAAAAAGTAATATTCTTCGGGATGTTATTTTGATATTATTATTGTTCCTGTTATTATATTATATGATTGTAGGTAAACGTTTGAAGTAGAGGATTAACACGAATACGCGATCTAATATTTTAAAAATAAAACGAGACAAAGATACAATAATATAAATACTTGTTAGACTAATGACTTTAAATATTCTTGTTGTTGACAGAAACACATTCAAAGCTGTTTGTATTAATCTCAAAATTGATATTTTAGTTGCAACCATAAACATTTTGCAGCATTTATGGTTGATGATGACGATGATGATGATGATAATAATGATGATGCTGATGATGCTGATGATGATGATGATAGAGTCTGCTATATCCGACTCGTTCTTAACATTTTATATAGTAGTTTACCGCTTAAGAAAAAAGTAAAGTACCCCCGTCACGCCAAGAGGCGTATAGGGAAATATGGTGTTAGTGAACCTATATTTTACAGACCTTCAGCACATGATTTTTGGGGTCGGTATTACGCCCGTGCCGCTTCACTTTCCCAGAAAAAAATCCGGTACCCATTAAACCTTAAATGAGTAAAAGAACTAAAATATCAAGAATAAACATCGGTGAGATTGAATAAACCGCCGTGTCTGGCGAGTAACTCCAATAATGGAGGAGAACGTTTGTCCGAACAGATAAAACATGTCGTTCTCTAGTCTCTGTACAATTGACGATGGCTCAAGGGCTTCTTTTTATACTGGAGAAAAATAATAATAAATAAATATTATTATAGAGGGAAACTTCCTAGGCGATAATTCAGGTAATTATAGAAGGAAGAGGTATGTATTACAGCATTCAGAAAAATTGACAAACAAACAACAACAGAAAAAAACAAAGAACAATATATGGTCCGAAGCGGGATAGAACCCGTACTCCATGGCACTGCGCCTTGCCACGAGAAGCCGAAGGCCTGGTACACTGCCACTCAGCTAATTAAAAATTAGCTATTGTGAGCACTGTCTTACGCGAAGGTTTTTCTCATGACTATAGCATAGGGTTACGATCACAGATCGGAAATAAATTGTATTTCTGTACTTTCCTATTAAGGCAAGTATCTCCCAGTAGGGCTGAATACTTGCAGACAAACATTTATAGGACGAAACTGCGCGAATAGTAGTTTCCACTGGTTATATACTGGATATAAATAATAATAAATAAATATTATTATAGAAGGAAATTTCAGAGGTGAAAATTCAGGGAATTATAGAAGGAAGAGGTATGTATTACAGCACTCACCTTCTATAATTCCCTTCTTTTTATACTCTTTTCTTTCGAATAAGAATTAAAAACGCTAACATGCACAGTGCGTTTCGACTGCACTGGATATGCGGGCTTTATCCACAGCCCATTAGTAAATCTCTTAGCAGTAATAAGAAGTGGAGTAATGACGTAATTGAAAATATTTTATTATCCTCCGCCTCTATTGCCATTCACCGTTGAAGGAAAATTGATTGTCCGGGTCCGGTTTTTGTAGTGTGTCTCTTCAAATTAATCAAATAGAGCTATCCCGGCCTCCTTTTATGAGCGTACCCACCGTTAAAGAGTCTCTATCCATCTTCTTTAGCTTGTTTTTTTTTTAAATATTTCCTTCCAGTCTGGGCCAGTGTTCTTGAGGGTTCCCATGACTTCTCTTTTCCAAGTATTCCCGGGTCTTCCTTGTTGTCTCTTTCCCTTTGGGTCACAGGACACAGTATGTTTTATTGTTCGACCATAATGTTTTCTTATTGTGTATTTAGTCCATTTCCATTTTATAGACATCATCTTCCCCTCAACTGAAGTCTGTCTCCAGCATGGTATTCATTACGAGATTTATTGCTTTCATCCATTCTTTTCTAGGATCACATTTTCCCTCTTCCAGCTTACTTTGAGTGACTAGTTGCTAGTTTTAATTTGTCGCTAATATTGATGTCCAAAATTCACTTCTTTGGACTGTCAGATTTAGGCAGTTTTAAACTTCTATTTATCATTACTTAGTGACACAAGATCATCACCAAGTGCCATATCTGCTGGCTTAGGTCATATCTCCCGACACTCTCTCCGTTCTAATATTCACTTATCGTATTTGCATACAAGCAGAGGAGTCAAAAGGAGAGAAAACCTTGAATTGATGGAATATTAGAAACACTAGGAACTATAACAGCAAGGATGTCAATAGAAGAGAAAACTATGAATTGATAGAATATTAGAAACACTAGGAACTATAACAGCAAGGATGTCAATAGAAGAGAAAACTATGAATTGATAGAATATTAGAAACACTAGGAACTATAACAGCAAGGATGTCAATAGAAGATCAAACTATGTATTGATAGAATATTAGAAACACTAGGAACTATAACAGCAAGGATGTCAATAGAATAGCAAACTATGAATTGATAGAATATTGGAAACACTAGGAACTATAACAGCAAGGATGTCAATAGAAGAGAAAACTATGAATTGATAGAATATTAGAAACACTAGGAACTATAACAGCAAGGATGTCAATAAAAGTGTAAAGACTGCAACCTATCTTTTTCCCTCGACGATAAAAGTGAAATGAGAAAGACAAGAGATGATGTTTCTAGTTGTCACATTATTTCCCAATTTCCTTCTCATAAGTAAATACAATTTCATGATCGCTTCCCCCAGATGTTGGTTTATACGATTTTCTCTTCCGATTTGTTTTCTTTATCAGAATTGTTGTCTTTCCTTTTTAACTACAAACGACATAGAAACACGTCACACCATATTTTTTTGCGTAAAGCCCAGACTGCTGTTTGAAACTTCTCTGTACTGTTATATGTGACATGATATAGCGGTGTTCAATACAATAAATCTATAATTAAGTGACAATACAAGTATTCTAGTGCATGACCAAACAAAGTACAATAAGATCAATAAAATACTCTCAATTTAGTTGGGAAGTGTGAATTTCTGGTACTTGATCTGTGCATCAATAATTCAGTGCGGTAGTTGTGAAATAACCAAAGCCTCCGGCCCTGAGCCACGAAGCCATGATGAAGACCGTCACAGAAATGCAGAACCAGATTCTAATCAGGGATCCTATGATTCTCAACGTACGTCACGCAACCTCACGCAATTTAGAGACTTAAATCTCTCTGACCTGGGACGAGACTGTTATCAGCAAATTATGGGAAAGCTGTGTAGCCAATGCAAGTCTTTGAAACCATTCCTGAATAAGGAATTCTTAGTTTTGGGAAAACTCGAAATAATTCAAACATTTCTCATATGAGTACCAAAGACCGCATGAAACAAAATTCTAGTTTGAATACTGAGCAGTGATTGGCTGAATTAAAAGACACTGAGGTTTTGAACATATTAATAAAATCTTAACCTGCAATATACAAATCACCACTCGTGTATTATAATGAACAAATTAACGCTTTCTAAAATGTCTCTATTTTTACATTCCTTGCTCTAACGTTGGTGACCTGTTCAGCTAGCTAAATTTAAATCGAAACAACACAATTAAAAATGTATCAGAAGCATTTAGTGTCTTTCCTCTTTTCCTTGATCTGAGAGCATAGAAAAGATTCGTGAAAATACAATTTCCGCAGTCATTTAATTGTCATGCGTAGTTTTGAGATGCATCCATTTTACCAAAGTGTAATGTTGAATAACGGTCTCGCTCTCTCTCCTTCACTCTGTCTCTCACTATCACTCTCTATCACTATTTCTCACTCTGAATCTCACTGTCTCTCTCTCCTTGTCTCTTACTCTGTCTTTCTCCCTGTCTCTTACTCTGTCTCTCTCCCTGTCTCTTACTCTCTCTATCTCTCGCCTTCTCCTTCTTCTTCTTCCTCTTATATATATATATATATATATATATATATATATATATATATATATATATATATATATATACACTATCATGTCAGTACATTTGCAAGTGTAAAACAAAAATGATGCTAGCATGTGTAGCCAAGTACAAAATATAATATCTAAGGCGAGTTGAACAAAAATGAACAAACGCTGAATGATAAACGCTTTTTTAATCACAGAAACGACAGATTGCCTGGATTTGTCTGGAGGGAAGTCATATTGACTCTTTACCAAAATAAATAAATAAACGATATATTATTTTATTATTAATTGGTATTTTTGTGTAATGTAGTGTTTTAGCCAATTACATAAAAATAATGCGAATCGTAAGTTGAGACTCTCACCCTCTGCTATAACGTGAAAGTAACCTAACGACGTTGCACTGATATCAAACCCAATGTCGTGGGTACAATTTATGGTAAAAAATTTGTAAATCGTAATGAAGGAAAACACAATAACTTACTGAAAGATAGAGGGAAAATACAGAGTAGTCGAGGTCGAGTAGACGATACAGTTTTAGATAAAAGATTAGATGATCAAATCAATTAGAAGACCACAAGCACCAAGTCAAAATGTTATTCATAATATGAATAGATGGGAACAAGTTATCATTATACACTTAAGAACAGGGCACAATCGACTCCACAGTCACATGAATACAAAATGTAAGATTGGCACCTCAGTCACATGTACAAGTGGACAGGTGCCCCAGACTGCTGAACACATACTTAAAGACTGTACTGCATATAGTAGACAGGAAAATCAATTGTCCCATAGATTCAGCACAACAAATAAAACCATATGGGTCAGTGCCAATGACAAAAAACAGTAAAATTTATATAGGAAACGACATTGCAGATATAGACAATACTTCAGGCGAATCAAAGAAAGAAATAAGGAAAGAAAGAAAGAAAGAAAGAAAGAAAGAAAGAAAGATGGATGGATGGTTGGATGGATGGATGGATGGATGGATGGATGGATGGATGGATGTATGGATGGGAAAATGTCGACAATTATCTCATCATTAAGGAAATAGCAAGATTGATGGAAACTCATCATAAAGAACGGATTTTTTCCTTCTTAAAATTGGTTGTTGTCCATTGCTCCTAAATTTATTTCGTCAATTTGAGTCTATCTGAAGTTAATTCTACAACATTTATTTCGTCAATTTGAGTCTATCTGAAGTTAATTCTACAACATTTACTTCGTCAGTTTGTGTCTATCTGAAGTTAATTCTACAACATTTATTTCGTCAATTTGAGTCTATCTCAAGTTAATTCTACAACATTTACTTCGTCAGTTTGTGTCTATTCTGAATCTCTTGCCAGATGTTCCCAGTCATTTTCACAGATTGAGAAGTCATTCAGAGATTATTACTAATATCTCTATATCGCAGTTTAGGGCTGCCGATTTGTCTTTTTCCGTGTATTAGTTCACCATATAGTATTTGCTTAGGAATGTGGTTTTATTCCATTCGCTGGATCTTCCCCGGCCATCTTAACCTTCGGCTTCTGAGCATTGACACGATTGTTAGGGACTTATCACTTTGAGGACAGTTAAGTTGGTTAGTTGGTCCTGTAATTGGTTGTGTATTATTCTGCGGAGACATCACATGTGGAAGATATTTAATCATTTTTCATGATTTGAGTATGTTGTCCAGGTTTCAGATCCATATAACAGTGTGCTAAGCACACATGTCTGAAATATTAAGAGTTTGGTCTTTAGTGTTAATTTAGTGTTGTTTTCCTCGACCTTTCTGTGAGTTTAACGAAAGTCGTGGCTGCCTTACCAATTCGGCTGTTCATCATCAAGAGAAAGAGTTGACGTGATTGTGGTCCAAGAAACGCGAATTTCTGAGCTGACTCAAGTGGACAATCTTTTAAAGTGATTAATACAAGTTTGATATCGCCTTGACTTAGAAGTACTGTTTTCTGAAACTAATAGTCAGTTTATAACATCGCCTGCTTTGTGATTGTATGGTGGCTTCACTATGAGCGACTCCAGGGCTACATCGTCAGCAAATAAAAGTTATTTAAGTAGAGTAACATTTGTTTTTGTTCTTGCTCTCAGTGGTGCTAAGTTGAAGAGTGAGCCATATGATCTTGTGCAAGTGTAAGTGTCTCCTAAGCTGTTTTCAAATGCGTAATTCAGAAGGACAGCAAAAAAGATGCCAAAAAGAGTCGTGGGGAGGACACATCCCTGTTTCACTCCGCTGTTGAATTTCAAAAAAGTTGATTTTAGCTTTCATGTTTTCATGAAAGGACATAATCAGCTAAAGTAATTGAGGTAAAGGAACAAGCAATGCCATTTATATCATAAGATCTTTAGTAGAAAGAGCCATAGAAGTGAAAACAGATCTATACCTATGTTTCATAGATTATACCAAGGCATTTGACAAAGTAAAGCACCAAGAAATAATCAAAATTTTAGAAAGCATAAAAGTAGACAACAAAGATCTAAGAATAATAAAGAACATGTATTGGCAACAAACAGCGGCCATAAGAACTGGAAACCACTTGGGAATGTTTCAACAAATAAAACAGGGTGTTAGACAAGGTTGTGTGCTGTCACCAGATTTGTTTAATATTTATAGTGAGATTAGTTTAAGATCCATAAGGGACATGCCTGGAATAACAATTGGAGGTCTAATATAAATAATCTACGGTATGCTGATGATACAGTCTTAATCGCTAAGAGTGAAAATGAGTTACAAGAAATGTTGGACAAAGCAAAAAGAGAGCTAATTTCCAATATTAGGAATAATCAATCATCATTTTTTTGGCCATGTAATGAGAAGAGAACAACTGGAATATATTGTAACAGCTGGAAAAATTGAGGGACGAAGAGATATAGGGAAGCAAAGAGAAAAAATAACAGATAGCTTAAGAGAATGGCTTGGCAGAAGGTCAACAACAGAAATGATAAATAGCTGCCGAAATTGAAAGTTGTGGAGAGAAATGATCACCTACGCCAGTAGGCCCGGTACTTGATGATGATGATGAATTGAGGTGGGCAGCCATGCTTTCTAACACCCTGCAAAGCCCATCTCTATTGACTGAGTCGAAGGTCCTTGTGAGCTCCATAAAGGCAAAATAGAACGGCATATTTTGTTCTCGGCATTTTCTGGTAGCTGTCTAAGTGTGAAAATCATGTCTATAGTTGATCTCCCGGTTCTGAAGCCGCATTGAGACTCTGGAACAATACGCTCCGCAAGTCTATGCAAGCGTGTTATGACTACTCTTGCAAAAGCCTTGCCGGCTGTGCTAAGGAGAGAGATGCCTCTATAGTTCTTGCGATCACCCCTATCTCCTTTGTTTGTATATAATGTGACCTTAGCTTTTCTCATATCATGGGGTATTTCTCCGTTTCTCCAGCATTTGATTAACATTTTGTAGAGATGTGGAATTAGTAGGTACATTGAAGCTTTCCTTTAGTCAGAACTAGACTTCAATAAATCGATTACACCCAATCTGACAAGTCAAAACAGTTGTTACCTCTAAGAGAATGCTGCAATTGCAGAGACGTCAGGCCGCTACGTAAACGAGTTTATCAATTCTTTGTTCTGTTTCTTTTCGTTAGTGACACGCAATATTTTAATACGCAGGAAATAAATTTGATTTACGTTTTTTTTACCTCTTTAGAAACAATAGCTAATTATGTTTAAGACAGAATGTGGCTCCCCAAGAATGACAAACAAGTAACTTTAGTGTAAAGCTGAAACATGTTTATCTCAAACTCTCTCTTATGAAATTATGTCGATCATTAACAATTATTTTGTTTATATTTCAAATGTACAATTTAATTGAAATTTAAAGATCTATACATCAATTCAAGTACAATCGACTGATCAACAAATCAGTCAACGCCTCATTAAAGCAATCTAACGTTGAGCTAATGTACATTATATTAAGTCATTGCTTGTGAGTTGGCCGTTAACTTTCTCCCCAACCATCGATCTTTACCTGTATCAATGTCACAGTTTTTCCATTTTTTGTGACTTTCAATTCCATTTATTACCTTTATACATGTATTTGCTGGAGGGGGGGGGGCGTCATGGGACGCACCAAAATGGCAGCTTATTTATATTCGAGCCATGGACTAAGCAATGTTTACTTTGAACACCACGTTATCTGTTATTGCAGCGAGTTGGCAGATTTTTGAAAATGTATTCAAGGGTTTGAACATAAATGTTTGTTCACAGTTCGTTAACCTTCGCTGTAGATAAAGTCTTTAATTTGATGGCTTCGTATGTGACCTTGGTAGCTAAGGACCTAACTTGTGCAAACGGATGACATTGGCAAGGATCATTTTGAATCTTTGAAGTGGGCTCATTTTGTGTTTAACTCAAAAGCATATGTGCTTTTTAACCAAAGACCTTTTTTGGGGGGGACTCAATGAAGATATCCCCGATGGAAGAATAAATTGTACTATTAGTCCCATAAATGATTCGCTTCCAAAGGTTTATGATGTAAACAAAGCAGTTTTGTCATTGCAAGTGAATAATGTCCACACCTATAATTGGTCAGGATTGTGCAGCAGCAGCAGCTTTATAGCGAACACAGAAAACATCATAAGATTGTGCTGTTCTGAAACAGCTATGCCATGCTACCATAGAATTGCCTTTAATGGGATTACTGTGACCACAAACCACTCTCCATGTGTGTGCCACATATTTACACCCCAGAAAGAAATACTGAATATAAGAACATCATATGCCGTCTATGATATTAATTACCACAAACCAGGAGCCTCCTGTATGATTGATACAACTGTTGCACCAAGCACTTCATCAGCAGAGCCAGATCTGATCTATGGAATGTTAATCTGACATTGTTCTTGAATGATGTCCAAGTTAATGAGACATCAGAATCGTGTGGCAGCAGCTACAAGAAGGGAGCAGAGAACATCAAGTTCTGCTGCTATAAAGGAGACTTGCCTTGCTATCACAGAATTGCCTTAAATGGGATCACTGTAGTTGAAAACTTCTCCTCTTGTGTAAACTACACATTCACATCCAAGAGTGAATCAGTGAAGGTCACAAAATCATATTCTCTCTGTGGTTTTACTAACTACAGGTCAGGTGGCTTCTGTTGGATTGGAAATGATAACTTACCACCACTGTGTGTCTATGTGTTTGGAATTGGAGTCATCAGCGATGGCCTAACATCATCGAATGCTACGACGATCATCGTTTTCGGGAGGACGCGAACTTCCATGGTATATGGTGGAAAGGCGGCGGGAACCATTGAAGGCTATGTCTGAAAAGTGTTCCTTCTCGCAGTTTCCTCATATTCCAAGTCCGGCTTGTTGCAGGATCTACTGAGTAAGTGCTCTGTGCACACCGTGAGCTGTGTGTCTCATCCGTTTTGATCCTGTTTCGATATCCCGTTTGTTTACGATGAATGATGATATCGTACGACAGGGAACAGTTGGCTGTGTTCACTTTCTGCGCGGTTTCGCCTTATGTCTTTTGGCGTGTGCTGAGACTGCTACGATGGGGACTACAGTTACCTTTCTTTGTTTGGGAGATGTGTTAGTAATTCGGATGATTCCACTGGCACGGGCTTTTGAGCAATTATGGATTTTAATTCGTTTGCAGTGATGCCGAGGCCTTCCATAACCAACAACCAATGTATTTGCTATAGCCTCACTTAACTCGTGTTTATGTTTGCATGAGTCGAGGAGAGTAAAGGTACGTTATGTAAAACCTTGATGTAGCATATCTCATCTCTAGGAATTTGTATTGTTGATACTTGCCAGTGAAGTGTGGTATTAATGAACGGTTATTATTTTTACTTTCTCAAAAAGACAAGAAGATCATTAGAGAATGCTGGAGTGCAACATTCTTTATTTGGGTGAGGGTGAGAAGGGGGGGGGGGAGCATCATAAGACCATTTTATTGCTTGAATATGCCAGAACTTAGGAGTCAGAATAATACTGCTAGCACTGGAGCTGCATTGGGCTAGGGGCATTGAAGAGCCACGACAAGACGATTTAATCACTAATTGTTAGAATTGACCAACTAGATGATTTAGCTACAGTATTTACTTGCGTATGTCCACAGAAGCGACACTACATTTAAAGGGGAAGTGACTAACATAAAAAGAAATACAACATATACATAAACAAGTAAAGTAGTAAAAAAACCCCGTGACGCCAAGTAGCGTTTAGGGAATATGATGTTAGTGACCACACCATTTTTATAGACCTTCGACACATGATTTCTTGAGGTATGTGGTCGGTATTACGCCAGTACCGTTTAACTTTCCCATGAAAAAAAATCAGGTACCCTTTTAATGCTGGGTGAACCCGGAAACCCTCGATCAGAATCGAACTCGACCTCTTGTTCTTTGTGGTCTAGCTAACTAACCAATGAGCTATTTCGGCTCTCTGTATAAACATACATTAGATTATATTCCACCTGTATCCTGCGACGCTTCAAGGCAACAGCAAATTAAGAGAAGAAAAATCTTGCAACAATTACTTATTTGTACTTAAGTCTGCATCAACCCATACACTTTGACTCTCCTTTCAAAAAGCTTATGCAGATGCGGCCAGTCGTCCAAGAATGCAAACATAAACTGACTTGTATTCCTTCCTATTTCTATTTTAGATTATCCACTTTCAAATTTATAAATGATTGCTTTCTTCATATCAAGTCATTTTTATCTGTTAGGACTGAAAGCTGTAAAACCTGTGTGCTTCAACATTTTTCACGAATGAATAGAGTACATTAAGACAGGAATTTAAAAATCATTTCCTTTCAAAGGACACGACGATGAAAATATATTTAAAAATTAATGCATTCCTCGTGAAGCTAAGTTGACCTAGCATATTTTACTTTATGTGCAGATTTGTTAAAGTAAGTGCATGATTCTTCTCAATGTTAAGCGACTTCTATACATGACAGGAGATGGGGCATATTTTGGGATGACATTGATCTTGTCGCGCGCACAGTTATTTCCGCTTTTGGAAAATACAGGGGAAATGTTCATTAGCGCGATCATAAGTGAAGGAATTATTAAAAAATGGAACCTTTCACATCTTACACAAACGGCGTACAACAAAACACGAAACTTGTCGCCGCTACGTTTGATATGGGGATTAATTAAACAGCTGTTGCTACTTATTCTTCTTGGCTCAGGCACACATATCAGTTGATGGCTCGTCTCATTTTTCGCTCATTTAATCATCACAGCTGTGAGTATATAGCTTGTGGTCGACAGACCACATCATATTTCTCTTTAAAAAATTGGGTTTAAACATAAGATTGTTTCATTCATTCATTTCTATCTCTCATTTTCTCTCGTAAAACAACTTAAATCATAAGTCAGTCCTCTCTCATATCTTGTGTTAAAAATAACTACGTTAATTTCTTAGATCGTGGTCAACTCTGCCATTCCGCTGTCTCTATACACAGTCTGATACTAATATTAAAGCAACAGCTTCACAAGACAAAATCTAATGTTTGTCTTCCATTTTATGAAAGCCTATTTTAGTACTTATTATTTTACACGTAGATAAATGAGTCTTTGATGGTCAGCTCTGATAATGTAAATTGTCACTGTATCTCTAATTAATCAAAAGTGCCACGTTCCTATTACGTCATACTTTAGCCTTTTTAGTTATCTTCTCCCCGTAGGACTACATTTTATTTTCATTCTGATCTCTTCGTGCGCTGCTTTTCCTTCACAAGTTTTATTTTATTTTTTACTTTCGTCATTGAAGAGTCCATCTGCATTCTCATTTACATGTATATTGCACTGGGCAGAGTTCCAATGTACTTTTACTTTTTGAATCAATAGCTGCCCTCCATTAACGTCACTGCCAGACTATCTAATTCGTTATTATTGTTATTGATGACTGTTGTTGAAATTGATGCAGAATCTGTAATGAAAGCGATCTTATCTTTTGTATCATTTGTGTTTATATTAGCTGCTGTGACTAATTTAAGTGCTTTTGTCTCAACCCAGAAGTAGTGAAATTTAAACTATAAACTATACAATTATTGATAGGCTAACAGTTTTCGGGCACATCATGAGAAGAGGAAGAGCCGCGATAGCTCAGTGGTTAGTGAACTGGACTACAAAGGACAAGAGGTAGGGTTCGATCCCAACCGACGGCTTCCAGGTTCACCCAGCCTTAAATGGGTACTGGATTTTTTCTGGGAAAGTAAAGCGGCGTAATACCGATAGCTTGGTGTCGTGGCATGGAAAACAGTCAACAACAGAACTGATACGATCCACTGTAAATTATGGAAGGACATGATCGCCTACGCAAAACCGTATGGCACATGAGGATATGGATAGTGTGTCGGGTATTTCCCATTGGTTGGAGAATAAAAGCCGCATTTACAATGCAGTCGTAATGAGGTATTCGGGATGTATCTTTAAAAAAAAAAATAATAATAATTTCGGTAGAAACAAGGCAATCTTTTTTACCTTACCCTCACTGTAATGTGCACCCGCGCTCACTTTTATTGGTAAAATAAAGCTTTCTTTGTATTGGTATTAGCAGCAGAAATGACAACAACAAAAAATACAACGAAGAACACATGGCACGGCAACAACGAGGGGATGACAGTAAAACTACTTGGGAGGGACATGTTTCTCCTTAATAGCAAAATAAGGTTGTGAATCGTGGACAATATCATAAATAATAATAAAGAAAATTGGTTTATTGGAAACAAAATGCTACAGGAAAAGTATCAAAATGCCTTTGATAATTGAAGAGAGAAATGGAAACACTTTAAAAGCGAAATGGAAACACTTTAAAAGATAAATGGAAACACTTTAAAAGACCTGAATATTGAGGAGAATTTATGTAAACACATCTTTCAGAGGTAATTAAATTATTGCAATATCGAATGATGCAATTGGCTGAAAATAAAACAATAATAAACGGCATTGTTCCATAAATACAGGATTAGACCAAGAAGAAGGTGGTTTCAAGACATCAAATAGACTTTGAATGTGACGAGAGATGACTTAGGAGATCAGGATAGGTACAAAGATTCTGTCCAACGGGCTGTGATGAGAACAACATTCTACAAAAAGGACACAAACATATGTCGATGATGGTAAATTTACACCCTGGGGACAAACAATAATATATGAGTATTATTATAAACGGATACTTCCGAGGCGATTGATCAGCGGAATCATTTCAGGGGAAGAGGTATGTTTATAACACTCGGGAACAAATTTACAAATTATCAACAATAGAAAAAAAGCAAAGAACAATAGGCAACCCGAAGCAGGATCGAACACGTACTCCTCAACACAGCGCCTTGAAATGATAGATTTTCTTTTGTTGTCCTTACTTCATCTCCTGTATTAGTGCCGATAGGTACATATTCTTTGTTGTATAGCGTTACAACAAATGAAACAAAGAAACCTTCAAAGTTTATACAACCCAAACTAGTATTATAGTTAGCATGGCTGTGTAGGGAATGTCTTGAAGTTTATATTGGCAAGCTCAGATGTCAGCAGGTTTAAATGTCAGTAGGTTTAGATGTCAGTAGGTTTAGATGTCAGCAGGTTTAGCAGTCAGTAGGTTTAGATGTCACTAGGTTTAGATGTCAGCAGGTTTAGCAGTCAGCAAGTTTAGCAGTCAGTATGTTTAGATATCAGTAGGTTTAGATGTCAGCAGTTTTAGATGTCAGTATGTTTAGATTTCAGTAGGTTAAAATGTCAGTAGGTTAAAATGTCAGTAGGTTTAAATGTCAGTAGGTTTAGATGTCAGTAGGTTTAGCAGTCAGCAGGTTTAGATGTCAGTATGTTTAGATGTCAGTAGGTTTAGATGTCAGCAGGTTTAGATGTCAGCAGGTTTAGATGTCAGTAGGTTTAGATGTCAGCAGGTTTAGATGTCAGTAGGTTTAGATGTCAGTAGGTTTAAATGTCAGTATGTTTAGATGTCCGTAGGTTTAAATGTCAGTAGGTTTAAATGTCAGTAGGTTTAGATGTCAGTAGGTTTAGATGTCAGTAGGTTTAAATGTCAGTAGGTTTAGATGTCAGTAGGTTTAAATGTCAGTAGGTTTAAATGTCAGTAGGTTTAGATGTCAGCAAGTTTAGATGTCAGCAGGTTTAGATGTCAGTAGGTTTAGATATCAGTAGGTTTAAATGTCAGTAGGTTTAGATGTCAGTAGGTTTAAATGTCAGTAGGTTTAAATGTCAGTAGGTTTAAATGTCAGCAGGTTTAGATGTCAGTAGGTTTAGATGTCAGTAGGTTTAGATGTCAGTAGGTTTAGATGTCAGCAGATTTAGATGTCAGTAGGTTTAGATGTCAGCAGGTTTAGATGTCAGCAGGTGTAGATGTCAGTAGGTTTAGATGTCAGCAGGTTTAGATGTCAGTAGGTTTAAATGTCAGTAGGTTTAAATGTCAGTAAGTTTAGATGTCAGTAGGTTTAGATGTCAGCAGGTTTAAATGTAAGCAGGTTCAAATATGAGTAGGTTTAGAAGTCAGTAGGTTTAAATGTCAGCAGGTTCAAATATCAGTAGGTTTAGATGTCAGTAGGTTTAGATGTCAGTAGGTTTAGATGTCAGTAGGTTTAGATGTCAGTAGTTCCAAATATCAGTAGGTTTAGATGTCAGTAAGTTTAGATGTCAGTAAGTTTAGATGTCAGTAGGTTTAGATATCAGTAGGTTTAGATGTCAGTAGGTTTAGATGTCAGTATGTTTAGATGTCAGTAGGTTTAGCAGTCAGCAGGTTCAGATATCAGTAGGTTTAGATGTCAGTAGGTTTAGATATCAGTAAGTTTAGATGTCAGTAGGTTTAGCTGTCAGTAGGTTTATCAGTCAGCAGGTTTAGATGTCAGCAGGTTTAGATGTCAGTAGGTTTAGATGTCAGTAGGTTTAGATGTCAGTAAGTTTAGATGTCAGTAGGTTTAGATGTCAGTAGGTTTAGATGTCAGTAGGTTTAGCAGTCAGCAGGTTCAGATGTTGTGTATTTGCAACTTTGCTGATCGCCATACGATAGTCAATTCTCTAGAGTGGGATGGTATCATAATTGTCAACATCGGTTCAAGCGATTTGTTTTATTTCCTTAACTGGTGTAAGGAGTCAGTCATATTTACTAGTCTGCTCGGACATTTGCAAATCTAAACTCGACATTTTTGTGTGGTGGGGCGTGTCGCCGCTGTGTTGGTACGTGGCTCAAACACGATCAACTTGTTTCTGTGAAACTGCTGGACCTCCGGGAATAGCCCCTATACACAAACTGTATTTTGCTTTATAATTACACAGCACGAAGCAACCGAATATTGTTTTTGCTGGTTCATTTACAGAGAAAGGATTTTTCTAGGGGATTAACAAAAAGATAAATTGAACTGATCACATGAGGCGTCAACCAATGGTGACTTATCAGCGAACTACACCTGTTCAACTTTCATCCTCAAATTTTGTTAGCACATATATTGAGTGTGTCTTTAAAAAACTTGTATCGAATGCTAAAAGTGTCTGTTTCTTTTGTTGTAACCGAGTTTTTACAATTTTCTGTTTTGGAATGCATCTTTCTAATTTAGAGTACAGTTATTTGTCTCCTATTTGGATTTATTTGAATACTATTTTCATCAATCCTGTTATATTGTTTGACATTTCAAGAAATCTTCCTCTTCATTACATAATTATGTCAAATCTATATAATTCTTCTTATATTTCTATGACTACTTTCTTTACTTTCTCATCAAAACAATTTCATTGGGATTTACCATCAATATTCTAATTATGTAGTTTTTTTTTTTTTTTTAGGAGGGATCTAAATATTTTATTCTGTTGAACTCATGACAGACACATACTCGGTATTGGATACAGTCTAATACATTTCTTTACATGGGTTTTTGTCTCAACGTTCCTTTTATAGTTTTATACACCTGATATTCACGTTATTCTTTATTCATTTATCTTTCTGAAATATTGTGTATTTGGTATTTGAAGTTTTTAGCCAGCCGCAATTCCATATCCTTACTACAGAACGCGGTTTTTACAAAAGAATGTTGACAATGCCAAGGACAGCTTAAAGAGTAATGAAGACGTTCTAAAAGAGAAACATCAAAAAGAAAGCTCGTTGTCAACATCAGAATGAAACAATAACATTGTTCGCCCTGTAGTGAGAAGGGAGACAGTTCGAATATTTTGTGACAAATCGAAAAACTGAGGGAATAAAAGATAGAGGTAAACAGACAGGAAAATATACCAGACACACTAACTTAGTGACTTTTTTCTTAGTTTCTCAGTTAGTGAAAAAGAATATAGTTTGTAAGAATTTACCAACAGAAATGGTAAACAGCTGTTAAGATAGAAAGTTGTGAGTAGACAACATTTGCCCACGTCAACAGACACAGTACATAATGATAATTCCTCAACCTATCAAATATTTTCTCTTTCAACATGACAGTAGTTATTTGAGTGTTTGGTTGCTCTGCTAACCGTGTGGTTACTGCCAGTTCTTTTACCAATCTCATTCAATGAACTAATGAACTTGCTTCCTGTAATCCATGCCCAATTAGCTTCTATGTCACACGCAACCTTTTATTTCCTCAGTTTAAATATTATGATGTTGTTTTACAAAGGTTTATTCTCTTATTTTATGTAGAACAGAAATATTGTCCTCGATTGTTTGCAATGTTGTGGGAGTGGTGAATCCTTTAAGGCATTTGTGTTCTCTAAACCACCTATAAAGAATATAAAAATATCTAATGACGTCATACAACGTTATTACATTATATTTTCTTTTATTTTCTGTGGTTTATGTGTCCTTTTTACTAAAATCCAGCATTTCTGATTTTGAGAAAACGTGTTCATTTATTATAAACTCGTGTGTATACTTGATTAGTTTGAGTTTTAAACCAAATATACTGCTCATAAATTCAACTTGATTAGTTTGAGTTTTAAACCAGATATGCTCATAAATTCAACTTGTTTACTTTGAATTCTAAACTAGATGTGATCACATATTCTACTTAAATAATTTGAGTTTTAAACCAGATATGGTCAAATATTCTACTTACTTAGTTTTTTTGTTTTTTTTTTAATTCAAATATGCGAACGAAAAATCTTCAGAACCTCAATCATGCCTTTATAGGAGCTACTTTATTTCCATGGAAAGCATCTTTTAACTTTAGTGAAATAAGCGTTTTCTTGTTATCAGAGGACTTGAATTTTCCTGTATCTAATTTTCTTGCTTATAACTGAATGTTGTCTTGTTGTTTTTCTTCCAACCCAACACATGTCTGGTCTTTCCGTTCATCATTATGTCTGTTTAGAAAAGAAAAGTTTTGTCACTGCCAAATGTTCTAATTTATTTCTTAGTCTTCCATAGAGGGAAAACGAATGTACCTTTCTTTATTCGTATAGTTCCTTTCCGCTTTGACTTTATGGGGATCTGATGATTTAGAGGAAAAGTGGAGTAGTAACGTGGAGGTTGGACTGGAATCATGATATGTAATTTGTATGTGCAATTTGTGCATTAGCCATTGGTCGCATTATGTGCTTATGGGCACGCAGTGTTCTGACTAAACTACGGATTTATTCTGAGTGTGGTCATTTATACAGTTTTCTTAACGTGATTTGTGGAGATAACTTCTTGAGAAAGTGTTCACTCAAGAAAGAACTGTTTTCACTTAAAAAAGGAACTTCTTGCTTGAATTTATTATATATTTTTATATTTATATATTTTTTAATATTTTAAGCAAAATTAAAATAATATGGCCACGTCAAAGACACAGCGAGTTGGAAAGAACAATATTGGAAAGCATGGTTCCTAGACGACGTATATGGGGCAGACCATGAAGAAGGTGCTTTTAAGACATCAACGAGACCTTAACAACTGAAACAGAGATTCTTCCAAACGGTCTGTAGTGAATTCAATTGTCTGCAAAGGATACGCTATCTGATAATGAGATAAAGTTTTGATTTAAACTGTTATAAATGCATTTTATAGTAACATTTCTTCATTTGATTTATCGTCTCAGAGTTTTACTTACAATTATTGATCGTGCCATAATTATCAATATACAACTAGCTATAATTGTTCCTGGGGCGACACGAACTCATTGACAGAATCTGTGTCTACTTTGTCAGCATCATCATCATCTATAGTGGTAGTGAAGATCAGTTCCCTTCGTGTTCTTCCGTCATTTAGACAATCATAAACGGCGCAATATCCATTACCTCCAATCACTTTTCCGTCCAGAATATTTCCCTTTTAACTTCTTTGCGTTAAAATACCAAACGATAGTAATATATTGATATTGGTACACTACTGGTTTGATATATTAATAGTTTTCCATGTGTCTTATATATTATTCACACTAACAGATTCATGTAAAATTTGGAAATCAATAAATAAAAAAAACATAGATGCATTTGAAAACAAACATCGAAGGAAAATACTTTGTTGACAGCTGAATAAATTCAAGAATGGTGCAGAAATAAGAGATATGGCCAAGCAGCCAGAAAGAGAAGGTGGGTATATATAAAAGAAGATATGATATGATAAGAATAAATACCCATATAATAGCAAAAATTACTCCAATAGGAAACATTAGGAAAGAGGTCGACGTCGAGAGACACTAAGAAGTACACGGACAAGAGATGCAGAGGCAGCATGTATTGACTCCCTAGCAGATAAACTCGCACAAATTAAAGGTTTATGGTGACGTGTACTGTTAGCTCTGTGTAGCGTCTTGTGGCACCAAAGTATGTGAGACGTTGAGCTCTTGGAACATATTATTGTAATTGACACCATTATCCCATGAGAGCTTCTTCTTTCCCAATACAGTAGGTGGTGTGAGACCGTTGTAGCTCATGTACATAAAATACCATCCACACTTACGGTGTCTATCTATCTAAATACTACAATTTGCGTACTTATCAACTGATGTCTAGCACTCCTACTGTATAAACATCTCTACACTATTTCGAATGCAACCCTCCAAAAAATGAGGAAAATGATCACCGTAGTCGTCTGAAATAGCTAAACGCATTAACAAGATGACTAGACCTCGATCCAGAAAGACACACAGATTTCCAAGAACTCCAAGTGATAAATTCAGCGGGAGAACTCTCCAGTTACCACTTGTGACGAGGCAACGTTGCAGTAGTGTTGTCGTAATCGAGATTCCTAGCAACGTCATTTCCTGTCGGACGAGACTTGTGGACTGACAGAAATTGGCTCATTGTGGATACACAACTTTCAACTGGTCGAAAAGGTCGCAGAAAGTCGTCTCGAGAATCGATTCTTCCACTGAGAGTAGCGCGGTTTGCTCTCCATGTCAATGTCGGACAATTAGCACTGGATTTACAAACGCTCTTTTCGAAACGTGAATTAACTTGCTAAAACAAGAAATGTGTTTTTTAACGAAAATAAAATGTTACAAACGTGTGTGTAAGGGGAGTCTCAAATAGACAAGTGGTATTTCAATAAAATAAAGCAAAGCTTGGTTGTTAGGTAGGAAATCGAGAACAGAAGTGATAAACAGCTGCAGACATGTCATTTGATGACAGTTGAGAAAAGAATGTTTTATAGCATTTACTGTAGAAACGTGAAATTCCATACTTCACCACACCAGGTTATGCGTATGCAAGGTAACAACAAATGAACACCCCAACTCATACATCAATGTCTTATTTTTCAAGCTGCGTGAACTCGACTGTGAAAGGAAGGGATTGAAGCACGATCTCTTTATCGTTGAATTAGCACGTTAATCGTTACGTTAACGGCACGTGGTCTCAGTGGCTTATACATTCAGAATACGTTGCTCGGGGATTATTTCGCAACTGTTTGTGTGTCTGTATATGTATATACATACTTTATGACTCTTGATTTCTTGCGTGAAGTTAGACAGCTATTTATTGTTAAAAAATAATGGCCAAACTCGGAACTTGATTATTGCGGTCTGTTGTTTCTATCTCTCTATAAGTGACTTCAGCTATTTGTTTCTTAATCTTTTAGGGAAGTCGGATCACGGATATATGCATTTCTCTTTCTTTTAAATCTGAATCGTATGCTCTCTCTCTTTCATTCTCTCCTCTTTTTCTCCCCCCCCCTCCCTCCCCCTCCTCTCTCGCAATTGTACTGAAGTCGGTGAACATTTTCAACGTGTTAATTCCACTCCTTACATTTCCTGCCTCACCCTCAGGGCCGCCGAGAGGATTTTAAGTGCTGGAACACAGGACTAATATGCTCCCCACCCTCGGCTCGAACCAACACATGGACACATAAATCAATAATGTCATAATTGTTCATTTATTAGTTACATTGAAACATACGTGCACATATATACGAAGAGAACAGGTACCTCTGTGAAAGATACATACATAATTGAAAGTATTTATTTATACTAGATTGATTACAAGCTCGTAAGAGTTATTAGATGAGATGTAATGGCATTTATATTCTGCTAAACAAAGAATGTGCTTTCCGAGCCTTTTCCTGGCAAAATTGCGAATCACATCATCAAACCCAATCATTTTTGCAAGATCAGACTCAATTCTGAGTCACGCCAAATCTACCAGTAGCCAAATCTACCAGTAGCCAAATCTACCAGTAACCAAATCTACCAGTAACCAAATCTACCAGTAACCAAATCTACCTGTAACCAAATCTACCAGTAACCAAATCTACCAGTAACCAAATCTACCAGTAGCCAAATCTACCAGTAACCAAATCTACCAGTAACCAAATCTACCAGTAACCAAATCTACCAGTAACCAAATCTACCAGTAACCAAATCTACCAGTAACCAAATCTACCAGTAACCAAATCTACCAGTAACCAAATCTACCAGTAACCAAATCTACCAGTAACCAAATCTACCAGTAGCCAAATCTACCAGTAGCCACAGTCGATCTTAGATGATTTGTTGTAATCAGCTTCAGTTTTGTGAATGAGCGCTGTAGGGGACAATGGCAGGATTTGTTAACAGCTTCAGTTTTGTGAATGAGCGCTGTAGGGGACAATGGCAGGAGTTGTTAACAGCTTCAGTTTTGTGAATGAGCGCTGTAGGGGACAATGGCAGGAGTTGATAACAGCTTCAGTTTTGTGAATAAGCGCTGTAGGGGACAATGGCAGGATTTTTTAACAGAATACGGAGGTAGAAGACAGTTTTATTTGGAAAGAGACCTTCAAGCGCTTGTATATTTTCAAACAATTCAGTAGTCCCAATGGACTCATTTGGCCCTCTCCAAAATTTGCTTGATGAACAGACGGCAAATGACGTATCTCCTTTAAAAGATCTTCAGCGGGATATTGATCTACCAGTAATTTTTATTTTCTATTTCAGTTCGGGACAAACGAAGCCATATTCTGCGCGAGAACATTAATTGAAAAGTACACAGAAGTAAACAAACCAATATATGCCTGTTTCATAGACTACACCAAAGTTTTTGATAGAGTACACCACAAACAACTTACAGAATGCCTAAAAGAGATACATCTAGATGACATGGACATACGACTAATATGTAATCTATTTGGTTATTTGGTTATGGAAGGCCCCGGTATCACTGCAAACGAATTAAAATCCATAATTGCTCATCTGCGGGTGCCAGCGTAATCATCCGAATCTCAACTCCCAGACAAAGAAAGGTAATTGTAGTCCCCATCATAGCAGTCTTAGCACACGCCAAAATACATAAGGCGAAGCCGCGCAGAAAGTGAACACAGCCAACTTTTCCCTGTCATACGATATCATCATTCATTGAAAGCAATTGGAATATCGAAACATGATCAAAACGGATGAGACACACAGCTCACGGTGTGCACAGAGCACTTAACTCAGTAGCTCCTGCAACAAGATATGTAATCTATACAGGGAGCAAACAGCAAAAATAAAATATAACAAAGAGAACTCTACACCCATTGATATAAAAAGAGGAGTAAGACAGGGATGCATCCTATCACCAAGCTTGTTCAATCTATACACTGAGCAAATCTTTAAAAACATCATAGAGATAACAGGCCTGCAAGTTAATGGAAAGATAATCAATAACCTAAGATATGCTGATGATACTGTACTACTAGCAGAAAATCCTAAAGATCTACAACAATTACTTAATGAAATAAACATGACAAGCAAAAAATATGGACTAGATATGAATATCACTATGATCATAAACAAAGGAAATACTAAAAACCCACAAATGGATATCAAAATTGAAGAAATAGACCTGGAGACAGTTCAGAACTACAACTACCTTAGCCATACTATAACCAGTGATGGAAAATGTAAAACTGAAGTAAACAAAAAAATAGGAATGACAAAAAGTCATTTTAATGCCATGAAGAACATACTAACATGAAAACAAATAACATCAGAGCTAAATCTAAGAATAGCAAAATGTTACATCTTCTCAATATTCCTATATGGTGCAGAAACATCGACATTAGACAAGAAAACAGAACAGAGAATTGAAGCCTTTGAAATGTGGATATATAGAAGAATATGTAGAATTGGATTGGAAGGAAAAGAAAACAAACGATGAAGTCTTAAAACAACTAAAAATGAAAAGAGAACTACTAAACACAATTCAAACAAGACAAATGCGATTTTTGGGTCATGTTAAAAGACACAACAGCCTACTACAAGTAATCCTGGAGGGGAAAACACAAGGTACAAGAGGCAGAGGCAAACCAAGACTAACATGGACGAGTAACATCAAAAGATGGACAAATCAGCATATGACAACCTGTTCCATCAAAGCAAAAGACAGAGCAGAATGGCGCTCCATGGTAGCAAACCTTCGTTGCCGAGACGGCACTCAATGATGATAATGATTTCAGTTCATCTTGAAGAAGTGACAGTTACTTCCAGAGGAAACTGAACTTCTCAGGTGTTCACTACAGCATTTAAACGAACAGTCAGTCCACGAATAACATTATCCAATACTACACACTCTACACTAGAGAAGACAGACTCTCTGAAATGTGCTTCCTCAGGGGATTCATCCATTGAAACGAACAGTCAGTCCACGAATAACATTATCCAATACTACACACTCTACACTAGAGAAGACAGACTCTCTGAAATGTGCTTCCTCAGGGGATTCATCCATTTAAACGAACAGTCAGTCCACGAATAACATTATCCAATACTACACACTCTACACTAGAGAAGACAGACTCTCTGAAATGTGCTTCCTCAGGGGATTCATCCATTTAAACTTGTTTTGATCAATCTGCTTCTTCTATAGCACCATCGTCATTGAACCTCTTTCTTCGCGTTTTGCTGCACACGAAGTTCCAGAGTTTGTATTGTATGCACAAATTAGAAGCTACATGCTTAGCTTCGATATACAGACTTTTCCAGCTGTTTCGAAGATTTGTCAGTTCTAAAATCGAGTGTTTTAAGTTATAAATACTTCGACATTCATCGTTGCATTTCTAGACTGAATAACCATGCTAAAGATTATCAAGTTGGACTATTACATAATAAATAGTTTGATGTTCTATTATGTATCTATATTTGTGTAGTTATGTATCTGCATCCTACACAACACTCTACAGAAAAGTGATGCTATAAAAAAGACACACTGATGCTTGAACTAAAATATAAATATATATAATATTAAAATCAACAACAGTAACACTCACACTGCACACAACAAAGGAATATAATTAGAGTAAGTTAAAAAGTAAAGTCGTCACGCCAAGTGGCGTAGTGGGAATATGGTGCCCATATAGTGACCATAATTTGTATATACCATCGGCGCATGATTTTTGCATGATTTTTGGGGTAATGTTAAAAAATCTTAATAGTAAGAATGAACTTGCTCTCAGTTGTTGTTATGTTGGGCTCTAGTTTTGTCAACAACAGTTTTAAATCACCACGATTAGCTATCTGCATTCAGTATCTACTATTGGTTAAACATATTTGTAGCTGCACTGAATCCACCATTCACGTTCCACTAACTATACATGAAACGCAACCAACAACTTGTGTACTGCCGTCCATGTTCCAGGATAAAGTTTTGGAATCTACTTTTGTTGCCGGAACTGTTGGTAGCAGACTGTACATCTAAATCCTCGTTTGCTGTTCCTTTGATCAGTTTTTAATGTAATATTAGAGATTCTTCTGTGTTTGTACTTGGAAAAGGGTCCAAAATCCAATGTGGTATATTCAGTGTAAGAATATCTTCAAATGGTTGATTGAAGTCCGAACGAATAGCTTCCTAGCCTCCAAGTGCTGATAATATAAGCATATCTTCAACACGTTTTTTCACTGTTGATAATTTTGAAAAGTGGCTAATCTCCCTTGTAATAAATTATATTTGTACAAAAGACGGTTTTGCCAAAAATATGAAAATTAACCGTTTTTATTTTGATTAAATTTAACTCATCATCTAGAAGCTGCAGGTTTGATATTTTTCATTAAATGTATAAAGTAAATCTGCAAAATAGGCTATGTTAGTTCTGGAGTCAATCAAGTAGGCTCAGTATATAGTTGTTAAGCAACATCTGAATTCTTCTAGCATTGAATGAAATAATTTATAAAACCGATCCCAACATCAGACACCTTTTGGTAGCCAACTAACTTCCGTACGATATAGCAAGCGATTGAATTCCACATCATTGTCCGCAGAATTCCACATCATTGTCCGCAGAATTCCACATCATTGTCCGCAGAATTCCACATCATTGTCCGCAGAATTCCACATCATTGTCCGCAGAATTCCACATCATTGTCCGGAGAATTCGACATCATTGTCCGCAATTTAAAAATAATCAATATGCAATTAAAAATGACTCAATAATTTTATTTTCCTTTATCTTATTTAAGTAATTTGTTTTCTAAGATAAGCCTTATTTACAATCTAACATGGATGATTCGATAGATATACATTGCATCACATTTATCATATCATATTTGTATTACATTACATCGCATCGCATCACATTACATAAATTATATTATATCACATTACATTACATTACTATGATATGCTATTTTATATTATTATATTATTATACTATTATACTATACTATACTATATTATACAATACTATACAATACTATACTATACTATACTATACTATACTATACTATACTATACTATACTATACTATACTATACTATACTATACTATACTATACTATACTATACTATACTATACTATACTATACTATACTATACTATACTATACTATACTATACTATACTATACTATACTATACTATACTATACTATACTATACTATACTATACTATACAATACTATACAATACTATACAATACTATAAATTCTATACTATACTATACTATACTATACTATACTATACTATACTATACTATACTATACTATACTATACTATACTATACTATACTATACTATACTATACTATACTATACTATACTATACTATACTATACTATACTATACTATACTATACTATACTATACTATACTATACTATACTATACTATACTATACTATACTATACTATACTATACTATACTATACTATACTATACTATACTATACTATACTATACTATACTATACTATACTATACTATACTATACTATACTATACTATACTATACTATACTATACTATATATTATGTTATAAACATAATTTAAAGAAAAATTACTCGCATACAAATTGTTGTGTTATTGTAACAACAATAATACAATTCGCTTTGTATATGATCCGTAAAGATCGTTCAATAACAATAAATATTTGTAATTACTTATTGCATTCTTGTCCACTGCTTGTCTTACAATTCAGAAACTAAAATAAATTTCATCAACTTTTTTTTCTATTTATACCAGGATATTGTAAAGCAGTCGATAACACGTGCTTGTTAATCTAATATGGCGTTCGGTAAATACCTCAGATTGTCTTTTTTTTGCCCATTAATTTTTTTACAATTTAATTTTATTATTATTATTTTAATTTTTTACATTTTTAATTTTTAATACTGCGTAGCTTTGTGTCATGACATGGAAAACAGCCAACAACAGAATTGATACGATGCACTGTAGATAGAAGATTGTGGAAGGACATGTTCGCCTACGACAACCGGTATGGCACATGATAATGATAATTTTTTTTACAAAGTAAACTTGTGTCTGCTTACTATTATTCGAATGGACGCCCGCAACACGTTCTCTTATCAGATTGGGCACAACACACTTTTACCAGACCTGAAAGACAACGAAGCAGGTCTGGCTAGTGGTCGCACTGCAAGCTAATCCGATAATGGCGAAAAACAAATAGTTCCCGCGAAGAATTCCGGTTGTCGGTCTGGTCAGACATTATTGTCCAATATTGTTTGTCCTTTTACAAGTTTGTTTTTTAATTTAAAAAAAAATTGTCTCCTTTAAGGACCCCCTTTTAGCTCAGTGGGCTCCGGAACAATGTACCGCTGCACCCCCCGCCCCTCGCCCCCTTCTCCTCAGGCCTGCTAACCCCCTCACAGTAACCCTCAATATTGCTACATATTAGCCCTGAAGAATTTGTCACCTGACTGCCCCATCCCAGTTTACTTCCTAACTCAGAAGAAAATCGTCATGTTGTCCAAATAGAAGATCGTCATGTTGTCTAAATAGAAAATCGTCATGTTGTCTAAATAGAAGATCGTCATGTTGTCTAAATAGAAGATCGTCATGTTGTCTAAATAGAAAATCGTCATGTTGTCTAAATAGAAAATCGTCATGTTGTCTAAATAGAAAATCGTCATGTTGTCTAAATAGAAAATCGTCATGTTGTCTAAATAGAAAATCGTCATGTTGTCTAAATAGAAAATCGTCATGTTGTCTAAATAGAAGATCGTCATGTTGTCTAAATAGAAGGTCGTCATGTTGTCTAAATAGAAGATCGTCATGTTGTCTAAATAGAAGGTCGTCATGTTGTCTAAATAGAAGATCGTCATGTTGTCTAAATAGAAGGTCGTCATGTTGTCTAAATAGAAGATCGTCATGTTGTCTAAATAGAAGATCGTCATGTTGTCTAAATAGAAGGTCGTCATGTTGTCCAAATAGAAGATCGTCATGTTGTCTAAAAAGAAGATCGTCATGTTGTCTAAATAGAAGATCGTCATGTTGTCTAAATAGAAGGTCGTCATGTTGTCTAAATGCTGACTGAAGTCGGTTATGAATATCATCGTTGACAAAGTCAAGATATGACATGCCCTTGACTTTGTCTCATCATCATCATCATCGAGTGCCTTCTCTGCAACAAAGTATGGCTACCATGGATCGCCATTCTACTCCGTTTCTTACTTTGATGGTGCAGGCTGTCATAAATTGACTTGTCCATCTTTTGATGTTACTCGTCCATGTTAGTCTTGGTTTGCGACTTTTACCTTGTATTTTCCCTTCCAATATTACTTTTAGTAGGCTGTTGTGTCTTTTAACATGCCCCAACAATTTCATTTGTCTTGTCTTAATTGTATTTAATAGTTCTCTTTTTATTTTCAGTTGTTTTAAAATTTCGTCGTTTGCTTTCTTTTTCTTTCCATTCAATTCTACCTATTCTTCTATAAATCCACATTCCTAAGGCTTCAATTTTCTGTTCTGTTTTCTTGTCTAATGTCAATGTTTCTCCACTATACAGGAATATTGAGAAGATGTAACATTTTGCCATTCCTAGTTTCAGCCCTGCTGATATTTGTTTTGTTGTTAGTATATTTTTCATGGAATTAAAATTACTGTTTGCTATACCTATTCTTTTGTTTATTTCAATTTTACATTTTCCATCATTGAACTGTGATATTTAATTGTTGGTCTTGAGAATTTTCTTTGTTTATGATCATAGTTTTAGCCTTTTTGATATTCATATCTAGTCCATATTTTTTGCTTGTTATGTTGATCACATTAAGCAATTGTTGTAGGTCTTTAGGATTTTCTGCTAGTAGAACAGTATCATCAGCATATCTTAGGTTATTGATTATCTTTCCATTAATGATTAGGCCTGGCATCTTTGAGATGTTTTTAAAGATTTGCTCAGTGTATAGATTGAACAAGCTTGGTGATAGGATGCATCCTTGTCTTACTCCTCTGTTTATGTCCATGGGTGTAGAGTTCTCCTTGTTATATTTTATTATTATTGTTTGCTCCCAGTACAAATTACATATTAGTCGTATGTCTGTGTCGTCTAGATTTATATCTTTTAGGCAGTCTATAAGTTGGTTATGGTGTGTTCTATCGAAAGCGTTGGTGTAGTCTATGAAGCAGGCATATATTGGTTTGTTTACTTCTATGTACTTTTCAATCAATGTTCTCATGCTAAATATGGCTTCTTTTGTGCCACTGTTTTTCCTGAATCCAAATTGTTGCTCATCTAATTCAGTATTGATTTTATTCTGAATCCTTCCCTGTATAACTTTTAGTTAAATTTTTTGTTACCTGGCTCATTAGGCTTATTTTTCTGAAATCACTGCATTCAACTGCACCATTCTTTTTTGGCAATGCAATGAAAGTTGATGCTTTTAGTTCGTTTGGTTTATATCCTGCATGGTATATGTCATTGCATATGTCTGTGATCACTTTGAGGCCAAAATCTTCTAGAACCTGTATCATCTCTATCTGTATATTGTCAGGTCCTGCTACCTTTCCCTTTTTCATTGTTTTTATAGCTTTTTCTACTTCAGATTTCAGGATTTTATAGTTGTATGTACATTTTATGTCTGGCTCTTTGTCCCTTACGTCATGAAAAAATTCTGTTATGTATTCTTGCCATCTATCTATTATATCTTTGTTGTCTGTTAGCATTCTTCCCTCTTTATTTGCAATACATCCGTTTCCTGCAGCTTTTTTTGTCTTTATTAGTCATTCTCTTTATTTCTGTGTGCATCTCTATTAAGTTTTGTTTACTTTCCATAGTTTCGACTTCTAGACATCTTTGGTTGAGTCAGTCTTCTTTTGCCTTTTTGGACATTCTCCGTATTTCATTGTCAATATCCTAGTATTTGGCTGTGTTTTTCGCTTGTCTTCTTTCTTCCATTTTTCTAAGATTTTGTCAGTTATCCACTTTTGTTTTTTGTTACTTTCCTTTTTGGCAAGGTGTTGCAGGATTCTTGCATGCTGTTTTTTTTTTTGCGTTGCCATTTTGTTGTGACTTTTTCCTCATTCTACATCATCTCATATAATCTGTACTGCTTATGCTCTCTACTTCTAGATCTCCAGTCAGAGGTATTTGTGACTATTACTTGAGCACAAGTAAAAAAAAGTTACATGTTCAAGAAATTATAGACAATTATGATAAGAAATGGGGAGCCGCGATAGCTCAGTGGTTAGCGAACTGGACTACAAAGGACAAGAGGTAGGGTTCGATCCCAACCAACGGCTTCCGATTCACCCAGCCTTTAATGGGTACCGGATTTTTTTTCTGGGAATGTAAAGCGGCACGGGCGTAATACCGACCATATTAACCCAAATATCATTTGCTGAAGGTCTGTAAAATTTATGGTCACTAACACCATATTCCCTATACGCCACTTGGCGTGACGGCGGGGTGCTTTACTTTTTTTTATTATAAGAAATGAAGTTGAAAAACATGAGTGAAGTAGGCATATTTCTTAAAGTTACTCACCTGTCTAGTGCCCAGATTTTGCACTGTGCAAGGAAGTAAAGCCATTTCTGATTGATACACTTTAATATCAGTATTGCCTGGCAGAAAGTTCGGCTCAGGGACGAAAGGTCGAGGGCCATCTGGCAAGAACTCTGGCAGCCTTGTAGTTACGTCCTTGATCAGTGGAGGATGTAATCTAAATGTGTGCCGTCCTATCAGTTCGTGGAGCGTTATATTTTTACCTGGCAGGTTCCTGATTGAAGGCGGCGGTACCTGATGAGGTGCTTGTGTTATGGGCATTCTGCGGGTTTCTGTTTGAGAAATGGCAATAGCAAAGGTTAATTACAACCACTCCGTCATATATATATATATATATATACATACACACATGCTATACAATACATTACTATACACTACTATGCTATTATGCAACGCTGCACCATGCCATGCAACAATACGATATGCTATTATGCAACGCTGCACCATGCCATGCAACAATACGCTATGCTATGCAACGCTACGCTGGGCTATGCTATTCTACGATCTGCTATGCAACGCTATTTTAAGCAACGCTGCGAAATGCTGTGCAAAGCGTTGCTATGCTATGCTGAACAATGCGCAGTGCGCACCACACGCACGCAGACACAAAGACACATTGACAGACATACAATACAAATAAATCTGTTCAGATTTATACCTCCTTTTTTTTAGCTTAGAACAATAATATGCTGGAATATATACACCATTCTCTGCAGCTGAAAACAATCAACAATATTAGCAGCAGATATAGGCAACATTTTACTAAGTTGAAAGCAAAATACCCCAATATCGATTTCCCTGAAACGAATAGTCCCATTATAGTGATGTAAAGCCTAAATAAAAGCGTATGTCGTATCAACAAAAAGATAAAAGACATGGCCGCGGCCAAGAAAAAGACTTTTCCTGAAATCCTAATTCCAGTAAAGAGCTCAGTATATATTTATCCCTCAGAGAACAAAGAATAAAATAGGAGCAAATGAGAGTGAAACGAAATAGCGACGAATATAGAAAATATACAAAGTTACAAAAATCATGAGCGACAAACAATGTATTGTTAATATTTGCTACAGAATAGAAGTGCTATGTAAACAAGGGAGAGACGGAGAAATGTTCGGAAAAATCAGAAAAATAACAGACGATTTCAGACCATCGTTTCTTGTAATTAATGACCGCAGTTGCAATACATGAACCGAACCATGTATAAATATGGAGTGTATACTGTAGAGCAATGTATGAAGATATTTCACAAGACTCAAATATAATAATGCTTCCGAATAATACGAAAAAGCATTTGATAGTTTAGACAGAGGAATGATTAGGAAGTTGTTGAGTCATTATGCAATCACCATACAGTTTATTAACCTGATAAAAACAATGTATGAAGGAATGAAATATAGTGTTGTGCACGAAAGGCAGCTTACAGAAGCATTTGAAATAAGAACAGGAGTAAGGCAGGGATGCCTTCTATCTCCATTTCTCTTTCTACTGGCCATAGATTGGATTATGAAAATAACTCAGAACAACAGAAATGGAATCCAGTGGTCACTGACGAAGTAACTTGATGACTTAGACTTTGGTGATGACGTAGCTCTCCTATCACATAATCATCAACAGATGCAAGATAAAATGAGCGTACTTGATGAGAGATCACAAACAGCTGGGACTGTAAATTAATAGAGATAAGACATACATTATGAGAATTAATGCAGTTGGCAATAGCCAAATAACTATAGGTGAAATTCTTCTACTGGACCCACAATGCTACATATATCTGGGCAGTAATATAAACAAAGAGCGAGGAACAGAGAATGATACCAAAATAAGAATACAAAAAGCTAGAGGGTCTTTGTTGCACTATAAAAAAAGGAAATCCAAAGAAATTAAGTTTAATACAAAAATAAAAATTTTAATATTAAGTCAGTCCTATCATATGTCTGTGAAACATGGAGAACAACAAAAATATGACAATCATGAAGATACAGGATTCTTCACTTATGTATGTTTCAGAATAAAAGGATGAAAATGGCTGGACAAAATCTCTAAGGTAGAATTATGAAAAAGTACCAGTCAAATTCTTGTGGATAAACAGATACAACGAAGACGATGGCGTTGGATAGGACACAGTGTGGAAGCTAACTGAGAGTATTACACGGTATGTCAATCTCCAAAGGAAAGACAAAGAGAAAGACCAAAATAATATTGGAGAAGACAAATGGAAGCAGAGATAAAGATGGTGGGAAAGATATGGAATGATCAAGATCAATGGCAAGAAACAGAACGGCTTGGAAAGTGTTTGTTGAAGGAATACCTATCCTGCACACGGAGTTGAAAGAAAGAAGAAGAAATATAATAATAGAAAGTAAAGATAAAGAACCAAAACCTAAACTGGATAGAGTGCGCTCCACAATAAAAAAAAAATAAATGTTAAGATGTAAAAAGTCGTCATGATGTGAAGTATACATTTATTTACAAGTAAATTCAACCAAAGCTGGGGAGAATGACAATGTTTGTATTTATAATGCACTTTGTGTGAAGATCTAGAGCAGTGCAGTTTGGCCAAATGCCTGGAAAAGATCAGTGCACATTCCCAGTGCAGCAAAAAAAAAAAAGGAAATTTGAAATTTTGTACCAGCTACCATACCATTGATCTACTAACCCATGTCAGCAAAATGCTCAAAAAGTCATGAGAAATGTCAGAAATCATGATACTTTTGTGAAGTTTTGGTCATTTCACAATAAATGACAACATAATACCAGAGCGCAGATACGCAGATGACACAGTCCTCCTCGCAAACTATGCAAAAAGACTACATGAGATAAGTGAGTGAGTTAAAAAAAACAATGAAGAGCAGAACTTATATCTATATATATACAGAAAACCAGGATAATGTCCGCCAACCAAGCAAAAATGTCAACTGCAAACCATCATCAACAACGATGAAATTTCAATGAACTATGAATATCTAGGATTTGTAATAATTAATAATGGACACTGTCAGAAGGATATCAAGAGAAGATTAGTAATAGCAACAAACAAAACAAAAAAAGCCACGAAGAACATATGTCACTATATCAACAAGCAATACAACTACAACTACTGGGGCAACGTATTTACCCCGATTCTCTATTAATCAACTTCTAGTACACCACTTCTCTATTAATCAACTTCTAGTACACCACTTCTCTATTAATCACTTCTAGTACACCACTTCTCTATTAATCAACTTCTAGTACACCACTTCTCTATTAATCAACTTCTAGTACACCACTTCTCTATTAATCAACTTCTAGTACACCACTTCTCTATTAATCACTTCCAGTACACCACTTCTCTATTAATCAACTTCTAGTACACCACTTCTCTATTAATCAAGTTTCAGTACATCACTTCTCTATTAATCAACTTCTAGTACACCACTTCTCTATTAATCAAGTTCCAATACACCACTTCTCTATTAATCAACTTCCAGTACATCACTTCTCTATTAATCAACTTCCAGTACACCACTTCTATATTAATCAACTTCCAGTACACCACATCTCTATTAATCACCTTCCAGTACACCACATCTCTATTAATCACCTTCCAGTACAACACTTCTGTATTAATCAACTTCCAGTACCACACTTCTGCATTAATCAACTTCTAATACACCACTTCTCTATTAATCAACTTCTAGTACACCACTTCTCTATTAATCAACTTCTAGTACACCACTTCTCTATTAATCAACTTCTAGTACACCACTTCTCTATTAATCAACTTCTAGTACATCACTTCTCTATTAATCAACTTCCAGTACACCACTTCTCTATTAATCAACTTCTAGTACATCACGTCTCTATTAATCAACTTCCAGTACACCACTTCTCTATTAATCAACTTCCAGTACACCACTTCTCTATTAATCAAGTTCCAGTACACCACTTCTCTATTAATCAACTTCCAGTACATCACTTCTCTATTAATCAACTTCCAGTACACCACTTCTCTATTAATCAACTTCCAGTACACCACATCTCTATTAATCACCTTCCAGTACAACACTTCTGTATTAATCAACTTCCAGTACCACACTTCTGCATTAATCAACTTCTAATACACCACTTCTCTATTAATCAACTTCTAGTACACCACTTCTCTATTAATCAACTTCTAGTACACCACTTCTCTATTAATCAACTTCTAGTACACCACTTCTCTATTAATCAACTTCTAGTACATCACTTCTCTATTAATCAACTTCCAGTACACCACTTCTCTATTAATCAACTTCTAGTACATCACGTCTCTATTAATCAACTTCCAGTACACCACTTCTCTATTAATCAACTTCCAGTACACCACTTCTCTATTAATCAAGTTCTAGTACACCACTTCTCTATTAATCAAATTCCAGTACATCACTTCTCTATTAATCAACTTCCAGTACACCACTTCTCTATTAATCAACTTCCAGTACACCACATCTCTATTAATCACCTTCCAGTACAACACTTCTGTATTAATCAACTTCCAGTACCACACTTCTGCATTAATCAACTTCTAATACACCACTTCTCTATTAATCAACTTCTAGTACACCACTTCTCTATTAATCAACTTCTAGTACACCACTTCTCTATTAATCAACTTCTAGTACACCGCTTCTCTATTAATCACTTCTAGTACATCACGTCTCTATTAATCAACTTCCAGTACACTACTTCTCTATTAATCAACTTCCAGTACACCACTTCTCTATTAATCAAGTTCCAGTACACCACTTCTCTATTAATCAACTTCCAGTACATCACTTCTCTATTAATCAACTTCCAGTACACCACTTCTCTATTAATAAACTTCCAGTACACCACATCTCTATTAATCACCTTCCAGTACAACACTTCTGTATTAATCAACTTCCAGTACCACACTTCTGCATTAATCAACTTCCAGGACAACATCATCATCATCGAGTGCCGTCTCCGCAACGAAGGTTGGCTACAATGGAGTGCCATTCTGCTCTGTCTCTTGATTTGATGGTGCAGGTTGTCATAGGCTGATTTGTCCATCTTTTGATGTTACTCGTCCATGTTAGTCTTGGTCTGCCTCTGCCTCTTTTACCATGTATTTTCCCCATCCAGGATTACTTTTAGTAGGCTGTTGTGTCTTTTAACATGGCCCAAAAATCGCATTTGTCTTGTTTGAATTGTGCTTAGTAGTTCACTTTTCATTTTTAGTTGTTTTAAGAGTTCATCGTTTGTTTTCTTTTTCTTCCATACAATTCTACCTACTCTGCTATATATCCACATTTCAAAGGCTTCAATTCTCTGTTCTGTTTTCTTGTCTAATGTCCTTGTTTCTGCATCATATAGGAATACTGAGAAGATGTAACATTTTGCTATTCTTAATTTTAGTCCTGGTGTTATTTGTTTTGATGTATGTTCTTCATGACATTAAAATTACTTTTTGCCATTCCTATTCTTTTGTTTATTTCAGTTGTACATTTTCCATCACTGGTTATAGTATGTCCAAGGTAGTTGTAGTTCTGAACTGACTCCAGGCTATTCCTTCAATTTTGATATTCACTTGTGGTTTTTGAGTATTTTCTTTGTTTATGATCATAGTTTTAGTCTTTTTGATATTCATATCTAGTGCATATTTTTTGCTTGTCATGTTTATTTCATTAAATAATTGTTGTAGATCTTTAGGATTTTCTGCTATTAGTAAAGTATTATCAGCATATCTTAGGTTATTGATTATCTTTCCATTAATGTTTAGGCCTGGTATCTCTGACATGTTTTTAAAGATTTGCTCAGTGTATAGGTTGAACAAGCTTGGTGATAGGATGCATCCCTGTCTTACTCCTCTTTTTATATCAATGGTGTAGAGTTCTCTTTATGATATTTTATTATTGCTGTTTGCTCCCAGTATATATTACATATTAATCGTATGTCTTGTCATCTAGATGTATCTCTTTTAGGCATTCTATAAATTGTTTGTGGTGTACTCTATCAAAAGCTTTGATGTAGTCTATGAAGCAGGCATATATTGGTTTGTTTACTTCTGTGTACTTTTCGATTATGTTCTCATGCAGAATATGCTATCCAGTACATCACTTCTATATTAATCAACTTCTAGTACACCCACTTCCCTATTAATCAACTTCTAGTACACCACTTCTCTATTAACCACCTTTCAGTACAGCACTTCTCAAATAAACAACTTCAAGTACATCACTTCTCTTTCAATCTCCTAGTACACTAATTCTCTATTTTCAACTTATAGCACACCATTTCCCTGTAATTTAAAAGCAACTTGTCTATAGCAACTCTTCGATCAAATCTCCACAACTTCCTTGTAAATCTCCACCATGGTTATTCCCCTGCAAAAGTTTTTTGATCAGGCGACATGGCTCTTCTGGTGCAGAAACATGGACATTAGACAAGAAAACAGAACAGAGAATTGAAGCCTTTGAAATGTGGATATACAGAAGAATAGGTAGAATTGGATGGAAGGGAAAAAAAAACGTTGAAGTCTTAAAACAACTAAAAATAAAACGAGAACAAGAGAACTTCTAAGCACAATTCAAACAAGACAAATGCGATTTTTGGGCCATGTTAAAAGACAAAACAGCCTACTAAAAGTATCCTGGAGGGGAAAATACAAGGTAAAAGAGGTAGAAGTAGACCAAGACTAACATGGACGAGTAACATCAAACGATGGACAATTCAGCCTATGACAACCTGCACCATCAAAGCAAGAGACAGAGCAGAATGGCGCTCCATGGTAGCCAACCTTCGTTGCGGAGACGCCACTCGATAATGATGACTTGACTCTGACCGCTCTTCCTTTTTTGCTTTGATGCTGCCCCAACCACCACCCCCACCACAGACATGTATTTTTCAGGCCATTTTCTGGGTCTGCACTACAGATAATCCATTATCACCTATCGCCACTGTGTCTACACTATGTCTGGCTGGCTCGACTTCATCACCACCTGTCCCTCATTTTATCCGACTTATCTCCCAGTTCCTCTGTGCTATGTCGGCTGAGACTGGTTACTTGTACACCTTCATATCTTACCCGTGTCACGCTTGATTGCTTCATAACTTGTCTGACCTCTGGTTTAACCATGTCTCTGATTACCCATTTGGCTCTTCCCACGACATTTAATAGCCGTCTTCCACTGTGAAGGGATAAAGACAGTAAAATTCATACAGGAAACGACATTGCTGATATAGACAATACTTCGAGCGAACGAAAGATAGATAGATAGACTGTGAAGGGATTGACTGCCATCAGCTAATTTTTATTTACAATTACTCTAAACTTATATCTTCATATCTCCACATTTCACCTATCCTCTATTAATTAACACATCTCTTTCTCATCTCATCATCCCATCTATCGATTCATTCCTTAACTTAATCATCCCAGATGTAGTGGTAGTTATCTGTGCCTCACCGTTTGTTGTCGGTGTTTTCGTTTTCTGAAGAAGGCCGCATGTAGGCCGAAACGTCAGTATTTTGTTGTGTTCCTATTTTTGTAAAGCTGTCACCTTACTTTATAGGAGTGTACGTTGTTACACCCCCCCCTCCCCTACTGGCTACTTCCTAACAACTTTACCGCAGCGTTGCAATTATTTGCCTGTTCCCTAACAATGTCTATAATTTGAAGGAAGCCGCGATAGCTCAGTGGTTAGAGTACTAGACTACTAACCAGAGGTTGTGCTCGATCCCAATCGATGGCTTCCAGGCCCAGTCGTAAATGGGTAACGGACTTTTTTTCTGGGAAAGAGAAGTGGCACGGCGTAATGCTCACTACATCATCTCAAAATTCATGAACAGAAGATACATAAAAAAATTGGGCACTAACGACATATTTCCTATACGCCACTTCGTGAGACAAGGCTCTTTTCCTCCTTTCCTTACAAGTTCACATTTTTTATTTAGAAGTCAGTACGACAATCATATTTCCAGAGTTGTCAGCACGAACTAATACTCAAGATGAGAAGATAGTTCCGGGTTTGGTTTTAATTGCCACATTTCCAGCTTTCTAAACTAAACTATAATTGTGGGTTCAGTAATAGGAGACTGTATAGAGCCTTGCAACATTTCTGACCTCAAAAGGAAAATTGATCAAGGAATTATTTCTGTCCGTTAGGTTAATGAACACTAAGGGATTTGTGGTTGGGGGTGGGGAAAAAAAGGGGGGTATGGAGGGAGGTTACCGTTGTTGCCATGACTCCCAGGTGTTGTACTTATGTTGTATTCTGGGTTTTACAAATCAAGAAACGCGATGAAATATAACGTCGAGAGTAAGAAACAAAACACCGAAGAAAACAGACGAAGGAATGAGGTTAAATGTCAGTCTTTGCCCATTACTGTTTTGTAAGTCTAGCAAAAACATCCATCGGTTACTTACCCAGAGTCACAGCACTACTCCGCCTATTTAATTAATATGCTTCTAGCGATACGAATTTTGATCACGTTATTTCCATTTAAAAACGTCTTCAATATTTAATTGAGCTAGACCTAATAAATTGACGAGATTCGATGACGATTATTTAAGGAACAGACTCTATTACAACAAATGTCCGGAGGCTAGATGGGTTGTGTCTTGGTTAAATAAATAGATGCTACAAACATCTTGAAAAAAAAAAAACTTAAATACTAATGAAAACATTGTTAGAAATAATTGGATATATGGAACACATTATTACTGACAGTAATGAAAATTCGCTTTTATTTTTTTATTACACACTGTTTGTCAATGATAATTTAGTTGATTTGCTTATTTGTATCTTTCTAAAAAGATAAAATGCACATACTTCTACTATACATTCAATTTGATTTGATCTATTTGTTTCTTAAAATTTAACAACTTTTGTGGTTAAAAATTAAATAGTTCTCTGAAGCTGTCAATTTTATTAAATTTGCTGATGTGTGTACTTTCATTTACGAGCGCTGTTCCATTAAAACAATGATGCATATTAAATATTATCTTTTGCTAAACAAATGTTATGTTTTGTGTGTGGAGTCACAAGTTGAAACCGCTCCAAAAAAAGTATAAATTTTAAAAAGTGAGTGGAATGTACCAGACAGGACATATATACCCAATAATTGTCCGCCAACATTAGACAAGAAAACAGAACAGAGAATTGAAGCCTTTGAAATGTGCATTTATAGAAGAATAGGGAAAAATTGGATGGAAAGAAAAGAAAACAAACGATGATGTCTTAAAACAACTAAAAATGAAAAGAGAACTACTAAACACAATTCAAACAAGACAAATGCGATTTTTGCGCCATGTTAAAAGACACAACAGCCTACTGAAAGTAATCTTGATGGGGGAAAATACAGGGTAAAAGAGCTAGAGGCAGACCAAGACTAACATGGACGAGTAACATTAAAAGATGGACAAATCAGACTATGACAATGTGCACCATCAAAGCAAGAGACAGAGCATAATAGCGCTCCATGGTAGCCAACCTTCTTTGCGGCGACGGCACTCGATGATGATGATGATGATGATGATGATGTTGAATTGTACATTCAAAGTTTATAGCTAAGATGCCGCGTTCAAATTTAAAACAAGCAGCTGTGATTAAAACACAGAGTAGAATTGATCTCAAAGGAGACAACAATGTTATGTATAACTATCCAAAAAAGTACATAAAAACTGCACACAATAACTTTCCAAAATGCGCATTAAAAATTTATTTTAAAAATAGTATGTAATAACGATTTAGAAATGTACATTGAAATATAAAGAAATTCAGGAAGTAGTAAAGAGTCTGTGCATTGAACTTAACCAGCCACTGTGATTGAATGATTAGCACGATTGGTGCTGACAAAGGAAGTTCCCGGTTCAATGCCAGATGCCGCTATTTTAGTTTCAGACTAACACGACTTTGTGGTTTAGCCAGGCATCCTAAAATATGTACCAATTTTCTGGAAATGTGGGACCGACTGATACCAATCACATCACCAATAACATGCTCTATTGATTATTGAAAAGTAAGGAGACTAACGCCAATATTCCCAAATATTTAAAAGTTCAATGTTTTTAACAAGAGAGCGATCGTCATTGTTGAAATCGTCGCATTGAATCTGCTTCATTTGAGAGAATATGGATGTCATGAGACGTAAGATGACGCAATCCATTTTTGACAATATAAAGAAAAAAAGTGTTCTTAAATAATGTTGTGTAGAGCCAGTCTTAACATATGGATGTGAATCATGGACAATAGGACAACAGACAAGAAAATCAAACCACTGGATGCTATAGAAATGTGGTTTTACAGAAGAGTGTTGAGAATACCGTGGACAGCTAAGAAGAGTAATGAAAACGTTCTGAAAGAGGCTAAAGCAAAAAGAGAGCCAATTTCCAATATTAGGAAGAAACAATCATAATTTTTGGGCCATGTAATGAGAAGAGAACAGCTGGAATATATTGTAGCAAATGGGAAATTATTGATGGACGAAGAGATGGAAGAAAGCAAAGAGAAAATATAACAGACAGGTTAAGAGAATGGCTCTGACAAAAGGTCAACAACAGAATTGATAAATAACTGTCGAGATCGAAAGTTGTGGAGAGACATGATCACCCGCGCCAGCAGGCATGGTACTTGATGATGATGAAGATGACGCTGCCGCTTACTCTGTCCTGAAATGATGATCGTCATTTTAAAAAAAATGCTTAGCGCTTGATGATGCTATGACATAACCCTGACTCCAGATCCGAAAATATGAAACACAGTTAGTCATCGGACTTTCCCGGTCGCACATCAAACAACAGAAACCGTCTTGCCCATAAACGTCAATTTTTATTAATGCAAAACAACTTTACTGTAAAAAATGCGCAGCGACAATAGTAGCATCCACGGAAGCAGTTAAAGGAGGAATGCTAGAGACACCTGCTGACTACTGCAACAGACTGCCAAATAGTTAACAAAAAGAATGGTAAATAATGCCTGGGGAATGGAATCATAGAAGACTGCAGTAGCTTACGCAAACACATATCGTGAATGAGGATGACGTGTGCCGTCACTGAAACTTTACAAGAAGTAAACTAGTGTCAGAACAACATAAATATAACAATCTGATATATACCGATATAAGAATGACATTGGAACGTAGTAGTTTGATTGAGCCAATTTTGATAACAAATTTGTGTTCGACATTCAAAGAACAATTTTTTATTTTTTTTTCCCGTAAAAAAAGTTCAGATAACAGTAGCAAAAAGTAAGTGAGATACGTGTCCATTTTGAGCAGATAATTAAATTTTGTGGGCCTTTTATTGTAGATAAGAGAGGACAGAAAAGAATAAACAAACGAATATGAAAATAAAACACCAAGTTACCGGTGCGTTTAGCTGCAAAATAAGGCTTGGAAACTTGACTAACTTGAGATAAATTGATGCTTTTCGACTCCTTTAGGTGTTAGTATTTAGCGTGGGCAACTAAATGTTCTCCAGTAATAGCTGCAATTCTCCAAACATTTGTAATGTTTTACATATGATATATGCTATAATAAAATATTAACAGTTTTGTTTCTTAATGAAGAACCTTTCCGAACATTATCATAATAAGCACTGTCGAATGACTTTACTAACCCGTGTGGCCTTCACGGTGACGGGAGAAGCTATAGAGCCATTGTTACCTGCCACGCATGTCTTAAAGGCGACGAAGGAGATTTGGGATTGTCGCCTGTACTGTCGAGTAGGACATGCACGAAACAACCTTGTCAACGAAATTTACTTTTCATTCGATGCATTTTGGGAAATACTGTGATAAGTGGTGGAGAGATATGGGGGAATTCCTGATTGCATTGAAACTGGTTCCATGGAAAGTAAGGAACAGAACAGATTGAAACTACATCAGTGGGTCTTGTCGGTGGTATGGAGTTCATATACTGTGCTGATATCCTTTTGTGTTACCAGACAAGCCAGTTTAATGAGCACTGTGTTCAGCACAGTAACGATAGTTCATCATCATCATCATCATCATGTGCCATACAGATTGGCGTAGGTGAACATGTCCCTCCACAATCTTCTGTCTACAGTGCATCGTATCAGTTCTGTTGTTGACTGTTTTCCATGCCATGACACCAAGCTATCCAGTATTTTCTCTCTTTGTCGCCCGTGATCTCTCTTTCCTTTTATTTTGCCAGTTGTAACCAGTATTCCAACTTTCCTCTTCTCATGATGTGCCCGAAAAATGTTGATTGTTTCTTTCTGATGTTTTTTAAGAGTTCCCTTTTTGTGTTGGCCTCTTTGAGAACTTCCTAATGATGGTTCAGTATACAATAATAACAAGGAACAAGCAGCGCTGTATTCATGTTGTAGATAAGACTCAGGGCTTTGTAAATAGAAACTATCAGTAATTAAAGTAAAGTACTCCGTCACGCCAAGTGACGTAAATATGGTATTAGTGACCATAATTTTTATAGACATTCGGCACATGATTTTTGGGGTAATGTGGTCGGTATTACGCCCGTGCCGCTTTACTTTCCCCCCTAAAAAATGATCCGGTACCCATTTAAGGCTGGGTGAACCCGAAAGCCTTCGATCAGGATCGAACCTAACCTCTCGTCCTTTGTAGTCCAGTTCACTAACCACTGAGCTATCGCGACTCCACAGAAACTATCAGTAACAAATTTTAATTTTGGGGGAAAAAAAGAATAGAAACACTATATCATTAAAGTTTGAATACACGCGTACACAGATGGGTCAATAATTAATAGAATGGAAACTCAAGGACATAAATCGTTACGAGTTTTATAAATGGAAGTCACAAGAAAGATTTCGGAGCCAACGCTAAAGTTCTCAAGTTACTAAAGAAACCCCGTGTAAGAAGTTGGCGTTGCATCATTTATCATATCTCTAGGGTGTGCCGGATGGTTTTCCCTTTAGTTGGAGAATAAGGGCTGCATGTGTCCTCATGTAACATTCAAATGAAATGAAGATCTTCTAATGACTGTTTCCGAGATTCTGTTTGGGGAATAAAAATAAAGGACGATATGCATGCATATTGTTCTTTCTTCACGGACAGTGACTACACACTGTTGATGAGCCATATAAATGATTCATTTACCTGAAGCAAAACTCCAGTACAGTTATAATATCATCCTTGCAGAATAGCTGTGATTCACTTGATTCAATATCACCGCGATATTAATTTTTAAAAAAAACGTATTATTAGGGAACTCTCTGTACTGAGCTTCTAGGCAGGAGGTAATCTGATCATCAGAAGTGAATCCGTCGAGCAAATGTTTCCGCCTTTAATTTCTTGATACTACAGGGAAGGTGTCATGACTCCCAGGTGTCGGCCTCCCTTTCCATTGAACCTGGAGGCTCACACTACAATCGGCATATGTTAATTAAACTTATTCTTCACAACTCTTCCAATAGAATCTACTGGTTTGTATGTAATAGTATTATGATATCGTTGCTGGTAACGCCGGACTTAATACTCTTATCGGACATTATTTGATGGACATAAACCTTTCCCGCATCCACATCAAGTTTTGGGAGCGGCTTCAAGAAATGAAATGTTTGATATCGATACGAATCGCTGATAACATAGAAACGAAAGTCAAGAAAACAGATAAGATAATCTCTCGAAGGCGAGATAATCTATAAATTACACAACTCGTAAGCGACCCACCCTAATTTAGTTTTAACTTACCTTTAGGGTTAAACACTATATTGAAAAAAAATATTGCGAGAGTCAATTTTGGGTCAAAGCTATAAAAGAAGCGGGAGTTAACATTTTGGAGGAAACCAAAAGAGATTAAATGAAACGAGATGATTAAATTAGGAGAGAAAAAAAACAGGTCATTGACATTGGTTTGAAAAGACGGATTCGAGGGACATTCATTCATGGAGACAGTTGAGGACTTTACATGGAATTCAAGACTTTGAGAAAATTCAGTAAAGATTCGGAAGATTTATTTCAAGAGAAGGTGTTTAGTTCTCATCATCATTGAGTGCCGTCTCCGCAACGAAGGTTGGCTACCATGGAGCGCCATTTTGCTCTATCTCTTGCTTTGATGGTGCAGGTTGTCATCGGTTGATTTGTCCATCTTTTGATGTTAATCGTCCATGTTAATCTTGGTCTGCCTCTGCCTCTTTTACCTTGTATTTTCCCCTCCAGGATCACTTTCAGTAGGCTGTTGTGTCTTTTAACATGGCCTAAGAATCGCATTTGTCTTGTTCTAATTGTGTTCAGAAGTAAAGTAAAGTAAAGTACGAGACTTGAACCGGCGTCTTAGCACGCGAGTATATACCCATATGTGCTCGGCCGCCTATCCAGAAATGTTCGGATATTTCTGTATAGTGTAGCCTCAAGCATCGAAACTCAGATGCGAAGCGACATTCCTCACCTTCCCAGGATAATATACCCTGGTTAAATAAATAGATGCTACAAACATCTTGAAAAAAAAAAACTTAAATACTAATGAAAAACATTGTTAGAAATAATTGGATATATGGAACACATTATTACTGACAGTAATGAAAATTCGCTTTTATTTTTTTATTACACAACTGTTTGTCAATGATAATTTAGTTGATTTGCTTATTTGTATCTTTCTAAAAAAGATAAAATGCACATACTTCTACTATACATTCAATTTGATTTGATCTATTTGTTTCTTAAAATTTAACAACTTTTGTGGTTAAAAATTAAATAGTTCTCTGAAGCTGTCAATTTTATTAAATTTGCTGATGTGTGTACTTTCATTTACGAGCGCTGTTCCATTAAAACAATGATGCATATTAAATATTATCTTTTGCTAAACAAATGTTATGTTTTGTGTGTGGAGTCACAAGTTGAAACCGCTCCAAAAAAAAGTATAAATTTTAAAAAGTGAGTGGAATGTACCAGACAGGACATATATACCCAATAATTGTCCGCCAACATTAGACAAGAAAACAGAACAGAGAATTGAAGCCTTTGAAATGTGCATTTATAGAAGAATAGGGAAAAATTGGATGGAAAGAAAAGAAAACAAACGATGATGTCTTAAAACAACTAAAAATGAAAAGAGAACTACTAAACACAATTCAAACAAGACAAATGCGATTTTTGCGCCATGTTAAAAGACACAACAGCCTACTGAAAGTAATCTTGATGGGGGAAAATACAGGGTAAAAGAGCTAGAGGCAGACCAAGACTAACATGGACGAGTAACATTAAAAGATGGACAAATCAGACTATGACAATGTGCACCATCAAAGCAAGAGACAGAGCATAATAGCGCTCCATGGTAGCCAACCTTCTTTGCGGCGACGGCACTCGATGATGATGATGATGATGATGATGATGTTGAATTGTACATTCAAAGTTTATAGCTAAGATGCCGCGTTCAAATTTAAAACAAGCAGCTGTGATTAAACACAGAGTAGAATTGATCTCAAAGGAGACAACAATGTTATGTATAACTATCCAAAAAAGTACATAAAAACTGCACACAATAACTTTCCAAAATGCGCATTAAAAATTTATTTTAAAAATAGTATGTAATAACGATTTAGAAATGTACATTGAAATATAAAGAAATTCAGGAAGTAGTAAAGAGTCTGTGCATTGAACTTAACCAGCCACTGTGATTGAATGATTAGCACGATTGGTGCTGACAAAGGAAGTTCCCGGTTCAATGCCAGATGCCGCTATTTTAGTTTCAGACTAACACGACTTTGTGGTTTAGCCAGGCATCCTAAAATATGTACCAATTTTCTGGAAATGTGGGACCGACTGATACCAATCACATCACCAATAACATGCTCTATTGATTATTGAAAAGTAAGGAGACTAACGCCAATATTCCCAAATATTTAAAAGTTCAATGTTTTTAAACAAGAGAGCGATCGTCATTGTTGAAATCGTCGCATTGAATCTGCTTCATTTGAGAGAATATGGATGTCATGAGACGTAAGATGACGCAATCCATTTTTGACAATATAAAGAAAAAAAGTGTTCTTAAATAATGTTGTGTAGAGCCAGTCTTAACATATGGATGTGAATCATGGACAATAGGACAACAGACAAGAAAATCAAACCACTGGATGCTATAGAAATGTGGTTTTACAGAAGAGTGTTGAGAATACCGTGGACAGCTAAGAAGAGTAATGAAAACGTTCTGAAAGAGGCTAAAGCAAAAAGAGAGCCAATTTCCAATATTAGGAAGAAACAATCATAATTTTTGGGCCATGTAATGAGAAGAGAACAGCTGGAATATATTGTAGCAAATGGGAAAATTATTGATGGACGAAGAGATGGAAGAAAGCAAAGAGAAAATATAACAGACAGGTTAAGAGAATGGCTCTGACAAAAGGTCAACAACAGAATTGATAAATAACTGTCGAGATCGAAAGTTGTGGAGAGACATGATCACCCGCGCCAGCAGGCATGGTACTTGATGATGATGAAGATGACGCTGCCGCTTACTCTGTCCTGAAATGATGATCGTCATTTTAAAAAAAATGCTTAGCGCTTGATGATGCTATGACATAACCCTGACTCCAGATCCGAAAATATGAAACACAGTTAGTCATCGGACTTTCCCGGTCGCACATCAAACAACAGAAACTGTCTTGCCCATAAACGTCAATTTTTATTAATGCAAAACAACTTTACTGTAAAAAATGCGCAGCGACAATAGTAGCATCCACGGAAGCAGTTAAAGGAGGAATGCTAGAGACACCTGCTGACTACTGCAACAGACTGCCAAATAGTTAACAAAAAGAATGGTAAATAATGCCTGGGGAATGGAATCATAGAAGACTGCAGTAGCTTACGCAAACACATATCGTGAATGAGGATGACGTGTGCCGTCACTGAAACTTTACAAGAAGTAAACTAGTGTCAGAACAACATAAATATAACAATCTGATATATACCGATATAAGAATGACATTGGAACGTAGTAGTTTGATTGAGCCAATTTTGATAACAAATTTGTGTTCGACATTCAAAGAACAATTTTTTATTTTTTTTTCCCGTAAAAAAAGTTCAGATAACAGTAGCAAAAAGTAAGTGAGATACGTGTCCATTTTGAGCAGATAATTAAATTTTGTGGGCCTTTTATTGTAGATAAGAGAGGACAGAAAAGAATAAACAAACGAATATGAAAATAAAACACCAAGTTACCGGTGCGTTTAGCTGCAAAATAAGGCTTGGAAACTTGACTAACTTGAGATAAATTGATGCTTTTCGACTCCTTTAGGTGTTAGTATTTAGCGTGGGCAACTAAATGTTCTCCAGTAATAGCTGCAATTCTCCAAACATTTGTAATGTTTTACATATGATATATGCTATAATAAAATATTAACAGTTTTGTTTCTTAATGAAGAACCTTTCCGAACATTATCATAATAAGCACTGTCGAATGACTTTACTAACCCGTGTGGCCTTCACGGTGACGGGAGAAGCTATAGAGCCATTGTTACCTGCCACGCATGTCTTAAAGGCGACGAAGGAGGTTTGGGATTGTCGCCTGTACTGTCGAGTAGGACATGCACGAAACAACCTTGTCAACGAAATTTACTTTTCATTCGATGCATTTTGGGAAATACTGTGATAAGTGGTGGAGAGATATGGGGGAATTCCTGATTGCATTGAAACTGGTTCCATGGAAAGTAAGGAACAGAACAGATTGAAACTACATCAGTGGGTCTTGTCGGTGGTATGGAGTTCATATACTGTGCTGATATCCTTTTGTGTTACCAGACAAGCCAGTTTAATGAGCACTGTGTTCAGCACAGTAACGATAGTTCATCATCATCATCATCATCATGTGCCATACAGATTGGCGTAGGTGAACATGTCCCTCCACAATCTTCTGTCTACAGTGCATCGTATCAGTTCTGTTGTTGACTGTTTTCCATGCCATGACACCAAGCTATCCAGTATTTTCTCTCTTTGTCGTCCGTGATCTCTCTTTCCTTTTATTTTGCCAGTTGTAACCAAGTATTCCAACTTTCCTCTTCTCATGATGTGCCCGAAAAATGTTGATTGTTTCTTTCTGATGTTTTTTAAGAGTTCCCTTTTTGTGTTGGCCTCTTTGAGAACTTCCTAATGATGGTTCAGTATACAATAATAACAAGGAACAAGCAGCGCTGTATTCATGTTGTAGATAAGACTCAGGGCTTTGTAAATAGAAACTATCAGTAATTAAAGTAAAGTACTCCGTCACGCCAAGTGACGTAAATATGGTATTAGTGACCATAATTTTTATAGACATTCGGCACATGATTTTTGGGGTAATGTGGTCGGTATTACGCCCGTGCCGCTTTACTTTCCCCCCTAAAAAATGATCCGTACCCATTTAAGGCTGGGTGAACCCGAAAGCCTTCGATCAGGATCGAACCTAACCTCTCGTCCTTTGTAGTCCAGTTCACTAACCACTGAGCTATCGCGACTCCACAGAAACTATCAGTAACAAATTTTAATTTTGGGGGAAAAAAAGAATAGAAACACTATATCATTAAAGTTTGAATACACGCGTACACAGATGGGTCAATAATTAATAGAATGGAAACTCAAGGACATAAATCGTTACGAGTTTTATAAATGGAAGTCACAAGAAAGATTTCGGAGCCAACGCTAAAGTTCTCAAGTTACTAAAGAAACCCCGTGTAAGAAGTTGGCGTTGCATCATTTATCATATCTCTAGGGTGTGCCGGATGGTTTTCCCTTTAGTTGGAGAATAAGGGCTGCATGTGTCCTCATGTAACATTCAAATGAAATGAAGATCTTCTAATGACTGTTTCCGAGATTCTGTTTGGGGAATAAAAATAAAGGACGATATGCATGCATATTGTTCTTTCTTCACGGACAGTGACTACACACTGTTGATGAGCCATATAAATGATTCATTTACCTGAAGCAAAACTCCAGTACAGTTATAATATCATCCTTGCAGAATAGCTGTGATTCACTTGATTCAATATCACCGCGATATTAATTTTTAAAAAAAACGTATTATTAGGGAACTCTCTGTACTGAGCTTCTAGGCAGGAGGTAATCTGATCATCAGAAGTGAATCCGTCGAGCAAATGTTTCCGCCTTTTAGCTTCTTGATACTACAGGGAAGGTGTCATGACTCCCAGGTGTCGGCCTCCCTTTCCATTGAACCTGGAGGCTCACACTACAATCGGCATATGTTAATTAAACTTATTCTTCACAACTCTTCCAATAGAATCTACTGGTTTGTATGTAATAGTATTATGATATCGTTGCTGGTAACGCCGGACTTAATACTCTTATCGGACATTATTTGATGGACATAAACCTTTCCCGCATCCACATCAAGTTTTGGGAGCGGCTTCAAGAAATGAAATGTTTGATATCGATACGAATCGCTGATAACATAGAAACGAAAGTCAAGAAAACAGATAAGATAATCTCTCGAAGGCGAGATAATCTATAAATTACACAACTCGTAAGCGACCCACCCTAATTTAGTTTTAACTTACCTTTAGGGTTAAACACTATATTGAAAAAAATATTGCGAGAGTCAATTTTGGGTCAAAGCTATAAAAGAAGCGGGAGTTAACATTTTGGAGGAAACCAAAAGAGATTAAATGAAACGAGATGATTAAATTAGGAGAGAAAAAAAACAGGTCATTGACATTGGTTTGAAAAGACGGATTCGAGGGACATTCATTCATGGAGACAGTTGAGGACTTTACATGGAATTCAAGACTTTGAGAAAATTCAGTAAAGATTCGGAAGATTTATTTCAAGAGAAGGTGTTTAGTTCTCATCATCATTGAGTGCCGTCTCCGCAACGAAGGTTGGCTACCATGGAGCGCCATTTTGCTCTATCTCTTGCTTTGATGGTGCAGGTTGTCATCGGTTGATTTGTCCATCTTTTGATGTTAATCGTCCATGTTAATCTTGGTCTGCCTCTGCCTCTTTTACCTTGTATTTTCCCCTCCAGGATCACTTTCAGTAGGCTGTTGTGTCTTTTAACATGGCCTAAGAATCGCATTTGTCTTGTTCTAATTGTGTTCAGAAGTAAAGTAAAGTAAAGTACGAGACTTGAACCGGCGTCTTAGCACGCGAGTATATACCCATATGTGCTCGGCCGCCTATCCAGAAATGTTCGGATATTTCTGTATAGTGTAGCCTCAAGCATCGAAACTCAGATGCGAAGCGACATTCCTCACCTTCCCAGGATAATATACCCTGGTACCCATTTCTGCCAACGGCTGGGTCGACCGTGGGGTATTTTTTTTTAATTCCAACCACGAGTACAATTCACACTGCTCCCAGCGGGAATTGAACACGGGTTGTCCGAACGTCGGTAGTCTAGTCGGGTGGTTTTCCCAACTAGGCTACCGAGGCCCCCATGTGTGTTCAGAAGTTTAGTTCTACATGTAGATATTTCGGGTCTAAAAAGAGACAGTGCTTATTAGTTAAGGATACCAAGGCTATAACTACACAGATTTCATAGGAATAGCTGTTAATACAAATTATGCTCAAGATGAAAATATGTCATGTTATCGTGCGTGTGATGATTTTGTGTTAATTGCAAGAAATTGTGTGGATATAATTACAGAACCTGGCAGAGTGTCACGTAACAACGGCGGTAGCCTAGGAACGAGTACAGAATTTCTACTAATGATGTAGTTTGGTAGACGGCCATAGCAAACGTTTATAAATATTTATTACGTTTATAACGTTTATTGTCATAGGCTGCTGATTTGTCCGTCTTTGGTGTTACTCGTCCATGTTAGTCTTGGTCTGCTTCTGCCTCTTTTACCTTGTATTTACCCCTCCAGGATTACTTTCAGTTCATAAGTCATCTTGACACATATCTAGGTTGCATATATTAAAGTCAGTCATCACATAAACGTTTGCTATGGCCGTCTACCAAACGTTTATGTGATGACTGACTTTAATATATGCAACCTAGATATGTGTCAAGATGACTTATGAACTGAAAGTAATCCTGGAGGGTAAATACAAGGTAAAAGAGGCAGAAGCAGACCAAGACTAACATGGACGAGTAACACCAAAAGACGGACAAATCAGCAGCCTATGACAATCTGCACCATCGAAGCAAGAGACAGAGCAGAATGGCGCTCCATGGTAGCCAACCATCGTTGCGGAGACGGCACTCGGTCATGATGATGATGACCTCTGAAGTGTAACGCAAGAACTGTGTATGTAAACTTTTGCACGAGATTTACACTTCGTCTTGTGTCATCGTATTATGTATCAACACAAGTGCTGTTCATATTATTTGGAGCTGCAGTTTCTGTGTTGTGAATTTATCACGTTGTGTAGAGCACGTGGTCGTAGATGAATTGTTGCACGTGACCAGAATTGTTTGGACTTACATATTCGCTATCCTTTTATGCATAATTAGTTACGTTGTACTGTCACTGTTACATGTACTCTGTGTGACTGTCTTGTACTATACTCACATATGAAAGATACACATGATCTCAACCAAACACGAGCACTACTCGTTAACATTTCCAGTGATGTTTGTGCGTGAACGGTTGGGGGATGTTTGATACTGGGTTTGCAACCAGCTCAACGCAACTGATACTTCTTCTTCCTCTGCGACTACACTCATTCATCGCAAACTTGTAAAAGAGTATTAAATGGTCGTAACTGCGCTGTGTTAATATATACAACAAATTGCGACATATTCACTTTCGCACAACATATCAGATATCAGGAAGGCAATTTTAGAATGGCGGGATGCCTTATGTATACGATCCCCACTCGTCTGTCCAGACTGGTGCTTCTGTTTTGTGAGCCGCCAAGGTAAAGTGGAGGAGGATCACAGCTGGTCCTATTCTATTTATGGAATCAGTTGCAGTGCCTTCGGAGCATCGCCATATCCACTCCACCGTCCGCCCCAGCATTTCTCAAAGTAGATGTAGACTCGTTGTTCCTCTAAGGTGTTGATTGTAGCTTAGGGTGACCATTTTTTTCCCATGGTTTCCAGGGACATTTGTCATATTTTTTACATTTCAGAGGATTTTTTTGCTTATTTCTGAGACTGTCCCACAAAATCGGGGACGGAGGATATATATATGTGTGTGTGTGTGCGTGCGTGCGTGCGTGCGTGTGTGTGTGTGTGTGTGTGTACATATATATATTTATTTATATATATATTTATAATATGTGTGGGTGGGTGTGTGACTGTGTGTGCGCAAGAAATTTTGTAATGCAAAAAAAAAAGATAACTTTAAATTTCATAATAACTGTTCATTTGTTGTTTGATTTTATTGTTGTTAATATTCACGGTACTTATGCTATACACGCACTTAATGACATTTCAATAGCTAGTTGTGTTTCTCAATAAAAAAAAATATTTAAAATAAAAAAAAATTAAACAACATATAGATATCAATTGCAGTATTAAAGTAATGTTTACAGTACCTTATTTATACTGAAGAGGTTGTTGCCTCGGCGTGGTACTTGTTTTTTGAGTGTATCTTTCTCAAGATCTCATGATTTGAATCAAGTTTTTCATTGAAGCTTTCACACGATAAATTAATGTTGGTTTTTACTGTTGGCGACTTTGGCGGGAGATGTCCGGAAAGGCAGGGGTGGGGGGGGGGGGGAGAGTGTCTGTTTTTTTTTTTAAATTAAACCCATCCCAATAGAAGTGAGTGGTGGGAATAGAAGTGACGTAGCACCGCGCTTCAAGAGTTCAAAGAGCTATCTCCGACACAACGGTCCAAGTATTCTCTTTTATCTTCTTGCTAATGCCGCTCAGTCTGGGATAAAGAAACACAACTCAGTAACGTTCTGAGTCCTAGTGATTATTTTAAAAGAGGGCCGATTCCGTGTATGAACATTTATTTATTCACTGAAATCGGGGACAAAATCGGGGACAAATTTCTTTCGGGGACAACTTCTACATTCCGGGGACTGTCCCCGGAAATCGGGACGAATGGTCACCCTATTGTAGCTAAATCTGCTTTTCCCACTCAGGATCGATCAGACCCATTTTCCACCTTCAGACTCATCCGTCTATCAATGTCTACATTCGTGGCCTTCCGTGGGCAGTTGATTTAATTCCAGAGACTAATATAACATTAATAGTAATGAACATTTCCCCGATAATAAAGGCGAAGATCAATACACCAACTAAGATGGTAATAAACAGATCCCAAGATATTATTCACAGTTACACTAATAATGATGGAGAAAAACAGTACACAATAACAGTGATGTTAATGAGCTGTACATGAGTGATAATACCAATGGGAAATACATTGGTAATGGTGATAATGAGCACAGTACTAATTAGTGATGCTTATGAGAACAGTCGTATGTAAAGACTAATGACAATATTATAATTATTTTACTAATATTTTCAAAAACAATTTGGAAAAATAAAGAATCTCGTCACTCCTTGAGATGAATAAAACAAACTTTATTAAGACTATTATATATATTTTATTGGGGGGAGTTGGGTATACTTCCTTTTTGGCCAAAAATGGTGTCATTTGATCAATAACCTGACACGTTTACTGCACCTGACCTGACTGGCACATGTTATGAAGAATTGGACAGTGAAGAATGGCACTTTAATCATTTCCCTCAGATAGCAAAAATGTGTGGGTGACAGCTTATAGTTGATGCCGACTAATGAACAGTTAAATATTTGCTGACTTCCATGATATCAGTGTAACTAGGAAAGTGTGAATAAAACATGTTCAATATTAAGAGAGTGTTTAGTGTCGAGGTGGACTAGAAATCTGGCCAATCCGGAGCGCTTGTGGAATAAACAGATATATCTACAATGAACATCCTACAGGAACAGTCAGTCTGTGTACTCTTCGAGAAATGCTGGAAAGGGCCATGGAGCTGACATGAGGATGTCAGGATTAAAACTGATGCCAAGAATCGAAAAGAATCGATTAGATAAAAATACAACTTCTGTTATATCATCAACACCATCCTTCCAGTGACGTTAGACATACACAAAATTGTAATTCAGTATAAGCCCCAAATTTGGACGAGTGTCTCATTCTCAGTAACGTAGTTGGTACCTGCTGTTTTTACCTTTCTTGCATGTTTTTTTTTCTTACTGTCTTTCATGGTTGACCTATTTTTCCTGTTGTTTCCCCCAACTTATTGTGTGTTTCTCATGTTTATTTTTCTTTCTCATTCTATGGTCAACATATACCTATCATTTTTTCCTGATTGCAATTGAGGCTTTTGGGTTGCCTATGATGAACGTGTCTTAAAATAAATTTTTTTGCAATGTAGAACATTGAACTGAAATTAAAACAAAGTTTAAAATTCGTTGCTGATAATTAACCAATAATAATGAAGTTTCACCTCATCGGGTTCCACGTCTTTTGCTGAACACTTCAACCATCACTGCTCATCTGAACAAAACTCTGTTTCAAACCAGATTTCCCACATCTTCTGTTGTCATGCTCAAGGTCTCGGTGATGTCTTGAAACCACCTTCCTCTTTGTCACCGTCTGTCACGTCTTTCTGGAAATTTGCCTTTCATTATTCTTCTTTTCAGCCCGTAGTGTCTTTTGACGTGGCAATAATATTTAAATTTCCTATGTAAGATGTTTGTTTACAACCTAGTTCCTTTCAATGTTTAGTATTTTAATACGTCTCCAATGCTCTTTTTCATTATCCCAGTTATCTTAAGGATTTTTTTGGTAACATTGTGCCTTGAAAGAATCAATTTTGTTCATTTTTGTTTGCGTGATTTTCTATGACTCACAACTATATGTGGCTATCTGGTGTGTGCATATCCTCAGTAATTTTAATTACACTGCCTTGTTGGTAATGTGTCAAATGTTTTTCATGAACCTTAACTTTTGTGTTGCTATTTCTAATAGTCTTTTTATCTCTTTCTGGCAGCCTCCATTGTTAGGTACTACAGATCACAGATAGTTATACTTTGTAACAATGCCAAGTTCTTCGATGTTGTTGATGATTTTTGCTTGGCTTTTTGCTTTGCCAATGGACATTGTCTCAGTTTTCTGTTTGTTTAGTTAGATGTAGAAGTTTCAACTACAATAAATTAAAGACAATTACGTCTAATATAACCTATAATAAAAAGTAAGATACAAACATAAACTGTAATGGCTGACGGGTCTGTATGCTCACATGGACCGTAAAGGTCTTGGTTCAATTCCAAGGCTTCGATGTTTACAAACCCTTTAAATACATGATATTTTTCTGGGAGAATAGGGCTACCTGAAGTGATACTGGCCACATCAACCAAAACGTGTGCCCGTAGTAAATTAAATATGAGAGCTAACATCATACACACCATACGCCTTAAGACATAAAGATAACCCATTACTATTTACTTGAATATATGCAAACATAAACTGAACTAAGCAACAACAAAATAATTACGACAATGACTATAATTCTTGAAAAAATTCACTAATTTTCCATACTAATTACTTTATTATCTGCTCGACGCCAACGGCAGCAGAGGAAGGATAGAAGAGGAAGAAGAAGCAGAAGAATTACTTTATGACCATGCTGTACACATTGTTTTACAGTTAGTCACAAAAGAGTAGTTTTGTGGGTTTGTCATTAATATGCCTCATTTACAGATGACGATGCTAATTGCAGCACTATACTTTGTATTACCCTCGGCGATTTTGATTAGAATTTTTGACATGGGGTTGAATATGATTCATACATCTATAACGTGAGCGAATAAATAAATATGTGGACAGATAGTCAGATTTGAAAATAAAAAGACATACTCCAAAACAGAATAAACTTATAAATAAAATAACATAATATGATATGCAACAACGCTATAAAGAAAGGAAATTGTGATGATTAAATAGAACTAAAGAAACATTGAAATTAAAATAGTAATGACCACGTTAAAACATTTTGAGAGACTAAGATGGAAAATAAGAAGATTGAAAGGCGAAATAGAAGGCATGTGCAAGAACCACAACATTTCTATCCCAACAGTGTCCAGATACGCTCAAGAGCGGCAAAACATCTAAAAGGGAAGTGAAAAAAAAGCCACAGGCAATACACATCTACAGACACAAGATTGTGTTATACAATCCTCCTACTCCAGTGAAGCTTGAAGGCAACAGCAGATGGACTAAAGGGGCAAATTACGATAATTAAAAAAAAAAGAAGATAAAAACTGTTTTATAGTAACAGCTTTACGTAGGTGAGAAACAAAACAAAAGTCGACGTTTCGGCCATGTAGGCCTTCAGCTGGAACAATAAACAACAATACAAATATATATATATATATATATATATATATATATATATATATATCCGGATATATACAAATGTATAACTACATGGCGATAATATGCTAGATACTCAAGAAAAATAAAGACTAGTGGAACAATATTATAACAGGTACATGAATTTAAATATTTGGAAATTGTGTTAACCTCAGACGGAAAATGTACACAAGAGGTGAGATGCAGAATGGCTCGGGCAAAAGCAGCTTTCCAAAAAATGAGGAAGATACTATGCAATTCATTTTTGACAATAGAAACAAGAAAAAGATATCTTAAATATCATGAGACATGATCACCTACGCCAGTAGGCCCGGTACTTGATGATGATGATGATGATGACTCAAGAAAGATTAAATTACAACGCTTTTAAATTTCGTGTAGCCTGAACAAGATGTACGATCTTCGTATAGAAAATATTCATCCATTATTTATAGACTTATCTAATAATCGTATTTGTGTTCAATAAATTAATTTACCGCATAAGATAGTTCAGTGACGTTATTCTTACCATTACTTTGTTTCATAAATGTATCCCTACCATCCATTAGCTTTTTATCCCTACCATCCCTTTGTTTTTTATCCCTATCATCCCTTTGCTTTTTATCCCTACCATCATAAATTCATCACTACATTCTTTTCTTCCATAAATTCATCACTACATTCCTTTCTTGAATAAATTCATCACTACATTCCTTTCTTCCATAAATTCATCACTACATTCCTTTCTTCCATAAATTTATCACCACATTCCTTTCTTCCATAAATTCATCACCACCATTCCTTTCTTCCATAAATTCATCACCACCATTTCTTTCTTCCATAAATTCATCACTACCATTCCTTTCTTCCATAAATTCATCACCACCATTTCTTTCTTCCATAAATTCATCACTACATTCCTTTCTTCCATAAATTCATCACCACCATTCCTTTCTTCCATAAATTCATCACTACATTCCTTTCTTCCATAAATTCATCACCACCATTCCTTTTTCCATAAATTCACCACCACCAATCCTTTCTTCCATAAATTCATCACCACCATTCCTTTCTTCCATAAATTCACCACCATTATTTCTTTCTTCCATAAATTCATCACTACATTCCTTTCTTCCATAAATTCATCACCACCATTCCTTTTTCCATAAATTCACCACCACCATTCCTTTCTTCCATAAATTCATCACCACCATTCCTTTCTTCCATAAATTCACCACCATCATTTCTTTCTTCCATAAATTCATCACCACCATTCATTTCTTCCATAAATTCACCACCACCATTCCTTTCTTCCATAAATTCATCACCACCATTCCTTTCTTCCATAAATTCACCACCATCATTTTTTTCTTCCATAAATTCATCACCACCATTCCTTTCTTCCATAAATTCACCACCATCATTTTTTTCTTCCATAAATTCATCACCACCATTCCTTTCTTCCATAAATTCATCACCACCATTCCTTTCTTCCATAAATTCATCCCCACCATTCCTTTCTTCCATAAATTCATCCCCACCATTCCTTTCTTCCATAAATTCATCACTACATTCCTTTCTTCCATAAATTCACCACCACCATTCCTTTCTTCCATAAATTCACCACCACCATTCCTTTCTTCCATAAATTCATCACCACCATTCCTTTCTTCCATAAATTTACCACCATCATTGCTTTCTTCCATAAATTCACCACCATCATTTCTTTCTTCCATAAATTCATCACCACCATTCCTTTCTTCCATAAATTCACCACCACCATTCCTTTCTTCCATAAATTCATCACCACCATTCCTTTCTTCCATAAATTCATCACCACCATTCCTTTCTTCCATAAATTACCACCATCATTTCTTTCTTCCATAAATTCACCACCATCATTTCTTTCTTCCATAAATTCATCACCACCATTCCTTTCTTCCATAAATTCACCACCACCATTCCTTTCTTCCATAAATTCATCACCACCATTCCTTTCTTCCATAAATTCATCACCACCATTCCTTTCTTCCATAAATTCACCACCACCATTCCTTTCTTCCATAAATTCATCACCACCATTCCTTTCTTCCATAAATTCACCACCACCATTCCTTTCTTCCATAAATTCACCACCACCATTCCTTTCTTCCATAAAGTCATAATGATCACCTTATCTCTCTGTTCCATAAATTCATTTGAACTTTTCCTTCCTTTAATAAAATATCTTTAACCCTGTTTTATAAACGTTTCACCACTTCGCCATATTTCCACGAACGTATTCTCTTCTAATACAATCTTCTACAAACTTAGTCTCACAGCCGTAATCGTATCACCATGAAAACACACTTCCAGTCCCTTTGAGTTCATTAATTCAACTTTACAGTCCCATAGTTTCCAAAAAAACTCATCTTCATATCCACGACCCATCCAACACATCTCTTGTATAATCCAATACGCAATCCAGTAGAATTGATTATACCCGAATATACTTTTTACAGTACACCCTCCTAACATATGACAACAGTTTTTTTTTTTCAACTTGGGGAAAGAAACATAAACAACATTCATCATAAACAGGATCACACCAGCTCAAAACTGTTTACCATAACCAACCTTTTGTTACGTAGATCGGGGTGAAAGGTTAGAATCAAGTGAGAGATGGATACCACTCTTATATCTCTCTTTTAAATCGGAATAAATTATATGTGTTTAAAGAGGCGTAGTTAATGGATGTTGAAATGGGCAGTGAGAAAGATGGGATATGGGTGACAAGAAGTAAAATAATACCGCCAAGTGAAATAATATCAGTAATAATGTCGCCAGTCTGACTGGTGTTTAGGTAAGTAATGCACCGTTTATTCATCATTAAGTACCGTGCCACCTGATATTTCTCTCCACATGTTTCTTTCTCTACAGTTGTTTATCATTTCTGTTCTTGACGTATTACCATATTGTTCATTTAAAATGTCATCTTTTCTTTGTGTTTCCCTCTATCACTTTTCCAGTCAATTTTTCTTGTCACAATCAATGCTAGTTTTCTTTACTTTCCCACAACATGTCTCAAGATGACGATTGTTTTCTCGTGATGTTGGTGATTAACTTCTTTCTTTTGCTTTTTTTTCCATTTTAGAACGTGAACTATTTTTAGCTGTCACATTAACATTATATCAGTAGCCACTGTGTTGATGCTTTCACTTCTTCTCATGTTTCTCTTGTTGGATTAAATGTAACTCACAAAATGTGAGCTCTGTTATATAATGTACAGTTTGTTGAGGCAAAATCTCTATGAGAGATGTTATATAATGTACATTTTGTTGAAGCAACGTCTCTGTGAGCGCTGTTATATAATATACAATTTATTGAAGCAACGTCTCTGTGAGCGCTGTTATATAATATACAGTTTGTTGAAGCAACGTCTCTGTGAGCGCTGTTATATAATATACAGTTTGTTGAAGCAACGCATCTGTGGCGCTGTTATATAATATACAATTTGTTGAAGCAACGTCTCTGTGAGCGCTGTCATATAATATACAGTTTGTTGAAGCAACGTCTCTGTGAGCGCTGTTATATAATATACAGTTTGTTGAAGCAACGTCTCTGTGAGCGCTTTTATATAATATACAGTTTGTTGAAGCAACGTCTCTGTAAGCGCTGTTATATAATATACAGTTTGTTGAAGCAACGTATCAATGAGAAATGTTATATAATATACAGTTTGTTGAAGCAACGTCTCTGTGAGCGCTGTTATATAATATACAGTTTGTTGAAGCAACGTCTCAATGAGAGATGTTATATAATATACAGATTGTTGAAGCAACGTCTCTGTGAGCGCTGTCATATAATATACAGTTTGTTGAAGCAACGTCTCAATGAGAGATGTTATATAATATACAGTTTGTTGAAGCAACGTCTCAATGAGAGATGTTATATAATATACAGTTTGTTGAAGCAACGTCTCAATGAGAGATGTTATATAATATACAGTTTATTGAGGCAACATCTGAATGAGAGATGTTATATAATATACAGTTTATTGAGGCAACATCTCAATGAGAGATGTTATATAATATACAGTTTATTGAGGCAACGTCTCTATGAGAGATGTTATATAATATACAGTTTGTTGAAGCAACATCTCAATGAGAGATGTTATATAATATACAGTTTATTGAGGCAACGTCTCAATGAGAGATGTTATATAATATACAGTTTATTGAGGCAACGTCTCAATGAGAGATGTTATATAATATACAGTTTATTGAGGCAACGTCTCAATGAGAGATGTTATATAATATACAGTTTATTGAGGCAACGTCTCAATGAGAGATGTTATATAATACACCGTTTATTGAGGCAACGTCTCTATGAGAGATGTTATATAATATACAGTTTATTGAGGCAACGTCTCAATGAGAGATGTTATATAATGTACAGTTTTTTGAGGCAACGTCTCTCAAACTATAAACAGCGAGGAAGAGCGTTGGCTTCAGATGCTGCGGTCAAGTAGCCCTTGTGTGAAAAAAATGTGAAACAAAGAAGTGAAAGATCAGCACATAAATTACCTTAACGTGTTCAAGTCGGACGTGTTGGGTTGAAAGGCACAAATATCACAGTAATACTGCAAACCGCAACACAACGCAGACACGCCCGCTTAACGTCCTTTACGGCCGGATAATGAAAAGGTATACTCCATTAATCATCGGTCAAACACAAGCAAGCAATACCTATGTTAATATACGTTAGTAAAAAGGTATTCACTTTGGACTACACTAATGGGGTTTACAGAAAGATGTTAAGAATAAAAGGGGCAGCAATAAAATATTAACAAAGACGTTCTAAAAGTGGTCAAGACAAAAAGAAAGGTTTTCACGGGTAAGCAATCAATTAATTTGTGTAGCCATATAGCGATAAGAGGATAAGTGGAATATGAAAGATGGAAAAGTTACGAGAGATAGATATTTCAGGTGGTTTAAGAGAATGGTTGTAAATGTTGGAGAAAGGATAGAAATGATAGGACAACATCACTAATGTAGAGTTAATGAAAAGTACCAGTCAAAAATCAGTGGACAAATGGATACAAAGAAGATACTGGAGCTTGATAGAACACACATTGCAGTAGTCAAAAGAGAGTATTACACGACATGCCCTTTTTTGGAATCCCCAGGGGGAAGATACAAAGAGGAAGACCAACATATTATTGAAGAAGAGAAGAAGAAGAGAATTGTTTGTTAATAATTCAATAATAGAATTGATAAAGAGAAACTTTTAGACGGACAATAATCATCGAAGTCAGTAAAGCTTGGTACTTGACAACACTGTTTACTCTCAATTTGAAAATATGTTTCAGTAAACATAAAGTTTCGTATTCTTGGAATCGCTTGCCCATGTTGCTACCGTGCTATTCTAGGAAAGAATTGAGCTACTCATACCTGCCACGCTTGTCTTAAATGGGCTACTAAAGGTCAAGGTCTATGCCGGTGATATAGAGTTCACGCATCATTGAGTACTAGTCCTAGTGTGTTGTGAGCTTACTGGGTTGGATTTGAACATTATGGAGGTGTTCCTTGTGCAGTGAAGATTATCTGTTGACTAAACTAAATTAAATTTGGCTTGCAACTAATGAGTCAAGTTGCATGCAATGTCTAAACAATAAATATGCTGCATCCCAGGCACCCGAGTTCAAAAACAACAACCAGTACCCGAGGTTTAAAAGAAAAAAAAACATCATATGACCCATATAGTCAAAGTCAAGAGATAAGATGAGGACTGCAGTTCACTTTCAGGGAAATTCAAGTCACATCCCCATCGTGACGGAGTTGAGCTAAGGGCGCACTAGTCAGGAGTTTCAGCTCAACTATCGCCTGAGTAAAGGTAAAAGTAAAGAGGCCCGTGACGTCAAGTGGGAATATGGTTTTAGTGACCATCATTTGTATAGACCTTCGGCACATGATATTTGGGTTATGAGGTCGGTATCACGCCCGTGCCGCTTTACTTTCCCGGGAAAAAAATTCGGTACCCACTTAAAGCTGTGTGAGATGAGCACATATGGACTACTTGTTCGATGTGTGATGAGCACATATGGACTATTTGTTCCATGTGTGATGAGCATATATGGACTACTTGTTCGATGTGAGATGAGCATATATGAACTACTTGTTCGATGTGAGATGAGCACATATGGACTACTTGTTCGATGTGAGATGAGCACATATGGACTATTTGTTCCATGTGTGATGAGCACATATGGACTATTTGTTCCATGTGCGATGAGCATATATGAACTACTTGTTCCATGTGTGATGAGCATATATGAACTACTTGTTCGATGTGAGATGAGCACATATGGACTACTTGTTCGATGTGAGATGAGCACATATGGACTATTTGTTCCATGTGTGATGAGCACATATGGACTACTTGTTCGATGTGAGATGAGCATATATGGACTACTTGTTCGATGTGAGATTGGCACCTATGGACTACTTGTCCAATGTGAGATGAGCACCTTTGGACTACTTGTCCAATGTGAGACGAGCACATATGGACTACTTGTTCAATGTGAGATGAGCACATATGGACTACTTGTTCGATATGAGATGAGCACATATAGACTACTTGTTGGATGTGATATGAGGATAATGTGACGTCTAAACTAAACTCTATGGTACAGTTGTTTGGAATGTCAAGGGAGTGGGTGGAGGGGTGGGAGTTAAACTGCAGCTTTCCTGTCGTATCGAAAGAAACTATGGATTCCTGAGTCGATTCTAACTATCAGTCTCTCACAAATCTAGGTCATTATTTCCCTGCATTGCCACACATATCTGGTATCGGTATATCCCAGTTTCCGTTACAGCCGGGATTTCAAGAATTATATGTCTGGAACAAATATTTGTAATTGGCACATTTTTTAAAAAAAAACAACACACAAAAGCATTATCGATGCTGGTAGGTGAAAAAATATTTTTGAACTATGAGACTACAATTTACAAATAAATTCTTCTTTATATGCCGGTTTTCAAATTCATCAAAATAAAACATCACACTGCAAGAAAAGGGAAGCGGGGACAAAAGTAATAATCAATTAAATAACGCTAATGTTGAAGACAAAATCATCAACAAATTATCTACGAGTAAGGTGATAAAAAGCATTTTGTAAAGAAATGTCCTGCAGCTATTGTATGAACAATAACCAATGGAACTCTATTTTTACATCTGTTTTAATACATTTGTCTAGGACTTCCGCTGGCCCCAGCCGGTGGTAATAAAACAATGATTTTGTGAAGGAAAAGTAGGCTACTAAAGTGCGAGACAGACTTTGGATTACATTATCATGTTCAATATCTGTTCATCTAATCAAACACACACACATATACATTTCCAAAAAAAATCTTCTATCCTATACACTAAAGACTTAGTAGTCCTGTCCCGACGCTTAGGAGATGAATACGGAACGCCTGCATTTAAAATGTCCATGTTTTGGTTGTCCACAAATAAACAAAAAAAAAAAAGAACAGCAGAAGGCCCGAAGTAGGATACAACCCGCACTCTTCGACATGGATCATTGCCACGAGAAATCTGCACTTCAGCACACTTTCAGTTAAGCAACTTAACCGTGTCATTCATGCACGTGTCATCCCGTGACTGTGGCATGAACAAACGAAACCATCTAGGGAGAGTAATTTGTATTTTGTGTTTCCTGTTACGACGACCATCGCTATGGACGATATAGCCCTGAAAAACTTGCGTTGTAGGCAAAGAGTCATCAAGTACCATGCCTGCTGGCGTATGTGATGATGTCTCTCCACAACTTTCGATCTCGACAGCTATTTATCTTTTATGTTGTTTCCCTTCTGTCAAACCGTTATCTTAAGCTGTCTGGTATCTTTTCTTTGTGATTCCCTTTTTCTCTTCGTATATATAGTTTACGGTCTTTTGCTCTTCTGTTCGCTTCTGCTGCTGTTATGTTTCCTAGTGCTTCTAATATTCCATCGATCCATCTTTTTCGTGCTCGATCCTTGGGTCGGTGTTCTCGCAACGCTTATTGAAGGCTCGTTGTGTTGGCTCAGCCATTCCGCACTGTCTCTTCCTTTGATTGAACAGATTATCATAAGCTGACTTGTCCATCCTTTGATGTTACTCGTCCATGCTAGTCTTGGTCTGCCCCTGCCTCTTTCACCTTGTATTTTTCCTTCCAAAGTAGGTTGCTGTGTCTTTTAACATGCCCCAAAAATCTCGTTTGACTTGTTTGAATTGTGTTCAGTGGTAATATTTTCATTTTTAGTTGTTTTAAGACTTCATCGTTTGTTTTCTTTTCTTTCTATCCAATCCTTCCTATTCCTGTATAAATCCACATTATAAAGGCTCAAATTTTCTGTTCTGTTTTCCTGTCTAATGTTCATGTTTCTGCACTATACAGGAATGTTGAGAAGATCTAGCATTTTGCTAATCTTATTTTTAGCCCTGTTGTTATTTATTTTGATATCCACTTGTAGGTTTCGAGTATATTCTTTGCTTATGATCATAGTTTTAGTCTTTTTGATATTCATATCCAATCCAATTTTTTGCTTGTTATGTTTATTTCATTAAGTAATTGTTGTAGATCTTTATGATTTTCTGCTATTTAAACAGTACCATCAGCATATCTTAGGTTATTGATTATATTTCTATTAATTTGTAGGCCTGGCATCTCTGTGATGTTTTCAAAGATTTGCTCAGTGTATAGATTGAACAAGCTTGGTGATAGGATGCATTCATCTGGTTTACTGCTCTTTTTATATCAATGGGTGTAGATTTCTCTTTGTTATATTTTATTATTGCTGTTTGCTTCCAGTATAAATTACATATTAGTCATATTGTATTCTGTGTATTCTATCAAAAGTTTAGGTGTACTCTATGAAGCAGGCATATATCGGTTTGTTTACTTCTGTGTACTTTTCGATTAATGTTCTCATGAAGAAAATTGCTTCTTTTGTCCCACTGTTTTTCCTAAATGCAAATTGTTGTTCTTCTAATCCCATATTGATTTTTTTCTGAATCATTACATGTATAACCTTTAGCAAGAATTTTGTTACCTGGCTCATTAGGCTTATAGTTCTAAAATCACTGCATTCAACTGCACCATTCTTTTTAAGCAATGCAATGAAAGTTAGTGTTTTAATTCATTTGGTATTTATCCTGTACGGTATATGTCGTTGCATATGTCTGTGATCACTTCAATGCCAAAATCTTCTAGCGCCTTTATCGTTTATATCTGTATGATGTCAGGTCCTGCAGCTTTCCCCCTTTTCATTGTATGTATAGCTTTTTCCACTTTAGATTTAATAGACTAACGTATATTATATGATTGGTTTCTAATTCTGTTATATATTCGTGCAATCTATTGATTATATCTCTAATACATTTACATATAGCTAAACAATTACCTACTTATCTAACCAACTCCCTATTTATTTAACCAATTACCTACCTTTCTAACCAACTATCTGTATACGAAGAACAAACCATGCATTCTATCCTTTCATTTGTTGGTCTGTCTGTCCTTTGTTTTTCTCGTGTCTGTATAATTACTATATGGTGTATGCCTTCTTGTATCCGTCAGATGTCTGTTTTATATCTATGTGATGTCTGCAAGTATGGACGGTTTCTGTCTGTCTTCTGTCTTTCTGTCACTTTGAAATTTGTATGTCTGTTGATTTATGTTTGGATTTCTATCTATTAATTGATCCTCCAATTAATAAAGTCAAGTCTATCCATTCACGAACCCATTAATCATCCATCTATCTATATTATCTAGTTCATCCATTCATCAAGCCAAATTCTCATGCCCATCCGGCAGTCTGCACATACACATATATCTATCCATGCCTTTTATATCCATCCGGCCAATTATCCATGCATCTCTCACGTTCTCGCCCACACATATCTATACATTTCAATGCAATGCCCTATACAGAGAATCAAACCGATATGTTAAAAGCTAGGGCATGGCCTATAACACTGCCTACCCGCCACAAAAGCCCGAGTACAATCACATTATGCTGTTTACTCAGCTCAACGTGAGAGGAAGCAATTTTTGTAATCACTCAATTATTGTCGCCCTTGTTTCCTTTCTGTGACTTCCTTCTGCCCAGTGCCCCACTTTTCTGAATGAGTGTGTTTTTCCATTTAACGGGGCATTCTGTGTCACAGCTCCCTTTATCATTAACTAAATGCTTAACTTTAATGCATGTAATGTTATCTTTCTCTTTTTCTGGTTGTCTTTCCACATACTATATATATATATATATATATATATATATATATATGCACACACACACGCAAATTTGCTGGTCACAGCTGCTTATTACTGATACATTAGTTGTCCACTTGTCGCTTTTAATGAATGGGCATCTTCTATGATACATTAGTTGTCCACTTGTCGCTTTTAATGAATGGGCATCTTCTATGGTACATTAGTTGTCCACTTGTCGCTTTTAATGAATGTGCATTTTCAATGATACATTAGTTGTCCACTTGTCGCTTTTAATGAATATAAAATGAATGGGCATCTTCTATGATACATTCAAGTCAATTAGAAGTGGTTATATCTTAAATTTTGATGATATTTAAAGTTAAAAATGCATCTCAGAAGGTGTAATTTTTTTATGCGTTTGGTTGCAAGATATATTCTACTACAATATACTTCATATCATCATGATGATCATCATGTGCAATACTGGCTGGCGAAAGCGATCTTGTCTTTCCATAATTTTCTGTCCACAGTGAATTGTATCATTTATGATGTTGACAAATGATTTTTGGGAGCTCTATTTAAGTTTGGCCTCTTTGAACCTTATCTCATTTTCTTTTTAGCTGACCAGAGAACTCTCACCATTCTTCTGATAAATCTCATCTCGGTGGCATTTAATCGTCTTCTCATTTTCTTTGTCTACTCTCAATGATTCGCTTCCATCAGAACTAACTTTATATAACAACGACGGACGCTGTATCTAATATCCATGGATACATACTTATTGCACAGGATGTCTTTGATTTTCTGAAACAGACCTACCACTTTGACCTGAGTTATTTTGCTTTTATTTCTGTGGTACATCTTCCGTCTGATGTTATTATTGTATCTAAGTACTTTTTTAATACTGTTTAGGCTGAGACCTTTCTTGTTGTTTTCTTTCACTTTATGTCTATCATTTAAACTTCATCTTATATACAAATTAATTACAAGAGACAGGCAATATGTTTACTACAGTGTGGCAAAATGAAATTACTGCCCTAAATGTCATTTTTAAGAACGACTGTATTTCAGAGCTCTTTCACCAATAAACTGTTGCAACATTTCTAAGCTTATAACTTTAAAGGCACTTTAAGAATAAAGCTAACCGCTGTGCCGTGTGTCTGTCCACCGTTAATTTATCGCATCCATTAATCAAAACTGCTTGAATATAGCATTTCAACTTTATCCCCATGAAATGTGTCAGACGCTTGCAGAAAATAGCTCGAGAGAAAAAGATCAGAAACAAAAAAGTAAGAAAAAAAAACTAGCAACAATTCCCGCCATTGAATATATAAAGAAACAACAGATGCAATGATTTGACCACGTGATAACAGCAAGATCACAATACGATACAACAAACCTTGAGCACACCCAATAAGAACATAGGACCGACCAAGAAAAAGATGAGTTAAGGCAATATTGTAAACACTAGAAAACAGCACAGCAGGAGAGGTTAACAGAAAGGATAGCAAGAATAAAAGATCACAAACTAAATCTCCCCTAACCGTTGCAAGGTATAGGTGGAGAGGAAAAGGAAACAGAAGAGAAATAAGAAAAAAAGGTACTCTGGGAGTATGTCCAGAATGATGTCTGTGATATCTTTGATTTTCAGTTATATCGTTTGACCACTAACAACAACAAAAATAACTGTATTGCTTTCATTTATCTGTTCGTATTTACTCAACTTTATACTTCGGCACAGCGACAGTTTAATCCTTGATTATCCGAGATGCGAACTATAAACGATAAGAAATTGCATAATCGACCGTGAGTGAGCCACACTCGACGTTTGCAATACCGACAGTTCAAAATGAATGGAGTTCCGAGCCCAATCTATCTTTATCACCTTTTATCATTTATTGATCTACCCCATCGTGCCGAGTTACGTCATGGCAAGAAGCAGCGTGTTCGCAAGTGTATGTAAAAAGGACGTTCGGAACACAAACCGTTTAGACTGCTACTACCACGAAGAGGACATCAATGTGCTGGGATAAAGTTAAGACTAGTAGTACACGACCGGATTTAGACCGAAGAATGACCAGAAGTGTTGCGTTGAATAAATTGTAGTCATTATATGCCGATTATCTTGTAAGCCATACAGTTAAATGCAGCAGGAGGTCGAAGCCTGGGAGTCATGACTCCCAGGCGGCCACTCCCTTAGTGTCAAGAAGCTAAAGGGTCGAAACAATTTGCTCAAAGGGCGGCTACTTCTGATGATCAGGTTGTCTCCTGCTGCTATGCTCTGTTTAAAGACTTTCCTATTACATAATCTTAGTGTTATTTTTAAAAAAATATTTATATGGCATAACAGGGCATATTGAACTCGTTTATATACGAGAATATAACAGACTAATTCACAATTGTTATTAATTGATGTTTCTTTTTGTTTATTCACTATCATGCTAATTTATGCACAACCACCTCAGGCATAGCAATAATAATGTGAATAATAACAACCATCTGGGATTTATGTGATCTGTTGTAAACTTTCATTCAGTGTTTATAGATTATGCTCTCCAACCTTTCTCTAGTAGCGGTCCCCTTGTACTATAAGGTAAATGATCTGTGACCGTGCACCGCATTTCCTAAATTAGAAGGACATTTTCTAGTGGATACTGAAAATACATTGCATTTACAAACTGATTTATAGAAACAGGCCTACCACAGGCATTTATCTTTATTGACGGTTTGAAACATGTTGTTTTTGATATATGGCAATAGCTACCCAAATCTGTTCTGCCGAGCAGCCTTTCTCGTTGCTAATTCTGTTTAACAGAATTAACTTGAATAACAGAATCGAAAGGACAATTTGAGCGGGGTATACTTATTTCTATGACCTTAATTTAAAGTGTGTTAAAGGTCACCTACATGTGACCTACACCCACCTCCCTGAAATAGAAACTCTACATGACAACTGAATCTCTGAAACAGACAGCTGCCTTTATAAGCGAGTCCAGAGTCATAGTCTGAATGAGCCATGATCGCAGAAGAATAATAATTATGCTCTCTTCTATTTCACTGTTTTGAGTAATTTTTCACTTACTACAATTCTGGTCTACTCATAGGCCTTTATTCTTTCACAAATATTCCATATACAATCTTTTTTTGCTGCTGTTATCCATTTCACTCGCAGGTTCCAGCACTAATTTCTCGACGTCTGGATGATTTCTTTTGATTAGAACCATAGCACCTTGTAGGGCATTAGAATTGTTTTCTTTGTTCAGTAAAATTATCACAAACTTTAGTTACCCTAAAATTTAATGCGATGGTTGCGCTTGTATCTGAACAACCGTCTTCACAATATACGGTTGCTCGAGGAATTGTTATTATCAACACACTGTTTTTGCTTTGATATCAATTAACGTTTTAAAAGCCAACCGTGCAGAAAGGTATCGAGACAGTCTGATGTGACAATCGAGCAACAATTATGGTCACATTTAGGTATGATTGATTCATTGCACACAAGACGTGAATAAGTAAATCCTTTTCATTAAAGACATCACGTGTCTATGAATAATTTTAAACAATTCATGTAAAAAAAGTAAAGTACCCCGTCACGCCAAGTGGCGTATATGGAATATGGTGTTAGTGACCATAAATTTTACAGACCTTCGGCACATGATTTTTGGGGTAATGTGGTCGGTATTACGCCCGTACCACCTGACTTTCTCAGAAAAAAATCCGGTACCTATTTAAGGCTGGGTGAACCCGGAAGCCGTCGGTTGTGATCGAACCTACCTCTTTAAACAATTCATGTGCTACCCCGAAAATGTAGCTGTTTAGGATAAGTCCCACACCAGTGCATTTCATTCGTATTTTGGATAAGAGAAATACGTATTTAATTATTTTCCAAATCTGATTCTTGTTTAGTAGCTTTACAATTTCAGGAGCATTCAACAGAGCTTTACAAAATGGTAATATTGTGAGCATCTATTTCCTTTCTCCCCAATCACACTGGATACTCGTTTCCCTCTACCATCACCCAAGCACCCAATACCGCTTCCCAATTTTTGAGCTCCTAATTCACTCCACCATATTCCGAGCACCAAGTTTCTCCTCCCAATATCTGAGCTACAAGTTCACTCTACCATATTCCGAGCACCAAGTTTCTCCTCCCAATATCTGAGCTACAAGTTCACTCCACCATATTCCGAGCACCAAGTTTCTCCTCCCAATATCTGAGCTACAAGTTCACTCTACCATATTCCGAGCACCAAGTTTCTCCTCCCAATATCTGAGCTACAAGTTCACTCTACCATATTCCGAGCACCAAGTTTCTCCTCCCAATATCTGAGCTACAAGTTCACTCTACCATCTTCCGAGCACCAATTTTCTCCTCCCAATATCTGAGCTACAAGTTCACTCTACCATCTTCCGAGCACCAAGTTTCTCCTCCCAATATCTGAGCTACAAGTTCACTCTACCATATTCCGAGCACCAAGTTTCTCCTCCCAATATCTGAGCTACAAGTTCACTCTACCATATTCCGAGCACCAAGTTTCTCCTCCCAATATCTGAGCTACAAGTTCACTCTACCATATTCCGAGCACCAAGTTTCTCCTCCCAATACCTGAGCTACAAGTTCACTCTACCATCTTCCGAGCAGGAAGTTTCTCCTCCCAATATCTGAGCTACAAGTTCACTCCACCATATTCCGAGCACCAAGTTTCTCCTCTCAATATCTGAGCCACAATTATCCTTCCCATTTCCTGAGCTCCCAGTTCCCATTTTCATTTTCTGAGCTCCCAGTTCCTTCTCAGTCTATACTTCCTATATACGCTCCCATTTTCCAAGCTCTCCAGTCCACTCTTTCAATATCCAAACTCCCATAGCATTCTCCCACCTTCTCAGATAACAATTCACTCTACTCTCCCCTCTTCGAATCTTCCAGTTCATCATCATCATCATCGAGTGCCATCTCCGCAATGAAGGTTGGCTACCATGGAGCACCATTATGCTCTGTCTTTGCTTTGATTGTGCAGGTTGTCATAAGCTGGTTTGTCCATCTTTTGATGTTACTCGTCCATGTTAGACTTGGTCTGCCTCTGCCTCTTTTACCCTGTACTTTACCCTGTACTTTTCCCTCCACGATTATTTTTAGTAGGCTGTTGTGTTTTTTAACATGGCCCAAATATCGCATTTGTCTTGTTTGAATTGTGTTTAGTAGTTCTCTTGTCATTTTTAGCTGTTTTAAGACTTCATCGTTTGTTTTCTTTCCCTTCCATCTAATTCTACCTATTTTTCTAAATATCACATTACAAAGGCTTCATTTCTCTGTTTTGTTTTCTTGTCTAATGTCCATGTTTCTGCACCATATAGGAATGTTGAGAAGACATAACATTTTGCTATTTTTCCCAGCTAATACTTAATTCTCTAATTTTCTAAGACTCAAATTTCATTCTAATCTCCTACTTTCTGAGCTCACAGTTCACTTTTCTCCATCTTCGAGCTCGCAGCGCCTTTTCTCCATCTAACATAAAGACTTTCTACTCTCCGTCGTCCGAATTCACATCTACTTATACCACTCTCCCTGCTCATAACGCACTTCAAATTTAAATCTCATATGCCCGTCAAATCCTTGTTATCCACTTTGAGAATCAATTAAGGGTTTTAATTAAATAAATCCGCCTTAAACAACTTGCCATAATTCACTGTCAAAAGTGACAAAATTATTCCGATTTTAGTTAATAATGTATTCGCATTATGGTAATATCTGTTCGATCATTTTGAGAACTGTCTCCATTGCGTGTAGACAAAAATCCGTGACAAGTAAGCAAGTCTTCATATTTGAGTTAAGACGTTTACGCACCGTTTAGGACCTCAGTCTGACGAGGGATATATTTATGCAAATTATGAAAATTGTCGTGGTAGTTATCGTGATCAGTTTTCTGGCAAATGAGTCGTGATGGACCGAGGCGATGCGTGAAATTAAGCTGACACGCGCTTTATGAATATATGTATATGGGAGTGTGCAGAGAGCGAGAAACAGGAGTGAAGGATAGATCAAGAGTTTCTATCTATTGTCCTTTCGAGCCGAAGACGGCAAATAGGGCAGAACCACAATCTCAAAAACAGAAACCTTACGTGCCAAAATGACACATGATGCAGAAATCACTGCTTCTAAAATCTATGGCTCTGTTTCCATAACAATACTTTTGACAATGACAGCTTGTCAAGCCATCAACCAACCTCCTTAGTCGCCTCTTACGACATGCCTGGAAGGTCACAGTGTCACTAATCTTTACTTCCCTCATAATGAGACCCCGGTAACACACGGAAATATATATATATATATATATATATATATATGAAGAGATTAGAGATACAGAAATACAAATATAAAGCTTGATAATGAAATAGCAGTAGATGTCATGGTTTCAGTAGAATATATGCAACTAAAACAAAACAGAGACTGGAAATGGAGAGTAACGACGGTGACGGACAGTTATGCACTCACAAACACATAGTGAAATATGCAAATAAGGACACAAGAGAGAAAATTTACAAAAAGGTCGATACAGATACAGTGAGATATAGAGAGAACCTGACAGGTAAATACATATAGAAAGACAGACATGTGATAAAGACATATAAGAAAATATAAAATACAGAGCAGGAGAAATGTGAGACCACATTATAGACAACTCATAGAGTTGTCGGGAAAGGGGTTGGTGGGGGGGGGGGTAACCTGATAAATGATACACACGAAGAATGAGAGGCTGTTATATAAGAGAACAAGATGGGAAGATCTACACAGACAACGACAGAGAGAGAGAGAGAGGGAAAGAGAAATGAGAGACAGGCAGAACAAAAATATCATAGATAGATTCGGAGACAGAAAGAAAGAGAGGTAAATCGAATGATGGAGGAAAGAGATATTTCAGCGGAGAGACGGAAGAAAGAGAGAGATAGAGGCAAACAGAGAGACAGAACACTGAGAAGGGTAACCAGTGAGGTGGAAGAAAGAGAGATACAGGCAAACAGAGAGATAGAACATTAAGATCGGTAACCAGTGAGGATAAAGAGATCGTAGATAAAGAAAGATAATGAAAGAAGTGGATGAAGAGAGAGGTTCACAGAGATGGGAAAGATAGAGAGAGGTAAACATAGAGATGAATAATAGAGAAAGAGAGAGGTAAACAGAGATGGGAAATATCTATCTATCTATTGACCTTTCGAGCCGTAACCGGCCCATAGGGCGTAGACCAAGATACACCTTCTCCTATATGAATTTTTGTTCTAGCAGTTTTCTTTTAAAGATATTTTATTAAATCTCGCCATCTGTCTCTGTTCTGTGCAAGCAGTTCTATCTCATTGAGGGAGCCGATTCCTGCTGCTCTTGCCTCTCTCATCAATGTTCTTCTCAGTGTCTCCCTAGGTCTTCCTCTTTTTCTTTTACCTGTTGTTTCCCATATGAGGGCTTGCTTCGCTATTCGATTATTATCTCTTCTCATCACATGTCCAACGTATGACCATCGTCTTTTCTTTATTACTGAAGATATTAGTGGTTGATTGGCGATTTCTCTAATTTCCTCGTTTGTTTTGAATTCGTTCCATTCTATACCAAGTATTTTCCTTAGACATTTATTTTCGAATGCGTTCAACTTTGTTTCTATATCTCTTGTTGCTTTCCAGCTTTCACACGCATACGTAAGGGTTGATAGTACATTTGATTTGAATAGCCTAAGTTTTGTGTTATTCATGGGAAATATAGAGAGAGGTAAACATAGAGATGAATAATAGAGTGAGAGAGGTAAATAGAGATGAGAAATATAGAGAGAGGCAAACATAGAGATGAATAATAGAGAGAGAGAGAGAGGTAAACAGAGATGAGAAAGTAGAGGTAAACATAGAGATGAATAATAGAAAGAGAGGTAAACATAGAGATGAATAATAGAGAGAAAGAGGTAAACAGAGATGGGGAAAGATAGAGAGAGGTAAACATAGAGATGAATAATAGAAAGAGATGTAAACATAGAGATGAATAATAGAGAGAAAGAGGTAAACATAGAGATGAATAATAGAGAGAAAGAGGTAAACAGAGATGGGAAAGATAGAGAGAGGTAAACATAGAGATGAATAATAGAGAGAGAGAGAGGTAAACATAGAGATGAATAATAGAGAGTGAGAGGTAAATAGAGATGAATAATAGAGAGTGAGAGAGGTAAACAGAGATGGGAAAGATAGAGAGAGGTAAACAACCAGATGAATAATAGAGAGAGAGAGGTAAACAGAGATGAATAATAGAGAGAGAGAGAGAGGTAAACATAAAGATGAATAATAAAGAGTGAGAGGTAAATAGAGATGAGAAAGATAGAGAGAGGTAAACATAGAGATGAATAATAGAAAGAGAGGTAAACATAGATGGGGAAAGATAGAGATAGGTAAACATAGAGATGAATAATAGAGAGAGAGAGATAAACATAGAGATAAATAATATAGAGAGATGTAAACAGAGATGGGGAAAGATAGAGATAGGTAAACATAGAGATGAATAATAGAGAGAGAGAGGTAAACATAGAGATGAATAATAGAGAGAGAGAGGTAAACATAGAGATGAATAATAGAGAGAGAGTTAAACATAGACATGAATAATAAAGAGAGAGAGGTAAACATAGAGATGAATAATAGAGAGAGAGAGAGAGAGGTAAACATAGAGATGAATAATAGAGATACAGAGAGAGGGAGAGAGAGAGGGAGAGAAAGAGAGAGGTAAACGATGGTGGAAGATAGGGGGATATAAATAAAGCGATCAAAGTTAGAGAAATGTCAACAGATAGGTGAACGATAGACAGAAGGAAACAAAGAGATAAAAATAGAGCTATACAGAGAGGTGAAAAAATAAAAGGGAGGTAAGGAATGAGATATGAAAGTTATAGACGTAAGCAGAGAGATGAACACCAGAGAGAGGTAAACAGAGAGGTAGATGATGGAGTGAGGCAAACAGAGGGGTCGACGGTGTAGAGAGGTGAACAGAGAAGTCGAAGATAGAGGGATAACTAATAGTAAAATGCGAGGTGGAAAATAGAGAGGGTAAAGAGATGCAAAATAAAAATATGTAAACAAAAATGTGGAAGATAGAGAGAGAGAGAGGTAAGCAGAGGTAAAGATAGAGATAAATAAGGATATGGCAGACAGAGGGGTAAACAAAGAGGTGAAATATATAGAGGGGTAAACAGGGAGGAAGAAAGTATAGGAAACAGAGAGGTTGAAAATAGAGAAATATAAACAGAGAAGTGGAAGATAGAGAGAGGTAGACACATGGGTGTGAGAAAGAGAGAGGTAAAAAAAGAGATGGAAGCTAGAGGGAGGTAAATAAAGATATGGGAGTTGCAGGTAAATAGCGAGGTGGAAGATATAGAGAGTTAAACAGAGAAGTGGAAGGTATAGAGAGATGTAAACAAAGAAGCATGAGCTAGAGAAGGTAAAAGAAATAGGTAGGAGATGGATGGAAGGTGGAAGAAAACATACAAAATGAGAGATATAGATTAGCGATATTAAACTAAGCCGACAGTCTTATTCATAGGTAAGGGATTGTGCAACATATATATAAGAAAAGATACAATTCTCTACGTAGACAAGGGACAAAGAGAGAGAGAGAGAGAGAAAGAGAGAGAGAGAGATATGGAGTCACAGAGTTGAGAGAAACAAAGCAGGATTCTGTGAAATTAAGTGGACAAGCAATTTTATAAGTGAAATATATTTTTGGATTTTTAGAAATAAAAAGAGACATGAAGGAAATCAACTGGATAATGAAAGAGATTAGAGTGCAAAGAGAGAGAGAGAGAGAGAGAGAGAGAGAGAGATAGATGTTTGAGATAATAGATATAGTGAGAAAGACATATCTGAGGCATGAAATAGAACTGACAGTAATTTTTCTCGCATATATTAGCTACGAGGAATAACAATGATAGACAAAGTAATTGGGGTAAGAGAGGCGGGCAAGCAGAGTGAAACACAGAGAGAGAGATAAAACAGAGAGAGACAGAGGGATGGAGAGAGAGATAGAGTAATAAAATTACAGAGAAATAGACAGACAGACTAATTGACTGATAGAGAACGGAAAGAAAAAAGAGACAAAGAAAGACATAAAAGAAAGTAAGTAAAGTACCCCGTCACGCCAAGTGGCGTATAGGGAATATGGTGTTAGTGACCATAAATTTTACAGACCTTCTGCACATGATTTTTGGGGTAATGTGGTCGGTATCGTGCCGCCTTACTTTCCCAGAAAAAAAAATTCGGTACCTATTTAAGGCTGGGTGAACCCGGAAGCTGTCAGTTGGGATCGAACCCTACCTCTTTAAACAATTCATGTGCTACCCCGAAAATGTAGCTGTTTAGGATAAGTTCCACACCAGTGCATTTCATTCGTATTTTGGATAAGAGAAATACGTATTTAATTATTTTCCAAATCACCTCCATCTGATGCTTGTCCAGTAGCTTTACAATTTCAGTAGCATTCAACAGAGCTTTACAAAATGGTAATATTGTGAGCATCTATTTCCTTTCTCCCAAATCACACTGGATACTCGTTTCTCTCTACCCTCACCCAAGCACCCAATACCGCTTCCCAATATCTGAGCTACAAATTCACTCTACCATATTCCGAGCACCATGTTTCTCCTCCCAATATCTGAGCTACAAGTTCACTCTACCATATTCCGAGCACCAAGTTTCTCCTCCCAATATCTGAGCTACAAGTTCACTCTACCATATTCCGAGCACCAAGTTTCTCCTCCCAATATCTGAGCTACAAGTTCACTCTACCATATTCCGAGCACCAAGTTTCTCCTCCCAATATCTGAGAGAGAGAGAGAGAGAGAGAGAGAGAGAGAGAGAGAGGGAGAGATAGAGATAGGGACGAGTGGGAGAGTGAGATAAAATGATGTTAAAAATATATTCATAAATATATTCCGTAAAGACACATATAAGGACACTTAAAACAATCATGTACACGAAGAAGCGATTCCCATATTCAATCACTTTATAGTTTACGACACAGTCAACCAAATCTCATGAATATTTACGAGGCATGCCCGGCTATAACCCCGCGAATTAACGACATAGTCAATTTGATTTCCAATTTTCACAATACCATCACGTACTGAACGTTCAGCGCGACTTGTTATTTTGCCACATTTCATCTCCAGCAGACGTTACATTACAACACAGGAATCAGGTTAGGTAACGCACAGTCTGGCGAGAAATCCAGCTCCGGGAATCAAAAGTAAGGGAAATTGGAAGGCGATTTTTTTAGGAAATTGAATTAGTTAATGTTGCGGATCGTATTTTAAAAGGGAAACATTTCTTTTGTACATAAAGATACTTGTTCAGTGAAACTGTTTTGCGGTCACTCAAGCGGTTTGACCATCCGGTTCTGCTGATGAACTGACGTATAGATTTCTTGTAGGTCTTTTTTGTAGCTTGTCATTAGATGATGTACGGTAGTTCAGATGTGTATTATACAGTTCAATCAACTAATCAACGGCAAAGATTGCTTTTAGTTCACAGTGAACTGATCACACTGTTATATTAATCTCGTTTTCTGTTTTTGTAATCGTTCTCGAGCAAATTGTTTCTCAATTTATTTATGTTGTTATTTAATCATCTTTCTCTCTCTTATGCCTCTCCTTGCATTTGTTTAATTTCTCACTTCTTTCCATTTATACTTTCTATGCCGATTTATTTGCTGATATATCTATATTCTCACTCAGGTTTTCTATTTTCTCTGTATCATCTTGTGCCATTTTATCGCCATTTTCTATAATTTCTCCTTAGCGATTTGTTTAAAATCTATTCATTTTCTCTCTTGTCAGCCCCCAATGAAATCATTTTGCTATCACTCATCCCCTCTCTCTCTCATAATCATTTACATTTTCTCTTTTTCTCCGCAGCCACTCTTGTTTAAATCTATTTTTCTCCGCAGCCACTCTTGTTTAAATCTATTTTTCTCCGCAGCCACTCTTGTTTAAATCTATTTTTCTCCCCAGTCACTCTTGTTTAAATCTCTTTTTCTCTTCAGTCACTCTCGTTTAAATCTCTTTTTTCTCTTCAGTCACTCTCGTTTAAATCTCTTTTTCCTCTACAGTCACTTTCGTTTAAATCTCTTTTTTCTCTTCAGTCACTCTCGTTTAAATCTCTTTTTCCTCTTCAGTCACTCTCGTTTAAATCTCTTTTTTCTTTTCAGTCACTCTCGTTTAAATCTCTTTTTTCTTTCAGTCACTCTCGTTTAAATCTCTTTTTTCTCTTCAGTCACTCTCGTTTAAATCTCTTTTTCCTCTACAGTCACTTTCGTTTAAATCTCTTTTTTCTCTTCAGTCACTCTCGTTTAAATCTCTTTTTCCTCTTCAGTTACTCTCGTTTAAATCTCTTTTTTCTTTTCAGTCACTCTCGTTTAAATCTCTTTTTTCTCTTCAGTCACTCTCGTTTAAATCTCTTTTTCCTCTTCAGTCACTCTCGTTTAAATCTCTTTTTTCTTTTCAGTCACTCTCGTTTAAATATCTTTTTCCTCTTCAGTCACTCTCGTTTAAATCTCTTTTTCTCCACAGCCACTCTCCCTTCAGTCTTTTTTTCTTATTAACCCACACTCTTCAGGCTCTGAGTGACTTTCTGTCTCTGTACCTCCTCCATCCTTTTATGTTGCATATATTGAGATGTCACATCTGAAGCAATAAGCACAAACCATAGTGTAATTGTATATGTTTTCATTCTCTGTGCAGTATTCATCGGTTTTCCTGCAGAGCTGCTGGGAAAATTGCAGGATGATAGGGAATCCGTTCGCTTATTTTTACCTTGAAGGGCTTCTATTGGTAGACTTTAAAGAGCTTGGTGTGAACATAAATGCCATCCACTACAAAGACTCACTAGACAACCTGCATGCAGCCATCAAGACTAAGAGACCAGGCATGCTTTCGTGTGATCCTGTTATATGACAATGCTCGTTCATATGTCGCGAACATTGCGCAGGAAGTTTTTAGCAGGGAAATTGTGGGAAGTTCTGCTAAACCCAGCAGCCTACATCCCAATCTGTCACCATGTGACTTTTATTTATTAGAACTCTTTTTACACAAATCTCTAAGGTGACAACTCTCTGTTGCAGACGTCATTGCCTCGGTGACAAAATGGTTCAAAGAGCAACCAAAGTCATTTTTCTTGGACGGCATCCGTCATCTACCCAAGCAGTGGGATGGTGCTTAAATGCCTATTGCGACTTTTTCTAAAGAACTTTGGTGAGTATTTGCTTCATAGAAATTGCTTCATTTAGTTCTGCCACCCTGTGATGCACTTACATATATTTGTAATAAAGCCACTGGGACGGGTTTCATTTGAACACGTCAAACACACACACACATATAAATACATGAATTTATAATTATTTTTTTATATATATTGTCCTTCCATACTTTCACATGTAGTACAGCCAGACTGTTAAATCCTCAACTTTTATCAAAACGACTTTAGAAAACTTGAGTCTGACTACCCATCACACTCACTGTTCAGACAAGTAATCCACACAGCCGTGCTTTCATTGTCAGCCCTGTAATTACTCTCATAACGAAATTGTTTTACTCTGGGTATGACGATGATCGTGTTTATTGGTATTGATTATTCATAACCACCGATATTATTATAATTGTTATCATTACCGGCATAAACCATTGGGTACTTACATCGGCTAACCCGCCTATCTCTACATCCACCGCTTCGGAGTCGAGGGAGATATAAAGTTCTGGGTTATGTTTGTTTTCTGACAACTTGCGGCCACTTAACGCTCGTTGTTGTTGTAGAGCTTCTCTGATGCTATCATACCAAAGTAGTCTGAATCTGTAGAGTTTATCTAATGTTGTCATACCAACGTAGTCTGAATCTGTAGAGCTTCTCTGATGCTATCATACCAACGTAGTCTGAATCTGTAGAGCTTCTCTGATGCTATCATACCAACGTAGTCTGATCTGTAGAGTTTCTCTGATGCTATCATACCAACGCAGTCTGAATCTGTAGAGTTTATCTGATGCTATCATACCAACGCAGTCTGAATCTGTAGAGTTTATCTGATGCTATCATACCAACGCAGTCTGAATTTGTAGAGTTTATCTGATGTCGTCATACCAACGTAGTCTGAATCTGTAGAGTTTCCCTGATGTTGTCATACCAACGTAGTCTGAATCTGTAGAGTTTCCCTGATGTTGTCATACCAACGTAGTCTGAATCTGTAGAGTTTCCCTGATGTTGTCATACCAACATAGTCTGAATCTGTAGAGTTTCCCTGATGTTGTCATACCAACGTAGTCTGAATCTGTCTCAAGTTCTGTAGCCTCTTCTTTCTTTTGTCCATGACTTGTATTATTGGTCATTATCTCATAGCGTGGGGAACACAATTTGTTTGCTGTCTTTGAATGTTACTAAAATAAGTTCTGTGCCAAATCGTTATGCTTATGGTTATGGAAGGCCCCGGTATTCCCGCAAACGAATTAAAATCCATAATTGCTCAACCGCCCGTGCCAGTGGAATCATCCGAATTAATATCTCATCTACCAAACAAAGAAAGGAAGCTGCAATCCCCATCATAGCAATCTCAGAACACGCCAAAAGACATAGGCGAAACTGCACATAAAGTGAACACAGCCATCTGTTCTCCGTCATATGATATCATCATTCATCGTAAGCAATCAGAATATCGAAACATGATCAAAACGAATGAAATGCACAGCTCACGGTGTGTATACGCACTTAACTCAGTAGCTCCAGCAGCAAGCCGGATTGAAAGATCTTTCTTTTCTAATCTCGTTCCTGATTTTGTCGTTCTACAAGTCTTCCGCAGATATTCACCTTGTCACTCTTGTCTTTCGCAGTCATTAATTTTGTCTTGATCTAACATTTACTAGATAACAGAATCGCATGCATCGAGAACTATAATATGTGAGAACTTGCTTTTAATATAAACCAAGAGAAGAAGATTAACGTGTGTTTGACTTGTCGAGAATGCAGTGGCAGAGAATACAATTATAGATGTTAAAGTCCTTGGAGAAGAGAGAAGACGGTGGTCGAAATAGGATATCAAGCCCCAACCACTGATAACTTTCGCCGACGTAGGCGTCGCGGTCAGGTAACGAGAAATATTTTAATTGACAGTCAGAAGAACAATGTTCACAGACTGTTTGTCGGTACTTTCTCTCTCTCCCTCTCTCTCTTTCTCTTTCTCTCTCTCTCTCTCTTCTCTTTCTCTCTCTCTCTCTTTCTCTTTCTCTCTCTCCCTCTCTCTCTCTTTCTCTTCTCTCTCTCTCTCTCTCTTTAGACAAATGGATAATTGCATGAATTGTGATGATGGTTCCTATAGCTCCATGACCACTAATGTGGTGTATATAGGAGTTTAATCATGATGGTAGGTTGAAGTCAAATAAGGAGTATCGAGACATTGTCACAACTATTATCATGCGGTATTTCGTAGTCACCTTGCACATATTAAGAAGCTATTGCTGGTTCTTGAACACAACCATACAGCTTTTTTACGCTGTTCAAAATACAACTATTAAAGATACAGAATTAAAAACTCAAGTGGCAATAATAAGAGATACAATGTTATAGCGGGATCATGATAAGTTCTTGTTTTATTTCTGAGGCGTTAAACCTGGAGATAGAGATGAGGAGAAGAGCTGCTATCAATACAGCAACAACCCACACCCCAAAACTTAAATCTGGTAAGGCTAGGGAAACAACTGTAAAAAAAAAAAAAAGTAAAGTACCCCCGTCACGCCAAGTGGCGTATAGGGAAATATGGTGTTAGTGACCCTATATTTTACAGACCTTCAGCACATGATTTTTGGGGTAATGTGGTCGGTATTACGCCCGTGCTGCTTTACTTTCCCAGAAAAAAAATCCGGTACCCATTTAAGGCTGGGTGAACCCGGAAGCCGTCATTTGGGATCGAACCCTACCCCTTGTCCCTTGTAGTCCAGTTCACTAACCACTGAGCTATCGCGGCTCATGGAAACAACTGAGTTAAAATAATTTGTGCCAAACGCGATGCAGGATTTGTTAAAATGACAATGAATGACTGCCTTCGGATCTAAAATTACAAATCAGTTCTACGGGTTTACCCCTGAAGCAGTTCCCATGTGTAGATGTTGCTGCAAGGCAGCGGCTGTTTAAATAATAGTTATTCTTACCAATGTTGGATATAATAATGAGATTTGCACGATAGTACATGCACCAAATGAGAATGTCAAGGACATTCATAATTTCGTGAGGAGATTTAGGAATGCACAGAATTTACAGTGACAAGAGTGACAGGGAAGATAGGTCAATTCTGAAGCAGCGTAGGTCAGAAAATGTTGCACAGTTTTGGAATTAACGCAAAAAACCATGTTCCTAGACGAGCGTACTAACCACCCGGTGACTAGACCAGCCCACTAACCATATGGTGACTAGGCAAGCGCACTAACCAAATGGCGACTAGACGAACGCATTAACCACCCGGTTACTACACGAGCGTACTAACCACTCGGTGACTAGAGGAGCGTACTAACCACTTGGTTACTATACGAGCGCACTAACCACCTGGTGACTAAACGATCGCACTAATCACCTGGTGACAAGACTAACGCACTAACCACATGGTGACAAGACGAGCGTACTAACCCCATGATGACTAGACTAGCGTTTTAACCACCTGGTCATTCGTAGAGCGTAAAACCACCTGGCGACAAGATGAGGGTAATAACCACTTGGTGATTAGACAAGCGCATTAATCACCTAGTGACTAAACTAACGCACTAACCACCTGGTGACAAGGCGAGTGTACTAACCACTTGGTGACTAGACGAGCGTACTACGCACCTTATGACTAGATGAGCTTACTAACCACCTGGCGACAAGATGAGGGTAATAACCACCTGGTGACTAGACGAGCGTACAAACCACCTGGTGACTAGACAAGCGTACTAACAAACTGGTGCCTAGACGAGTGTATTAACAACCTGGTGACTAGACGAACGCACTAACCGCCTGGTGACTAGACGAGCGTGCTAACCCCCTGGTGAATAGACGAGCGCACTAACCAACTGATGATTAGACGAGCGTACTAACCACCTGGTGACTAGACGATCGTACTTGCCACCTGTTGACTAGACGAACACACTAACCACCTAGTGATTAGACAATAGTACTATCCACCTGGTGACTAGACGAGCGTACTAACTACTTCGTGACTAGACGAGTGCAATAACCACGTGGTGACTAGACGAGTGCACTAACCACCTGGTGGCTAGACGAGCGTACTATGCACTTTATGACTAGATGAGCGTACTAACCATCTGGTGACTAGACGAACGCACTTACCAGCTGGTGAATAGACGAGCGTACTAACCACCTGGTGACTAGACGTGCGTACTAACCACCTGGTGACTAGACGAGCGCACTAACCACTCGGTGACAAGACGAGCGTACGAACCACTTGGTGACTAGACGAGCGTACTAACCACCTGGTTTCTAGTTGAGCGTACTAACCACCTGGTGACTAGACGTGCGTACTAACCAACTTGTGACTAGACGAGCACAATAGCCACCTGATTGCTATTTGAGCGTACTAACCACTTGATGACTAGACGAGCGCACTAACCAACTGGTGACTAGATGAGCTCACTAACCAACTGGTGATTAGATGAGCGCACTAACCAACTGGTAACTAGACAAGCGCACTAATCAACTGGTGACTAGATGAGCGCACTAACCAACTGGTAAATAGACAAGCGCACTAATCAACTGGTGACTAGATGAGCTCACTAACCAACTGGTGATTAGATGAGCGCACTACCAACTGGTAACTAGATGAGCTCACTAACCAACTGGTGACTAGATGAGCTCACAAACCAACATGTGACTAGATGAGCTCACTAACCAACTGGTGATTAGATGAGCTCACTAACCAACTGGTGACTAGATGAGCGCACTAACCAACTGGTGACTAGATGAGCTCACTAACCAACTGGTGATTAGATGAGCGCATTAACCAACTGGTAACTAGACAAGCGCACTAATCAACTGGTGACTAGATGAGCGCACTAATCAACTGGTAACTAGATGAGCGCACTAATCAACTTTTTGACTAGATGAGCGCACTAATCAACTGGTAACTAGACAAGCGCACTAACCAACTGGTGACTAGATGAGCTCACTAACAAACTGGTAACTAGATGAGCGCACTAATCAACTGGTGACTAGATGAGCGCACTAACCAACTGGTAACTAGACAAGCGCACTAACCAACTGGTGATTAGATGAGCGCACTAACCAACTAATAACTAGACAAGCGCACTAATCAACTGGTAACTAGATGAGCGCACTAACCAACTGGTAACTAGACAAGCGCACTAACCAACTGGTAACTAGACAAGCGCACTAACCAACTGGTAATTAGACTAGCGCACTAATCAACTGGTAACTAGACAAGCGCACTAACCATCTGGTAACTAGATGAGCGCACTAATCAACTGGTAACTAGACAAGCGCACTAACCAACTGGTTACTAGACAAGCGGACTAATCAACTGGTAACTAGACAAGCGCACTAATCAACTAGTGACTAGACAAGCGCACTAATCAACTGGTAACTAGACAAGCGCACTATCCAACTGGTAACTAGACAAGCGCGCTAATTAATTGGTAACTAGACAAGCGCACTAATCAACTGGTGACTAGACAAGCGCACTAATCAACTGGTAACTAGACAAGCGCACTAATCAACTGGTAACTAGACAAGCGCACTAATCAACTGGTAACTAGTCAAGCGCACTAATCAACTGGTTACTAGATGAGCGCACTAACCAACTGGTAACTAGACAAGCGCACTAACCAACTGGTAACTAGACAAGCGCACTAATCAACTGGTAACTAGACAAGCGCACTAATCAACTGGTGACTAGATGAGCGCACTAACCAACTGGTAACTAGACAAGCGCACTAACCAACTGGTAACTAGACAAGCGCACTAATCAACTGGTAACTAGACAAGCGCACTAACCAACTGGTAACTAGACAAGCGCACTAACCATCTGGTAACTAGACAAGCGCACTAACCAACTGGTAACTAGACAAGCGCACTAACCAACTGGTAACTAGACAAGCGCACTAACCAACTGGTAACTAGACAAGCGCACTAATCAACTGGTAACTAGACAAGCGCACTAACCAACTGGTAACTAGATGAGCGCACTAACCAACTGGTAACTAGACAAGCGCACTAACCAACTGGTAACTAGACAAGCGCACTAATCAACTGGTAACTAGACAAGCGCACTAATCAACTGGTAACTAGACAAGCGCACTAATCAACTGGTGACTAGATGAGCGCACTAATCAACTGGTGATTAGATGAGCGCATTAACCAACTGGTAACTAGACGAGCGCACTAATCAACTGGTGATTAGATGAGCGCACTAATCAACTGGTAACTAGACAAGCGCACTAACCAACTGGTGACTAGACAAGCGCACTAACCAACTGGTAACTAGACAAGCGCACTAATCAACTGGTGACTAGATGAGCGCACTAATCAACTGGTGATTAGATGAGCGCATTAACCAACTGGTAACTAGACAAGCGCACTAATCAACTTTTTGACTAGATGAGCGCACTAATCAACTGATAACTAGACAAGCGCACTAACCAACTGGTAACTAGACAAGCGCACTAACCAACTGGTAACTAGATGAGCGCACTAACCAACTGGTAACTAGACAAGCGCACTAACCAACTGGTAACTAGACAAGCGCACTAATCAACTGGTAACTAGACAAGCGCACTAATCAACTGGTAACTAGACAAGCGCACTAACCAACTGGTAACTAGACAAGCGCACTAATCAACTGGTGACTAGACAAGCGCACTAATCAACTGGAAAATAGACAAGCGCACTAACCAACTGGTAACTAGACAAGCGCACTAATCAATTGGTGACTAGATGAGCGCACTAATCATCTGGTGATTAGATGAGCGCATTAACCAACTGGTAACTAGACAAGCGCACTAATCAACTGGTGACTAGATGAGCGCACTAATCAACTGGTAACTAGACAAGCGCACTAACCAACTGGTAACTAGACAAGCGCACTAACCAACTGGTGACTAGACAAGCGCACTAACCAACTGGTAACTAGACAAGCGCACTAATCAACTGGCGACTAGATGAGCGCACTAATCAACTGGTAATTAGATGAGCGCATTAACCAACTGGTAACTAGACAAGCGCACTAATCAACTTTTTGACTAGATGAGCGCACTAATCAACTGGTAACTAGACAAGCGCACTAACCAACTGGTGACTAGATGAGATCACTAACCAGCTGGTGACTAGATGAGCACACTAACCAACTGGTGATTAGATGAGCTGACAAATCAACTGGTAACTAGACAAGCGCACTAACCAACTGGTGACTAGATGAGCGCACTAACCAACTGGTGACTAGATGAGCTCACTAACAAACTGGTAACTAGACAAGCGCACTAATCAACTGGTGACTTGATGAGCGCACTAACCAACTAGTAACTAGACTAGCGCACTAACCAACTGGTGATTAGATGAGCGCACTAACCAACTGGTAACTAGACAAGCGCACTAATCAACTGGTAACTAGATGAGCGCACTAACCAATTGGTAACTAGACAAGCGCACTAACCAACTGGTAACTAGAAAAGCGCACTAACCAACTGATAATTAGACTAGCGCACGAATCAACTGGTAACTAGACAAGCGCACTAATCAACTGGTAACTAGATGAGCGCACTAATCAACTGGTAACTAGACAAGCGCACTAACCAACTGGTTACTAGACAAGCGAACTAATCAACTGTTAACTAGACAAGCGCACTAATCAACTAGTGACTAGACAAGCGCACTAATCAACTGGTAACTAGACAAGCGCACTAATCAACTGGTAGCTAGACAAGCGCGCTAATTAACTGGTAACTAGACAAGCGCACTAATCAACTGGTGACTAGACAAGCGCACTAATCAACTGGTAACTAGACAAGCGCACTAATCAACTGGTAACTAGACAAGCGCACTAATCAACTGGTAACTAGTCAAGCGCACTAATCAACTGGTTACTAGATGAGCGCACTAACCAACTGGTAACTAGACAAGCGCACTAACCAACTGCTAACTAGACAAGCGCACTAATCAACTGGTAACTAGACAAGCGCACTAATCAACTGGTGACTAGATGAGCGCACTAACCAACTAGTAACTTGACAAGCGCACTAACCAACTGGTAACTAGACAAGCGCACTAATCAACTGGTAACTAGACAAGCGCACTAACCAACTGGTAACTAGACAAGCGCACTAACCAACTGGTAACTAGACAAGCGCACTAACCAACTGGTAACTAGACAAGCGCACTAATCAACTGGTAACTAGACAAGCGCACTATTCAACTGGAAACTAGACAAGCGCACTAACCAACTGGTAACTAGACAAGCGCACTAATCAACTGGTGACTAGACAAGCGCACTAATCAACTGGTAACTAGACAAGCGCACTAATCAACTGGTGACTAGACAAGCGCACTAACCAACTGGTAACTAGACAAGCGCACTAATCAACTGGTAACTAGATGAGCGCACTAACCAACTGGTAACTAGATGAGCGCACTAACCAACTGGTAACTAGACAAGCGCACTAATAAACTGGTAACTAGATGAGCGCACTAACCAACTGGTGACTAGACAAGCGCACTAACCAACTGGTAACTAGACAAGCGCACTAATCAACTGGTAACTAGATGAGCGAACTAACCAACTGGTAACTAGATGAGCGCACTAATCAACTGGTAACTAGACAAGCGCACTAATCAACTGGTAACTAGATGAGCGCACTAATCAACTGGTAATTAGACAAGCGCACTAACCAACTGTTGACTAGATGAGCGCACTAACCAACTGGTAACTAGACAAGCGCACTAAGCAACTGGTAACTAGACAAGCGCACTAATCAACTGGGAACTAGATGAGCGCACTAACCAACTGGTAACTAGATGAGCGCAGTAATCAACTGGTGACTAGATGAGCGCACTAACCAACTGGTGACTAGTTGAGCGCACTAACCAACTGGTGACTAGACAAGCGCACTAACCTACTGGTAACTAGACAAGCGCACTAACCAACTGGTGATTAGATGAGCGCACTAACCAACTGGTGACTAGACAAGCGCACTAACCAACTGGTAACTAGACAAGCGCACTAACCAACTGGTGATTAGATGAGCGCACTAACCAACTGGTGACTAGACAAGCGCACTAACCAACTGGTAACTAGACAAGCGCACTAACCAACTGGTGATTAGATGAGCGCACTAACCAACTGGTGACTAGACAAGCGCACTAACCAACTGGTAACTAGACAAGCGCACTAACCAACTGGTGACTAGATGAGCGCACTAATCAACTGGTGACTAGACAAGCGCACTAACCAACTGGTAACTAGACAAGCGCACTAACCAACTGGTGATTAGATGAGCGCACTAACCAACTGGTGACTAGACAAGCGCACTAACCAACTGGTAACTAGACAAGCGCACTAAGCAACTGGTAACTAGACAAGCGCACTAAGCAACTGGTAACTAGACAAGCGCACTAATCAACTGGGAACTAGACAAGCGCACTAATCAACTAGTGACTAGACAAGCGCACTAATCAACTGGTAACTAGACAAGCGCACTAATCAACTGGTAGCTAGACAAGCGCGCTAATTAACTGGTAACTAGACAAGCGCACTAATCAACTGGTGACTAGACAAGCGCACTAATCAACTGGTAACTAGACAAGCGCACTAATCAACTGGTAACTAGACAAGCGCACTAATCAACTGGTAACTAGTCAAGCGCACTAATCAACTGGTTACTAGATGAGCGCACTAACCAACTGGTAACTAGACAAGCGCACTAACCAACTGCTAACTAGACAAGCGCACTAATCAACTGGTAACTAGACAAGCGCACTAATCAACTGGTGACTAGACAAGCGCACTAACCAACTGGTAACTAGACAAGCGCACTAATCAACTGGTAACTAGATGAGCGCACTAACCAACTGGTAACTAGATGAGCGCACTAACCAACTGGTAACTAGACAAGCGCACTAATAAACTGGTAACTAGATGAGCGCACTAACCAACTGGTGACTAGACAAGCGCACTAACCAACTGGTAACTAGACAAGCGCACTAATCAACTGGTAACTAGATGAGCGAACTAACCAACTGGTAACTAGATGAGCGCACTAATCAACTGGTAACTAGACAAGCGCACTAATCAACTGGTAACTAGATGAGCGCACTAATCAACTGGTAATTAGACAAGCGCACTAACCAACTGTTGACTAGATGAGCGCACTAACCAACTGGTAACTAGACAAGCGCACTAAGCAACTGGTAACTAGACAAGCGCACTAATCAACTGGGAACTAGATGAGCGCACTAACCAACTGGTAACTAGATGAGCGCAGTAATCAACTGGTGACTAGATGAGCGCACTAACCAACTGGTGACTAGTTGAGCGCACTAACCAACTGGTGACTAGACAAGCGCACTAACCTACTGGTAACTAGACAAGCGCACTAACCAACTGGTAACTAGACAAGCGCACTAATCAACTGGTAACTAGACAAGCGCACTATTCAACTGGAAACTAGACAAGCGCACTAACCAACTGGTAACTAGACAAGCGCACTAATCAACTGGTGACTAGACAAGCGCACTAATCAACTGGTAACTAGACAAGCGCACTAATCAACTGGTGACTAGACAAGCGCACTAACCAACTGGTAACTAGACAAGCGCACTAATCAACTGGTAACTAGATGAGCGCACTAACCAACTGGTAACTAGATGAGCGCACTAACCAACTGGTAACTAGACAAGCGCACTAATAAACTGGTAACTAGATGAGCGCACTAACCAACTGGTGACTAGACAAGCGCACTAACCAACTGGTAACTAGACAAGCGCACTAATCAACTGGTAACTAGATGAGCGAACTAACCAACTGGTAACTAGATGAGCGCACTAATCAACTGGTAACTAGACAAGCGCACTAATCAACTGGTAACTAGATGAGCGCACTAATCAACTGGTAATTAGACAAGCGCACTAACCAACTGTTGACTAGATGAGCGCACTAACCAACTGGTAACTAGACAAGCGCACTAAGCAACTGGTAACTAGACAAGCGCACTAATCAACTGGGAACTAGACAAGCGCACTAATCAACTAGTGACTAGACAAGCGCACTAATCAACTGGTAACTAGACAAGCGCACTAATCAACTGGTAGCTAGACAAGCGCGCTAATTAACTGGTAACTAGACAAGCGCACTAATCAACTGGTGACTAGACAAGCGCACTAATCAACTGGTAACTAGACAAGCGCACTAATCAACTGGTAACTAGACAAGCGCACTAATCAACTGGTAACTAGTCAAGCGCACTAATCAACTGGTTACTAGATGAGCGCACTAACCAACTGGTAACTAGACAAGCGCACTAACCAACTGCTAACTAGACAAGCGCACTAATCAACTGGTAACTAGACAAGCGCACTAATCAACTGGTGACTAGATGAGCGCACTAACCAACTAGTAACTTGACAAGCGCACTAACCAACTGGTAACTAGACAAGCGCACTAATCAACTGGTAACTAGACAAGCGCACTAACCAACTGGTAACTAGACAAGCGCACTAACCAACTGGTAACTAGACAAGCGCACTAACCAACTGGTAACTAGACAAGCGCACTAATCAACTGGTAACTAGACAAGCGCACTATTCAACTGGAAACTAGACAAGCGCACTAACCAACTGGTAACTAGACAAGCGCACTAATCAACTGGTGACTAGACAAGCGCACTAATCAACTGGTAACTAGACAAGCGCACTAATCAACTTTTTGACTAGATGAGCGCACTAATCAACTGGTAACTAGACAAGCGCACTAACCAACTGGTGACTAGATGAGATCACTAACCAGCTGGTGACTAGATGAGCACACTAACCAACTGGTGATTAGATGAGCTGACAAATCAACTGGTAACTAGACAAGCGCACTAACCAACTGGTGACTAGATGAGCGCACTAACCAACTGGTGACTAGATGAGCTCACTAACAAACTGGTAACTAGACAAGCGCACTAATCAACTGGTGACTTGATGAGCGCACTAACCAACTAGTAACTAGACTAGCGCACTAACCAACTGGTGATTAGATGAGCGCACTAACCAACTGGTAACTAGACAAGCGCACTAATCAACTGGTAACTAGATGAGCGCACTAACCAATTGGTAACTAGACAAGCGCACTAACCAACTGGTAACTAGAAAAGCGCACTAACCAACTGATAATTAGACTAGCGCACGAATCAACTGGTAACTAGACAAGCGCACTAATCAACTGGTAACTAGATGAGCGCACTAATCAACTGGTAACTAGACAAGCGCACTAACCAACTGGTTACTAGACAAGCGAACTAATCAACTGTTAACTAGACAAGCGCACTAATCAACTAGTGACTAGACAAGCGCACTAATCAACTGGTAACTAGACAAGCGCACTAATCAACTGGTAGCTAGACAAGCGCGCTAATTAACTGGTAACTAGACAAGCGCACTAATCAACTGGTGACTAGACAAGCGCACTAATCAACTGGTAACTAGACAAGCGCACTAATCAACTGGTAACTAGACAAGCGCACTAATCAACTGGTAACTAGTCAAGCGCACTAATCAACTGGTTACTAGATGAGCGCACTAACCAACTGGTAACTAGACAAGCGCACTAACCAACTGCTAACTAGACAAGCGCACTAATCAACTGGTAACTAGACAAGCGCACTAATCAACTGGTGACTAGATGAGCGCACTAACCAACTAGTAACTTGACAAGCGCACTAACCAACTGGTAACTAGACAAGCGCACTAATCAACTGGTAACTAGACAAGCGCACTAACCAACTGGTAACTAGACAAGCGCACTAACCAACTGGTAACTAGACAAGCGCACTAACCAACTGGTAACTAGACAAGCGCACTAATCAACTGGTAACTAGACAAGCGCACTATTCAACTGGAAACTAGACAAGCGCACTAACCAACTGGTAACTAGACAAGCGCACTAATCAACTGGTGACTAGACAAGCGCACTAATCAACTGGTAACTAGACAAGCGCACTAATCAACTGGTGACTAGACAAGCGCACTAACCAACTGGTAACTAGACAAGCGCACTAATCAACTGGTAACTAGATGAGCGCACTAACCAACTGGTAACTAGATGAGCGCACTAACCAACTGGTAACTAGACAAGCGCACTAATAAACTGGTAACTAGATGAGCGCACTAACCAACTGGTGACTAGACAAGCGCACTAACCAACTGGTAACTAGACAAGCGCACTAATCAACTGGTAACTAGATGAGCGAACTAACCAACTGGTAACTAGATGAGCGCACTAATCAACTGGTAACTAGACAAGCGCACTAATCAACTGGTAACTAGATGAGCGCACTAATCAACTGGTAATTAGACAAGCGCACTAACCAACTGTTGACTAGATGAGCGCACTAACCAACTGGTAACTAGACAAGCGCACTAAGCAACTGGTAACTAGACAAGCGCACTAATCAACTGGGAACTAGACAAGCGCACTAATCAACTAGTGACTAGACAAGCGCACTAATCAACTGGTAACTAGACAAGCGCACTAATCAACTGGTAGCTAGACAAGCGCGCTAATTAACTGGTAACTAGACAAGCGCACTAATCAACTGGTGACTAGACAAGCGCACTAATCAACTGGTAACTAGACAAGCGCACTAATCAACTGGTAACTAGACAAGCGCACTAATCAACTGGTAACTAGTCAAGCGCACTAATCAACTGGTTACTAGATGAGCGCACTAACCAACTGGTAACTAGACAAGCGCACTAACCAACTGCTAACTAGACAAGCGCACTAATCAACTGGTAACTAGACAAGCGCACTAATCAACTGGTGACTAGATGAGCGCACTAACCAACTAGTAACTTGACAAGCGCACTAACCAACTGGTAACTAGACAAGCGCACTAATCAACTGGTAACTAGACAAGCGCACTAACCAACTGGTAACTAGACAAGCGCACTAACCAACTGGTAACTAGACAAGCGCACTAACCAACTGGTAACTAGACAAGCGCACTAATCAACTGGTAACTAGACAAGCGCACTATTCAACTGGAAACTAGACAAGCGCACTAACCAACTGGTAACTAGACAAGCGCACTAATCAACTGGTGACTAGACAAGCGCACTAATCAACTGGTAACTAGACAAGCGCACTAATCAACTGGTAACTAGATGAGCGCACTAACCAATTGGTAACTAGACAAGCGCACTAACCAACTGGTAACTAGAAAAGCGCACTAACCAACTGATAATTAGACTAGCGCACGAATCAACTGGTAACTAGACAAGCGCACTAATCAACTGGTAACTAGATGAGCGCACTAATCAACTGGTAACTAGACAAGCGCACTAACCAACTGGTTACTAGACAAGCGAACTAATCAACTGTTAACTAGACAAGCGCACTAATCAACTAGTGACTAGACAAGCGCACTAATCAACTGGTAACTAGACAAGCGCACTAATCAACTGGTAGCTAGACAAGCGCGCTAATTAACTGGTAACTAGACAAGCGCACTAATCAACTGGTGACTAGACAAGCGCACTAATCAACTGGTAACTAGACAAGCGCACTAATCAACTGGTAACTAGACAAGCGCACTAATCAACTGGTAACTAGTCAAGCGCACTAATCAACTGGTTACTAGATGAGCGCACTAACCAACTGGTAACTAGACAAGCGCACTAACCAACTGCTAACTAGACAAGCGCACTAATCAACTGGTAACTAGACAAGCGCACTAATCAACTGGTGACTAGATGAGCGCACTAACCAACTAGTAACTTGACAAGCGCACTAACCAACTGGTAACTAGACAAGCGCACTAATCAACTGGTAACTAGACAAGCGCACTAACCAACTGGTAACTAGACAAGCGCACTAACCAACTGGTAACTAGACAAGCGCACTAACCAACTGGTAACTAGACAAGCGCACTAATCAACTGGTAACTAGACAAGCGCACTATTCAACTGGAAACTAGACAAGCGCACTAACCAACTGGTAACTAGACAAGCGCACTAATCAACTGGTGACTAGACAAGCGCACTAATCAACTGGTAACTAGACAAGCGCACTAATCAACTGGTGACTAGACAAGCGCACTAACCAACTGGTAACTAGACAAGCGCACTAATCAACTGGTAACTAGATGAGCGCACTAACCAACTGGTAACTAGATGAGCGCACTAACCAACTGGTAACTAGACAAGCGCACTAATAAACTGGTAACTAGATGAGCGCACTAACCAACTGGTGACTAGACAAGCGCACTAACCAACTGGTAACTAGACAAGCGCACTAATCAACTGGTAACTAGATGAGCGAACTAACCAACTGGTAACTAGATGAGCGCACTAATCAACTGGTAACTAGACAAGCGCACTAATCAACTGGTAACTAGATGAGCGCACTAATCAACTGGTAATTAGACAAGCGCACTAACCAACTGTTGACTAGATGCGCACTAACCAACTGGTAACTAGACAAGCGCACTAAGCAACTGGTAACTAGACAAGCGCACTAATCAACTGGGAACTAGACAAGCGCACTAATCAACTAGTGACTAGACAAGCGCACTAATCAACTGGTAACTAGACAAGCGCACTAATCAACTGGTAGCTAGACAAGCGCGCTAATTAACTGGTAACTAGACAAGCGCACTAATCAACTGGTGACTAGACAAGCGCACTAATCAACTGGTAACTAGACAAGCGCACTAATCAACTGGTAACTAGACAAGCGCACTAATCAACTGGTAACTAGTCAAGCGCACTAATCAACTGGTTACTAGATGAGCGCACTAACCAACTGGTAACTAGACAAGCGCACTAACCAACTGCTAACTAGACAAGCGCACTAATCAACTGGTAACTAGACAAGCGCACTAATCAACTGGTGACTAGATGAGCGCACTAACCAACTAGTAACTAGACAAGCGCACTAACCAACTGGTAACTAGACAAGCGCACTAATCAACTGGTAACTAGACAAGCGCACTAACCAACTGGTAACTAGACAAGCGCACTAACCAACTGGTAACTAGACAAGCGCACTAACCAACTGGTAACTAGACAAGCGCACTAATCAACTGGTAACTAGACAAGCGCACTATTCAACTGGAAACTAGACAAGCGCACTAACAACTGGTAACTAGACAAGCGCACTAATCAACTGGTGACTAGACAAGCGCACTAATCAACTGGTAACTAGACAAGCGCACTAACCAACTGGTGACTAGACAAGCGCACTAACCAACTGGTAACTAGACAAGCGCACTAATCAACTGGTAACTAGATGAGCGCACTAACCAACTGGTAACTAGATGAGCGCACTAACCAACTGGTAACTAGATGAGCTCACTAACCAACTGGTAACTAGATGAGCGCACTAACCAACTGGTAACTAGATGAGCGCAGTAATCAACTGGTGACTAGATGAGCGCACTAACCAACTGGTGACTAGTTGAGCGCACTAACCAACTGGTGACTAGACAAGCGCACTAACCTACTGGTAACTAGACAAGCGCACTAACCAACTGGTGATTAGATGAGCGCACTAACCAACTGGTGACTAGACAAGCGCACTAACCAACTGGTAACTAGACAAGCGCACTAACCAACTGGTGATTAGATGAGCGCACTAACCAACTGGTGACTAGACAAGCGCACTAACCAACTGGTAACTAGACAAGCGCACTAACCAACTGGTGATTAGATGAGCGCACTAACCAACTGGTGACTAGACAAGCGCACTAACCAACTGGTAACTAGACAAGCGCACTAACCAACTGGTGACTAGATGAGCGCACTAACCAACTGGTAACTAGACAAGCGCACTAATCAACTGGTAAATAGACAAGCGCACTAATCAACTGGTAACTAGATGAGCGCACTAACCAACTGATAACTAGACAAGCGCACTAACCAACTGGTAACTAGATGAGCTCACTAACCAACTGGTAACTAGATGAGCGCAGTAATCAACTGGTGACTAGACAAGCGCACTAACCAACTGGTAACTAGACAAGCGCACTAACTAACTGGTGATTAGATGAGCGCACTAACCAACTGGTGACTAGACAAGCGCACTATATGGCCCTTTTCGTCTTGTCAGACGGTCTAGTGGAGGCTATTGCGTATTTTTTTGAGGTATTGTTTTTGCCGAACAGCTTCTCTCGTGGCTAATTCTACCAATGTTTGACAAACACACGCGGTCACATAATGAACAGGTCAGGCTCGTTGGTCCACAGGGTTTACCATCCTTTTTCACGAGTCTCTTCTCTTCTAAGTCCTGTCTTAGAACAGTCTCAAATGTTGTTATACCGTTCCTTATACGTGCTCTCCATGATGTGCGATCACTTGCCAGATGTTGCCAGTCGTTTTCACAGATGGAGAAGTCTTTCAGAGATGATTTGCAGATATCTCTATACCGTAGTTTAGGTCTGCCGATTTGTCGTTTTCCGTGTTTTAGCTCGCCATATAGTATTTGCCTAGGAATGCGTTTTTCTTCCATCCGTTGGACATGCCCCAGCCATCTTAGCCTTCGACTTCTGAGCATCGACATGATTGTTAGGGTCTTAGCACGTTGCAGGACAGTTAAGTTGGTTATTTTGTCCTGCCATTTGATGTGCATTATTTTGCGGAGACATCGCATGTGGAAGACATTTAGTCTTTTTTCCTGGTTTGAGTATGTTGTCCAGGTTTCGGATCCATATAGTAGCGTGCTAAGCACACAAGTTTGATATATTAAGAGTTTAGTCTTTTGAGTTAGTTTCGTGTTGTTCCATGCCCTTTTTGTGAGTTTGCCGAAGGTCGTAGCTGCCTTACCAATTCGACAGTTTATTTCTTCATCAAGAGAGATGGTTTGCGTAACTGTGGATCCAAGATATGTAAATTTCTGTACTGATTCTAGTGGGCAGTCTTTTAGAGTAATAGATATAGGTTTGAAGTCACCTTGATTTAGTATTACTGTCTTCTGAACATTAATTGACAGTGAAAAAAGGTCGCATGCTTTATCCAGGTTGTTGATCAGCGACTGTAGGGTGGCCTCACTATGAGCGACTAGGGCTGCATCGTCAGCAAATAAAAATTCTTTAAGTAGGGCAACATTTGTTTTGGTTTTTGCTCTTGGTCGTGCTAGGTTGAACAGTGAGCCATCTGGTCTAGTGCGAATGTAAATATCTCCTGAGCTGTTTTCGAAGGTGTAATTTAGGAGGGCAGCAAACTGGTAACTAGACAAGCGCACTAACCGACTGGTGATTAGATGAGCGCACTAACCAACTGGTGACTAGACAAGCGCACTAACCAACTGGTAACTAGACAAGCGCACTAACCAACTGGTAACTAGACAAGCGCACTAATCAACTGGTCACTGGACAAGCACTGTCATCACAAGGTCACTATTCTAGCATACTAACTACCTGGTGACAATACAATTTCACTAACCACCTCGTTACCACGGCTGACAAAAGAGACTGAAAATAAAATATGTACAGCTAAGAAGGAGTCACTGTAGAACTGTGGTAAGTGAGCTGGTCCACCCAGCCATAAATTGGTACCCGATATTTTGTTTGGGAAAGATAAAATAACACTTGCATAATGCTGACCTCATTAGTTACACGATCAAGGAAAAAACGTTCAAAATAAGAATACCAAGTTAACTTTTACAACACATCATGTGACGGGTTATTTTCTCTCCTTTCTATAACAGAATAGAGTTTGACAAAATGCACGGACAATAACTAAGGGCATCTCAATCTATTGTAAGACTGGTTAAATAAACTTGACCGCCGAAACCTCAGGCGAGTGGTTTCACCAGCAGAAACTGTCATTTGCGTGTGATCAAAATAGATGTCTAGAATTGTCGAATGCACAAGAGAAACAGTGTGACGGCCGTTGCTTTCCTCTATTCACCTATGTGAGAAAATAAAAAGCGAGAATAGAAACCTGAGACATAGAATGATAGATCCAGCGTATAGAGATAAATCGATATAGTTATATAAAAGCGAGCTAAGAAGGAAGAATAACAATACATTGCTTCATATAATATTATTTATGCATTTTCGTTTCTATTGAACATGCTACATTTATCCAGTGTCTTCCGGTTCAGGACATGCTCAAGAAATCTTATTGGTCTTCTAAAATATATAGGAAATCGTAAATTGTGGATTATATTTCATGACGTAAACAAACGAACCGAAATTATCTTTTCATAACATTAGTTTCATGCTTATTGGAAATATTATATTGCTGTGGCAAATTTTTCTACTCTCTTTTATTTGAATTTGTATCATTGCTACATCCATAGCTCTAAGCATTTTGTATCGTCATTACGTATACTGCGTCAGAAATATATTTATTTATCTACACTGTTACAACGATATAAGTTGTTTGTATCACTATCACTTATATAATTAATAGAAAACCTGTATTAAATGTCTGTCACTATTATTAAACAAGTAGTTTTCAAAATGGCTTTTAAAAATCTGTAACTGGAGGCAGGAGATGTTGACTGAGTTGTGAACTGACTGATATAAGCGCTCAAGATAGATTACAAAGAAGCACTTTTGCAGACGGATATCATAGCTTGAAATTCTCAGCATATTTGTCAAAGTGATTTACAGCTGAAAGTGATGTCTTTCTATTTTGTAGCAAAAATAGTTACTTCAGTAGGTGCATTGGGTTTTTCAAAACAAAAAAAAATATGTTTGCCTTCAGTTAATATATCACCCATGTCTCTTAATCATGAATGTAATTGAGAAACAAGGGTAAATAGGGTATGCCTGGCTTCTTGTTCCTACTCTCATGCACGGTTACTGGTTGTAAAAAAAAAGTAAAGTTCCCCCGTCACGCCAAGTGGCGTATAGGGAAATATGGTGTTAGTGACCCTATATTTTACAGACCTTCAGCACATGATTTTTGGGGTAATGTGGTCGGTATTACGCCCGTGCTGCTTTACTTTCCCAGAAAAAAATCCGGGACCCATTTAAGGCTGGGTGAACCCGGAAGCCGTCGGTTGGGATCGAACCCTAACCCTTGTCCTTTGTAGTCCAGTTCACTAACCACTGAGCTATCGCGGCTCCCGGTTACTGGTTAGTTTTGATTATTTTTGTGTAAATCTCCGTGTGAATAATAATACAATATGAAAATATCAATAATAATACAATATGAAAATGTCAGTATCAATAATAATACAATATGATGTCAGTATCAATAATAATACAATATGATGTCAGTATCAATAATAATACAATATGAAAATGTCAGTATCAATAATAATACAATATGAAAATGTCAGTATCAATAATAATACAATATGAAAATGTCAGTATCAATAATAATACAATATGATGTCAGTATCAATAATAATACAATATGATGTCAGTATCAATAATAATACAATATGAAAATGTCAGTATCAATAATAATACAATATGAAAATGTCAGTATAAATAATAATATAATATTATGTCCATGTCTCAATAAATATGCACGTCCTAATCACATTTGTCTGGCGCTCACGGTGACCACACCACATGGAAACACCTCTTTTAATTAAAGAAGTGAGAGGGAATTTTTTTATCCTTGATAACTGTGGAATTAACAGTGCAACTTTTATACACGTTTCTTTTGTTGATGTGCGTATACATCGTTTGGCCTGTATAATATATCACGTGTCCAGGAAAATCTTAGAATCTCTTCTTTCTTTATCATAATTGAGAACAAGGGAGTATTCCGCATACCACCTGCGCTAGGAACGTGAATTCTCCAAGGTAATGAACATCGTATCCGGGTAATTGAAGAAATATACAGCATATGTTATTTATTTCCGTTAATTAATCAGTACAATTTCAGATTTTTTGGGTGTGTTTTGTTATCACATCTGCTTTTGTTTATCTTCAAAATACGTGCTGAGCTTGTTTCAAGAGAGCTAATTATTGTGCTGGATTCTGTATATCATCATCAAGTACCGGGCCAGCTAGCGTAGGTGATCATGCCTCTCCACAACTTTCGATCTCGGCAGCTATTTATCATTACTGTTGATGACCTTCTGCCAAGCCATTCTCTTAAGCTGTCGTGTTATTTTTTCTTTTTGCTTCCCTCTATTTCTTCGTCCCTCAATATTTCCAGTTGTTGCAATATATTCCAGCTGTTCTCTTCTCATTACATGTCCAAAAAATGATGATTGTTTCTTCCTAATATTGGAAATTAGCTCTTTTTGCTTTGACCTCTCTCAGAACATCTTCATTTCTCTTCTTAGCTGTCCATGGTACTCTCAATTTTCTTCCGTAAAACCACATTTCTACAGACTCCAGTGATTTTCTTGTCTGTTGTCCTATTGTCCATGATTCGTATCCATATGTTAAGACTGCCTCTATATAACATTTAAGAACTCTTTTTCTTGTTTCTATTGTAAAAAATGGATTGCATAGTATCTTCCTCATTTTTTTGGAAAGCTGCTTTTGCCTGAGCCATCCTGCATCTCACCTCTTTTGTACATCTTCCGTCTGAGGTTAACAAAGTTCCCAAATATTTAAATTCATTTACCTATTTTAATATTGTTCCACTTGTCTTTATTTTGCAACGAGCTGATGTCTTTTTCTTTGTTGTTACCATTACCTCTGTCTTTTTGCTATTAAAGCTGAGTCCTTTATTTTTTCTTTCTTTCACTATAATGTCCAACATTTCATGTAACTCTTTTTCACTCTTAGCGATTAAGTCTGTACCATCAGCATACCTTAGATTATTTATATTATGACCTCCAATTGTTATTCCAGGCATGTCCATTATGGATCTTAAAATAACCTCACTATAAATATTAAATAAATCTGGTGACAGTACACAACCTTGCCTAACACCCTGTTTTATTTGTTGAAACATTCCCAATTAGTTTCCAGTTCTTATGGCCGCTGTTTGTTGCCAGTACATGTTCTTTATTATTCTTAGATCTTCGCTGTCTACGTTTATGCTTTCTAAAATTTTGATTATTTCTTGGTGCTTTACTTTGTCAAATGCCTTGGTGTAATCTATGAAACATAGGTATAGATCTGTTTTCACCTCTATGGCCCTTTCTACTAAAGATCTTATGATATAAATGGCATTGCTTGTTCCTTTATCTCTAACAAAACCACAATGTTCATCGCTAATTTCTGGACTGATTTTGTTTCGCACTCTTCGCATGATGATTCTTAGTAATATCTTAGTCATATGATTCATAATATGTCATATTGTGAGATGATCATCGCATTTAATCGCACCCGATTTCTTTGGTAGGGCTATGAATATTGATTTGAGCATGTCGTCTGGTATATATCTGCTGTTGTAGATATCATTCAATATTTTTGTTATTATTCCTATTCCAAAATCACCCATGGCTTCAATCTCTTCTTTAGTTATATTATCTGGTCCAGGAGCTTTGCCTGCTTTCATATTGCGCAAGGCGTCTTCCACTTCTTCTCTGAGTATTTCTGGTCCTTCTCCATTATCCTTAATATTTACTTTCGTTCGTTCATCATTATAAAGATCTTTAATGTATTCTGTCCATCGTTCCCTTATGTTTTCTTGATCAATCAACAGTTCTCCTTCCTTTGATCGTAGACATTCATTTTTTGATTGTGTATTTCTTCCTGTTAATTCCTCAATTTGTTTGTACAGGGTGTTTCTAAAGTCGCAGTGCAGTGAATTTCTACTCTCGGAAGAAAAACGTCACCAGAAATGCGGTTAACTAATGCATCACACAAATTGTAAAATAAATGGTATTATTCAAATATACTTGACTGCTATCGGCGAGCTTATAATGGGTAATGTTGGTATTAACACAATAAAGTTGTGTCTAAAGCATATGTTGAAAATGTCCACCACGGGCCTCAAGACATGTCGTGATTCGCCTTTCCATATTTGCGAAAACCTTCAGAATAATGTCTGGTGATATTTGTTTAATCTTGTCTACTATTTCAGTCTTTAGGTCATTAATTGTCTGCGGATTATTTTCATAAACTTTCCCCTTCAATGCCCCCCACAGATAATAATCTGGGGGTGTTAGATCTGGTGAACGAGCAGGCCAGATTCCACGTGAAATAATGCGATTTGCAAATATGCTTTCTAAATAATTGAGTGTTGTTGTGGCTGTGTGTGCTGTTGCCCCATCCTGCTGAAACCAGAATTTCATAATTTCCCGTTCTGTAAGGTGTGCTATGAACGGTTCCAGAATTAAAGTACGGTAACGTTCTGCATTTATTGTTTCATTAAAAAATAAAGGTCCTATTATCCGCACACGACTTATAGCGCACCACACTCCGACTTTTTGATCGTAAAGCGGCACTTGATGAAATTCATGGGGTTTTTCACTGCTCCACAGCCGATTGTTCTGGCTGTTCACATAACCGGATAAATGAAACCAGGCCTCATCAGTGAAAAAAGTGACGTCAAGGATGGCAGCGCCATGTTCATAAATAAAATTCTGAAACCACATGCAGTAGTTTAAACGGGATTCATAGTCTCTTTCTTGGAGTTGAGACACTTCAGTTAATTTGTATGGACGATAGTGTAGTTCACTTCTTAAAACCTTGTGAACAGAGCTCTTAGATATTTGCACCTGTTGAGACAAGTGGTTTAAAGATGCATTTGGACTCATTGTAATTCTGTCTTGGAGTTCCATAATTTGGTCTTGTGAAATTGAAGGTCTTCCAGATCGGTGGGTGTTTCTTTAATGACTGTGCATTATTTGAAAATCTAGTTGTTCCAATTTATTTATGTAAATCACGCATCATGTGCTGCTGTAGCTTGTTCCTTTTTCGGTAAAGTTAAACATATAGCATCACTATTCACAAAAGGTATTCGAAATATCCACCACGTTTTAGTTGGCAAATGTTGATACGTTTTTTCATATTGTCAAAAACCTTACGCAGTATGGGCTGTGTAACATTATTAATGTTGTTGACGATTGAAACCTGCAGCTCATCGAGTGTGTGGGGATTGTTTTCGTACACTTTTCCTTTCAGTTCACCCCAGAGATAGTAGTCCATGGGAGTAAGATCAGGAGACCGTGCAGGCCAAATTCCGCGAGAGATTATACGATTAGCAAAAATTTCATATAAAAATTCCAGTGATTTTACAGCAGTGTGAGCAGTTGCGCCATCTTGTTGAAACCAAGCTTTTTCAATTTCTGGCTCAGAAAGTTGGGTTACGAATCGCTCCAGTATGTTAATCCTGTATCTTTCTGAATTTATTGTGTCATAGAAGAAAATTGGGCCGATTATCCGCTGACGACTCATTGCACACCACACTCCTACTTTCTGATCGTGGAGAGGCACTGGGTGCAATGCATGTGGATTTTCATCACTCCAAAGACGATCATTCTGCCTATTCACGTACCCAGACAAATGGAACCATGCTTCATCTGTGAAGAAAGTGAAATCAAGGATTTCCTCACCTTCTTGGGCTAGGAAATTCTCAAACCACATACAATAATTAATTCTGGATTGGTGATCTAATTCTTTTAATTGAGGAACGACGGAAAATTTGTACGGATGTAACTTTAATTTTTTTCTTCAGAACTCTATGAACAGGACTGCTTGATTTGTGTACTTGTTGAGCCAGCTTTCTTATTGATTTGCCAGGACTCATTAGAATGCTGTCCTGGATGTTGAGAGATGTTACTTCAAGAACAGATGGTCTACCAGGACGGCTAACATCATGTACACTACCGGTGTTTTGAAATTTGATTATTAAATTACTCACAGTATTTCGATGAGGCACTGGTGTATCAGGAAATCTATTCACAAATTGTTCAACAACCCCATTCGAATACTTGCCGCCGATACGGAACACATGCTCCACTATAAATACTCTTTCTTCAATCGTTAACACCATTGTAAGCCAGATCTATCATGTAGCAGTGATGTTTAAATGAACACGTAAATGGTGCTTGAACTATTACGTCATACATAGATAAAATTTAGGTGCGTAATTATTTCTACAACAAAAAATGCACAGTCATTAAAGAGACACCCTATATATAGCTTCAGCATCTCCTTTTTGTTGCAATTCAATCTCTTTGCATCTCTCTTTTGGCCATGCTTCTTTTGCTTCATTGCGTTTTACTACAATTTCTTTATTTAATCTCTTATACTCATCTTTATTTTCTTTATTTCTTCTTCTTGTATCCATTAGCTGCAAAATGTCATCTGTCATCCATTTCTTTTTTGAATTTGTCCTTACTGGTGGTATGAACTCTTTTGATGTTTGTTGCATTGATTCTTTTAGCATTTCCCATTGTTCATCAATGCTTTGTATCTTCTCTTTTGCATTGTACCGGTTCTGAATTGTGATTATATATTTGTCTTGCAGCTTCTTGTCTGATTTGAGTAAATCTAAATTTAACTTGATGTTAACTGAGGCTCGTTTTGTTGTTTTTAATTTTACTCTAAGCTTTCCTACAGCTGCTACAATTTCACTATTGCAATCCGCCCCTGGTCTAGTTTTCACATTCACCAGGCTGTTTCTAAATCTATTGCTTATCATTATATAATCAATTTGATTACATGCGTTGTCTCCTGGGCTTTTCCATGTCCACAGACGTCTTGGATGTTGCTTAAACCAGGTATTTCCTATCATCAAGTTGTTTGTTCTTGCCCAGTCAATAAGTTTCTCACCTCTTTCATTCCTACTCGCCTAAGCCATAATGACCAACTACTTCCTCAACTCTTTCCTTTCCTACTTTTGCGTTAAAATCCCCTAGAACTATGGTGTTTTCATGTGGTTTGCATTTATGAAGTGCTTCATTTAACTCGTAAAATTTATCAATTGTTTCCTCTAGACTGTCTGCTGTTGGTGCATAAACTTGTATAAGATTTATGTCCATTGGCTTTCTATTCAATTTCACTAAAAGGACTCTGTCAGATATTGGGTAAAAGCCTTTCACTGTTCTTGCCCTTTCTACATCCAAGATGATACCTACTCCTCTTTGGTGTTCAGTACCTCCAGAAAAGATTATTTTATGTTTATCAGAATACATCTCCCCTGATCTGGTGTATCTCATTTCGCAAAGTCCCAGTAATTGTAAACCCATTCTTTTCATTTCTTGTATGATGTTTTCTAGCTTACCCTTCTACATGAGTGTTCTCACATTCCAAGTACCTATCTTTAGAGTTTGTTTTATCTTTTAAATTATGTATATACATTACTAGAAAAGAAAGATAACATTTTCGCCCATTTTTATTAGACTTTCTGTATCAAAGGTGTTTCTTTTTCTCAGATTTTTTCCACAAATGTGGAACATGTGAAACAAGCTAATATCAATATTCTTTTTTTCTTCTTTTCTCTTTCTCACTGGTACCGAAAAGGTGTCGAGGTTATATCACTTGTCGTTCTTGAGCTGCTCGAACTGTGTGAATTAGTGATTTTCCTTTGTTGTTACATGTCTCTGTCACTGCATCTACCCACTGATGTCAATAAAGTGTTGAAATATACAGTGTACCAAGAAATGTGATGTTCTTGAAAAAAAAAAAAATGAAAAACAACTAAATTTAATAAGAGCAACATAAACACCTGTTTTCCCCCCATTATTTCTTCTTCTTCTACCTTATTAGCTCCCAGTGGAGCATAGGTCTTCAACAAACACTTTCCAAGTCGTTCTGTTTTTGCAATTCTTTTAATATCATTCCATGTCTTCCCCATCATCTTCATCTCTGCTTCTATCTGTCTTCTCCAAGAATTCCTTGGTTTTCCTCTTTGTCTTTTCCCTTGGGGATTCCAAAAAAGGGCCTGTTGTGTAATACTCTCAGTTGGCTTCCGTAGTGTGTGTCCTATCCAGCGCCAACGTTATCGCTGTGTTTGACTGGTACATTTCCATAATTCTATGTTAGTGATTTTGTCCTGCCATTTCCATCTTTGTGTCCTGCGTAAGCATCCATTAATGAAAGTCTGTATCTTCGTGATTGTCAATTTTGTTGTTCTCCATGTTTCACAGCCATATAATAGGACCGCCATAACATTTGAGTTGAAAATTTTTATTTTAGTATTTAACCTAATTTCTTTGGATTTCCATATATGTTTCCCAGTGCAATGAAAGCTCCTCTTGCTTTTGATATCCTTATTTTGGTATCATTTTCTGTTCCTCCCTCTTTATCTATATTACTGCCCAGATATATGTAAGATTGTACATCTAATAGAGGTAATTCTCCTGATTTTATTTGGTTATTGCCAACTGTAATTATTTCTTCTATCAGACAGGAATTCACGCCTGAATATTCTAGATGGTGATATAACAATTTATTCCTTGTTCTTCGTCTCCACTTTTCTCTCCTTCCTCCTCATCTTTCTTCTGCCTCACTTTCTCCTATTCCATATTTCTCCAGCTCCCTTTTCCTTTTCTTTTGCATCTTCTTCCTACTCCATAAGAGAATTCCCTCAGTCAGGTCCACTCTTCAGTGGGTTTTTTTCTTTTCTTGTTCTTGATTAATAAGTTTCATGTTTGTACTAATCCTCTCCTTCTCCCGCGTTTTCTTGACAGCTACTTCTCTACATCGCCATTGAAAGAAAGTTATTTTGACGCAGATGCGCTATTTTGTGGTTCACAGAAAGATATATTTTCATTTCGGCCCAACACATCCGAATTCAGCATGCAATTTTTGAACCCTGCACTTTATCAGTTCATTATTCCCAATAATATATGAGCTCAGGGACTTAAAGTAGCAGCAGCTTAGGATTTTGTTACGTACGATTATCCGTTATAAAATTGGTGTGCAGCAAGTCGCTCCTTTAGTATTCAGACATGATCTTCTTTTTGACTTAGCATAGTTCTGGTAATAATGGGGGCGAGGTAAGATGGCTCTGCCGGTACTTGATTTAGTAGAATTTCCGTTATAAATGGGGGCGAGGCAAGTTGGCTTTGTCGTTATTTCATCTATGATCACTTTCTTTTTTTGACCCGATAAAGAAAAATCGGGGAAAAACTCAGGAAAAATAATCTAAGAAGGCGGAATACATTAGTCCCGATGTACTGGTTAACATTTTCCATTTCAGAGATGGAAGACTCGATACAGCTAATGGCTCGAATGACTGGCTAGTTTACCTAAACGACTTCACAAAGAAAGGCAAATCTCATTACCAACAATTGCATCATGACAGTAATATCAAACAACACTAAAGACTAAGGAGGTAGACCCGAATAAATACGTGCTTATAAGATGCACTAGACCATAGGGTGCAAAACACAGAGTAACGCAAGCGCTAGAAAGTGAACGGAGACAAGTAGTTCTGTACTAGGATTTCGAAGTGTTTAGATTTAAAAAAAGGATAAGCTTGCTTTGTCTACGATTTTGTTGATCTCCTCGTCGTCTCCACCATCTGGTACTACTAAGTGTCCTGCTATTCGCATCAGTCTTCAGCTAGTAACTTTTGTCTAAATTACTTATTTTATAATATTGCCTGTAGAGTTGATTAAAATTAGCGCCATAGCTTTTGGAAATATATGTTACTTCTAATTCACGGCGGTGCTTGTTCATTCTGTCTGTTTTTTAACGTGCTGGTCGAATGATATGGCAAAATTACTTGATCTCTCTGTCTATCTTTCAACGTGCTGGTCGGATGATATGGCAATATTACTTGCTCTCTCTGTCTGTCTTTTAACGTGCTGGTCGGATGATATGGCAAAATTACTTGATCTCTCTGTCTATCTTTCAACGTGCTGGTCGGATGATATGGCAATATTACTTGCTCTCTCTGTCTGTCTTTTAACGTGCTGGTCGGATGATATGGCAATATTACTTGCTCTCTCTGTCTGTCTTTTAACGTGCTGGTTGGATGATATGGCAATATTACTTGCTCTCTCTGTCTGTCTTTTAACGTGCTGGTCGGATGATATGGCAATATTACTTGCTCTCTCTGTCTGTCTTTTAACGTGCTGGTCGGATGATATGGCAATATTACTTGCTCTCTCTGTCTGTCTTTTAACGTGCTGGTCGGATGATATGGCAATATTACTTGCTCTCTCTGTCTGTCTTATAACGTGCTGGTAGGATGATGTAGCATTTATACTTGCTCTCTGTCTGTCTTTTAACGTGCTGGTCGGATGATATGGCAATATTACTTGCTCTCTCTGTCTGTCTTATAACGTGCTGGCAGGATGATGTAGCATTTATACTTGCTCTCTGTCTGTCTTTTAACGTGCTGGTCGGATGATATGGCAATATTACTTGCTCTCTCTGTCTGTCTTATAACGTGCTGGTAGGATGATGTAGCATTTATACTTGCTCTCTGTCTGTCTTTTAACGTGCTAGTAGGATGATATAGCAATATTACTAGCTCTCTCTGTCTGTCTTTTAACGTGCTGGTAGGATGATATGGCAATATTACTAGCTCTCTCTGTCTGTCTTTTAACGTGCCGGTAGGATGATATGGAAATATTACTAGCTCTCTCTGTCTGTCTTTTAACGTGCTGGATGGAATGCTAGACCACTCAACCACGATGCACGCGATTTTTAAAATGTTATTTAAAATATTTTATTTAGGTGGGTGTAACGTTGGTTTCCTGGGCTTTAGTATTTCTAACAACCTGTTATCTAGTTTTCTATCAAACGGGTCTTCGAGATGGACAAAATGTTATTCTTAATATTCTTATTTGTGAAGATGTGATTTTTTTTCAGCAACTTTTCCATCTGTCCTTTCATTATATTTGTGGTAACAATTTCGAAGACGTCCCCAGACCGTGCGACGGAGTTCGTGCACTTGAGTTATCGAGTTCCCCTCAGAGCATCTGAGTATTTCGAGAAGTTCAAAGCACCTATGGGTGTGTTCAGAGTGCAGTAAAAATCTTAACATATTTCTGGGACTGCGTGTCTTTCTTTTTCATTCCCTATTAATTTGGTCAGTCCAGATAAGCTTTATTCAGGGATTACCACGTAGAGTGGGAGATCGAAAGTTGTGGAGAGAAATGATCACTTACGCCAGCAGGCCCGGTACTTGATGCTGACCACGTAGAGTGGGAGCAAGTATTGTCTGCTCTGCATCGTTGATTGGTTGGTTGGTTTATTAATCATCAAATCTTTCCTCATTTCGCCTCAGACAAATCCATTATTATTCTGACCTTCAGTGTATCCCTCAGAGTATCTAATTTGGTTTAATGTAATTACTTTTAATTTATTCCCAGTATCATAACCCCGATTAAGTATTTTGTTGGTTTTAATGCAACAATTACTCAGCTTTTGTTAATGATATATGCAGTTTTACACAGAGAGAACCACATTTACGAGCTCCCTCAAGGCACATAAAAGTTGAAAAAGTGTTAAAATACGAACCGACAGAACATTTTAAGTATGAATAATGGATCAAATGTGTAGTTTAACCACAGCGACCTTGTCACTGAATGTTAGGCAGTCTGTATTTATCACATTTCAAGCTTCAGTGCGTGTTTCGTGTGGAGTTAACTGCAGGTTGCCGTGTTGTAAAAGTTGAATTTATTTGGTTGTGTCGGAAAGCTGGCATTTTCATTATTTAACATATAATGTCTTCGAAATTAGGATTGTCTGACACAATGTCCAGCTATTGCGCCCTTACGTAAAGCTCTGCATAGTGATTAAAAGAGAAACGTGTTTTACAAGGAACGAAATGGTTGCTTACTAAACTGGCATTGTAAATTAAGTTAGGTAAATTCTCATAGTGGAACACATTCAGTAGAGGCTAAGTGTGAGTTGTAAATGGAGGATGGTAAGCGGAAAATGGTAAAAACACTGAAGAACTGAAATAAAGAAACAAATTAAAAACAAGAGATAAATGAGAAGTACTTTGAAAACAAATGATAATGTAAAGAACTTGCAAGATTACAAATAAATGGGAAGAACATTTGTGAAGACAAGTGATAAGTGGAATAAACTATGAAGACATGTGACAGAAGGGCAAAAAAACGTTGAAATCAAGAGATAGTAGGGAATAGCTAAAGAAGGTCTACACTTTCTGCTGTATTCTTCTTTCTATTTGTTTGTATTTTAATTACAATTCAAGCTATGTAAGTGTTTGCCTTACGTCTACTGGCCTTTGTGGGGAGTATGATGTTAGTGACCATATTTTTTAAAACTATCAGTGGTACAGTATGAGTGAGTGAAATGGTCAATATAACTCCAGAGCGCACTACTTTTTCAGGCAAAAATCTTAGAACTAATTATCAAAGGTGTAGTCAATCTCAAACCGATCTTATTGTCAAGTTGTGTTCACAAAGCTCAGGATTAGGAATCTATAAATTGTGAGGAATGAGCACTGGCCTCCTCTATTCAGATGTTGCCGTTTAGTAATGTAACGTTGGATAATATACACAACTTTGCAAAATATATTTATATTAATAAGATATACAGTAAGGGACGCTAAAAAACGGATACGTCCAGGGTCTAGACACTAGAAAAGGCCATGGGTATCATCACCATGTGCCATACCGTCTGGCGCAGACGTTCATGTTCTTTAGCAATCATCTGTCCACAGTGCATATTATTAATTATGACGTTCAATGTGAATCGACACCGAGAGATGTGACAATCATCTTCACTCTTTGTCTTCCGCGATATCTCTTAACCTGTATTTTTTTTTCAGTTGTAGCGAAGTATTCCAGCTTTCCTCTTCTCATGATCTGTTTCAAAAATATCAATTGTTTCTTTCGATTGTTTCTTAGGAGCTCTCTTTTTGTTTTGACCTCTCTGTGAATTTTTCCATTGGTCTTTTTTAGAAACTTTCAACGTTCTTCTGAAAAATCACATCGCTGGGGCCTTTAATAGTCTTTTCATTTATTTGTCTGCTGTTTATGATTCGCTTCCATAGATTAGAATATGCATTATATAGCACATATGTACTCTCTCATTTTTAGTGACATAGACTTATGCACAATATGTTTTTCATTTTCTGAAATGCTACATTGGTTTGTTATATTATGTTTGTTATTTCTGTGGTGCATCTTCCGTCAGCCATGGGGGCCTCGGTAGCCTAGTTGAGAAAACCACCCGACTGGACTACTGACATTTGGACAACCCGTGTTCGATTCCCGCTGGGAAAAGTGTGAGTTGTGCTCGTGGTTTTGAAAAAAAAAATACCCCCGCGGTCGACCCAGCCGTTGGCAGAAATGGGTACCTGGGTATTACCCTGGGAAGGTGAGAAATGTCGCCTCGCATCGTGATTTTCGATGCTTGAAGCGACACTATCAAGAAATCTCTGAACATTTGTGGATAGGCGACCGAGCACATATGGGTGGAAACACGCGTGCTAAGACGCCGGTTCAAGTCTCGTACTTGACTTGACTTGACTTTCTTTAACTTTACTTTTATCTTCCGTCAGATATTATTGCACCAAAGCATTTGAGGCTCTGCACTTGTTTCACATTTGTCCCGCCCGTGGTATAACTTACAAATAACACTGTGCCGCTGGCCGCCACATGGTCACTGAACCAGAACTGGTGAAGATCTCATTCTACCTCTCTAAAGTGACACTGGAAACATATTAATTGGTTTGGTCACTGAGAAAGGCTCGAGGAATGGAAACCCTAGGTAAATTGAAACAACACATTCCTTGTTGAAATGGTTGGTGATTGGCCAAAGACGTAGTTATCTCAACTTGCCGAAAACAATACCACAATACACATTGCGACTAGTGTTGCCCTTCAAAAGACGAACGAAGAAGAAGGGAAGTCGTCAGGAATCCGCGGAACGATGACGTTTTTCTAATAATTAGTTTACGCAGCATGAGATGTCTGAAGTACACCAATGTTCAGCTATACATTTACTAGTTCAGCTACGTAGGAGGAGGTGTCTAGCTCAGCTACGCAGGAGGAAGTGTCTAGCTCAGCTACGCAGTAGGAAGTGTCTAGCTCAGCTACGCAGTAGGAGGTGTCTAGTTCAGCTACGCAGGAGGAGGTGTCTAGTTCAGCTACGCAGGAGGAGGTGTCTAGGTCAGCTACGCATGAGGAGGTGTCTAGTTCAGCTATACAGGAGGAGGTGTCTAGCTCAGCGAAGCAGTAGGAGGTGTCTAGTTCAGTTATACAGAAGGAGGTGTCTAGCTCAGCGAAGCAGTAGGAGGTGTCTAGTTCAGTTATACAGAAGGAGGTGTCTAGGTCAGCTACGCATGAGGAGGTGTCTAGTTCAGCTATGCAGGAGGAGGTGTCTAGTTCAGCTATACAGGAGGAGGTGTCTAGTTCAGCTATACAGGAGGATGTGTCTAGCTCAGCGAAGCAGTAGAATGTGTATTGGTCAGCTACGCACGAGGAGGTGTCTAGGTCAGCTATGCATGAGGAGGTGTCTAGTTCAGCTTACAGAAGGAGGTGTCTAGCTCAGCGAAACAGTAGGAGGTGTCTAGTTCAGCTATACAGGACGAGGTGTCTAGCTCAGCGAAGCAGTAGGAGGTGTATAGGTCAGCTACGCATGAGGAGGTGTCTAGTTCAGCTATACAGGAGAAGGTGTCTAGTTCAGCTATACAGGAGGAGGTGTCTAGATCAGCGAAGCAGTAGGAGGTGTTTAGATCAGCTGTACAGGTGGAAGAGTCTAGCTCAGCTAAGCAGTAGGAGGTGACTAGCTCAGCTAAGCAGTGGGAGGTGTCTAGCTTAGCTAAGCAGTAGGTGTCTAGTTCAGCTAAGCAAGAGGAAGTGTCTAGCTCAGCGAAGCAGTAGGAGGTGTCTAGCTCAGCTGTACAGGTGGAGGAGTCTAGCTCAGCTACGCAGTAGGAGTTGACTAGCTCAGCTAAGCAGTAGGAGGTGTCTAGCTCAGCGAAGCAGTAGGAGGTGTCTAGCTCAGGTAAGCAGGAGGAGGTGTCTAGCTCAGCTAAGCAGTAGAAAGTGTCTAGCTCAACTAAGCAGTAGGAAGTGTCTAGCTCAGCTACGCAGTAGGAGGTGTCTAGCTCAGCTACGCAGGAGGATGTGTCTAGCTCAACTAAGCAGTAGAAGGTGTATAGCTCAGCTAAGCAGTAGGAGGTGTCTAGCTCAGGTAAGCAGGAGGAGGTGTCTAGCTCAGTTAAGCAATAGAAGGTGTCTAGTTCAGATAAGCAGTAAAAGGAAGGTGTCTAGCTCAGATAAGCAATAGGAATTGTCTAGCTCAGATAAGCAGTAGAAGGTGTCTAGCTCAGATAAGAAAGGAGGAGGTGTCTAGCTCAGTTAAGCAATAGAAGGTGTCTAGTTCAGATAAGCAGTAAAAGGAAGGTGTCTAGCTCAGATAAGCAATAGGAATTGTCTAGCTCAGATAAGCAGTAGGAGGTGTCTAGCTCAGGTAAGCAGGAGGAGGTGTCTAGCTCAGTTAAGCAATAGAAGGTGTCTAGTTCAGATAAGCAGTAAAAGGAAGGTGCCTAGCTCAGATAAGCAATAGGAATTGTCTAGCTCAGATAAGCAGTAGGAGGTGTCTAGCCCAGATAGCAGTAGGAAGTGTCTAGCTCAGCTAAGCAGTAGGAAGTGTCTAGCTCAGATAAGCAGTAGGAGGTGTCTAGCTCAGTTAAGCAGTAGGAGGTGTCTAGCTCAGATAGCAGTAGGAAGTGTCTAGCTCAGCTAAGCAGTAGGAAGTGTCTAGCCCAGATAGCAGTAGAAGGTGTCTAGCTCAGATAAGCAGTAGGAGGTGTCTAGCCCAGATAGCAGTAGGAAGTGTCTAGCTCAGCTAAGCAGTAGGAAGTGTCTAGCTCAGCTAAGCAGTAAGTTTCAAATCATGTGCCCAACTTCAAAACGCTATTACTCTCTAACCGTTTGTTAAAAACTTTCGAAATTTTCCAAATGTTATTAGAATGCAAAAGACCCTTTAAATGTATATTTAACAAATATCTTGCAGCTGCAGTTTTCTTAACGCGGCGATATTTCTTTGATGTTTGTCAAAATTGTAAATTGTGAAGCCCTAAAGAATAGAAATTACCGTAGTTGCTGGTCTATGATTAATTTTCACTAGGTAAAGGCGTGGCCGTAATGGGGAAATAACTGGATAAAACAAAACACAAGGAGAATTATTGTCTGCTCAGTTCGAGGACGGACGATAATTTCAAGGTATACCTGTATGTCCAATTTTCATAGTTGTGTGGTCCTGAAAAGGACCGTTTGTTGAACTAATTTAAGGTAATATAGGGGCCAACATTGTGGGGGGTATATACTTTCATTCTGAATCAGACGAGTCTAAAAGATTAATAACTGTTTGGGGTTGAACATTCCACAAACCATCATTTTTCCAATATTCCTCTTCCTGTTTTAAGACGTGGTCTTCACATTTAGCCCAATAATCTTTGTCTATATTTAATAAAGCGAGATTAGCAAGAGTCTTTACATCGCATATTTTGAATGTTGTATTTTCATCTGCCACTTGTCCTTTTAATTTTGCCAAGATTAGTTCTATTGGATTTAAATGAGCATGGTAAGGTGGCAGCCTCAAACTTATATGACCGTGCTCTTGGATAATCTTATCTATTTGAAAAATCTTTGTCCTCTGTTTTTGCTTTACTAGAGATAGTAATTCAGGTTTTAAGTACATGTTATTAAATTGTATGTGCTCCTTTGTGAGCCATATCTTAATAGCATCTTTTGTACTGGATGACGTCGGGACTTTATCTTCAAGTGCAACAATGTTGTGGTGCGCTGCATTGTCCATTATTAGGCAAGATGGTCGATCTAGTGCTGGGAGAACAGAATTTTCAATCCAATGTCTAAATATGTGACCATTCATCTCAGAGTGATAATCCCAATTGTCTAAGGATTTTGAAAGAAAAATGAGCTCTGCATTCTGTATTGGTCCATGTTGTCGACTACCTGCATGAGCAATTATCAAGCGCTGTCCTTTGCTGCTAGGTATTAATCTCTTAATCTTTCCATCTGATGACTGCCATTCCCTTTGGTTAGTGTGGTGAGCATTGATCCATGTTTCATCCAAGTACACAATATCATAACCTTGCTTGCGCACCTCTTTTACTTCACGTAAGTACTTGCTTCTCATGACTACTATATGTGGCTTCTCACAGATGATGTTTCGTCCATTGGAATACTTTCTGAATGTAAAGCCTGCAGCTCTCACATTCCTCCATAATGTAGACTTTGATATTGCAATACTGTTGTTCTTTTTCAGCGATACTTTTAAGTTTCTTATTGTAACAGTTTCATTCATACCCAACATTTTGTGAATTTCACTTCTAATAAGTTCACTGTCGAAATTATCCAACATTTTTGCTCTTCCTTGTGATTTTGTATATTTTGAACATTGACGGTCACGTGCTTGAATCCAACGATTAAATGATCGTTTAGATAAATCCAAAATGTGTCTTGTCCTATTCTCAGGGTTTTCTAAAGAATGAAATAATCTTCCTCGTTTAGCCTCTTTGCAAAAATAGTCATACATTTTTATTGTGATGTTTTGTAAACTGCAGAATTTCATTTTAAGACTCATGATAAATGTTATTGTTCCGCGTCTCCACCTATGAATGAACGGAAATGGAACACACAATGCCTCGTGTTTTCTACAAGTGTCTAATTGTGTCAGACAACTCACGTGGAAAGCGTGCAAAAACGTCAATTGTACCGTGTATGGATTTTTAATCGCTATTTTAAAATTAAAATACTGTAAACATTAAGTTTTGACTACATCAATGGGTCGTTATAAATTTATATAAATCAAATAAGCAACAATAATAACCAAATGTTTTTTTAATGAAATTAATTCCCTGTTGGGTTCTAATCATTATAACTTTACATGCAAATTTTGAAAAAATTACAAAAAGAGATTACAAAGATATCGATTTTAAAAGTTGGGCACATGATTTGAAACGAGCTATAGCTCAGCGAAGCAAGAGGAGGTGTTTATAGTTCGTTCATAAATTCGTGCCCACAGAGTTTATCAATTATCTCGGAAACTGTTTGATCAATTTTTGTAATTCTTTTCATGGAATCTTATTTTTTCACCGACTTTATGTCTGATATTTTTTTCCCTACTGTCATGCATTTAGGAAAATTTTTTGCTACTTTGAGGTATATAAAAATATGATTTTCTTGGCTGTCCTAATTTTTAGGATTTTACAATACTCACATTTGTTGTAATCAACTCACCGTTTAAAAAGGCAAATTTCACGTGCTCTCCACACAATCTTAGCACCATCTCGCGCTCACTGAAACGTAACATGTAAGACGCAATCCACTGAGAGGTTTGTTTGAACATTGTTAGAAAATTTACATAATTTACACTGACATTTAATGTTCAGAGCACACAGTTTGATGTTTTCCTAAAATTGTATAACAAAAGACACAATTTGTTCAAAATTGAGACTACCTTTGTAATAAATGTTATAAAATCTTAAGGTCGGTGAAAAAAATAAGATTTCATGAAAAAGAATTACAGAAATTCATCAGACAGTTTCCGAGATAATTGATAAAATCTGTGGGCACAAATTATATAAACTATAGCTCAGCTACGCAGGAGGAGGTGCCTTGTTTAGCTACACAGTAGGAGATACCTAGCTTAGCTACACAGTCGGAAGTGTCTAGCTCAGCTACACACAGGTACGCAGCTGGAAGTGTATAAAGTAAACCAATAGTCAGCTAACCACATATGGCAGGGGCTGTATTCTTGTATCTTCTGACAGGAATTTGCTGGACACATGTGTTCTATCTCTCCGCATCTATCATAATAATTATTCACATTGCTTCTCTGCTGTTTGTCATTAAAACCCCTAAACAAATTATTTAAGATAAAAAATTATTACAATGGAACAAAAACAAGAACTGGGTAGTGAGTTCACAGAAAAATACAATATTTTGTTCATATCAAGCTCACCCTAATGGTCTTGAAGCAGGACTTTTGACGGTTATAATTACTTGAAAACGAAATGAGGTCGACCTAAAATATAATATGCTCAATACATCAAAGACACCGTAATCCAACATTCACTGACGCAGACAACACAGCCAGACAGCTAGAAACAATCAGATTGGCAGTTAAAAAGAGAGGCGCCTTCATCTGGTCGGTCTACCTCATGATGTTGATAGAACGTTCATTCTCACATCAAAAGTCAGGCAATGATTTCATATTAGGTTGAACTTTGCGGGCGGCCACTTTCTTAATTATAAAGAACTAGTCACTCGTAATACAAGTGTCCGAACGTCTGACAGTAACGATAACGGTGACCGTCTTCTTTAACTTTTCTTTGACAGTTTGTAGCTCTCTTCTTCTTCTTCTTCTTTCCTTCCTCATCTGCCTTTCAGCGTCGAGGGGAGATATAATTTGCGGTCTTTTGCTCTTATGTTCGCCTCTGCTGCTGTTATGTTTCCTAGTGCTTCTAATATTCCATCGATCCATCTTTTTCGTGGTCGACCCTTGGGTCTGTTGTTCTCACAACGTTTGTTGAAGGCTCGTTGTGTTGTGTTTTGTTCTTTCTGCCTTGCTTTGAGACGTGTTTACTGCATTTTCTTGCTCTTTCCTACCTTATTTTGCTATAGAAATATTGAGATGTAGTCCATGCATTTGCTTGCTCTGTCTACTTTTTTTGCTATAGAAATATTGAGATGTATGTAGTCCCTGCATTTGCTTGCTCTATCCACCTTTTTTGTTATAGAAATATTGAGATGCAGTACCTGCACTTGCTTGCTCTTTATACTTTTTTGCTATAGAAATATTGAGATGCAGTACCTGCACTTGCTTGCTCTTTATACTTTTTTGTTATAGAAATATTGAGATGCAGTACCTGCACTTGCTTGCTCTTTATACTTTTTTGCTATAGAAATATTGAGATGCAGTCCCTGCACTTGCTTGCTCTATCCACTTTTTTTGCTATAGAAATATTGAGATGCAGTCCCTGCACTTGCTTGCTCTATCTACTTTTTTGCTATAGAAATATTGAGATGCAGTCCGACCTTTGTTTGCTAGATCTACAGTATGTCTACTATGTCTTTTTTAATTTCGTAAAATAAACAGTTTTTATTTTGTGCGCAGCCAATTGTTGATCGCCTATTGGAATAATTGGGAGCCGCGATAGCTCAGTGGTTAGTGAACTGGGCTACAAAGGACAAGAGGTAGGGTTCGATCCCAACCGACGACTTCCGGTTCACCCAGCCTTTAATGGGTACCGGATTTTTTCTGGGAAAGTAAAGCGGCACAGGCGTAATACCGACCACATTACCCTAAAATTCATGTGCCGAAGGTCTGTAAAATTTATGGTCACTAACACCATATTCCCTATACGCCACTTGTGACGGAGGTACTTTACCTTTTTTTTTTACTATTGGAATAATTACTTCTGGTAAGTCTATATGTTTCTTCCTGTTTTTGTTATTATATTAAGAATAACAAAGATTTTTCCGTAAGTTCGTTTTAATGTAATCCATGTGTCATTTATTTTGTTTCCCTCTAAATCATAAACTTCTTTTTTAGCTAAAAATTTTCAAATGTTCCCTCTATTATGGTATTTTTGATAATAGTGGGCTTTTGTTACATTCCTGTTCTAAATTGTTTACAGCATTACAAAATAAGTCTCTTTTCATCGATCTACTTTTTTCTGCAGTTTCTTCATGTTTATTTCCGTTTCTTCCACTTCCTTCATGCTTTTTTTCCTGTTCGGTTTTGGAGATGTAGTCTGTAGAGGTTAATGGACTGTACGAGTTAATGCTCTGACACTCATCCGCAATGAGATGAGTCAACCCGGTGCATCCAGTTCAGCTGACATTTTTTAGTCCACACTTAATACTACGAGCGACGAGGGCGAAAAAAAGGCAGGAGACAAATAATAATAAATGAATATTATTATAGAGGGAAACTTCCGAGGCGATAATCAGTGAATCAATTCAGAGGAAGAGGTGTGTTTACAGCACTCGGAAAAAATGACAAATAATCAACAACAGAAAAAATTATGGACCAAGGCAGGATCGAACCCGTACTCAGTGGCACAGCGCCTTGTCACGAAAAGCCAAACGCTAGGGAACACTGCCACTCAGCTAACTAAAAAAAAATTAGCTTCGTAGGCAATGTCTTTTCGCGAAGGCTTTCCCATGACTATAGCATAAGGCTGCGATCACAGCTCGGACATATTTTTCCTGTTAAGACAAGTATCTCCCGGATAGGGTAGGGCTGAATACTTGCGTTGCCGACAAACATTTAGGACGAAACAGCACGAATAGTAGTTTCCAGTATACCTCTACATACCTCTTCCTCTGAATTGATTCACCTCGGAAGTTTCCCTCTATAATAATATTCATTTATTATTATTTGTCTCCAGTCTAAAACCACTGGAAACTACTATTCGTGCTGTTTCGTCCTAAATGTTTGTCTGCAACGCAAGTATTCAGCCCTACCCTATCCGGGAGATACTTGTGTTATAGAGTTAGCTAAGGAAGCTTAGAGAGAGCAGATAATTTAGTCCTTACCGCTTCTCAAGAGACAGATATCAGTATCATATAGTGGCGACCAGCAGAATAGAAGTATGGTATTTTCCAGAATACAAGTTAGTCACAAGTTGTAGAGGGTGGGTAGTGGACACCCACCGAAGTAGAGAGGGTCATGACTTGGCCTAGACATAATAGTTGAGGGGGATTTTCCATGAATCTCCACTCGCCCAGTTGTTGTGAGGGTGACCATCACATACATAACACGCATCAACCTCGTGATGTTGTTGTAAAATCTCCACGATTGTCCATGCAAGTTCGTTGTTATTGTGAGTGACCACCACGCAGTTAGCAAGTGGAACCCATGACTTTGGCCGACTGATAAATAAGTTGTTATTGTCAAAGTCATGGAACGGTCAAGTGGTCATCCAGCTACCAGGATGAAGTAATATTATTCCAAATAGGTCAAGCTGGCGGTAAGTTCAGATGAGTCACAGATAGTGGACACCTCGACACTAATGCATGTGACCAGCAAGTGGTCACTCGGCAGCAGCTGATTGGCTGCTGGGCCTCGGGACGTAGAGAGTTGTTGAGTACTTAATGTCCTGCACAACAGATAAGTTCAACAAGTCAGAGAGGTAGTCAAAGATAGTCAGAGGAACAGAAGAAAAGTTAGTAGTCAGAGCCAGTCAAAAGGTTAGAAGTAGAAACATTTAGACAAGAAGCAGTTAAGCAGTTTAGAAACAGTTAGAGTCAAAGCAGTTAGAAAGTTAACAATTAGAAGTTTAGTTAATAAGTTTTTATTGAGTCAGCAAATTCAGTAAGAATCATCAAGTTATAGTTATAAGTGTGAAGTACCTTTGGAAGTCATTGATATATTACTAAGACACTGGAGAAGTTATCAGTAGAAGTTAATGAACATATGACATTAGTGCTGTGCAAGTTGTTTTTACAAGTGTCCAAGAATTGTGTTATATTGTGCTTCATATATTCTCACAAGTGTAAGTAGACCATGCATAATAAATTGTATGACATGGATGCTGGAATATCTTCATAACCACACGGCGACTTGCCTCCGAAGTATTCCTAAATTAATGAACATTAATTTAATAATTGCATCCAAGACTATAGATCACGTGTACCAGGAGAATAAATCAATAAACTTGATTATAATTGTCGTAACAAGAAAGACCCTGTTATGAATTTACATAATGTTACCTCAATATTGTGATGTGCTGTGACCATTAAAGAAAGATAAAGATATACTACAACAAAGAACAAGTCAACGCTATTACACTTGTCTTAACATGAAAAACATTTCCGAGCTGTGATCGCAGCCTTATGCTATAGTCATGGGAAAGCCTTCGCGAAAAGACATTGCCTACGAAGCTAATTATTTTAGTTTGCTGAGTGGCAGTGTTCCCTAGCGTTTGGCTTTTCGTGGCAAGGCGCTATGCCCCTGAGTACGGGTTCGATCATGCCTTGGTCCATATTTTTTTCTGTTGTTGATTATTTGCAATTTTTTCCGAGTGCTGTAAACATACCTCTTCCTCTGAATTGATTCACGAAAAAAAGGCACCAGGGTCAGTAAGTTGTGACCTGACACACGCACAAGGTTGACATACTTCATCTTTGACAGGCTGGACCTTCGTTTAACGTTGGAGTTTTCCGTTTCGTCTTGGGGAGCCATTCACTGAGACTGTTGAGCTCGTCCTACTAGTGGTTTCTCTCTGAGTGCTCTCGTAAAGTCTTTCCTTCTCGTCGTGTGGAGCCATTCACTGAGACTGTTGAGCTCGTCCTACTAGTGGTTTCTCTCTGAGTGCTCTCGTAAAGTCTTTCCTTCTCGTCGTGGGGAGCCATTCACTGAGACTGTTGAGCTCGTCCTACTAGTGGTTTCTCTCTGAGTGCTCTCGTAAAGTCTTTCCTTCTCGTCGTGGGGAGCCATTCACTGAGACTGTTGAGCTCGTCCTACTAGTGGTTTCTCTCTGAGTGCTGTCGTAAAGTCTTTCCTACTCGTCGTGGGGAGCCATTCACTGAGACTGTTGAGCTCGTCCTACTAGTGGTTTCTGTCTGAGTGCTGTCGTAAAGTCTTTCCTTCTCTCATTGTCGGAGCCATTCACTGAGACTGTTGAGCTCGTCCTACTAGTGGTTTCTCTCTGAGTGCTGTCGTAAAGTCTTTCCTTCTCGTCGTGGGGAGCCATTCACTGAGACTGTTGAGCTCGTCCTACTAGTGGTTTCTCTCTGAGTGCTGTCGTAAAGTCTTTCCTTCTCGTCGTGGGGAGCCATTCACTGAGACTGTTGAGCTCGTCCTACTAGTGGTTTATGTCTGAGTGCTCTCGTAAAGTCTTTCCTTCTCTCATTGTCGGAGCCATTCACTGAGACTGTTGAGCTCGTCCTACTAGTGGTTTATGTCTGAGTGCTCTCGTAAAGTCTTTCCTTCTCGTCGTGTGGAGCCATACACTGAGACTGTTGAGCTCGTCCTACTAGTGGTTTATGTCTGAGTGCTCTCGTAAAGTCTTTCCTTCTCTCATTGTCGGAGCCATTCACTGAGACTGTTGAGCTCGTCCTACTAGTGGTTTATGTCTGAGTGCTCTCATAAAGTCTTTCCTTCTCGTCGTGTGGAGCCATACACTGAGACTGTTGAGCTCGTCCTTGTAGTGGTTTCTCTCTGAGTGCTGTCGTAAAGTCTTTCCTTCTCTCATTGTCGGAGCCATTCACTGAGACTGTTGAGCTCGTCCTACTAGTGGTTTCTGTCTGAGTGCTGTCGTAAAGTCTTTCCTTCTCTCATTGTCGGAGCCATTCACTGACACTGTTGAGCTCGTCCTACTAGTGGTTTCTCTCTGAGTGCTGTCGTAAAGTCTTTCCTTCTCGTCGTGGGGAGCCATTCACTGAGACTGTTGAGCTCGTCCTACTAGTGGTTTATGTCTGAGTGCTTTCGTAAAGTCTTTCCTTCTCGTCGTGTGGAGCCATACACTGAGACTGTTGAGCTCGTCCTACTAGTGGTTTATGTCTGAGTGCTCTCGTAAAGTCTTTCCTTCTCTCATTGTCGGAGCCATTCACTGAGACTGTTGAGCTCGTCCTACTAGTGGTTTATGTCTGAGTGTTGTCGTAAAGTCTTTCCTTCTCGTCGTGTGGAGCCATACACTGAGACTGTTGAGCTCGTCCTTGTAGTGGTTTCTCTCTGAGTGCTCTCGTAAAGTCTTTCCTTCTCTCATTGTCGGAGCCATTCACTGAGACTGTTGAGCTCGTCCTACTAGTGGTTTCTCTCTGAGTGCTCTCGTAAAGTCTTTCCTTCTCTCATTGTCGGAGCCATTCACTGAGACTGTTGAGCTCGTCCTACAAGTGGTTTATGTCTGAGTGTTGTCGTAAAGTCTTTCCTTCTCTCATTGTCGGAGCCATTCACTGAGACTGTTGAGCTCGTCCTACTAGTGGTTTATGTCTGAGTGTTGTCGTAAAGTCTTTCCTTCTCTCATTGTCGGAGCCATTCACTGAGATTGTTGAGCTCGTCCTACTAGTGGTTTATGTCTGAGTGCTGTCGTAAAGTCTTTCCTTCTCTCATTGTCGGAGCCTTTCACTGAGACTGTTGAGCTCGTCCTACTAGTGGTTTATGTCTGAGTGCTGTCGTAAAGTCTTTCCTTCTCTCATTGTCGGAGCCATTCACTGAGACTGTTGAGCTCGTCCTACTAGTGGTTTCTCTCTGAGTGCTGTCGTAAAGTCTTTCCTTCTCTCATTGTCGGAGCCATTCACTGAGACTGTTGAGCTCGTCCTACTAGTGGTTTATGTCTGAGTGCTCTCGTAAAGTCTTTCCTTCTCTTATTGTCGGAGCCATTCACTGAGACTGTTGAGCTCGTCCTACTAGTGGTTTATGTCTGAGTGCTGTCGTAAAGTCTTTCCTTCTCTCATTGTCGGAGCCATTCACTGAGACTGTTGAGCTCGTCCTACTAGTGGTTTATGTCTGAGTGCTGTCGTAAAGGCTTTCCTTCTCTCATTGTCGGAGCCATTCACTGAGACTGTTGAGCTCGTCCTACTAGTGGTTTATGTCTGAGTGCTCTCGTAAAGTCTTTCCTTCTCTCATTGTCGGAGCCATTCACTGAGACTGTTGAGCTCGTCCTACTAGTGGTTTATGTCTGAGTGCTGTCGTAAAGTCTGTCCTTCTTTCATTGTCGGAGCCATTCACTGAGACTGTTGAGCTTGTCCTACTAGTGGTTTCTCTCTGAGTGCTCTCGTAAAGTCTTTCCTTCTCGTCGTGTGGAGCCATTCACTGAGACTGTTGAGCTCGTCCTACTAGTGGTTTCTGTCTGAGTAATGTCGTAAAGTCTTTCCTTCTCTCATTGTCGGAGCCATTCACTGAGACTGTTGAGCTCGTCCTACTAGTGGTTTCTCTCTGCGTGCTCTCGTAAAGTCTTTCCTTCTCGTCGTGTGGAGCCATTTACTGAGACTGTTGAGCTCGTCCTACTAGTGGTTTCTCTCTGAGTGCTCTCGTAAAGTCTTTCCGTCTTCCGATGACAACTGTTAGGTGGCAGTGGTTTGTCTTTCCGGGGTGTCCTACCACGTGGATAGAGCTTTGAACAAGACTCTTAATTGCATGGCTTCCCCATTACTGCATATGTGCCGTGCTCGCTATCGGTGTGTAAACTGGAAATGCGATATTGCACTTGGTAATGGACACCTAGGTGTGTCCATGTTGGGTGGAATTAAACATTTAAGTTATAGTCAAGGTAATCAGACCGCATATGCGTCATCATCACCATCATTATCAAGTACTGGGACTGCTGTAGATGATCATGTCCATCCACAACTTTCGATCTGGACAGTTATTTATCATTTCCGTTGTTGACCTTCTGCCAAGCCATTCTTTTAAGCTGTCTGGTATTTTTTTCTCTTTGCTTCCCTCTATCTCTTCGTCCCTCAAATTTCCCAGTTGTTATAATATATTCCAGCTGTTCTGTTCTCATTACTCGGCCAAAAAATGATGATTGTTTCTTCTCAATATTGGAAATTAGCTCTCACTTTGCTTTGGCCTCTTTCAGAACTTTCTCATTACTCTTCTTAGCTGTCCATGGTATTCTCAACATTCTTCTGTAAAATCACGTTTTTACATAGATTCCAGTAAGTTTCTTGTCTGTTGTCCTATTTTCCATGATTCGCATCCATATGTTAAGACTGACTTTACATAACATTTAAAAACTCTTTTTCTTGCTTCTTTTGTCAAAAAATTAATTGCATAGTATCTTCCTAATTATCTGGAAAGCTGATTTTGCCTGAGCCATTATGCATCTCACCTCAGTTGTACATCTTCTATCTGAGGTTAACAAAGTTCCCAATTTTATTTGAATTAAAATTTAAATTCATTTACCTGTTTTAATATTGTTCCACTTGTCTTTATTTTGCACTGAAGTGATGTCTTTTTCTTTGTCGTTACCATTACTTCTGTCTTTTTTGCTATTAAGGCTGAATCCTTTATTTTTGCTTTCTTTCACCTTAATGTCTAATATTCATTGTTTGTAACTCATTTTCACTGTTAGCGATTAAGACTGTATCATCAGCATACCTTAGATTATTTATACTATGGCCTCCGATTGTTATTCCAGGCATGCCCTTTATGGATCTTAAAATAATCTCGCTATAAATATTAAACAAATCTGGTGACAGCACACAACCTTGCCTAACACCCTGTTTTATTTATTGAAACATTTCCAATTGGTTTCCAGTTCTTGTGGTCACTGTTTTTTGCCAGTACATGTTTTTTATTATTCTTAGATCTTTGCTGTCTACGTTTATGCTTTCTAAAATTGTGATTATTTCTTGGTGCTTTACTTTATCAAATGCTTTGGTATAATCTATGAAACATATGTATAGATCTGTTTTCACTTGTATGGCTCTTTCTATTAAAGATATTATGATATATATGGCATTGCTCGTTCCTTTAATTCCAACAAAACCACAATGTTCATCGCTAATTTCTGGACTAATTGTGTTTCGCACTCTTCGAATGATGATTCTTAGTAATATCTTAGTCATATGACTCATAAGGCTTATTGTGCGGTGATTATCACATTCAATCACCCCTGATTTCTTTGGTAGGTCTATGAATATTGATTTGAGCAGGTCTTCTGGTATATATCCGGTGTTGTAGATATCATTCAATATTTTTGTTATTACATGTATTTCTATTCCAAAATCACCCATGGCTTCAATCTTTTCTTTAGTTATATTATGTGGTCAGGAGCTTTTCCTGCTTTCATATTGCGCAAGGCGTCTTCCACTTCTTCTTTGAGTATTTCTGGTCCTTCTCCATTATCCTCAATATTTACTTCTTTTCGTTCGTCATTATAAAGATTTTTATTAATGTATTCTGTCCATCGTTCCTTTATGCTTTCTAGTTCAATCAACAGTTATCCTTCATTTGACCTTAAACATCCAGTTTTTGATTGCGTTTTTATTCCTGTTAATTCTTCAATTGTTTCTATATAACTTCGGCATCTCCTTTTTTTTTTTGCATTTCAATGTCTTTGCATCTCTGTTTTAGCCATACTTATTTTGCTTCATTGCATTTTATTGCAATTTCTTTATTTAATCTCTTATATTCATCTTTATTTCTTCTTCTTGTGTCCATTAGCTGCAAAATATCACCTGTCATCCATTTCTTTCTTGAATTTGTCCTCACTGATGGTATGAAAAGCGCTGATTAAAAGTAGATAATTTAGCATGGTTGTATGTATGATTTGTATATTTAGTAGTAGGCTGTATATTTAGTATTTCAAAGTAGTTTACGAGTAATTGTTTGTGTTACATATTAATTTGCGCTGATAAAATATCTTGCGTATGTACATACGTACGCACACGCGTAAGCGCGCACGCAAGCGCACACATACATAAACACACACACAATTATACACACAATCACATACACACACACACATACCAGGCTTAGTGTGATACACATTTTGAATCGCTGCGGAAATTTCTGAGAAAGTTCCCTGGTTGAGAAAGTTTCCTGGTTGAGAAAGTTCCCAGGTTGAGAAAGTTTCCTGGTTGAGAAAGTTTCCTGGTTGAGAAAGTTTCCTGGTTGAGAAAGTTTCCTGTTTAGTGTTTGCAGATTTTTTAAAATGTGTACCTTTAGCAACACATATCCAGTCTTCTGAGATCTTTTTTTTTTTTTTGCAAGTTGGAGAAGAACGGGTATGCCACTGCAGTCGCCACGTGATGTACAGTTCAAAATTTTAACTAAAACCACCTCACCTCTGATGGGTAATACATTCCCATCAGTTCTTTATTAGACGTTCCTTTGTACGTGTTTAATTTTCTGCTTGTCAGTTCTAGTTTTCTTCTCTGCCCATAATTACATTTTTAACGCCATTTCTTACTACAAATTTCACTTCTTTGTTCTCGTCATTTGTTATATAAAAAAGTAAAGTACCCCCGTCACGCCAAGTGGCGTATAGGGAAATATGGTGTTAGTGACCCTATATTTTACAGACCTTCAGCACATGATTTTTGGGGTAATGTGGTCAGTATTACGCCCGTGCTGCTTTACTTTCCCAGAAAAAAATCCGGTACCCATTTAAGGCTGGGTGAACCCGGAAGCCGTCGGTTGGGATCGAACCCTACCCCTTGTCCGTGGTAGTCCAGTTCACTAACCACTGAGCTATCGCGGCTCCCTCATTTGTTATATATTCTACTATATTTTCTTACTACGTTATGTCCTTTTAAAAGATTCGGCAAATTGTCACATTGACATACAATAACTAGTAATGTCAACTACCTTCCTATGTGTTTAAGGCATTATTACTGCTTATTGTAGACGTATAAAAAAAATCGTTCCGTAATGGACCTAATTGAAGTTATTAGATGCTTGTAGAATGTAGCAATATTCATCTTATTTCCGAAATTACTGCGCACTTCACTTGAAAGTTGCATGATTTTTACTATGTAATATCTAAGTAAATGAAGACCGAAGTTTTAGATGTCTACTACGCGTCACACTTTCTGTTTGCCCCAGCGGTAGGCGTGTAGAGCTGACAAGATGACAGCGTCACGTTTGTCGTTCCAGAAAAGGACAGACGATACTTATCTTTTCTTCAAGTGCTGCTAATAATTACATAATATATTTCGCAACTCGTAAGTAATCAAACTGCAATTACACGCTGGCAAATACAATACCGACTCCTAGTATAAAATATGATTGGATTAGAAACGACGATTATATATTGTAGGTATATTACTCCTATCGATTTACCAGAAGATGCAGTGAGTATAAGCCAATTATTCTTGTATATAGGACTATCATTATTATACTTGGACAGTGTCCATTAAAATTCACATCTTTTGCATTATTACTCAAGAGGTCTCAGAACAGCACCGGAACCCCGCAGCACAGAGACCTCATATGTGATTATTTAAGAAGCTGATTATACACATTTAAAAAAAAATAATGATCGCAAGAATTATACTTTTATGCAGCAACATATAACCTACTTTTTTTTTTATTTTACAACTACATGAAGTCTAAAATGTTCAACTTGAATACAAGGTATATGTTTTATAACATGTCTTCGAAATGTCACTGGATGTCATTTGAGGGGTGGGGGGAGTGTTGTCTTAGAAAAATATCACTCCGTTTCATAATGGATTTGAAGTAAATTTGAAACTGATCGCTATATTTACGCCTACTATGCATTGCGTTAGTCGTTGGTAAATGGCAAGATCAATATTCCTGTAACCATATAACAGATCTATTTATATTAAAGCAAACACACGTAAGCCAATAGCTATCATCTCCCCATAGAAGTACACAACACCGGACAAATCAAAGGTGAAAGAGCACAGTGAGTCATACCCATCTCCTGAATTCGGGGTCAGTGGACCATCATCATCATCATCATTGAGTTCCGTCTCCACAACGAAGGTTGGCTACCATGGAGCGCCATTCCACTCTGTCTCTTGCTTTGATGGTGCAGATTATCGTAGGTTGACTTGTCCATCTTTTGATGTTACTCGACCATGTTAGTCTTGTTCTGCCTCTTTTACCTTGTATTTTCCCTTCCAATATTACTTTATTAGGCTGTTGTGTCTTTTAACGTGCCCCAACAATTTTATTTGTCTTGTTTTGTGTTTAGTAGTTCTCTTTTAATTTTTAGTTGTTTTAAAACTTCATCGTTTGTTTTCTTTTTTCCATTCAATTCTACTTATTCTTCTATAAATCCACATTTCAAAAACTTCAGTTTTCTGTTCTGTTTTCTTTTCTAATGTCCATGTTTCTGTACCATACAGGAATATTGAGAGGATGTAACATTTTGCTATTCTTAGTTTTAGTCCTGGTGTTATTTGTTTTGATGTTAGTATATTTTTCATGGCATTAAAATTAATTTTTGCCAAACCTATTCTTTTGTTTATTTCAGTTATACATTTTTGTCCCAGGTAGTTGTAGCTCTGAACTGTCTCCAGGTGTATTCCTTCAACTTTGATATATATTTGTAGGTCTTGAGAAATTTCTTTGTTTATGATCATAGTTTTAGTCTTATTGATATTCATATCTAGCCCATATTTTTTTGCTCGACCTGTTTATTACATTATGTAATTGATGTAGATCTTTATGATTTTCTGCTAGTATCATCAGAATATTTTAGGCTATTGATTATCTTTCCAGCGAACGAAAGATAGATAGATAGATTATCTTTCCATTAATGAATGTCAGTGGACCAGGAATGATCAAGTCTAGATCATCCCCTGGATGTTGCTATGCAAACAATGTATTTTGCCTGGCAAAACGAGCAAGCACTGAAATATGAAGAAAATCCACAGTACTCAAAAAGTACCCGAAGTGCTGGGCTGTAAGACACAAAATATAGATGTTAGCTGTAAATCTCAATACAAAGCTATTATGCATTTTTTTGCATCTCCATTTAAATTATTCTTTTGGCTTAAATAGTTTATAATATATATATCTTGTTTACCATCACATCCCTTCTTTATGTTACATCAAGAAATTAGATATTGTTAGAATCTCTCTCTCTCTCTCTCTCTCTCTCTCTTCTCTCTCTCTCTCTTTCTCTCTCTCTCTCTCTGCGATCAAGACTCAATCAGAGTAGGATTCCAGACTCTCTCATGAAGTCAGCCGTCTGTTTAAGCGAATCGATTGCCCCATATAGTTTTTCTTCCAGGGAGGTGGGTGTGGACCACATTGCTCTTTTCAGGTCTGTGTACTGGGGGCAATCCTGTAGAACATGTTTTGTTGTCATATTGTTCAGTGTACAGTGGCATCTCTGCCTCTCCGGTTGTGACTACATCTATCAGCTTTGCTGGGATGGAATTTTTAATAAGTATAAGAATTCCACCCTTGTGACCTTCCCTGTCTTGTCTAAATGTTTGGTAGCCCCTGATCATAAATCTATGCTGAGGATTGAGATGAGTTTCCTGGGTGCAGGCAACGTCTATCTCCTCCTCTGCTAGTCTGATTGTTAGAGCTTGTTTTTTGTGGTATATGCCCTCCGCATTCCAGTGTATTATATTCAGCTGTTTCTTGAAGCCTTTCCGATCAGCGGTAGTTTTTATCATAATTAGAGTTTGTTAGATCCAGTCTGATTTATTACTTGTTAAAAAGTTGCACTGTATGCTGCGCCAGTGGCCCACTGCATCCGATTTCAGCCAGCATTTTATTCAGGTTTGCTTTCCTTAGCCTTTGATTGTCCTCAATCTTCCTGCAAGGCAGCAGATTGTCTTTTCTGTATGGGGATTCTGCCCTTATATGGTCGGCCCTCCCAGGTTTACGAGCACCATCTGCCCAAGCTTTATGTAGTAATTAGTTGGTGATTGGACCATCACCATCACACATCAAACAACAGACTATAAGACCCTCCTAACTATCACGAACTTCCGGGAATCTCACCGATGCTGACAAGTCATGTTATGACAAGTATTTTAGACTAAAAGTTCTACCAGATATAAACTAATATGTGATGAAACATGTAATTTCGCAGGTCGCAGTTACACCGATAAAGAGAGTTCGTGCTTTTCTTTTTCGTTGAAAAGAAGACTGCTTCGATATCCACTTTTTAAATAATTTATTGTCTTTAGTGCCCTACTTGTTCGTACTTCATATACTAATATAGGTCGTTCGTCTTTCTGTAACACTTTCAATTAACATCTACCTTTGAGGTGTTCCATCACACGAAAACATATTTATTTATTTACTATCCTCATATTCCTACCAATGTAGATAAGTATAGATAGGAAGTTTTACTGCAGGGATCTTCGCCGGTGAAGCGGACTACGTGCATAAGATCTTTTTTTTTCATACGCCAGCTTTTACCTCTTACAATGTCCCTAGAGACTAGGAACTGAATTTTGCGTGTTAATCCATTTTTACCTGGCAGCTGTGTGCACAGGGGTCCCTCGCCACACGGGCAGATAACGCAGTCTTCAGAGGTACTCATATTTTTTCCGTCGATGAGTAATCAACGTTTCAAGCCGGGCCTCGCTGCTGAGACCAGGGGTGGTTGCCGCAGAGAAAAACCATAGATAAAAATCCCAACTGGGGGAACCGGGATTTGAACTCACAACCACTCTGTCACGAGTCCGGCGTCTTGCCTCGAGACCAACCAGTCCTCCATGTGATCTGAAATCCTCTACAGTGTGCGCAATAGTGTATTCTGCGTTGATTGCAATATACATCATCATTGGAATACGGGTCAATATGGCGGATAGACGGCAAGAACAACTGAGGCATAGTCTGAAACGTGTTCTTTGTTGCAGTTTCCTCATATTCCAAGTCCGGCTTGCTGCCGGAGCTATTGAGTTTAGTGCTCTGTACTCGCCGTGAGCTGTGTGTTTCATCCGGATTGTGTTTCGATATTCCGATTGCTTACGATGAATGATGATGTCGTATGAGGAAGGACAATTCATTTGCGTTCACTTTCGGTGCCGCTTGGCCTTATGTCCTTTGACGTGTGCTGTAACTGCTATGATGGGGACTGCAACGGCCTTTCTTTATTTGGATCCTTCCATGAGATGAAATGATAATTCGGATTATTCCACTGGCACGAGCGGGTGAACAATTATGGATTTTAGTTCCTTTGCAGTGATATCGTGGCCTTCGACTAACAATAACCATAACATTTCTACCATCACAAATTACAATATCACATAATAAAGTACAAATATTAAAATAAAAATATCGGGCGGTCTGTATAAACACCGGACGTACATGATCCTGGAAATAGTCAATCACAGAACACAATAAACACATTTATATATATAAATACCCGCCTACGTTTCTATCCGTCTACGTGTCTGTTATAGATATTTGTTGACCGTGTCTGTCCGCCCACACCGTCTATATAAAAAAAAAGTAAAGTACCCCCGTCATGCCAAGTGGCGGCGTATAGGGAATATGGTGTTAGTGACCATAAATTTTACAGACCTTAGGCACATGATTTTTCGGGTAATGTGGTCGGTATTACGCCTGTGCCGCTTTACTTTCCCAGAAAAAAATCCGGTACCCATTAAAGACTGGGTGAACCGGAAGCCGTCGGTTGGGATCGAACCCTACCCCTTGTCCTTTGTAGTCCAGTTCACTAATCACTGAGCTATCGCGGGTCCCACACAGTCTGTATAGAAGATGATATACATTTTTAAATATTACGCCTAAGTGTAATTTCTGTCAGGACGGGTAATGTTACCTGCTGCTGTATGCAGTAAACAATGCAACCTGAGGCTACCTTGCATGTATGAACGGGTGAGTAAAAGGCTAATAGAGGGTACCCTGAAGTAAACGACCCCACTGCCTTGTGGGTAAGACTTTTAGTCAAAGGCTAGCGGAGCCAACCGTAAACAAACCGACGGAAGGCAATAGAAAACCACCGTCGTCATTTCTTTGTACAATCATGAATCACCACAATAATATAAATCACGACAACAACGTTAAGGGGGGAAATCATGTGCTACAGGTGATACCCGATCGTCATCAAGCTACTGTAAGCAAAATAAAGATAAAAAAGACTCTAAAGATAGGTACTTGGAATGTGAAAACATTTATGCAGAACGGTAAACTGGAAAACATCAAACAAGAAATGAAAAGAATGGGTTTAGATTTATTGGGACTTAGCGAAATGAGATACTATGGATCAGGGGAGATATATTCTGATGAACATAAAAAAATCTTTTCTGGAGGTACTGAACACCAAAGAGGAGTAGGTATCATCTTGGATGCAGAAAGAGCCAGAACAATTTTTCCGCCAATATCTGACAGAATCCTTTTAGTGAAATTGAATGGAAAACCAATAGACATAAATCTCTTACAAGTTTATGCACCAACAGCAGACAGTCTAGAGGAAACAATTGATAAATTTTAAGAGTTAAATAAGGCACTTCGTGAATGTAAACCACATGAAAACACTATAGTTCTAGGGGATCTCAACACAAAAGTAGGAAAGGAAAGAGTTGAGGAAGTAGTTGGTCATTTTGGCTTAGGCGAGAGGAATGAAAGAGGTGAGAAACTTATTGACTGTGCAAGAACACACAACATGATGATAGGAAACGCCTGGTTTAAGCAACATCCAAGACGTCTGTGAACATGGAAAAGCCAGGAGACAACGCACGTAATCAAATTGATTGCATAATGATAAACAATAGATTTAGAAACAGTCTGGTGTGTGTGAAAACTATACCAGGGGCAGATTGCAATAGTGATCATGTACCAGTTGTGGGAAAGCTTAGAGTAAAATTAAAAGCAGTAAGACGGGCCTCAGCTAACAAACATCAAGTTAAATTTAGATTTACTCAAATCAGACAAGAAGTTGCAAGACAAATATGAAATCACAATTCAGAACCAGTACAATGCAATAGAGAAAATACAAAGTATTGATGAACAGTGGGAAATGTTAAAAGAATCAATGCAACAAACATCAATTATAACCGGAACACGATCATTCAATCTCATAGAACGAGAAACGAACATGACAGACATTTGAAGAGCCCAGGTGTACTAACGTACTTTTATCAAATGCATTATATATACTTTGTTAACCTCAGATGGAAGATGTAAAACAGAGGTAAGCTGCAGAATGGCTCAGGCAAAAACCTGAAAATGAAATTTCCAAAAAATGAGGAAGATACTATGCAATCCATTTTTGACAATCATCATCTTTATCATGTGCCATACCGGTTGGCGTAGGCGATCATGTCCTTCCACAATCTTCTATCTACAGTGCATCGTATCAGTTCAGTTGTTGTCTGTTTTCCATGCCATGAAACCAAGCTATTCAGTATTTCCTCTCTTTGTCGTCCGCGATCTCTCTTTCCTTTTATTTTGCCAGTTGTAACCAAGTATCCCAACTTTCCTCTTCTCATGATGTGCCCGAAAAATGTTGATTGTTTCTTTTTTCTGATGTTTTTAGGAGTTCCCTTTTTGTTTTGACCTCTTTGAGAACTTCCTCATTGGTCTTTTTAGCTGTCCAGGGAATTTTCAACATTCTTCTGAGAAATTCCATCTCTGTGGCCTCTAATCGTCTTTTCATTTGTTTGTCCACTGTCCATGATTCACTTCCATTTGTCAGAATTGGTTCTATATAGCACCGATGAACTCTCTTTCTCATTTCTATTGACATAGATTTGTTGCATAAGATATTTTTCATTTTCCGAAATGCTATTTTGGCCTGAGCTATTCTGCTTTTTTATTTCCGTGTGCATCTTCCATCCGATGTTATTATTGTGCCCAAGTATTTGACGCGTTGCACTTGTTTCAAATTTGTCCTGTTTATTTGTATGCTGCATGCTGGTGATGATTGTTTCTTTGTTATGACCATTACTTCTGTTTTCTTATTATTCAGACGAGACCTTTCTTTTACTATTAAGTCTATCATTTCTTGTAGTTCATTCTCTGTCTCTGCTATTAAGACTGTCATCCGCATATCGCAAATTATTTATGTTGTGACCATTGACTTCAATTCTTTTTTTGTCTACTATTGATCTCATAAATACTTACTTTTTGACAATAGAAACAAGACAAAAAGTTCTTAAATGTTATGTAGAGACAGTTTTAACATATGGATGTGAATCATGGAAAATAGGACAACAGACAAGAAAATCACTGGAGTCTGTAGAAATGTGGTTTTACAGAAGATTGTTGAGAATACCATGGACAGCAAAGAAGAGTAATGAAGAGGTTCTGAGAGAGATCAAAGCAAAAAGAGAGCTAATTTACAATATTAGGAAGAAACAATCATCATTTTTTTGACCATGTAATGACAAGAGAACAGCTGGATTATATTGTAAGAACTGGGAAAATTGAGGGACGAAGAGATAGAGGGAAGCAAAGAGAAAATCTACCAGACAGCTTAAGAGAATGGCTTGGCAGGAGGTCAACAACAGAAATGATAAATAACTGTCGAGATCGAGAGTTGTGGAGAGACATGATCATCTACGCCAACAGGCCCGGTACTTGATGATGATGTTATATATCCGTTCCGGACCTTTTCGGCAGAAAAAAGACAATAACTATGCAATCATGAGTGTTAGCTAGAAGTGAAAAAATAGTCGGAAAGAAGAGACAAATAGAAACCAAAAGAAGAGCAACAGACAGTTTAATAAGAGAATGCTTTGGATGAGAATCAGCAAGAGAATTTGTAGGCAAGTGTAGAGATACCAATTATGTAGAGACATCACATTTTTCGGCAGGTGCCCTACTCGATAATTTTTATTTAACGCTAATAATTGCTACAATAATAATTGCTAGACATTTAACGACAATAATTGCTACACACTTAACGCTAATAATTGCTAGACATTTAATGACAATAACTGCTACACACTTAACGGTAATAACTGCTAGACATTTAACGACAATAACTGCTACACACTTAACGCTAATAATTGCTAGACATTTAACGACAATAACTGCTACACACTTAACGCTAATAATTGCTAGACATTTAACGACAGTAGCTGCTACACACTTAACGCTAATAATTGCTAGACATTTAACGACAATAACTGCTACACACTTAACGCTAATAATTGCTAGACATTTAACGACAATAATTGCTACACACTTAACGATAATAATTGCTACACATCTAACCATGGTAACTGCCACATATTAAACAAAGGTAACTGCTACATATTTATCTGCAGCAATTTCACGTAAAATCACTTACTATTACATTGTAAAAGTGAACGAACCCCTAATGTCTATTGATTGGACGCATTTGGATCAGAAAAATTACACAACGTCTAATGAACAGATATTGCTCATCTTCATCTACACTATTTAATGTTATATGTCTCGCATTTTCTTAAACAACAAAGTTGTTATATTAATTCCAAACATTGGAAAAAAAATTCAGGTCAATTACTTTCAAAGTCGTGCTCAAAACGTAAAACATAATAATATAATATTATAACATTAGCGTGCTAAAACAGTGGGGTTTTTTTTTCGTGCTCTTGTTAATAAAATAAAAAAGAAAACATTTTGCTGAAGGAAAAGTAATTTTTGTTGAAAAAAAAAGAAATGAAAAACGTATTATTTGTTTCATTTGACGCTCCTGTTATTGATTCCTCCTAAAAAAAAAAAGTTACTAAAATACCTGACTTGTGTATTTCAGGAGATGAGACACTGTGATAGATGGTAGCTTTAGATATCGACTGAGATATCACGTAATTGTTACTTGATGATACTGCTCTTAGGAATGCAATTGTAGGCCTTTGAACATAGTGAGTACGTATTCAGCGTTACAGCGACAACAAATACATTCATATTGTCAATGACGGTGAATTTCTCTCGAGACCACAGCCAGTCAGAACTTAATGAATTGTAACACTTATCCGATTGTATTCCTGAAATTGCAGTCACGCAGGCTGCAGTGCATGATGCGTTGTGTGGAGTGCTGATCCGTGAGAGGTTTCAGCAAACAAGATGGGCGAGGTACAAGTATTTAGCATGAAAGAAAAATGTCAAGTCACAGACTAAGCTAAGAGGCACAATTTTGAGGAAACAAAAATCTGAGTTGAAATAAATAATTCTCTAGTCGTCATCATCAACGTCGTGATCATCATCTACTCTATATACAGATTACATGGTCATTAAACCTATTTCATTTCTATACTTGTATTTGGATAACTTTTCCAAATGTATTTTTTATTTTCTCCTGTCTGTTTCACACCCGCATACACACATATTGTTTTGTTTTTTATCTCTTTTGGATGCTCTTTCTGATTGTTATTTGCTTTTATTTCAGTGTAACCTTTCACAATGAAGATAGATATGATCTTTACTCTTAGACAACTGCAGGAAAAATGTCGGGAACAAAATATGCCGCTCTATATTGCCTTTGTGGATCTCACAAAGGCATTCGACACAGTAAACAGAGATGGTCTCTACAAGGTGTTATAAGGCATAGGCTGCCCTCCTAAATTACTTAGGCTGATAATTTCCTTCCATGAAGACATGAATGGCAAAGTCCATTTTGATGGGAGTCCATCAGAGAATTTCAAAGTCAACAAAGGAGTGAAACAGGGATGTGTCCTCGCCCCCACCCTTTTTGGTATATTTTTTGCTGCCCTCCTAAATTACACCTTCGAAAACAGCTCAGGAGATATTTACATTCGCACTAGACCAGATGTCTCACTGTTCAACCTAGCACGACTAAGAGCAAAAACCAAAACAAATGTTGCCCTACTTAAAGAATTTTTATTTGCTGACGATGCAGCCCTAGTCGCTCATAGTGAGGCCACCCTACAGTCGCTGATCAACAACCTGGATAAAGCATGCGACCTTTTTTCACTGTCAATTAATGTTCAGAAGACAGTAATACTAAATCAAGGTGACTTCAAACCTATATCTATTACTCTAAAAGACTGCCCACTAGAATCAGTACAGAAATTTACATATCTTGGATCCACAGTTACGCAAACCATCTCTCTTGATGAAGAAATAAACTGTCGAATTGGTAAGGCAGCTACGACCTTCGGCAAACTCACAAAAAGGGCATGGAACAACACGAAACTAACTCAAAAGACTAAACTCTTAATATATCAAACTTGTGTGCTTAGCACACTACTATATGGATCCGAAACCTGGACAACATACTCAAACCAGGAAAAAAGACTAAATGTCTTCCACATGCGATGTCTCCGCAAAATAATGCACATCAAATGGCAGGACAAAATAACCAACTTAACTGTCCTGCAACGTGCTAAGACCCTAACAATCATGTCGATGCTCAGAAGTCGAAGGCTAAGATGGCTGGGGCATGTCCAACGGATGGAAGAAAAACGCATTCCTAGGCAAATACTATATGGCGAGCTAAAACACGGAAAACGACAAATCGGCAGACCTAAACTACGATATAGAGATATCTGCAAATCATCTCTGAAAGACTTCTCCATCTGTGAAAACGACTGGCAACATCTGGCAAGTGATCGCACATCATGGAGAGCACGTATAAGGAACGGTATAACAACATTTGAGACTGTTCTAAGACAGGACTTAGAAGAGAAGAGACTCATGAAAAAGGATGGTAAACCCTGTGGACCAGCGAGCCTGACCTGTTCATTATGTGACCGCGTGTGTTTGTCAAACATTGGTAGAATTAGTCACGAGAGAAGCTGTTCGGCAAAAACAATACCTCAAAAAAATACGCAATAGCCTCCACTAGACCGTCTGACAAGACGAAAAGGGCCATATATAACCTTTCACAACAATGTTCGCCTTTCATTGCTTTAAGCAAATGAAAAAAAAAAAAAACCAAAGAAACAACAATATACATATGAAGCTATCAATCTTTTCTGATTACTGGTACTAGTTTTTACACAATCTTTAATATAAACATGTTGAAATGCATGTGAATGACTACCACCATCACAACTTTGGCAGATGTTAAGCTGAAGCAGAGGTTGTTTTTCGTTACGAGTTGACAGTTCATTTTGCCGGTGATCAGCGTGTAATAGTGTAGGGAATAGGCAAATAATTGCGATGCTGCGGTAAAGCTGGTAGGAAGGAGCCAGTGGTGGGGAGTGTTAAACACTCCAAGGTATGAAGACAGCTTTACAAGGGAGGAACACAACACAATACTGACGTTTCGGCCTGTGGCCTTCTTCAGAGTACAAGGACAACGAAAACAAACGGTGAAACACAATTATCTATAACTACATGATCAGAAGAATGTAGAGGTGGACAGAAAAGAATAAAGTAGGATGTAGAAAAATGAAAAAAAGAAGAAAGCTACATGAGGGGAGGTGGGATGAGTGTTAAGATGTATAAATTAGAAAGAATATGAGAATATATATATATATATATATATATATATATATATATATATATATATAATTATTTCACTTACCTCAAATAACTTGTCTGTCCGCCGGGAACGAAACGAAAGAATGACCACATGAAGGACACCACGTGACGGAAGAATGGGATACAGGAATCGTGGGAAACAACTTAGTTTTAGCCCTGGTGTTATTTGTTTTGATGTTAGTATATTATCCTTCCTGTGTGTTACCGGGGTCTCATTATGAGTAAAGAATAGTGACACTGTGACCTTCCAAGCATGTCGTAAGAGGCGACTAAGGAGGTTGATCGATGGCTTGACAAGCTGTCATTGTAAAAACTATTGTTATGGAAACAGAGCCATAGATTTTAGAGGCAATGATCTCTGCAATATGTGCCATTTTGGCATGCAAGGTTTCTGTTTTTGAGATTCTGGTTCTACCCTATGTGCCGTCTTTGGCTCGAAAGGACAATAGATAGATAGATATTATCCGCGGCATTACAATTACGTTATGCAATTACTATTATTTTGTTTATTTCAGTCTTACATTTTCCACCACTGATTATAGTACGTCGAAGGTAGTTGTAGCTCTGAACTGTCTCCAGGTCTATTCCTTATATTTTAGTATCCACCTGTAAGTTTTGAGTATTGTCTTTGTTTTTTTCATCATAATTTTAGTCTTTTTTTTTAGTCCTTTCTGATATGTATATATATATATATATATATATATATATATATATATATATATATATATATATAGTGCTTGTCATGTTTAATTAATTAAGTAATTGTTGTAGATGTTTAGGATTTTCTTCTAGTAGAACCGTATTATCAGCAATATCTTAAGCTATTGGTTATCTTTCCATTAATGTTTAAGCCTGGCATCTCTGTGATGTCTTTAAAGATTTGCTCAGTGTATAGATTGAAGAAGCTTTTTCCTAAGAAAAAAAATAGCTAGATATGAGAAATGAACTGAGAACCTACTGGTCAGCAGAGCTGGGATTAATCATTCAATCTTTTGGGCTTGATGTCTCCAGCATTATTTGCTTCTTTTACATTCTCATGCAGTTTATAAGTTGAGGGTGAACCATCATACTTCACTTTTCGTAATACTTTACGTCAAACATAAATCATGGATTCAAAAGTATAAGTAAAAATACATGATTAATTCTGTTCTAGTGATAAATGTAGCCACATTCTGTGAGGTTTGTTACACTAATAATCTTTGGTCCAGATTACCACGTGATAGCACATGGGTTATCTTTCCTTCCTATTAGCCTCATCCAGTTCTCGTTATGATCACACGCTGAGCTCACACCGAGTACACGAAACTGATACGCGAGATGTGAAGTAAACGTTAATTTGGATTTCCTATTCTTGTTTATACTTTTTTTTTCTTAATCAAATACGACATCGTAGCGGCAATTAATAATGATGATTATAATTAAAAAATAATACCTTTTGTGCGTCTGGATTGTGATCTATAATTCTGACTTCAGAGCGGGGTGCCCATAATTGTACTACCTCTGACCCATATTCGGATATCTTCATCTTCTGCAATCAATTTTAAAAACAAGGGCAAAAGAGACGAGTGATCATACCAGCAAGAAAGATGTCATTTCCGCACAGTTTTGCCAAAAGACAATTTTTCTAGTTAATGTGACATGAACCTACAGTCGATGTTCATCGTTAGAGTTAACTGCCCTGACATATGTTCAAAAGCAACCTTAATTCCTTAAAACTTTCATTTATTTACAACTTCAACATCATCATGTGCCATACGGGTTGGCGTAGGCGATCATGTCCTTTCACAATATACTTTCCACAGTGCGTCGTATCAATTCTAATGTTGACTGTTTTCCATGTCACGACATCAAGCTATCTAGTATTTTCTGTCTTTGTCGTCCGCGATCTCTCTGTCCCTGTATTTTGCCAGTTGTAATCAAGTATTCAAATTTTTATCTTCTCATGATGATCACGAAATATGTTGATTGTTTATAACTCCAGCTCGTCGATTTTACCAGGCGGATGTTGTGTCCACTTCCAAAACGGTCTTTGGTTAAGTATCGAAAACGCACAAAGCGACATTGGCGTGATACTTATGTCACCACAGCAGCAGTAATGGCGTGATACTTATGTCACCACAGCAGCAGTAATGGCGTGATACTTATGTCAAAACGCACAGTGACATTGACGTGATACTTATTTCAAAACGCACAAAGCGACATTGACGTGATACTTTATGTCAAAACGGACAAATCTATATTGGCGTGATACTTATTTCAAAACGGACAAATCGATATTGGCGTGATACTTATTTCAAAACAGACAAATCGATATTGGCGTGATACTTATGTCAAAATCCACAGTGACATTGGCATGATTTCTTATATCACCACATCGGCATTTAGGCCCAAATATGTTTGTTGCGATTTCGCGACATACGTCTTTATGAGGTATTAATGGCCACATCAAAAACAATGATTTCAACTGTATTTGTTCAACAAGAGGTAATTTATCAGTTATAGCCTAGGTGAAGTCTGAATACTGTTTTATGTTCTTTTCTGTTCAGCATGTTGTATGGAACCCTCTAGTAAACCTGGTGTTTGGCGCTCGACTATTCCTGTAACTGTTTCTGACAGTTGAATCACTTAGATTCTTTTATTAAATAGCATTTAATTAAGAAATGTTTTACTCATTATTTCATAATGAGTAAAACGTGTTATCATCTAGTATGTGTACATTTACTTTGTAGACCACGTTCTTTAACATAAAACGAGAATTCCCGACCTAGTAGAAAGAACACATACACAAGGGCACTATTCTTCTTCTTCTTCTTTGCTTTATCATCTGCCTTTCAGCGTCGAGGGGTGATATAATTTGCGGTCTTTTGCTCTTCTGTTCGCCTCTGCTGCTCTTCTGCTGCTGTTATGTTTCCTAGTGCTTCTAATATTCCGTCGACCCATCTTTTTCGTGGTCGACCCTTGAGTCTGGTGTTCTCACAACGTTTGTTGAAGGCTCGTTGTGTTGTGTTTTGTTCTTTCTGCCTTGTCACGTGGCCAAACCATTGTATCTGTTGTTTCCTTATATATTCTATGGCGGTGGCTATTCCTAGCTTTTTTTCTCAGTTCTTCATTTCTGATCTTACTCTCAGACTGGTTCCTGTCATTCGTCTAACACATTTCATCTCTGTAGAGGTTATTTTTCTTATTGTTCTTGCATCTAGGGTCCAGGTCTGGCATTGGTAGCACAACGTTGGGATGAAGATTGTATTGTATAGTGCTCGTTTTGCCTCCAGAGTTATTTCCTTGTTGGACAATAGTGGCGATAACTGTCAGATGATTTGACAAGCTTTGTTGCATCTTGATTCTATCTCTGCTGTTTGAGAATTATCGTTTGTCATTAGACTTCCTAGGTATTTGAATTCCTCTACTTGTTTTAGTTGTCTGCCTTCTATAGTTGTGTTGATGTTCTGTTTATTTTTGGCGACATTCATGATTTCTGTTTTGTTGATGTTGATTTTCGTGTTGTATTTTGTGCACAATTTAGGGCACAATTTAGAAGGTAAATTATAAGTTGAAATAAAGAGTCAAATTTTAAAGAAGTCTATTTTTAGTCAATCCACCAATTTCAATGTAACGTGCTGGTGGTATCTTCACTGACCTAGTCGTTCCCCTCAGGCAATCTGTAACACTAGGGAAACGATTTATCTCCCGCAGCTTTACGCTCAAACAGCAACAGCATTTTCGGCTTAAAGTCACCAACCTCAGACTCGATTAATAATAAAGAGTTGGTAAAGTCACAGACTTTCCAGAATATAAGCCATTATCACTGAGTTTCTTCTTATTAACCTTCATATCGTAGTGAAATGAAATGCCTCCTGTAGTTTACGGATATCTGCCGCTTAAGGCCCGAAACATCCGTCTTCGACACGTGTAGATTTGCTGATCAATTTTGCCCTGGCAGTGGCCACTATTGGCCACTATTCTATTTCGACTTTTTAACTGCCAACTGTTTTTACAAATTCCCATCACCTGTTGCCCGAAACCTTCTTATCTAGTGACCAAAGTCTTATCTACAGACCAGCCAGTCCTCCATCACTGAACTGAAAATACCATTTACAACATTAAACTCCCAAACAGCGCGCCTCCTTCTACCCATTCTGCATTAATAATTTTTTAGTTTCAGTGAATCTTTTCTTTATTCATTTTAAAATGAAATTCTACGATATTGAACCTGTGACCCATTCAGCTAAATACCAGCATTCCCCAATTGACCGTCTACCATTTATTTCCTTTACAAGATGGCGTCCTTCAATATTTGAATGTGAGGTTAGTGTGGTCCATGACTTGCGTGTAAAGCCGCGGTTTAGAAGTTTAACTCTTGCTCTAATTACTTATCGACTTCGTTCACAGTCTTGATCAGTGATGTTCAAGCAATCAGAACATAGGGAACATATCCCACACACGGTAGATACAGAAGTAATGTACGTACCAACTTAATAATCCTAAGGGGAGGTAAGTAAATGACACCAAACTAGTAGACTAATTCACTAAGAGATAGGGTAGTTAGTGCTCCTACGTGTTGTCAATACTTTAGCAAATTATGAATGTTAGGTAGGAGAGAAATAATAATAATAAATAAATGATATAATGGAGGGAAATTTCAGAGGCCATAGATTAGAGAATAATTTCAAGGGAAGAGGTATATTTACACCACTGTATTCCGAGTGCTGTAATACCTCTTCCCATGAAATGATGTGCTTTAAATTAAGTACCCTTTTCTTCAACATGTCAGCTGGAGAAATCCGAGAGGAATCGAACCGCAATCATTTTGTCCCTTCACCAGCTCGCTACCCTCCTTTTAACCAAAACTCTCCCGATGTGATATATTGTAATGAAATAATTAAGCGCTCTTGAGTGTATGAAAGTCGGATAATTAAGAACAGGGAAGTGTCGCATAATAGGTTCACTGTATAGAATAAAGTCTGGACCAGGAAAAAGGGAAGTGATGTATAATAGGTTCACAGTATAAAATAAAGTCTGGACCAGGAAAAAGGGAAGTGATGTATAATAGGTTCACAGTATAAAATAAAGTCTGGACCAGGAAAAAGGGAAATGCCGCATAATAGGTTCACGGTATAGAATAAAGTCTGGACCAGGAAAAAGGGAAGTTCTGTATAATAGATTAACCGTATAAAGTCTAGACCAGTAATAAACCTACTTTCCACTCTGCCGATGCAAGATGAGGAAAGCAACAATGGCGGCCTCATATTTACGTATCTTATTTTTAGAACATAATGGAGTTACTATGTAGAAAATTGCATTATTTTTCTTAAGCACAGCTTGATTACGATTATCACTGTGAGAAGAGACTGATAATAAATTGCGAGTATTTTCAAGCAAATGTTAGAAAAAAATATCTGAAAGTAGACTGAAATGATATCAAGTAACATTCATCACGACATCACGATGCCTGGAGAGAATTACAGTGAAGTTTACTTCAATGGATTAGATTGAAACTGAAATAGATTTGTAGTCTTAGCTGAAAGTAGTCACTGAGTGACTTTGATGAAATTATTAGCAGAATTTAAACACTACTGTTTCCTGTTGAGCACATTGTTTGGCCGGGTGTATGACACTTGCAACAATTAGAACAAGACAAATGACATTTTTAGGGCATTTTAAAAGACACAACAGCCTAATAAAAGTAATATTGGAAGGGAAAATACAAGGTCAAAGAGGCATAGGCAGACCAAGACTAACATGGACGAGTAACACCAAAAGAAGGAAAAGTCAACCTATGACAATCTGCACCATCAAAGCAAGAGACAGAGAGGAATGGCGCTCCATGGTAGCCAACCTTCGATGCGGAGACGGCACCCAGTGATGATGATGACACTTGCATTTGACTAGAACGACAACGCAATCCATTCCAATAAAATGTTCACTGTCGTTATAGAAAAGCAGTGATGGAGGAACCAGAGAAGCATAACGAAGTGATAATAAAGTCAGAAAAGCTTCCGCCAATAAATAACGGTTAGAAAAAAATAAAATAAATACACATGAGAACTATGCACTTTCAACTCTTCTAGTATGGAGGCGGGATAAGAATATATGAATATATGAGATCGAGTGGTATGATATAATACAAGGAAAGATATAAGACCTACAACAACGATTAAATATAATTACTTATAGAGATGATATATAATTATTATATTGTAACAACTGGGAAAATTGAAAGACGAAGAGATAGAGGGAAGCAAAGAGAAAAGATACCAGACAGCTTAAGAGAATGGCTTGGCAGAAGGTCAACAACAGAAATGATAAATAATTGTCGTGATCGAGAGTTGTGAAGAGACATGATCACCTACGACAGCAGGTCCGGTACTTGATGATGATGATATAATTATTATATAAAATTATATATCACTTCGACGCTGAAAGGCAAATGAGGAGAGAGAGAAGGAGAAACTGGGAGAGTTGTGTGCCATCTGTTATAACTGTCAAGCTATTACTATTTTAAGTAAGGCATTTATTTCTATTTACTTTCATGTGGATTAAAAGGACATCTCTTAAATGCTCAATTAAAGTAAAAAAGAACAGATTTGAAACAGGTCAATGAATTCAAATATTAATTTGAACGATCTAATCTCGGAACTAACTTAAGTAATGAACTGGGGTTTTGAGGGGGAAAAAAGGGGGGGGGGGGGGTGACAGGTTCCGCTTAAGCTGAGAGTGGTACCTGATAAGTCTGATAAGTTTATTTTATTTTTTATGTTGAGAAAAATGTCATGGGATCAAAGAGGGATAGCAAACTCGGGACTGTGAGTGGTAGCTGATAATTCGCATCAAAATTAGTGAACCTGAAGTGATCAAGACTCTACTTCACCTCTCAATGGTAATCTCTGCAAGCCGATTAAGTTGTTGAGAAAAATGTCACGGGATCAAAGAGAGATAGCAAACTCGGGACTCAGAAGTGTTCTCTGTTGAAATATATTGTCCTGGTGGAAATGTAAAAAAAAACGCTTCACAGCCAAACACAACGTAACTACGACCATTTAACGAGCCATTAAAGATGGGCAGTGAGAAGATGTAATAAAATGCAAAAGTAGTTGAAGATGAAGTAAGAGCTTAAATAATTAAAAAGAAAATTAACTAAATTTACAAATTATATAACTAACAAAATTACTAGGTATCTAAGTAATGAACTGTATAACAATATCTGCTTGCTAATAAAAGACAAGATAACTTACTGACAGACCAACCAATTAATCAACCATGTTACTAGTTATATACCTACCAAACTAACATATCAACGAAGTAATTAACTTACTGCTTGCTTAGCTAACCAATCAACAAGCTAAACAGCAAAGTAATTAATTTACTATGTAGCAAACTGACAATGCAAGACTTTTACTAATGACCTAGGTAACTAACTAATTTAAGACTAATTGATAATGTAGATAATAAAATAGTTCAATAAATAAATAATTGAACAAAATCAACAAGTAAACCATATAGCTAGCTAGTTAATTAAAGGGAAAAAAAATCATTTCAAATAATTTAAATAATTTGAGGGGAAACAAAATCATTTGCTAGCTAGCTAAATTGATAACTAATTGACTATGCATTTAAAACAAACTTAGAAGTTAATGAACTAAATAACTAACCACTAATCTATTAACACATAAGCTCACATAAATAGTACGCTAACTAATAAACTTATTGACCCACACATTAACTAAATTACAAATAATTAACCAAGTAATCGAATTAACTAAAAAACAACCAATATTTTAGCTACGCAAGCCATTAACTAAATAACTTAACAAACCAAGAAAATATATTTTAAAAAAACCATTAACTAAATAGCTTAACAAACCAAGAAAATATAACAAACCATTAACTAAATAACTTAACAAACCAAGAAAATATAACAAACCATTAACTAAATAACTTAACAAACCAACCAAGAAAATATAACAAACCATTAACTAAATAACTTAACAAACCAAGAAAATATAACAAACCATTAACTAAATAACTTAACAAACCAAGAAAATATAACAAACCATTAACTAAATAACTTAATAAACCAAGAAAATATAACAAACCATTAACTAATTAACTTAACAAACCAAGAAAATATAACCAAACAACCTATCAAGAACCGAATTAATCTTCTACCAAACAATCAACTAAGCAACTTGCTACAGAAACAAAAAAAAACTGATAACTTAAACGATGAGGGGTTAAGGCAAATAAATGCAAATGAATGCATACAAATGCTAAGCTACAGTAAAGCTGAATGTGAGGGAAAATTGAAGAAAAAAAATAGAAAAAATGGTATGGTAAACGCTTTACGTGGTTAGTAGATGACATCTATGAAGTGGGCTCATTTTGTGTTTAACTCAAAAGCATATGGGCTTTTTAACCAAAGTCCTTTTTTTGGGGACTCAATGAAGATATCCCCGATGGAAGAATAAATTGTACTATTAGTCCCATAAATGATTCGCTTCCAGAGGTTTATGATGTAAACAAAGCAGTTTTGTTATTGCAAGTGAATGTCCACACCTATAATTGGTCAGGATTGTGTAGCAGCAGCAGCTTTATAGCGAACACAGAAAACATCACAGGATTGTGCTGTTCTGAAACAGCTATGCCATGCTACCCTAGAATTGCCTTTAATGGGATTACTGTGACCACAAACCACTCTCCATGTGTGTGCCACATATTTACACCCCAGAAAGAAACACTAAATATAACAACATCATGTGCCGTCTGTGATATTAATGACCACGGACCAGGAGCCTCCAGTATGATTGATACAACTGTTGCACCAAGCATTTCATCAGCAGAGCCATATCTATGGAATGTTAATCTGACATTGTTCTTGAATGATGTCCAAGTTAATGAGACATCAGAATCGTGTGGCGGCAGCTACAAGAAGGGAGCGGAGAACATCAAGTTCTGCTGCTATAAAGGAGACTTGCCTTGCTATCCCAGAATTGCCTTAAATGGGATCACTGTAGTTGAAAACTTCTCCTCTTGTGTAAACTACACATTCACATCTGAGAGTGAATCAGTGAAGGTCACAAAATCATATTCTCTCTGTGATTTTACTAACTACAGGTCATGTGGCTTCTGTTGGATTGGAAATGATAACTTACCACCACTGTATGTTTATATGTTTGGAGTTGGAGTCATCAATAATGGCCTAACATCATCAGGTGCTATGACGATCATCATTTTCGGGAGGACGTGAACTCCCATGGTATATGGTGGATGGGCGGTAGGAACCATTGAAGGCTGTGTCTGAAAGGTGTTCCTTGTTGCAGTTTCCTCATATTCCAAGTCCGACTTGTTGCAGGAGCTACTGAGTTAAGTACTCTGTGCACACCGTGAGCTGTGTGTCTCTTCCGTTTTGATCCTGCTTCGATATCCCGCTTGTTTACGATGAATGATGATATCGTATGACAGGGAACAGTTGGCTGTGTTCACTTTCTGCGCGGTTTCGCCTTATGTCTTTTGGCGTGTGCTGAGACTGCTACGATGGGGACTACAGTTACCTTTCTTTGTTTGGGAGATGAGTTAGTAATTCGGATGATTCCACTGGCATGGGGGGTTGAGCAATTATGGATTTTGATTCGTTTGCTGTGATACCGGGGCCTTCCATAACCAATAACCAATAACCAATAACCAATAACCAATAACCAATAATCAATAACCAATAACCAATAACATGATCTGTGTCGTCTACTAACCACGTAAAGTGTTCAGATACAATTTTTTCCATTTTTTTTTTCAATTTTCCCTAACTTAAACGATACAGGCTCATTGAACAACCTGTAAAACAAACACTCATCAGCATCAACAGAAAATACAGAAGACAACCGTCGATTAACTTAGATTTGAACCCATACGTTGTGATACAACGTCAGGGCAACAGATAAGCTTGGTAAACCCCTACGAGCATAGATAATATAAATGTAATGGCAGATCGTTCATACGTTCACAATACAAGGGGCGAAGATCTAACGCGGTAAGTAAAATAAAAAGTCCTGTCACGCCAAGTGTCGTATAGGGAATATCGTGTTAGTGACCATAATTTTTATAGACTTTCAGCACATCATTTTTGGGGTAGTGTGGTCGGCATTACGCCCGTGCCGCTTTACTTTCGCAGAAAAAAATCAATCCGATACTCATTTAAACCTTGGTGAGCTTGGATCCCGTTTCGATTAGGATCGAACCCGACCCCCGTGTCCTTAGTAGTCCAGTTCACTAACCACTGAGCTATCGCAATCTAGCGCGGTGGCCTTGATAAATTATAAGTCTGGAGTGAATTTGTGGGACTATTAGAAAATTGCAGCAGAAACATGTTAGCTCCATCTCATAGTAGGGCCAACTATAAAACAGAAACTAACAAATGATGATAGCACACGGAGAACAAATCCTATAAGTGACTCATCGACATTCGACAATGAAATGAAGGCAAAACGTGACCTTAAAAGTCGCAAAAGTAGAGGACAATAAGCTACGACATAAATTCGCCTTGTTAATTCAGCTGCGGGACTCAGTTTTCAGTAAATGAACACTAAACATAAAATTGTAGCTAACCCTGTGGTGTGACGAGACGAACAGACGGTCCCGCGTGATATATATTTTATATTTGTGGATATCTCGTTTTAGTGGTGTGACATAGTAAGCCATAAGATGATACTCGGTAAAACATCATCATCAAGTGCCATGCCTGCTGGCGTAGGTGATCATGTTTCTCCACAACTTTCGATCTCGACAGTTACTTATCATTTCTGTTGCTGACCTTCTACCAAGCCATTCTCTTAAGCTGCCTGGCATCTTTTTTCTTTGCTTTCCTTTATCTCTTCGTCCCTCAATTATTCCAGTTGTCACAATATATTCCAGCTGTTTCCTTCTCATTACATGGCCAAAAATGTATGAATGTTTCTTCCTAATATTGGAAATTAGCTCTCTCTTTGCTTTGGCCTCTTTCAGAACGTTTTCATTACCCTTCATAGCTGTCCATGGTATTCTCAACATTCTTCTATAAAACCACATTTCCTCAGTTTTCATTGAATTTCTTGTTTGTTGTCATATTGTCCATGATTCACATCCATATGTTAAGACTGGTTTTACGTAACAATTAAGAACTTTTTTCTATAAAACATCATCTAGCACAAACTACAGAAAATCGACAATCGCCTGCTTCAATCTACAAATACAGGCGTAAAGAACCATATATGAAGTTAATGTAGCAAATACATGCGGCTGTTATTTCTGTTCACGAAATAATAATTGTCTTTGCTTTAGGACAAATCAAAAAGATGTGCAGAGGGGAATTTTGTTAAAGGAAAGAAGATAAACGTGCAGGAAGAGCAAACAGTGAGACCAAAGGAAGGGAAAGTTGAGAACTTCGTTGAAGTCACAAACAGATCTTGGTTAGATTATTTTTTTTTATTCTACGGGAGAATGAGTCAGAGAAAATGCGAATTCAAAAAGATTTGGCACTCACACTCAAAACAGGCGTAAAGTTTGTTTAAGGGACAGAAGCACCTCACTCCAGGTGAATGAATATTTAAATCTAGAACGCTACCTGAGATAACTCGCTACGAGATCTGTTTGCGTTGCCTAGAGACGCTACTGAACACAAATGAACAAAACGCTACAAAATATAGGAATTTAGTACATAAATAATATTCAATAGAGAGGATATAGACCCGTGTCTTAAACAGAAGCTATGATTAATTCATATACATTAGAGATAGGAATCTATACTCTTTTGAATCACAATTCGCTAGTAAAAAAAATTATTATACAAATAGGATCGTGCTGATATAGTCTGTGATATATGAGAGTATGGAAATGTAGATATGCATACCAGTTGTTGCATGAGAAACTGTGTACATTTACGATAAACAAGTGTTGCCATAATATGATTGTTGTTTTATTAAAAAAAAAACACACACTATTGTATGAATATGTTGGAGAATTGTAAGAGTTGAACTTACCACACATTGATTCACGACAGTTTAATTACGTAATGAATTCTTTGAACAAGTAATTAAACCAAATAACCAACTTACTAACTAATTAACCACTAATTAACTCACTAACCTACTAAATAAATAACTACTCTGGCGAATGAATAACTGACGGTCTAAAAGCTTATTTCAGTAACTGATTGGCGACAGTCAATATATATTTATATATTTAGCTGACTTATTGAATAACTAACTGTCACGGCTAACTAGCTCACTGAAATTAGTTACTGATGACCAAGAAATTAATGACTAAGAAATTAATGACTAAGAAATTAATGACTAAATAGTTGGTTGATTATGAATAAATAGCTAGTCAATAATTTGTTCAGTTATAAGAACTTCACCACTGATACTAACAGTATTGATAAGTGTGTGCAGCTATGACATGTTTGTTCTACATTTAGGAAATGACATTTTAATGTCCCTTTTTGCTAAAAGTGAATGCGTTTTATGCTATTTAAGTTGTTTCAGAGTGATGGTACAATATGTTATATAATTGTTTGATAATCAGATTTGTGTATGTTATATATACAGTTCAGGCACACAGCTACCTTGCACGTACACCAGTGATGGAAAATGTAAAACTGAAATAAATAAAAGAATACGAATGACAAAAAGTAAAGTTAATTCCATGAAAAATATACTAACAACAAAACAAATAACACCAGGGCTAAAACTAAGAATAGCAAAATGTTACATCTTCTCAACATTCCCGTATGGTGCAGAAACATGGACATTAGACATGAAAACAGCCAAAAATTGAAGCGTTTGAAATGTGCATTTATAGAAGTATAGGAAGAATTAGATGAAAAGAAAAGAAAACAAACGATGACGTCTTAAAACAACTAAAAATGAAAAGAGAACAACTAAAACACATTTCAAACAAGACAAATGAGATTTTTGGGACATGTTAAAAAAAAACACAGCAGCATACTAAAAGTAATCTTAGAAGAGAAAATACAAGGTAAAAGTGGCAGAGACAAACCAAGACTAACATGGACGAGTAATATCAATGATGAACATGCCAGCCTATGATAACCTGCGTTATCAAAGCAAGAGACAGAGAGGTGTGGTGCTCCATGACAGCCAACCTTCCATGCAGAGACGGCACTCAATGATGATGATGATGATAATTGTGTTATGAACCAATTGTTTTTTTATGTTCAAATCTTTTGTCTTTATTGCACTTGTTCATCATCCAAAGTATCTTAATGATTGTTCTGTAGCATTTTGTTTCCAAAGAATCGATTTTCTTCCTTGCTCTTTGAGAGACGGTTCTCAATGATAATGTGTTATATAGTTGTTTGACATTCACGTTTGTATATGTTATATAGTTGTTTGACATTCATGTTTGCATATGTTGTATAGTTGTTTGACATTCACGTTTGTATATGTTGTATAGTTGTTTGACAATCACGTTTGTATATGTTGTATAGTTGTTTGACATTCACGTTTGTATATGTTATATAGTTGTTTGACAATCACGTTTGTATATGTTATATAGTTGTTTGACATTCACGTTTGTATATGTTATATAGTTGTTTGACAATCACGTTTGTATATGTTGTATAGTTGTTTGACATTCACGTTTGTATATGTTATATAGTTGTTTGACAATCACGTTTGTATATGTTATATAGTTGTTTGACATTCACGTTTGTATATGTTATATAGTTGTTTGACAATCACGTTTGTATATGTTATATAGTTGTTTGACAATCACGTTTGTATATGTTATATAGTTGTTTGACAATCACGTTTGTATATGTTGTATAGTTGTTTAACATTCACGTTTGTATATGTTATATAGTTGTTTGACAATCACGTTTGTATATGTTATATAGTTGTTTGACATTCACGTTTGTATATGTTGTATAGTTGTTTGACAATCACGTTTGTATATGTTGTATAGTTGTTTGACATTCACGTTTGTATATGTTGTATAGTTGTTTGACATTCACGTTTGTATATGTTGTATAGTTGTTTGACATTCACGTTTGTATATGTTGTATAGTTGTTTGACATTCACGTTTGTATATGTTGTATAGTTGTTTGACATTCACGTTTGTATATGTTGTATAGTTGTTTGACATTCACGTTTGTATATGTTGTATAGTTGTTTGACATTCACGTTTGTATATGTTGTATAGTTGTTTGACATTCACGTTTGTATATGTTGTATAGTTGTTTGACATTTACGTTTGTATATGTTGTATAGTTGTTTGACATTCACGTTTGTATATGTTGTATAGTTGTTTGACATTCACGTTTGTATATGTTGTATAATTGTTTGACATTCACGTTTGTATATGTTATATATTTGTTTGACATTCACGTTTGTATATGTTATATAGTTGTTTCAACGGGCTGGAAAGAACAATAATGGAAGGCATCCATTCCTGGATGGCACACCAGGGGCAGACCAAGAAGATGATAGTTTTAAGATATCAAGTAGACCTTGAATATGGCAACAGAAGTGGGAGATCTGGCTAGAGACGGGGATTCGTTCAGACGGGCTGTGGTGAATGGAACGTTATGTGGGAGATCTGGCTAGAGACGGGGATTCGTTCAGACGGGCTGTGGTGAATGGAACGTTATGTGGGAGATCTGGCTAGAGACGGGGATTCGTTCAGACGGGCTGTGGTGAATGGAACGTTATGTGGGAGATCTGGCTAGAGACGGGGATTCGTTCAGACGGGCTGTGGTGAATGCAACTTTCTGCAAAGGACGTGCGACCTGTTGATGATAATGATGTAGATGGTGATAATTGTTTCATATTCAGGTTTTTACACGTTATTAAATGTGTTTTTCTCATGGTAGAAGTAAACCAACAAGTACAATGGTATAGGTGTCTGCTGGCGTAGGTGATCATGTCTCTCCACAACGTTTAATCTTTTCAGTTCTTTATCATTTCTGTTGTTGACTTTTTACCAAACTCACGTCTTCGGTTTGTGATTTTTCCTTTCTGTTTCTTCTTCCATCACATGTTGTCACCACATGCCCCAGCTGTTCCCTTCTCATTACATGGCCCAAATGATGGTTATTTCTTTGTTATGCTAACAATTAAACTTTACCTCGTTTAGGCCTTTATTTTTTAGAAAGTCCTGTTTACTACTTTTATCTGGCCATGACATTCCAGCAATCTTCTGTGTAATCAAATTACTCTGGCCTCCAGTGATTTTCTTTTCTGTTACTAAGTTGTACTGCAATAACTTCCATATATCAAGACTGGCTTTATATGTCAAATGAAGAACTATTTTTCTTATCCCACAGATTCATTAATCTGTTTTTAACTACTGAATCATTTCTTTTAATTGCGGATTTACTTCAGGCTGTTTATATTATAACCACCGACTGATACTCTGGGTTTGTCATTTATAGATCTTATTGTGACAACTGTAAAGATTAAATAAATGTAGTTATAGTGCACTACCCGTGCATAACACGTTTTTTATCCTGGTTGGAACATTCTAAACTGACTGTCACATTTCAAACTGGCTTTCACAATTCAAACTGGCCGGAACATTTTATTGGCTGCAGTTTTGTCAGTTACAAGAACACATGTGAAGGCTCCATCCATGCCTTTCTAGGCCTTTGAACGATGTGGTCGGTATCACTCCAGGCCGCATTTACTTCCCAGGAAAATCTCTGGTACCCAATTAGAACTGGTTGAACCCCGGGGTCGCTTGTCGATTCGAAAAAAAAAAAATCTGCCAACTCAGGGTATTGTACTCGGACCTTTGCGTTTATAAAGCGAGTGCACCAACCACTCAGCCGAGACTGACATTTTTGTTAGTACCTGATATTTAATATTCTTATATTTTTGCTATCAATATTTGTACTTTATAAACATTTATATATTTCTTGATGCTTTAGTTCGTCAAATGCTTTGGTGTTGTCTATAAAACATTGTGTATAGATTTGTTATCACTTTTGTGACTCTTCCCAATGGTTCGCCTACAATAACTCCACATTATTTATCACTAATTTCTGGCTTGATTTTGTTTCCTAGTCTGTATATGATGATTGTGAGCAGTATTTTGATTATGTTGATCATTAGACTTGTCCTACGACTTTCGTCGAGTGCTATGGCACCAAGTTTTTTGCTAGCGCTATGAACATAGATTCAAGTAGATCATCCGATGTATGTCCAGTGTTGTAGATGGTATTCGACAGCAGCATAAAATGGATTAGTAAATATACATAATTTTAGAAACCTCATTTATTACAGCTTTTATGAGATCACAATATCAATTTTGCAAATTATGGAGATTAATGTTTCATATTATTTTTAATGAAGTTCGAGCAAGCTAGCCAGAGAGAGCGTGTGTGTATGTGTGTGTGTGGGGGGGGGGAATAGAAAGAAAGAGAGAGAGAGAGAGAGAGGAGAAAACAAGACAGAGAGGTTTAAACCAAAACGAGGGAAAAGTTAGAAGGAAAGTGAAGTAATAAGGTGGTAGAAACAACACACACACACACACAGAGAGAGAGAGAGAGAGAGAGAGAGAGAGATACAAACAGAGAGAGACAGAGGGAGAAAGACAAAGAGAAAGAACATCGAGGAAAGAAGACAATAAATAAAAGAGAGAGAAAAAATGAAACATTTTATCAGAATCAGGAGTGGGGAAAAAGATAGAGAAACGGAGAGGAGGATTAAGTGAAATAAGGAGAGAGAGAGAGAGAGAGAGAGAGAGAGAGAGAGAGAGAGAGAGAGAGAGAGAGAGAGTGAGAAAGAGAGACAGTTGAAATATGTGATCAGAAATGAGTGAAGAAGAACAAGTAAAATAAGAGAGAGACAAGCCGTTGAAAAATGTTATCAGAAACGAGTGAGAGAGAAGGGAAAGTGAAATAAGTGAAAGAAAGAGAGACAGTCGGACAGAGTTTTAACTTTTTGTTCTGAAATGAGAGAAAGAGAAGGGTACGTTTTTTAAAAATAACTTTTATCGAAACTATTATACCATGCATGTCATTCTATAGCCGTGATAGCTCAGTGGTTAGTGAACTGAACTACAAAGGACATGAAGTAGTGTTCGATCCCAACCGACGGCTCCGGTTCACCCAGCCTTTAATGGGTACCGGATTTTTTTTCTGGGAAAGTAAAGCGGCATGGGCGTAATACCGACCACATTACCCCAAAAATCATGTGCCGAAGGTCTGTAAAATGTATGGTCACTAACACCATATTCCCTATACGCCACTTGGCGTGACGGGGGTACTTTACTTTTTTTTATGTGATTCTATAGAATGAGAAAATCGTAATGCTCAAGTCTCAGGTCAATTATTTTTGTTGAATGTTTGTTATTTTCTATTTACTAAACTATATTATGCTATTATATTTATATTACATTTAGGAAATAACATTTACAATCCACCAGCGAGTTAGTTATGAAGGTCATCGACTATTAAAGTCCGTAACACTTTACTGGAACGCGTTCCGAACAGATTCGACTGAAATACCATACAATGTAAATAAAATTCAATAAAATTGAAAGAAAATTCATTTATTTTAGGCTCTTCTACTTCTTCTTTCCTTCCTCATCTGCCTTTCAGCGTCGAGGGGAGATATAATTTGCGGTTTTTTACTCTTCTGTTCGCCTCTGTTGCTGTTATGTTTCCTAGTGCTTCTAATATTCCATCGACCAATCTTATTCGTGGTCGACCCTTGGGTCTGGTGTTCTCACAACGTTTGTTGAAGGCTCGTTGTGTTGTGTTTTGGTCTTTCTGTCTTGTCACGTGGCCAAACCATTTTATCTGTTGTTCCCTTATATATTCTGTGACGGTGGATGGTGCGGATAAAGCAGAAATGATCAACGGCCCAGAAAGGGCAAAGTGTGTGGTACACATGAGGCATATTCAGAACACGAAAGGTGAATATGGCAGACCACCGTGAAAGAGATTGGAGCCTCATCACGTACTAGTCCAGAGGAAGCCATGGAGAGGAATTCGAACTTATGTCGGAGGAAAGATCTTAAAAAGTACTTGGAATGTTAGGACTCTATATCAAGAAGGGAAATTGGAAAATCTGATTCAAGAAGCAGAAAGAGTAAATATAGATATTTTAGGCATATCAGAGACAAGATGGAAATAATATGGGTACATAGAGGACAAAAAATATACATTTATATACTCAGGAAACACAACAGAACATCAAAGGGGGGGGGGGGAGGGGGGTAGGAATACTGATAAAAAGAGAGCTACAAACATATTTAAGTAACCACTGGACATACAGTGATAGGATTATACTACTCAAGTTGAAAGCAAAACCATTCGACATAGCGATAATACAGACATATGCACCTACTCAAGACTACACAGATGAACAAATAGAGGCGTACTATGAAGACCTAAATAAAGTTATGAAGCAAAGTGAAGGGAAAAAGAAATGACAGAGGAGAAAGATTAATACAATTCTGTGAAGAAAACAGGCTGATAATATGTAACACCTACTTTGAGAAAAGAGAAAAGGAAACTAAACACATGGAAAAGCCCTGGAGATAAGAAGAGGAATCAAATAGATTACATATTGATAAAAGAAAGGTTCCGTAACAGCGTAAAGATAGCCAAAACCTACCCAGGAGCAGATATTAATTCAGATCACAATCCTGTAACGATTAAAATGAAAATCAAACTAAAGAGAAACAAGCAAAAGTCTAATTCATAAACAAATCCACTAGATATAACAGCTTTAAGTCAAAAAGATATTAAAGATACCTATACAATACAAGTAAAGAACACATACAAAAAGCTGCTAGAAGAAGGAATTGAACATCTATCTATCTATCTATTGACCTTCGAGCCGTAACCGGCCCATAGGGCGTAGACCAAGATACACCTTCTCCTATATGAATTTTGTTCTAGCAGTTTTCTTTTAAAGATATTTATCAAATTGAACAATACAGAAGAGAAATCCTGATGAAAAGTAACAACAAATGCATGCATAAAGAAAAGCATATAGGAAATCTGCGACACCTTACCAAAAGAGAAAAGAACAAAAAACAAAAAAAATGGATAACTAACACCATCTTAGAAAAAATGGAAGAAAGGAGACAAGCGAAGAACACTGTCCAATACAATAAAATAGATAATGAGATACGCAAAATGTGCAAAAAGGCAAAAGAAGACTGGCTCAGCCAAAAATGTATAGAAATAGAAACTATGGATAGCAAACAAGACTTAAGAGGAATGCACACAGAAATAAAGAGAATGACTAATTAAAATAAAAAAGCCACAGAAGGTGGATGCACTGCAGACAAAAAAAGAAAAATGCTAACAGACAATAACGAATTTATAGATATATGGCAGAAATATATAACAGAACTATTTCATGATCAAAGGGACAAGAAACCAGTTATAAAATGTACATCAGGCTATAAAATCTTAAAATCTGAGGTGGAAAAAGCTATAAAAACAATGAAAAAGGGAAAAAAAAACAGCATGACCTGACAGCATACATATAGAGATGATACGGGCACTAGAAGATTTTGGCATTGAAGTGATTACAGACATATGCAACGACATATACCACACAGGATACATACCAAATGAACTAAAAACATCAACTTTCATTGCATTGCCTAAAAAAAATGGTGCAGTTGAATGCAGTGACTTTAGAACAGTAAGCCTAATGAGCCATGTTACAAAAATCTTGCTAAAAGTTATACAAGGAAGGAATCTAAAATCAATACTGAATTAGATGAGCAGCAATTTGGATTTAGGAAAAATAGCGGGACAAAAGAAGCCATATTCTGCATGAGAACATTAATCGAAAAATACACAGAAGTAAACAAACCAATATATGCCTGCTTCATAGACTACACCAAAGCTTTTGATAGAGCACACCACAAACAACTTATAGAATGTCTAAAAGAAATACATCTAGATGACATGGACATACGACTGATATGTAATCTATACTGGGGACAAACAGCAATAATAAAATATAACAAAGAGAACTCTACACCCATTGATAAAAAAAGAGGAGTAAGACAAGGATGCATCCTATCACCAAGCTTGTTCAATTCATACACTGAGCAAATGTTTAAAAACATCATAGAGATGCCAGGCCTACAAATTAATGGAAAGATAATCAATAACCTAAGATATGCTGACGATACTGTACCACTAGCAGAAAATCCTAAAGATCTACAACAATTACTTAATGAAATAAACATGACAAGCCAAAAATATGGACTAGATATGAATATCAAAAAGACTAAAACTATGATCATAAACAAAGAAGATACTCAAAACCCACAAGTGGATATCAAAATAGAAGGAATAGACCTGGAGACAGTTCAGAACTACAACTACCTTGGACATACTATAACCAGTGATGGAAAATGTACAACTGAAATAAACAAAAAATAGGAATGGCAAAAAAGTAATTTTAATGTCATGAAGAACATACTAACATCAAAACAAATAACACCAGGACTAAAACTAAGAATAGCAAAATGTTACATCTTCTCAATATGCCTATATGGTGCAGAAACATGGACATTAGACACGAAAAGAGAACAAAGAATTGAAGCCTTTGAAATTTGGATATATAGAAGAATAGGTAGAATTGGATGGAAAGAAAAGAAAACAAACGATGAAGTATTAAAACAACTAAAAATGAAAAGAGAACTACTAAACACAATTCAAACAAGACAATGTGATTTTTGAGCCATGTTAAAAGACCTCAACAGCCTACTCAAAGTAATCCTAGAGGGCAAAATACATGTAAAAGAGGTAGAGGCAGACCAAGACTAACATGGACGAGTAACATCAAAAGATGGACAAATCAGCCTATGACAATCTGCACCATCAAAGCAAGAGACAGAGCAGAATGGCGCTCCATGGTAGCCAACCTTCGTTGCGGAGAAGGCACTGGATGATGATGATGACTCCTATATATTCTATGGTTCGGGCTATTCCTAGCTTTTTTCTCAGTTCTTCATTTCTGATCTTATCTCTCAGACTGTTTCCTGTCATTTGTCTAACACATTTCATCTCTGTAGAGGTTATTTTCTTATTGTTCTTGCATCTAGGGTCCAGGTCTGGCATTGGTAGCACAACTTTGGGATGAAGATTGTATTGAATAGTGCTCGTTTTGCCTCCAGGTTTATTTCCTTGTTGGACAATAATAGTCAAAACCACTTCTACCCAGGTTGTGTCAAGTCCATTTCTACCCAGGTTGTGTCAAGTCCCTTCTATTGAGGTTGTGTCAAGACCCTCCGATCCAGGTTGTGTCAAGACCCTCCGATCCAGGTTGTGTCAAGACCCTTCTACCCAGGTTGTGTCAAGACCCTTCTACCCAGGTTGTGTCAAGACCCTTCTACCCAGGTTGTGTCAAGACCCTTCTACCCAGGTTGTGTCAAGACGCTCCGATCCAGGTTGTGTCAAGACCCTTCTACCCAGGTTGTGTCAAGACCCTCCGATCCAGGTTGTGTCAAGACCCTCCGATCCAGGTTGTGTCAAGACCCTTCTACCCAGGTTGTGTCAAGACCCTTCTACCCAGGTTGTGTCAAGATCCTTCTACCCAGGTTGTGTCAAGACCCTTCTACCCAGGTTGTGTCAAGACCCTTCTACCCAGGTTGTGTCAAGACCCTTCTACCCAGGTTGTGTCAAGACCCTTCTACCCAGGTTGTGTCAAGACCCATCTACCCAGGTTGTGTCAAGACCCTCCGATCCAGGTTGTGTCAAGACCCTTCTACCCAGGTTGTGTCAAGTCCCTTCTATTGAGGTTGTGTCAAGACCCTCCGATCCAGGTTGTGTCAAGACCCTTCTACCCAGGTTGTGTCAAGACCCTTCTACCCAGGTTGTGTCAAGACCCTTCTACCCAGGTTGTGTCAAGACCCTCCGATCCAGGTTGTGTCAAGACCCTTCTACCCAGGTTGTGTCAAGACCCTTCTACCCAGGTTGTGTCAAGACCAATATATATCATGATATATTTGAGGCTAATAGGCAGATATGTTGATTATCCCAGACAGTCTGAGAAAGGCAAGACCAGTCTTTGTCAGAGTTTTTAAAAGCTACGTGATTCTAATTCTTCTACTTCTACTTTTCAGCTCCCTGTGGAACATAGGTCTTTAACAAACACTTTCCAAACCGTTCTGCTTCTAGCCAGTCTTTTAAGATCATTCCATGTCTTCCTCATCATCTTCATCTCTGTTTCAATCTGTCTTTTCCAAGAATAGCTTGGCCTTCATCTTTGTCTTTTTCCTTGGGGATTCAAAAAAACGGCCCGTTGTGCAATACTCTCAGTTGGCTTCCGCAGTGTGTGTCCTACATGACAGGCTGCATGAAAAGAACTTTCGAAAAAAACAGTTTTAACAAAGGAGGAATAACATACAGATAGATGGACGAATCGGTAAATTGAGTTAAAGTGAGAAAGAACTGCGCAGTTCGTCGGTTTTACTTTCTCACCTCTATCTATTTAAATCAATTGGCAAAACAAGTCAAGACACAAACGTACAGAAGAATGAAAAATAATATACTGATGAAGACAAATGTTACATTACAGGAAGTGTCGCAAATGAAAAAACATTGAAACAGAACGAAGACGCGTGAATAATTTAATGAAAAACTAAAACAAAATAGAAAGGAATCATTAATATAAAGAGTGGCAAAAACACAATAAAAGTTGTCGAATGACAATAGAATTGAGAACCAAAAAATTATAAATAAATGAGGGGATAAAATAAGAAAAGAGGCAAGAACCTAGAAACTAAATCATGTAAAGTAATGAAAGAAAAAACTAAATATTCTTTTAAAAAAACAAGCGAGAAGAAAAAACAAGTACAGCCAAACGAAATACTACAAATATGTAAATTAAATAACCTTTTATAACGCTTAAAAACGTGAAATTATCCAGACAAAAATGGTGTTGCACACATCTAAAATGCAATATGAATTAATTATATGAATGACATTTTATATAAGTAAAGGTGTACCTGAATATAACACTTTAATTCCAGCGAACGGTCCATTGAGACGCGAATAGAAACTTGACACAACCTGGATAGGAGGGTCTTGACACAACCTGGATAGGAGGGTCTTGACACAACCTGGATAGAAGGGACTTGACACAACCTGGATAGGAGGGTCTTGACACAACCTGGATAGAAGGGACTTGACACAACCTTGATAGAAGGGACTTGACACAACCTGGATAGGAGGGTCTTGACACAACCTGGATAGAAGGGACTTGACACAACCTGGGTAGAAATGGTCTTGACACGACCTGGGTAGAATTGGTCTTGACACAACCTTAATAGAAAGGACTTGACACAACCTGGGTAGAATGGACTTGACACAACCATAGATAGAAATGGACTTGACACGACCTGGGTAGAAATGGTCTTGACACAACCTAAATAGAAGGGACTTAACATAACCTGGGTAGAAATTATCTTGACACAACCTGGATAGAAGTTTCTTGACACAACCTGGATATAAATGGTCTTGACACAACCTAGGTAGAAATGGTCTTGACACAACCTAGGTAGAAATGGTCTTGACACAACCTAGGTAGAAATGGTCTTGACGCAACCTGGATATAAGGGTCTTGATACAACCTGAATATAAAGGTCTTGACACAACCTGAATAGAAGGGACTTGACACAACCTGAATAGAAGGGACTTGACACAACCTCGGTAGAAGGGACTTAACATAACCTGAATGGAAGGGAATTGAGACAACCTGGGTAGAAATGGTCTTGACTTATTTTAGTATCATTATCTCTTCATCCCTCTTCGTCTATATTACTGCTCATATATATATATATATAAATTCACAAACAGCAGAGATAGAATCAAGATGCAACAAATCTTGTCAAATCATTGGACAGTTATCACCATTATTGTCCAGAAAGGAAATAACTCTAGAGGCAAAACGAGCACTATACAATACAATCTTCAACCCAACGTTGTGCTACCAATGCCAGACCTGGACCCTAGATGCAAGAACAACATGAAAAATAACCGCTTCAGAGATGAAATGTATTAGACGAATGACAGGAAACGGTCTGAGAGATAAGATCAGAAATGGATAGAAGGTACTTGACAGGAAGATTGCCTTCCTATGAGGTGCACGTCTGATTGTATACAGCAGTGCCACGTTTCTGGAAGACTGAAGAAAAGACTTTGAAACCCGGCTTGAAGAAATAAGTGATGAGGGCGGATTCACTGGACCACAAGGTGTAAAACAGAGCAATGCAATTTACTAATAACTTTACGCAGAAGTAGAGAGAGAGAGAAAGAAAGAAAGAATGCAGCCTTAAAAATAGATAATAATATTCATACAATCAAAATGAAAAGCAAGAACAAATGAATATTTGAAAGAAAAAAGAATGGATTAATGAAAAAAGAGGAATGAATTATTACATTTTTTTAAAATGGAGATAAAGATTAAGTGAAGACATTTTAAAAAGAAATTTTAAAGCTAGAAGATACAAAACAAACTTTCGTTTCTCCAATTTATTCAAATTAATAACAAAAAAATTGAAAGAAGAAGTAACGTATTCATAATAAATGAAGAACAAATTATAAATCAATATCAATTAATCGTGTCACTAAAATCCAATGAACGATGAAAAAAGATCCGAAGTAAAAAGAACCAATTGAAAAAAAAAAAAGGTGAGGTGGGGAAAATAACCAACGACTCCACAATTTATTTCTGACTACAGTGAATGATTGATATCGGTCACCTGATCCCACTTGCCAGGTTGCACCGTTTAAAGCTGCCAAAATTAACGCGAAGAAATATGTGGGAAAACAACGTAAAAATGGTTGCAGAAGATTCTCTTTCCAGATGTGGAGAAATAGCAAGACGATCGGAGCAGCTGCAGTTCGGTAAGGGCAAATGAGTCAGAAGGTGAAAAGGTTGCATATGTTACACAATTTGTTGTTAAGTCAACAGACACTACCTACACACATAAGACGTAAAGAATAAAAGAATGAGGTACCTGTATGGGATAGAAACAAAATATAATGCAATCGCGACAGTTTTTTTTTTTCCATTTTATGTCACATGATTAATTTAGACACTTTTTCCATGTTGTTTCTCTCTCCTGGTAAATCCGCGACAATTTTGTCCATTATTCATTCTCTTTTGGTTAATAGACGATGGTTTTGCCCCTTAATTTATCTCGAGTATTAAATCAACGACAGTTAATACATCCTAAATCAATAATTCTTTTAATTCACCTAATGTGTGCTCGAAAATGCTAACACTAGAGCATTGCACATATTTGATCGGAGGGCATAACTTCTTATGATTAATATGTTGTCGATTAATGTGTTGCATGATAAGAGGTATTAATTGCATACAAAGGAAGCAATAATTAAAACATAAAGAGCAACTGTGATACAGCGTAACATTATGTAAATGAAAATATATGACGTAAAGCTCCGAAGTGGCAAGTTATAAATACGCAGAACCAGAGTCAATTAAACGGGAGATAAAGTGCATAAATTATATTTCAATAATTCTCTACGTGCGTGTGTTGATGCATATGTAGACTTAACTAAGGGTGGGGATTCTCAAAACAACCAAACACACGCACACACATTCTATTCTATTCTAGTCATGGAATCAGATTCACTACTTTCGGGGCATTCCCATATCCGCTCCGCCGCTCGTCGCAGCAATTCTAGAAGCCTATGCAGACTGATTGCTCCTGTGAGATGTTGATTATAGATACATCTGCTTTTCCCACTTGGCAACCCGGTTCAACCAGACCCCCTTTTCCACCTTTAGACTCACGCAACGCATACATATGCGTACGCACACTTAACGCATCACACAAACACACACATACACGGACATTGTGCTTTGTACTTTGAATTTAACGTGTCCCAGGAAACCGTTGGAACACTAAATTAGTCGAAGTCCTAATAAATTGTTCCAATTAGAATTAATAAGAAAGTTATTTTTCCAGACTCTAAACACTACACATTTTGGTGAACTGAAGCAGCAAATACACTTTTTCTTTTTCTACCTTTCAACTCCCTTTGGAGCACAGGTCTTCAACAAACACTTTAAAAGCCGTTCTATTTATTGCATTCTTTTAAGATCATTCCATATCTTCTCCATCATTTTCGTCTCCGCTTACGCCTGTCTTCTTAAAGAATATTCTGGTTTTCCTCTTTGTCTTTTCTATGGAGATTCCAAGAAAGGACCTGTTGTAAAATATTCTCAGTCGGCTTCCGAAGTGTGTGTCCTAGCGCCATCGTCTTCGCTATATTTCTTTATCCACTGTTATTTTACTGGTACTTTTCCATAATTATATGGTAGTAATTTTGTCCTGATATTTCCATCCTCTTATTTTAAGCAAGCATCCATTAATGAAAGTCTGTATCTTCATGATTGTCATTTTTTTTGTTCTCCTTGATTCACAGCCGTATAACAGGACTGACTTAACATTCTAGCCATCTATCTATCCATCCATCCATCCATCCATCCATCCATCCATCCATCCATCCATCCATCCATCCATCCATCCATCCATCCATCCATCCATCCATCCATCCATCCGTCCGTCCGTCCGTCCGTCCGTCCATCCATCCATCCATCCATCCGTCCGTCCGTCCGTCCGTCCATCCATCCATCCATCCATCTATCTATCTATCTATCTATTGACCTTTCGAGCCGTAGCCGGCCCATAGGGCGTAGACCAAGATATTCCTTCTCTTATCAGAATTGTTGTTCTAGCAGTTTTCAATTCTTTTAAAGATATTTTATCAAATCTCGCCATTGGAGTTGAAAACTTTAATATAACTTGAAAACTTTAATTTGACTTAACATTGGAGTTGAAAACTTTAATATAACTTGAAAACTTTAATTTCACTTAACATTGGAGTTGGAAACTTTAATATAACTTGAAAACTTTAATTTGACTTAACATTGGAATTAAAAATTTTAATGTATGCATGTATCCTAATTTCTTTGGATTTCATTGTTTCCCAGTGCCACGAATTAACTTCTTGCATTGATATCCTTATTTTGGTATCATTATCTCTTCATCCCTCTTCGTCTATATTACTGCTCATATGTATATATATAAATTCACAAACAGCAGAGATAGAATCAAGATGCAACAAATCTTGTCAAATCATTGGACAGTTATCACCATTATTGTCAAGAAAGGAAATACCTCTGAAGGCAAAACAAGCACTATTCAATACAATCTTCATCCCAACGTTGTGCTACCAATGCCAGACCTGGACCCTACATGCAAGAACAATAAGTAAAATAACCGCTACAGAGATGAAATGTGTTAGACGAATGACATGAAACAGTCTGAGAGATAAGATCAGAAATGAAGAACTGAGAGAAAAGCTAGGAATGGCCCACGCCATAGAATGTTTAAAGAAACAACAGATAAAACGGTTTGGCCACGTGATAAGGCAGAAAGATCAAAACGTAACAACAAACGTTGTTAGAACGCCAGATCCAAGGGTCGACCACGAAAAAGATGGATGGATGGAATATTAGAAGCACTAGGAAACATAACAGCAGCAGAGGCGAACAGAAGAGCAAAAGATCGCAAATTATATATCCCCTCGACGCTGAAAGGCAAATGAGGAAGGAAAAAAGAAGAAAAAGATATATATATATATATATATATATATATATATATATATGTCTTCTCAACATTCCTATATAGTGCAGAAACATGGACGTTAGACAAGAAAACAGAACAGAGAATTGAATCCTTTGAAATGTGATTTTTAGAAGAATAGGTAGAATTGGATGGAAGGAAAAGAAAACAAACGATGAAATCTTAAAACAACTAAAAATGAAAAGAGAACTACTAAACACGATTCAAACAAGACAAATGCGATTTTTGGGCCATGTTAAAAGACACAACAGCCTACTAAAAGTAATCCTGGAGGGAAAAATACAAAGTAAAATAGGCAGAGGCAGATCAAAAATAACATGGACGAATAGCATCAAAAGATGGACAAACCAGCCTATGACAACCTGCACCATCAAAGCAAGAGACAGTGCAATATGGCGCTCCATGATAGCCAACCTTCGTTGCGGAGATGGCACTTCATGATGATGATGATGATATATATATATATATCCGATTGTATGTCTAGTAGAGAATTTTATCCTATTTTTATTTGGTTATTGCCAGCTGCATTAATTCTCATAATTCTGGTCTTATCTCTTTTGATTTTCAGTCCCAGCTGTTGTGATCTCTCATCAAGTATGCTCGTTTTATCTTGCATCTCTTAAGGATTATGTGATAGGAGAGCTATGTCATCACCAAAGTGTAAGTCATTAAGTAGCTTGGCCAGTGACCACTGGTTTCCATTTCTGTTGTTCTGAGTTATTTTATAATCCAATCTATGGCCAGTAGAAAGAAAAATGGAGATAGAAGACACCCGTGTCTTACTCCTGTTCTTATTTCAAATACTTATGTAAACTGCCCTTCATGTAACACGCTACATTTCATTCCTTCATACAATGTTCTTATCAGGTTAATAAATTTTATGGGAATTCCGTAATGACTCAGCAACTTCCAAAGCATTCCACTGTCTAAATTATCAAATGTCTTTTCGCAATCTATGAATCCAATATAAAGTGGGGACTGTAGTTCTAAACTTTGTTCAAATATTATACGTAGGGTAGTTATTGGTCAGAACAAGATCTTTTTTTCATAAAACCTGCTTGTTCATCTCTCAAACATGTTTATCTATGGCCTCTTTTAGTCTCTCCAGGATGTTTCTGGTTCGCATTTTTCCTGGTACTGATGGCAGCATAATTCCCTATAATTTGTGCACCTCCGTAAACTTCCTTCTTTCGATTGTTAAATCATACATCATTCTTTCCAGTCTTTGGGTATTTCTTTAATTTCCCATATTTTATCTAGTAGATTATGTAACATCTTGGTAGAAGTGTTAATATCTGCTTTGATGTCTTCTGAAGGAATTTCATCTGGTCCTGTGGCTTTACCATTTTTTAATAGCTTGATAGATTTTCATTGTATTTTTCTTCCTTGGCTTTCAACACTTAACATGTAACTCTTCTTTTTGCTGGTAGTATATCTCGAGTGTTATTTAGGCCGAGTCTGTTCAAGAGTTCTTCAAAATGCTCCTTCCATCTCTTTATTTGTTCCCTTATATTACTAAGCAAGTTTCCTTTCTTATCTTTAATAAAGGCATTGATCTTTTTGTATGTTCCGCTTAATTTCATTGTTACAGTTCTTTCATATTTCCTTTATTTGCTACTTCCTCTGCCTCATAGCAAGTTCATCTATATATTTCCTCTTATCCCTTTTAATATGTTTTCTCACTTCTTTGTTCACCTCTGTGTATGTTCTCTATGTCTTGGCTTTAGCAATTTTCATTTTGTTTTGGTTAGGTCTGCTTTCTTATTCTTTCTTTCTTTAATTTTCTCCATGGTCTCTGCTGTCATCCATGCCTTATTCTCGCGCTCTCTTTTCTCCAGAGTTTCTTCACACATCTCCTTCCATATATCATTTACTTGTTTCCTATGATCTTCTATATTTATTGTTTGAGGACTTGGTATTTAATTGATACTGTGACTTCAAATGTATCTTTCATTCCTTGTTCTTTAAGAAACCCTACATTTAAATAGTGTCTACCCTTATGTGTTTTAGTATGCCTTTTCAGTTTTAGTTTAAGTTTGGCTAGCAGAAGATGATGATCTGAAGCCACATCTACTCCTCTATATACTTTTACATCATGGAAGGATGAAAAAAATGTTATGAATAAATGTGGTCAATTTGATTCACCGTTCTATGATCTGGTGATACCCGTGTAGCTTTATGTATTAGTTTATGTTGAAATAGTGTTTCTTCTAGGCTCATATGATTAAGAGCACAGAAGTTCACGAATATCTCTCCTTTCTCATTAATTTCTGCAAGTCCATGTTTTACTATGATCTCTTCGATATCTGTTGTGTGATCTTACTTTTGCGTTTGGATCTCCCATCAAGATTATAATATCTTTGGCTCGTCTTCCATCCGTCTGACATTGCAACTGTTTATAGAATTCATCTTTAACTAAATCTTCCTTATCATTGGTTGGAACATTGCAATGGATAATGTGTATTTGTTATTTATTTTGTTGTTGTTTTAAATGTTGCTCTTTTTTAAGTTTTGGCCCTATTGCTTCCCAAACACTAATAGAATGGGGTAGAATGGGAAATACACTTAATCTGAGGTTAAAAAAAAAAAAAAAAAAGCAACAAAACTCAAAGGACTTAAACAAATTAAAAACTGAAAATAATTAATAAAATATTGAAGTAATAAATAATGAAATTAAAATAAACTGCGTTCACTGATGCATAGTGAGGAGTGATGACCATTGTGAAAGGTGCAGAAGAAAAGAAAGATGCTGTTTGAAAAAAAGTTAGTGACCTTCCATAAAAGCACATTACAATAATACGTATGGAGTCCCCCCCCCCCCCCCATCCCCCAACCCTCTCTCCTCTGTCTCTTAACTGCGAGTTTTTGTTCAATTTCCCACTTGTCAAGATCCATCACATGTGTAACTCTTCCATGCTTCCTGATAAGTTCCTTTTTTGTATGCAGTCGGGGATGCTACAATCCTCTTCCTAAAGCTTCGATGCATCCAAACCATTCTTGGAAGCCATAGTCAATAGGCAGTGATCATATATCGCTAAACACACACGCACAATAAAGGGAATAAAGCGCTGAAGCCGCAGGAGCGCAACGTCAGAGATGGCTTTAGTGCACAACAGAATGCATTTACAGATGACCTTTTGCCTGCGCACAAACAGAACAAACGGGGAAGTATTGTTCGAAAGCCCAATTAAAATTCTCTCGAATTTCATTTTCGAACATTAAAAGAAGGATTGTTCGAAAGCCCAATTAAAATTCTCTCGAATTTCATTTTTGAACATTAAAAGAAGGATTGTTCGAAGTGCGAGACTCTACTTCTTCTTCTTTCCTTTCTCATTTGCCTTTCAGCATCGAGGGGAGATATAATTTGAGGTCTTTTGCTCTTCTGTTCGCCTCTGCTGCTGTTATGTTTCCTAGTGCTGCTAATATTCCATCCATCCATCTTTTTTCGTGGTCGACCATTGGGTCTGGTATTCTCACAACGTTTGTTGAAGGCTCGTTGTGTTGTGTTTTGATCGTCCTGCCTTGTCACGTGGCCAAACCATTTATCTGTTGTTTCTTTATATATTCTATGGCGGGGGCTATTCCTAGCTTTTTTTCTCAGTTCTTTATACAGATATATAGCAGATTTATACATGGAGACCCTACTACAAGTATAAATAGTAATAAATAACAATGGGAGTTTGATTAGACGCTGTTACGTAAACAACGATTTTGACTGAAACATGTGAATCTTTAAAAAAACCGATTATGTAATTATCTAACTTCTAATGTGGTAACTTTTACCATTTTTCATTCTTTCTCAAGCTTAATATGATACCTTGGTCTATTAAACCCGCATGCAACATAAATGAGTTAATTCGGTAGTATTTTTCTTAAGTTAACGAAGATGCAAGACCGCTTAAAAAGATAGTAGGGATATAAATTAAACATCAGCTAACCTGACCGCAGGTGAAAATGAGAGAATGAATATCAGCGGATAATATCATTTTTGTCGAAATATAGGTCTTAAAGTGCAAAGGATAAGTGGAATTTACAACGTGCTGGTAAAAATGAACAAATCAACAAAAATATAATCTCAAGAGCCAACGAATTTTTTTCCTGATCTACAAGCTGAAAGAAAGTATAGATCCACAGGCTGTGCGGAAGTGAGTTAATCTTTGATATATCGAGACAACGCCGGGGCCAGATCTGACGAGTGGTAATAAACTGGCTAAAAAACGAAATGTTGATATTCAGCGAATTTTAATAGACAATGGATTTAGCCCACGTGTGGGAATTGTCTTGTCTGCTCATAACTCTATGGATCATCTTCCACACACATCCACCCACCACCTCCTTAATTATTTTGTTTACACGTAGCGGGGACTACGTGAACTCAGGCATCTATACAGTCTAGCTTCAGCGGTGTCGCAGTAATTGCACTAGTGTCAGAAAGAACATTGACAGACAGTCTATGCTGAAGATCTCGACCTCTCTTTTAATCTTTGTGTTTGCTAAGAGTAAACCTTACTCCCCCCCCCCCTTTTTCCAGTGTTTATGTAGCCACAGGGCAACGAAATGTTTCAGATCAGTTTTTTTTTTAACTGTAACGAACCGTCATCTGAGGCTAAAGATTGTCTTCTTTACAGATCACCAACACATTCTTCAAACACAGAGAGTCGCAAGTGTACACCTGGTACAAATGGAATGATACAACACACAAAAGCCAGATAGATTTTACACTAACAAGATAACAGAACAAGAAAATAGTAACCGACAGCAGAGCTATCCCTAATATCACAGACGAAATGGACTATAAAATGTTTATATTTACACTCGGACAGCCAAAAACAAAGAGAAGATACACAAACAAACAAAACAAGCAAAAAGAACAGATAATTTTTAAAAAATCAATTAAAAGATCACGAATCAAGGAAGAAAATCCTCGAAGAAAAAATAACAGAGGAATTCAAGAAGCTTGAAGCTTCAAGAATTCATGAAGTAACAACTGTAGAAGAAGAGAGGAAACAGTTTAAGAAAACAGTAATCAACATCTAAAAAAAACAGTATGTGCAACGAAACTAAAGACAAAAGAAGGGGAAAAAGAGCACCCAATAGTGGAACGAAGCAATCAGAGAAGCTATTAGAGGAAAGGAACAAACTGTTTAAAAATTAGAAGGAAAATAAGAACCAAGGAGAATATGAAAAATATGCCTTAGTTCGAAAAAAAAGTTAAAATTTTGGTCAGAGAAGCTAGGCAAAACAAATGGACAGAATTCGGAAAAATATGAGCAGGGATTTCAATACAGCCACAAGAGATTTCGACAAAGCGGTAAAAGCAAATAGAGCGAGAAAAGAAAACCACGATCCTACTGAATTCATAAATGACAACGACGGACAGCCAATATCAAATAACCAACTTATGCAACAGAGATGGAAATAATATTTTAAAGACGTATTAAACATGGCACCTACTACCAATGACACAACAAACGCCACGCAAGAATGCACAAACACTAAACAAAACATTATCAAAGAGGAAATCGAATAATGAATCAAATATGCACCAAGAAATAAAGCACCGGGGATAGATAACATACCAGTAGAAATAATAGCAGCAGCAGGAGAAACAGGAGTTACAAGGCTACACATAATGTTCAATGCAGCATGACACAAAAAAAGCCCCAGAAGATTGGCAACAGGCAATCATCGTACCAATATTGAAACATAAAGGTAGTAAGGGATATTGCAATCAGTATAGAGGCATATCGCTTCTCAGTCATGTGGAAAGTTACACGTCAAAATTGTGAAAACAAAAGGCTGAGACCAATAATAGAACTACAATTAACTGATTCTCAAATGAGTTTCCGAAAAAAAACGTACGTACGTAAAAAAGGACGTACAGATGTTCTATTCGCCTTAAAACAGCTTGCAGAAAAGACGACAGAACCCAATCAAAATGTGTTCATAGGCCATTGCCATTGACCAAAAAAAAAAAAAAAAAGCATTCGACCGAGTAAACTGAGAACAACTATGGGGGATACTAACACATAGTGAGTAAGCCAACATCTAACCAACCTAATTAAAAGTCTCTACATCAACAGCAGGGGCACAGTCAGAATTGAAGCAGGCTACACAGACCACTTACATCGGGTGGATTTCGTACTCTCCACCTTACTGTTTATTGTATACGTGGATTATATATACAAATAATCAACCAATCAGAGACAGAAGATGAACGAGCTTCTATTTTCAGACGATCAGGCACTAACTAATACATGGAAAAATAGAATACCTACAAGAACACTTAAATAGAATCAGCAGCACAGGCACAAAATACAACACGAAAATCAACAACAAAACAGAAGTCATGAATATTGCAAAAGAGAAACAGAACATCAAGATAACTATAGACAGTAGACAACTAAAACAAATAGAGGAATTTAAATACCTAGGAAGTCTAGTGGAAAACGACAATTCACAAACTGCAGAAAAAGACTCAAGATGCATCAAAGCTTATCAAATCATTTGACAGCTATCACCACTATTGTCCAACAAGGAAAGCAATCTATAGGCAAAATTTGCACTCTACAATACAATCGTCATTACAACGTGGCGCTACCAATGCCAGAAACAGCGTGAGCGATAAGATCAGAAATGAAGAACTGAGAAAAAAAGCAAAGAATAATTACCACCACAGAATATATAAAGAAAAAACAGATAAAATGGTTTGGTCATGTGACAAGACAGAAAGATCAAAACACAACACAAACATCCCTCAATGCGTTGCGAGAACACCAGATCCAAGGGCCGACAACAAAAAAGGTGGATTGACCGAATATTATAAACACTAGGAAACATAACAGGAGCATGGACGAAGAGAAGAGCAAAAGACTGCAAATTATATCTTCTCTCGACGCTGAAAGGCAAATGAGGAAGGAAAGCAGAAGAAGAAGGAAACACTACAATAAGCATACACAAGTACCACACGTGATTGTTGGAGAAAATACTCTTTGCTTAGCTAATAAAATAAAAGGAAAATCTCATTTCTTTCTGTATATTTCAAACGTAATAAATGGAGGCGAAGGCGCGCCCCCCAGCACCAGAGCTGGAAGTTGTCAGTGACTCACAACTGATGGCTTGCGCCAGGATCGGTGAACCAGAACCATCCAGACCCTGCTACACCTCTTCGTGGTGCCTCCAGAAACAGACTAACCTGTCTAGTCTGGCCAAGCGAGCAGGGATCGAAGTGGGAAGACGAACCCGGTACTCAAAAAAACGTCGGCTGAAATCGGATGTGTTGGGCCGAAAGGCGCAGATATCACAGTGTTACACTGCAAACTTCAACACAACGTAACTACGTCCACTTAACGTCCTTTAAGGGCGGATGACGAGGAGGAAGTCTACGGTTCGTATCCGTTAGAATACCTCAAATCATCGGGCGATCGCATCCATCCAAACGTAAAAATGTGCTATTTTAGTTTCTTAGATTAACAAACCATAAAGCCGCAAACGTGTAGAGGTAAATGAAAAAAAAATATTAAGGAAACAAATATATTTGCCTTTTTTTACATAATTACCGCCATTGATATTAATGAGACAATACAAAAAAAAAAGGTAGGGAGATATTTCGTAAAACATTGTCACTGAAAGTGTCATAGAAATTATTGTCACTGAAAGTGTCATAGAAACTATTGTCACTGAAAATGTCAGACATTAACTGGTATTTCTTCGGGATGAAATGAATGCAGTAATAATTTTTCTTTTTTTTTGTTCTTTCAGATAAATGGAGAGATGGATGAGTACAAGAACGGACGGATATAACTAATGTGATGTTTAATGGGTCCTAATATATAAAATCCTTTGTGCTTAGTACACTTCTGTACGGATCTGAAGATTGGTCAACCTATTCAAGGCACGGACAAAAATTATAATTTTTGTTTGCACTACCATCAAGAAAATAATGAAAATCAATTACCTGAACAAAGTAACCAACTCAGATGTTCTACGCCGTTTTAGGTGTAATAATGACAACACTCAGAAGACAGAGGATAAGGTGGTTGGGACATGTTACAATTATGTACAGCAATTACATTCAACAACTTAAATGGTTTGGCCACCTGGTCAGAATGAATCATCACCAATCACCATTAAGGGTGTTCTTCTCAAGAATGCACGGGAAAAGACCAAGAGGAAGACCCAGAAGAAGATGGATAGATTCAGTGACAGAGACATGTAACAACAAAGGAAAATAACTAATCCAGACAGTTCGAGCAGCTCAAGAATGATAAATGATATAAACCACGACACCTTTTAGGTATCAGTGAAAAGAGAAAAGCAGAAGAAAAAAATTACATCTTTAATTAAATATTGTATGGGAAGCTTAAAGATGAGAAGCGGCCTGTGAGTGCACCAAAACTAAGATCGAAACTATTGCAACAAGTCCCAGGGGAAAATTGGTGTGGAAAAAAGGAAAAAATATGCAGGTGAACGTAGAACGTGTATAACTGAGTCAAGAAGCGGAATAACAACATCTGCAAGGAAAATAAAGTCAAAGTTGGGAGAAAATAGACACAAGGTCACAGAAGTGAGATCCCGCGACCAAAAATAAACTGTCGTGCTCATTCTATATTCCAATATTGTCAAAATCTGTCATGAGAGTAGCTACTCCACTAAACTGTGCTGTGCGGTTACTATTGAAGATCGACATCTGTCTGCCTTCAGCAATATGTGAAGACATACAATACCTTACATGTAAATTGAAGGAATGTCAGAACAAAACTTTATGCAAAAATAGTAAGTGCTTAAATGTGACTTGTTTTGTTCTTCTGTATGTGAGCAAGAGATGCTGGCGGCACAATGTGAGGATAATAAGGGAAGTGCCACATCCAGCGGCAGACCATGGGTTCGAAACATGAGCAGGCCAGAACGTGGGACCAGACTGTTAGGTTGACCTTTAACCTGATAATTTGTAACATAAAGACTACTGCAAATGCATCATCATCATTGAGTGCCATCTCCGCATCGAAGGTTGGCTACCATGGAGCGCCATCCCACTCTGTCTCTTGCTTTGATGGTGCAGATTGTCATAGGTTGAATTGTCCATCTTTTGATGTTACTCGTCCATGTTAGTCTTGGTCTGCCTCTGCCTCTTTTACCTTGTATTTTGCCCTCCAAAATTACTTTTATTAGGCTGTTGTGTCTTTTAATATTGCCAAAAACTCGCATTTGTCTTGTTTGAATTGTATTTAGTACTTCTCTTTTCATTTTTAGTTGTTTTAAAACTTCTACCTATTCTTCTATAAATCCACATTTCAAAAGTTTCAATTTTCTGTTCAGATTTCTGGTCTAATGTCCATGTTTCTGCACCATACAGGAATATTGAGAAGATGTAACATTTTGCTATTCTTAGTTTTAGCCCTGGTTTTATATGTTTTGATGTTAGTATACTTTTCATGGCATTAAATTTACTTTTTGCCATACCTATTCTTTTGTATATTTCAGTTTTACATTTTCCATCAATGGGTATAATTGCATCTTTATATATTAACTATTTGCACTGAAAATTATGAAAAAAACAGTGATTTGTAGTTAATTAAAATCTCTTACAATTTTTTTTCAGGTTTTTTTTAATGCATACAAAACGTAGTGCTTTAAAAAAGAATTCGTTAAATTGCCACCTTCCATCTATACTATTCTATATGTTACGATAAAGAGATAGAAAACGGCAACTATTAGTTGAAACACTATTGTCGTGGTAATCAGGGAAGTGATTACTGAAATAGCCTACCAATTTTGATTTCACATTGTAAGGTTCATTGACGTTGTACGGTTGTAGTAGTTTTGATCTCCATACACATTATTTAAAAAAAAAAAAAAAAAGTAAAGTACCCCCGTCACGTCAAGTGGCGTATAGGGAATATGGTGTTAGTGACCATCAATTTTACAGACCTTCGGCACATGACTTTTAGGGTAATATGGTCGGTATTACGCCCGTGCTGCTTTACTTTCCCAGAAAAAATCCGGTACCCATTAAAGGCTGGGTGAACCCGGAAGCCGTCGATTGGGATCGAACCCTACCTCTTGTCCTTTGTAGTCCATTTCACTAACCACTGAGCTATCGCGGCTCCCTCCACATACATTAAAACTTATCTATTATTAAAGACTTGAATTACTTGATCTTTATCATGGCAGACTGGATACGGTAGCTGGTTGTACACCGACTTTTGAGTAAGCTCGAATGTGATTATATTATGTACTCTGATAAAATGGATCCGCGATAGCTCAGTGGTTAGTGAAGTGGACTACAAAGGACATGAGATAGAGTTCGATCCCAACCGACGGCCTCCGGGTTCACCCAGCCTTTAATGGGTACCGGATTTTTTCTGGGAAAGTACAGCGGCACGGGCGTAATACCGACCACATTACCCCAAAAATCATGTGCCGAAAGTCTGTAAAATTTATGGTCACTAACACCATATTACCTATACGCCACTTGGTGTGACGGGGGTACTTTACTTTACTTTACTTTACTTTACTTTACTTTACTGATAAAATATTGAGAGCCATTGTCATCGTTGCCTTCTCAGTATATATATATCGCTGGTCGCCGATGTTTATTTCACAACTAACTATTGACAAAACATTGACGCCATTTTTAATTTAAAACGTGATGTAAAGCAGCAATATATGCGTTACGTTGATTAAATGAACAAGCCTAAAAAGTGTCAAGTGACAGACAGGAGAAACATGGGAAAACGACGAAACAAATGAAAAAAAATGTCCACGAAAAATTAGATATGAAAAATATAATCATTTATCAGTTTGGTGTCACGTGTCATTGATTATGATCATGCTAGTATCTCCCCCACTCTCTATGTTTTACTCATCCTACTTGTTGAATATTCTATCAAAGCAATAATCTCTCCATCTTTCTCGTCTTCTATTTTTTTCAACAAATTATGTTCTTCCATTTCATTTTTACAGGAATGTTTCAAAGTTCCAACATCTGTTCTCCCATAATATATATAAAGAATAGCAAGCAGTAATTATTTTCTCTTTCGCTGTTCACACATACGCACACAATACTGGATACTATACATATATTAATATTATGTCATTTTTAGAAATTATATATAATTTGAATACATAAATATTGAAATAAATATTTTGAATATATATTTTCATTATTTTGAATATATAATATTCAAATTAATCAAAATAAATCAAATAAACAGAAATAATTCAAAATACCATAAATACACATACAATACTGGATTATTTTACATATACTATTTTATATCATTTTTGGAATATATTTATTTATATACATGATATTGAAACTAATTAAAATATATCAAATAAACCGAAAAAATTCAAAATACCATACACACTAAAGTTGAAAGTTATAGTAGAGATGCATGATGTTGAGAAGATCAACATGACGACATGCCGTTGTTTCGATTTCAGTCTAGTCATTCATCAGAACATCAAAACACCGAAAAGGCTATAGCAGTAGAAAGGTTACGACGATCCTTACGTTTTTTCGATAATTTCCTAAATTTGCACAAATCTCAAAACTAACAACAATAAGTCCGCCTGAAAGACGCAGAAGAGCCCAAATGGTACTCGGCTTCAGTCAAATTTTCCTGAAAGATATCGCACGGTTACGTCACACTTGATGTGAGATCTTGATATTGTCTTGTTAGTTAACTCGTTTATGACTAGGAACTCTCCTTCCATTCCCACATGTTTTTTTTGTGTGCACCGAAACAATTTTTCAGCTTTGTTAACTTTAACCAAAATTCCAATGATAATGCAGTTTTTTCATGGGAATGAATGCCATTCTCGCACTTGAATTACAATTTGTGGTATTATTTTAAAAAGAATTTCCAATTTCTTCATACATTCTTTTTGACATTAAATATACGCTAGTTTATGGGGAGCTGCTATATCTTCTCCTTTCAGGCCTGATACATCAAACTTTGCAAGGAGTATGTGTTTTTTTTTATTTTATTAAAGACTACCAATTGTGCCTCGACAAATGATACTTTGCCTACTCTTTAACTGCCAAATAAACGCGAACTTGTGTAGAGTGTACACTGGACATCCCGTGCCTCGTCCTCATCTGAGAGGGTTCAGAATCTCACGATACAGACAAGGAAGATGATAAAATAGGCATTAGAAAAGAATTTCCACCGCCTATTTTTTTTTTTTATTTGCTTGATGTTGGAAAAGACAATAATTACAAAATGACAGCAAGAACAAGAGATAAATTTTTCTTTTTTTTCTTAAAAAAAAAAAATACGTAAGATAACACTATCTTTGATTTTGGGAATTGTGTAAGCGCAGAAACTGTAGATGACCAAATAATCATATTTTGTAAATGAAATTTAACGGCAAACATTGATGTATGCGCCACCAGTGACTGCGCGGCCGTTTACACACTCAGCCTGGAGGGGACTGACGACCACCCACAACTACGTTTGCAAGAAAATAATTTTTTTAAAGGCATTTAAGCATAAAAATATAGGACAAGTGAACGTGTTTTTTTTTAAGATTTAAAAACCCACCTCCTACCAACAACAACAACAAACATATAACTTTAGATACAAGCAGGTAACTTTAGATGGAATAATAATAATGTAATGTAATATTGCACCAAGCTCTCAGCTGCCAATGTCAAACTTATAAATTAGCAACAAAGAAAATAATTTTTGGTTAAAATCGTGAGCATCAGAAATTAGATGTGTGAGAGAATGTCTGCTCATGACAAAACGAGACGGAATCATAAATGATGAATTCAGGAAACGAGTTTTGCTTAGGCCAACGCCTAAGTTGGGCGTTTAAAATATAGCAGCTCCCCATAAACTAATCCAACGCCTAATCTGTTTTCAGAAGCAACAGATTAGTATATCGGATATCTTGAACATGTCAAACTCTCTTCTTCCGATATTATTGACACACATAAGCAACGGAAATAGGGGAAAAGGTAGACACACAGGGCGATGGTTTAATAAAATATCAGACATCGCTACCTGCACCAAGCATTACATAGCAATAACGCTACCACAAACTTGTGCATGAATTCGAGCATTAACTATAGCAGTCAGAATTTATTTGAGTATTAAACTAAACTTCAAGCCTAACATTAAACAGAAGCATAAATCTAAGTATTCAACTGAGCAGCAACCTTAACATGTGCATCAATACGACCATTATTAACCCATTATATTAACTCGATCCCTATTGGAAAGTAATAAGTACCCCATCACGCCACGTGGCGTTTGGGGAATACGATGCAGGTGTCCATATTTTTTATAGACCTTCGGCGCATTATTTTGGGGGTATTTATGTGGTCGTTATTACGCCAGTGCCGCTTTACTTTCCCATTAAAAGAAAACCGGCATTCACGGCTTTGGGGACCTGGAAGATGTCGAACAAGTCCTTAGAAATCAAGTTCACTAACCACTGAGCTATCACAGCCCCCGACCACCGCATTAATTCAACCGTAAAACGGAGAAATAACCCAATATTAACCTCCGTTTTAATCCAAAATTGAACAAATTAGACATAATTCGAGTATTAACTTGAACATTTTAATTCAAATATTAACAAGCTAGACATTAACAACTCAGACATAATACTCAACATTAACAACTAAGACATTAAGTAAAAAAATTAGCCCAAACATTAACCCAACCATCACCGACTCTGACATTAAACCCAACATTAATAACTACGACGTTAACCCAGCCATCACCGACTCTGACATTAACCCAAACATTAATCCGAATGTTAAACCAATCATTAACCCAAACATTAACCCAAACATTAAACCAAACATTAACCCAATTATTAACCCAAACAGTAACCCAAACAATCATTAACCCAAACATTAACCCAAACAATCATTAAGCCAAACATTAACTAAATCATTAACCAAAACATTAAACCAAACATTAACCCAAACATTATTAACTCAGACATTAGCTTTCACATTTACCTGAACAATACAATTTATTTCTTCATTCGAGCATTAACATGAGCGCTTTGTTTTATCTTGAAAAATAACAGATGTAAAATAACAGATGTAAAGTGGAGAAAAATAACAGATGTAAAATGGAGAAAAATTACAGATGTAAAGTGGAGAAAAATAACATATGTAAAGTGGTGAAAAATAACAAATGTAAAGTGTAGAAAAATAACAGATGTAAAGTGGAGAAAAAATAACAGATGAAAGTTGAGAAAAATAACAGATGTAAAGTGGAGAAAAATGGCAGATGTAAAGAGGAGAAAAATAACAGATATAAAGTGGAGAAAACTAAAAACTGTTCTTGCGAACTTAAAGTTCCAATGCTCAAGTTACAAGGACCTGACATTCCGTGTAAATATCCGGTTGAAATTTGGTCAAAATAAAAATTGTTTAAATCCTCCACAACTTTGTGCTTCAAGTATTATTAACGATATATCGCTTGAATTCTGATGGAACACTTTATGCTGTTGGAGCTTAACGTCCTTGTTTGTGTCTCTGTGTTGATGATTACATTTGCTCTTAAACAAATAACAGAAAGCTTGAATTTTTAAAAATCTCTACTTTTGCTTTACTTCTTCTTCTTCTTTCCTTCCTCATTTGCCTGTCAGCGTCGAGGGGAGATTTAATTAGCGGTCTTTTGCTTTTCTATTCGCATTTGCTGCTGTTATGTTTCCTAGTGTTTCTAATATTCCGTCAATTCATTTTTTTTTTCGTAGTCTGCTCTTGGGTCTGGTGTTCTAGAAACGATTATTGAAGGCTCGTTGTGTTTTGATCTTTCTGCCATGTCATGTGAAGTAAAAGAGCCCCCGTCACGTCAAGTGTCGTATAGGGAATATGGTGTTAGTGACCATAAATTTTACAGACCTTCAGCACATGATTTTTGGGGTAATTTGGTCGGTATTACGCCCTTGCCGCTTTACTTTCCCAGAAAAAATCCGGTACCCATTTAAGGCTGGGTGAACCCGGAAGTCGTCGGTTGGGATCGAACCCTACTCTTGTCCTTTGTAGTCCAGTTCACTAACCACTGAGCTATCGCGGCTCCCGCCATGTCATGTGGACAGACCATTTTATCTGTTGTTTCGTTATATATACTCTATGGCGGTGGTTATACCTTATTTTTTCTCAGTTCTTCATTTCTAATTTTATCACTCAGGCAGTTTCCTGTCATTCGTCTAACACATTTCATCTCAGTAGATGTTATTTTCCTTATTGTTCTTCCATCTAGAGTCAATGGCTGGTAGTGATAGCACAACGTTGGAACGAGGATTTTATTGTTCAGTGCCCGTTTTGCCTTTAGAGTTATTTCCTTGTTGAACAACATTGGTGATAGCTGTCCGATGATTTGACAAACTTTGTTGCATCTTGAGTCTACTCTGCTGTTTGTGAATTATCGTTTGTCATTAGACTTCCTAGGTATTTAAATTCTTCTAATTGTTTTAGTTTTCTGGCTTCTATAGTTATGTTGATCTTCTGTTTCTCTTTGCAATATTCATGACTTCTGTTTTGTTGATGTTGATTTTCATGTTGTTTTTTGTGCCTGTGCTGTTGAGTCTAAGTGTTCTTGTAGGTCCTAAATTTTGTCATGTATTAGTGCTGGATCGTCCTAAAATAGAAGCTCGTTGATCACTTCTGTCTCTGATGGGTTGGCTAACTTGCATATATAGTCCATGTATGTAACAAACAGCAGAAGTAGTAGTAAGCACCGTTGTCTTACGCCTGATCTAATTTCAAAGTGGTCTGTGTAGCCTGCTTCAGTTCTGACTGTACAGCTGCTGTTGATATAAAGGCTTTTAATTAGGCTGGTTAGATGTTGGCTTACATCGTATATTGTAAGTATTTCATACAGTTGTTCTCAGTTTACTCGTCGAATGCTTTTTCCTGGTCAATGAAAGCTATGCACAATAAGAGTTTTGTTCTAACTTTTCGGCTAGCTGTTTTGAGGTGACTAGAACGACTGTACAACCTTTTTTGTTTTCGGAACCCAATTTCAGAATCGGTTAAATGTAGTTAGCACATATATAGTTTACTAGGCTGCTATTATAAATGGGTCATAGTTTACTAGGCTGCTATTATAAATGGGTCATAGATTACTAGGCTGCTATTATAAATATGTCATAGATTACTAGGATGCTATTATAAAATGGTCATAGATTGTTAGGGTGATATTATAAATGGGTCATAGATTATTAGGATGCTCTTGAAGAAAGTCATGGGTTACCTAGCTGTTGTAACATGGGGTAGCGACTGGAAAAAGTCTATGAAACACCGATCTAGAACGATTTGTTTCTTATTTGTTTTCGCATCTCCCATGTTCTGTTGTAGTTTGTATGTAATCAGATAGTAGTAACTGCAGTAATGGATTCTACTTACCTACGCAATAACATTAACCAAGAAATGAAAATAAAGCATTAGTAGTAGAAGATTCAGTGATAGATGCAACAAATGTTCCTTAGAAGGCACCTAATTCCTTATATAAATAGTCTATACGAGTATCGAGGCACATTTTCTGGTGCCGTTTTTCCTTATATGAAAGTCTACATTTTTCCATATATGAGAGTCTACATATTTCCTTATATGAGAGTCTACCCGCCAATTATACCTGGTGACCTCTAGTTGACCTCTGTGGTGAGCTCTGGTGGGGTGGTGAAGGGATGGGCGGTGGTGTTGTGAAGGGGTGGGCGGTGGAGTTGTGAAGGGGTGGGCGGTGGTGTTGTGAAGGTGTGGTATCATAACATTGTACTCTCAGGCAATAAAAACAGTGACTTCCAAAACAGTCTTATTTAAGATAAATTTTAAAAGCTTCCTTTAGAATTAAAGGTAACAGCTAAGTCCGTTACACATGCTACACGAAGGTGCATTAACGAAATTAGTAACTACACGCGAAACAGAAACACCGCGTTAATAACGTTAAGCGAGATCAAAGAGCCCGGTTCTCCGTGCGTACTTACTTCCGCGTAGACCGCCCGCGAGATCAAAGAGCCTGGGTCTCATTGAGTACTTACTTCCGCGTAGACCGCCCGCGTGGACATCGCCGCGTGGACATCGGATAACGCTTGATATTCTATTACTGTTGTGTTTTTTGTAGTGGTTTTAGTAATAGTAGTAGTAGTTGTTGTTGCTGTTGTAGTAGTGGCAGTAGTAGTTAAAGTCGTTGTTGTAGTTGTACAACTAGTGTGAATAGTATTTTGTAGAGTTATAACAAGCAAGTGGGGTTATGGCTTTTTTCATGTGTAGTAGAGAGATGGTAGAGACTTATAGTTATTTTTATGCATGACAACTTTAATGTATCTATAAAATTAAATTTGTTTTGAAATTAATGGTAACATAAAACTTACTCAGTGCCTGGCCAAGTAATGTCCAAGGTGTCGTGCTAGTGAGTTTAACAGCTGACTGGTAATGACATTTCAGGGGCATAATCTACTTCAGTGGTTCTGCGATTAACTTTCTTGGACTTTGTAAATAATCATTTTGCTGAATTGAGCCATTGAATGGAATTTATTTGGAAATACACACGAGTCCAAACCATCTTCAGCATCATCAAGTTTCACCGACAAAACCAACTAGGTCGACAAGAAGTATTCAGACGACGCCTTAACGGTGACATTAAAGTCACAAAATCTCTCTCTCTCTCTCTCTCACTCTCTCTCTCTCTCATAGCGTTCCACCCACCCTGTAACTTCCCTCTAGTAGTAGTTGTAGTGGAAGTTGTAGTTGTAGAGGTAGTTGGTTGTGGACGTTGTAGAGGTAGTTGGTTGTGGAAATTGTAGTTGTAGAGGTAGATCGTTGTGGACGTTGTAGAGGTAGTTGGTTGTGGAAGTTGTAGAGGTAGTTGGTTGTGGAAGTTGTAGTTGTAGAGGTAGTTGGTTGTGGAAGTTGTAGTTGTAGAGGTAGTTGATTGTGGAAGTTGTAGTTGTAGAGGTAGTTGGTTGTGGAAGTTGTAGTTGTAGAGGTAGTTGGTTGTGGAAGTTGTAGAGGTAGTTGTTTGTGGAAGTTGTAGAGGTAGTTGTTTGTGGAAGTTGTAGAGGTAGTTGGTTGTGGAAGTTGTAGAAGTAGTTGGTTATGGACGTTGTAGAGGTAGTTGGTTGTGGACGTTGTAGAGGTAGTTGGTTGTGGAAGTTGTATTGGTAGTTGGTTGTGGACGTTGTAGAGGTAATTGGTTGTGGAGGTAGTTGGTTGTAGAAGTTGTAGTAGTGAAAGTTGTGGAAGTTGTAGTTGTAGACGTAGTTGGTGTAGAAGTTGTAGAAGTGAAAGTTGTAGTAGAGCAGAAGACGACGTTAAAATTAACAGACGACGACTTTTATTCGACTGACTCAACAAGCAAGTTGGGAAATTTTAGTCTTGTATTTAACCTAATTTATTTGGAGTTCTATATCTTTATCACTTGATCGAATGACATACATCATTATTGGTGATTACAACAGTTCAGAACACTTAGTATCAAAGACCAAAACGTTACTCCCAAACCCACGAAAGCTTTGACTTTGGAGTTCTATATCTTTAGCACTTCAACGAATGACAGACAACAGTAATGGTGACCCTTACAGGTAAGAAAACTTAGTCCCAAACCCCAAAATTTCGTCTCATAACCAAAAAGTTGAACTCAAAACACTATAAATCTAGGTCCAAAGTCAAAATAGTTAGCCACGAAAAGGCAAAAAAGCATATTCTTTCCAACCAATAATTCCTATTCTTCTACACATCTGCATCTCGAAGCCTTCGAATTTATATTCAATGTTTGGCTACTGACTATATTCTCTCTCTCTCTCTCTCCCTCTCCATCGCTGTCTCTTTCGTTCTTGCTATCTGTCTCTGTCTCGCTATCTCTCTCTCCCTCTCCATTGCTGTCTCTTTCGCTCTTGCTCGTTCTCTCTCTGCCATGTCGTTGCATCAGACATGTATGTCATATCGTTATATATCAGACACGCATGTTGGCTAGTGTGACATGATGGTTGTATGTAATTGTCGAGTGTGCTCCAACAATCCGCCGTGCCATTTAAACTTCTTTGAACACAATGGACACGGATATTCACCAGAAGAAACCTCATTATGAGAAACCGTCTGGAGAAAATCCAATAACCCTTTCGTCAACCATATTTAACATACCTAGTTTAACTTCATTAAACTTCAATCTCAACAATACTTATCATACCTACTTTAAATACATTAATAAAATTGAATAACCTTTTATTGATAAGCCTTAACATACTTTAAGATCAAATAGAAAAATATTCCAACTTACAGTGTAAAATATAATGTCATTCCGATAGACTGAACACTAGTATGAACTTCCTTGAAGCAACCAAACTTATAACACGAAATCCCTGAAGGGTCTAGTTTAAATATAAATTGGTAACAAATAAATACATTATCCAATCAGAGAGTGACTATGCCAACATCGACTGATATCTGGATTAACCAATCAGAGAAGAGTATTAGCATGGGAGGCGGAGCAAAGAAATGGCTGACATCTGTATTATAACCATTCAGAAAAGAGCCTTAGCATGGGAGGCGGAGCAAAGAAATGGCTGACATCTGTATTATAACCAGTCAGAAAAGAGCATTACTATGAACGGCAGAGTGATTAACCAATCATAGAAGAGCGCAACTTTGAAAACGGTTCCAGTTCCATCTTAAGGTAAATGAATTGGTCGGGTTCTCATCGAGGATCGTGGGCGTTTCTGGTCAAAAACCATGGAATGTGTTTGGATACACTTATGAATGAGTTTATGTTCCTGGGGGTTGATATTATTCATATATATGATAAGACGTGTAAGAAACATTCCAAGTTTTATAATGCGATGGCTAACCTAGTATATACATTATCGGAGAAAAATGAGCTGTTATTTAGTGGAATAATTCAGAGAGTCGGTGGTCATGATATTTACGCCACGTTTGTAACCATCGTTATCGAAATACTTTCAGACCGAATTCACAATTTCGGTCGTCTTGTTGTTCTATATACCCTCGCCTATCGATTAGTTAAGAATCATGTCAAAGACATGTGCGACTCTGATTCCGACATTTGTGCTTTAGAGAAGGACTTTGGTACTTGGACCGGTATTATCATCGGAAGAGAATTTGGAGAGTGGTTACTAAAAGAAGGTGGTTTGGAAAATTTTCTAGACCTCTCTAACGAAGAAGCTACAACACTGTGGACTCTACTTCGCAACAGTCTTTGGTCTTTAAGAGCTTTACCTAGACATGTTTATCTGTGAGTTTATATATTTTCCCTAATAAAAGTTTGGTAACCCCACAGCATTTGTTACTGTCTTACAATATTGTTTACTAGGTCACGACACCCCTCACACTGATGATGAGGGTTGTCCTGTAGTAGGTCTGCGATTGTAATTAGAATGGATTGCTCCAGCTTTGAAATCTGAAATTTTCACAAAAAGAGATGGTGTTACTCAGTTCCCCTATAATGGGGATGTTGAGTTACTAAAAATAGATGTTGATCTCTGATGCAATACCTGATTAGTTACTAAAAAATAGATTGTGACCTATGATACAATAACAGAATACTCATTGTACTGGTGACCATTTGAGACTATATGTACTCATTCACCCAATACTCTCACATCAATATGGAAAAGTGAATTTCTCAGTCTTAGAAAAGTACGTTGCCATTATCGGTGTGTCAATAACAAGGAACAAAAATCATTAAAGACATCGTAATTAAGGTGTGAAATTTTGGTGGTTGAGAGATAAATCTGAAGATAAGTATGTCAAACTATAAGAACAAGAAAACAATAGTATATTACATACACTTAGAGCCAGTGTTAAGTTAACACGTATTTATCTGTAGTTAAAATAGAAGGTTATAAATTGAGTAGAGGTAAACTTATACCTTATGGCTCATCTACTTTTTTCGAATAAACTCATTAAAATTAAAAGAAGTCAAATAAAACAACCAAATTGGTTTCTTTTCTATATAATTTTATTTTCACAATGAAACATAGTTTTTTTTTAATACATCAACGTAGACAACACATGTTACACATTCAAATATTTATAATTGAACACTGATGATTTCAATAGTACAAATATGGATACAAATCATCTGAAAAAGTACACATATAACAAAATAGTCATGTGTATAGTTCTTAAATTACAAGTTTACGTGGTCTCCCACGTGGTTTTTTTAATGCATAAAGATCGCAAAACTTAACACAATTTTGTTTATTGTTCTCAATAACATAAGATCCATCAGTTATATTAATGATCGAACGGGGATCAATTCGTTTGTAAGCTGTGTCTGTGAGAACAGTCGAAAGGTCACTCTGTTGATACTGGAAGTCGTCATAAACTGGAGGAGCAGCGAGCGACCAGTCACCCTCAATTGCCGTTTGTTCTCTGTCATAGTCTGAGCGAAATGTACAAGATCCATCAGTGGTTGCTTGTATACTGTCACACTCAGATAAAAGAATCGTAGACGCATCACCTGTGGCTACTTGTAGTCTGTCACACTCTGAGAGAATCGTAGACTTCAGACCCACTAAAGTCTCAAATTCAGGCTGTGTTAGTGTTATACCGTAACGTGTGGGGAACTTCATCCCCGTTTTGCCATCGTATTTTCTAAGATGGATTAAAGTCTTTGCTCGATATCTCGAAACCGAGACAGCCTTCAAACCATTGATCTGTAAAGGTTTTACATACTCGCCGTTACGAGATGCATAGAAAAAAGCACCACCACAGTCAACATTAGCAGCGGAATCACACATATCCATTCTAACGGACTCCATTCTAAAAAAACACACCACTTGATAACAGGGCTCTGACTTTCTGTATGTGTAGTAGCACTGAGAACGACTGCCCTTTATACCATGTAACAGGGGGGCGTGGCCAGTCTATTTATAGTAACCAATGGAATACGTTCTATTTATAGTAACTGATGCAATACTTCATCGGACGTGTTGAGACATGTTCAGAGAGCCGCCATCTTTGATGAGTCATGGGAAGTTTGTTCCACGAAGCCGATGTATCCATGGCGTCATCAAAACAAATGATGATCCAGAGGGCGGGGCCTACACTGACAAGTTGGAGACAAACTCGAGTATAGTATGTTATGTTCATTAGAGGGAAGCGTTCTTGTTAGCACAGGATTGGATTTGTCAAGTAAATAGCAACTAAACTTTAGTTTCTATTACTTCTGAAATACTTTTGAGAATCTTGGTTCTGTGATCAATAGCTAGGACGGGAGAAATAATTTTGGCACATTCTAGTATACTGTTTCTGAAGCGCTCCTTGTCTATAGAAAACTGCTGCCAAGAATAATTGGCTTCGTCATTTTCATCATCGTGGAGTGTTAAAACAATCGGGTCTTCAGAAAAATGAACATAGAAGAAGACGAGACAACTTTAGTTTAAAAACGATCAAATACTTATGAATGAAAAACACTTTATAATAAAATATCTCTTCACAACTCTCTATCTGATGGCATTTCTCTTTGTTTCCCTGTGTCTTTTCGTCCCTTACGTTTTCAAGTTGGTACAACTTATTACACCCGCTCTCATTACAAGATTTCTCTTTCGCTTCTCACCTATTAACCTATTGTCCATGAGTCTCTTGGGTAAGTTAAACCTGCTTCTACGTAAAATTTACTCTACTCCACCTCCAGAGGCTAACACTTCAAAATATTTACCAGTATTAATATTATTCCACTTGTCTTTTTCTTTGATGTTACAGTTACTTCTTTATGGTATTAAGGATGAGTCCTTTATTTTTTTCGGTTTCCTTTACGACAACGTCTATCACTTTTTAGCAACTAGTTTCAAATTTTACATTATATGTGTAAATTTACTCTTTTTCATCATCAATAAAGATAATGTCTCTACTAGTTGTGTAATAACCCAGTAATAAAGATAATGAAGGAGAAACAGAGAATATCAAAATCAAAAGGTAAACTCGACTCCAAAGCAATTAATTACTTTGGTAGCTCTATCGTTTAGTGTATCACCTTGCTGGCTGCAAGCGTATTGTTCGTTCCACGTTGCATTAATTTGTTCAAAATCAATATCCTGTTCAAAGATTTGTATATCTCTATTACCAGTCGAGTAGTGGTTGTTAATTATGTCAGTTGGAATCTCCAGTTTTCCAGCACCCTGCTTTTGAGAATAGGTGGTATAGGTTTCACTAGAGTTTAAAACCCTTTCATGTAGTCTTTTTGAAAATTGATTCTAAAGTTAAACCATTATTAAAATCACCGCAAGGGGATATTATCGTGGTTTGCGTGCTCATTGACAAATCACTATCTTCATCACTGTCTTCTGAACTTGAGTTTATTCGAAAAAGTAGATGAGCCATAAGGTATAAGTTTACCTCTACTCAATTTATAACCTTCTATTTTAACTACAGATAAATACGTGTTAACTTAACACTGGCTCTAAGTGTATGTAATATACTATTGTTTCCTTGTTCTTATAGTTTGACATACTTATCTTCAGATTTATCTCTCAACCACCAAATTTTCACACCTTAATTACGATGTCTTTAATGATTTTTGTTCCTTGTTATTGACACACCGATAGTGGCAACGTTCTTTTCTATGACTGAGAAATTCACTTTTCCATATTGATGTGAGAGTATTGGGTGAATGAGTACATATAGTCTCAAATGGTCACCAGTACAATGAGTATTCTGTTATTGTATCATAGGTCACAATCTATTTTTTAGTAACTAATCAGGTATTGCATCAGAGATCAACATCTATTTTTAGTAAATCAATATCCCCATTATAGGGGAACTGAGTAACACCATCTCTTTTTGTGAAAATTTCAGATTTCAACGCTGGAGCAAACCATTTTTATTACAATCGAAGACCTACTACAGGACAACCCTCATCATCAGTGTGAGGGGTGTCGTGACCTAGTAAACAATATTGTAAGACAGTAACAAATGCTGTGGGGTTACCAAACTTTTATTAGGGAAAATATATAAACTCACAGATAAACATGTCTAGGTAAAGCGCTTAAAGACCAAAGACTGTTGCGAAGTAGAGTCCACAGTGTTGTAGCTTCTTCGTTAGAGAGGTCTAGAAAATTTTCCAAACCACCTTCTTTTAGTAACCACTCTCCAAATTCTCTTCCGATGATAATACCGGTCCAAGTACCAAAGTCCTTCTCTAAAGCACAAATGTCGGAATCAGAGTCGCACATGTCTTTGACATGATTCTTAACTAATCGATAGGCGAGGGTATATAGAACAACAAGACGACCGAAATTGTGAATTCGGTCTGAAAGTATTTCGATAACGATGGTTACAAACGTGGCGTAAATATCATGACCACCGACTCTCTGAATTATTCCACTAAATAACAGCTCATTTTTCTCCGATAATGTATATACTAGGTTAGCCATCGCTTCATAAAACATGGAATGTTTCTTACACGTCTTATCATATGTATGAATAATATCAACCCCCAGGAACATAAACTTATTCATAAGTTTATCCAAACACATTCTATGGTTTTTTGACCAGAAACGCTCACGATCCTCGATGAGAACCCGACCAATTCATTTACCTTAAGATGGAACTGGAACCGTTTTCAAAGTTGCGCTCTTCTATGATTGGTTAATCACTCTGCCGTTCATAGTAATGCTCTTTTCTGACTGGTTATAATACAGATGTCAGCCATTTCTTTGCTCCGCCTCCTATGCTAATGCTCTTTTCTGAATGGTTATAATACAGATGTCAGTCATTTCTTTGCTCCGCCTCCCATGCTAATACTCTTCTCTGATTGGTTAATCCAGATATCAGTCGATGTTGGCATAGTCACTCTCTGATTGGATAATGTATTCATTTGTTACCAATTTATATTTAAACTAGACCCTTCAGGGCTTTCGTGTTATAAGTTTGGTTGCTTCAAGGAAGTTCATACTAGTGTTCAGTCTATCGGAATGACATTATATTTTACACTGCAAGTTGGAATATTTTTCTATTTGCTCTTAAAGTATGTTAAGGCTTATCGATAAAAGGTTATTCAATTTTATTAATGTATTTAAAGTAGGTATGATAAGTATTGTTGAGATTGAAGTTTAATGAAGTTAAACTAGGTATGTTAAATATGGTTGACGAAAGGGTTATTGGATTTTCTCCAGACGGTTTCTCATAATGAGGTTTCTTCTGGTGAACATTTGTGTCCATTGTGTTCAAAGAAGTTTAAATGGCACGGCGGTTTGTTGGAGCACACTCGACAATTACATACAACCATCATGTCACACTAGACAACATACATACACTCGTCACGACACATTAGACACAACCTACATTCAGCCATCTCGACACACCAGACAATCTACATACAATCACCATGACACACTAGACAACATACATATAACCATCATGCGACACTAGACAACCTACATACAAGCATCTTGACACAGTCGACAACCTATACTCATCCATCTCGACACAGTCGACAGCCTACATTCATCCATCCCGACACACTAGACAACCTACATACAGCCATCCCGACACACTAGACAATCTACATACATCCATTATGTCACACTAGCCAACATGCGTGTCTGATATATAACGATATGACATACATGTCTGATGCAACGACATGGCAGAGAGAGAACGAGCAAGAGAGAAAGAGACAGCGATGGAGAGGGAGAGTTAGATAGCGAGAGAGAGAGAGATAGCGAGAGAGAGAGATAGCAAGAGCGAAAGAGACAGCGATGGAGAGGGAGAGAGAGAGAGAGAATATAGTCAGTAGCCAAACATTGAATATAAATTCGAAGGCTTCGAGATGCAGATGTGTAGAAGAATAGGAAGTATTGGTTGGAAAGAATATGCCCTTTTTCGTGGCTAACTATTTTGACTTTGGACCTAGATTTATAGTGTTTTGAGTTCAACTTTTTGGTTATGAGACGAAATTTTGGGGTTTGGAACTAAGTTTTCTTACCTGTAAGGTTCACGATTACTATTGTCTGTCATTCGTTGAAGTGCTAAAGATATAGAACTCCAAAGTCAAAGCTTTCGTGGGTTTGGGAGTAACGCTTTGGTCTTTGATACTAAGTGTTCTGAACTGTTGTAATCACCAATAATGATGTATGTGATTCGATCAAGTGATAAATATATGGAAATTAAAATTTAATTATGTTAAATACAAGACTAAAATTTCTAAACTTGCTTGTTGAGTCAGTCGAATAAAAGTCGTCGTCTGTTAATTTTAACGTCGTCCCCTGCTCTACTACAACTTTCACTACTACAACTTCTACACCAACTACGTCTACAACTACAACTTGCACAACTTTCACTACTACAACATCTACAACCAACTACCTCCACAACCAACTATCTCTACAACGTCCATAACCAACTACCTCTACAACTTCCACAACCAACTACCTCTACAACTTCCACAACAAACTACCTCTACAACTTCCACAATCAACTACCTCTACAACTACAACTTCCACAACCAACTACCTCTACAACTACAACTTCAACAACCAACTACCTCTACAACTACAACTTCCACAACCAACAACCTCTACAACTACAACTTCCACAACCAACTACCTCTACAACTACAACTTCCACAACCAACTACCTCTACAACTTCCACAACCAACTACCTCTACAACGTCCACAACCAACTACCTCTACAACTACAACTTCCACAACCAACTACCTCTACAACGTCCACAACCAACTACCTCTACAACTACAACTTCCACTACAACTACTACTAGAGGGAAGTTACAAATTCAAGGGTGGGTGGAACACTATGAGAGAGAGAGAGAGATTTTGTGACTTTAATGTCACCGTTAAGGCGTCGTCTGAATACTTCTTGTCGACCTAGTTGGTTTTGTCAGTGAAACTTGATGATGCTGAAGATGGTTTGGACTCGTGTGTATTTCCAAATAAATTCCATTCAATGATTTTCAATTCAGCAAAATTATTATTTACAAAGTCCAAGAAAGTTAATCGCAGAACCACTAAGTAGAACCACCAAGAACCACCAAGTAGATTACGCCCCTGAAATTTCATTACCAGTCAGCTGTTAAACTCACTAGCACGACACCTTGGACATTACTTGGCCAGGCACTGAGTAAGTTTTATGTTACCATTAATTTCAAAACAAATTTTATAGATACATTAAAGTTGTCATGCATAAAAATAACTATAAGTCTCTACCATCTCTCTACTACACATGAAAAATGTCATAACCCCACTTACTTGTTATAATTCTACAAAATACAATTCACACTAGTTGTACAACTGCAACAACGACTTTAACTACTACTGCCACGACTACTACAACAACAACTACTACTACTACTATTACTACATCCACTACAAAAAACACAACAGTAATAGAATATCAAGCGTTATCCTTTGATGTTCACGCGGCGATGTCCACGCGGCGATGTCCACGCGGGCGGTCTACGCGGAAGTAAGTAAGTACGTTCTACAAATGGAACGAACCAGGCATCCGCAACTATAATTAACGTGGACACCACCTGGTAAACGAAGAAGAAGTAGACCTTTGGGAACTTGGCGACGAAACATAAATGATGAGATGGTAGAGACTGGCAAGATCTGGAGAGAATTTTTCCTGTTTGTTCCACACCTGTTTGGGTGGAGATATCTTGTGACTACCACATGCTTCGATCGGAGTTAAGAGGATTAAGAAAAAGACGGCGAAAGAGAGAATACAGTGTACGTTATGACTAAACACATCTATTCAAGAATGGCTGTGATATCCAAATGTCTTCATATGTCTTCATTCTTGAGTCTTCTCTTTTCTTGACACGCTTTCTGTAGCTTCTCTTCTCTGATCTTCCTGCAACACTTTTCCAATGTGCACCATTTCTGTCTACCTGTGGCACATGTTTCCAGAATTTTACTCTTGATGTTGAATCGCTTCCTGTCACGCAAGCAGACATCTTTAAACGGAGCACCGGTTGATGGATAGGTGGCGTGTCTGTTGTCAGCTCGCTGTGCAGAATGCCTTTTGAAAATATGCCATCCTCCATACTTGTCACGTGGTTCGGTTTGTTGTTTACGACTGTTCTCTCTTAAGATTTTCTCTTCTTGTTTTTACAAACATGAATGTTTGAAATAACTTGTCAGTAATAACGGATTTTACAAAAACAAATATTTGGTATATTGTTTTCTATTTTCTTTGAAATGTGCTCGCGCCAAATGTTTGCCTTTTAATCATCGTGCCAGATATTTGCCAATTAATCATCGTTCCAGATATTTGCCTGTTAATCACTAGAACTATTAAACATAATTCAAACAAGGCAAATGATTTTTTGGGGGCAAGTTAAAAGATACAGCAGCATACTAATTTGACTAATTTGGACGACTGACATCAACAGATGGACAAGATGCACTATCAATGACAATCTGTACCATCAAAGCAAGAGACAGAGCGGTATGGCGCTCCATGGAAGCCAACCTTTAGTGCGGAGAAGGCACTCAAAGAATTAATCACCGTTCCAGATATTTGCCTATTAATCACCGTTCCAGATATTTGCCTATTAATCATCGTTCCAGATATTTGCCTGTTATTCATAGTTTCAGATATTTGCCTGTTATTCATAGTTTCAGATATTTGCTTAATAATAATAACCATTGTGCTTGATATTTGCCTATTAATCATCGTGCCAGGTACATATGCCTATTTATCATCCTTCAAGATATTTTCCTATTAATCATCATGTCACATAAAAAGTAAAGTAAAGAACACCCGTCACGCCAAGTGGTGTATAGGGAATATGGTGTTAGTGACCATAAATTTTACAGACCTTTGGCACATGATTTTTGGGGTAATGTGGTCGGTATTACGCCCGTGCCGTTTGGGGGCCTCGGTACCGAGTTGGGAAAACCACCCGACTGGACTACCGACGTTCGGAAAACCCGTGTTCGATTCCCACTGGGAGCAGTGTAAATTGTACCCGTGGTTTGAAAAAAAAATACCCCCACGGTCGACCCAGCCGTTGGCAGAAATGGGTACCAGGGTATTACACTGGGAAGGTGAGGAATGTTGCCTCACATCTGAGTTTCGATGCTTGAGGCGACACTATACAGAAATCGCCGAACATTTCTAGATAGGCGGCCGAGAACATATGGGTGGAAACTCGCGTGCTAAGACGCCGGTTCAAGTCTCGTACTTTACCTTTACTTTACCTTTACGCCCGTGCCGCTTTACTTTCCCAGAAAAAAATCCGGTACCCTTTAAGGCTGGGTGAACCCGAAAGCCGTCGAATGGCATCGAATCCTACTATTTCTTCGCCGTTATTTCTCAGTTGTTTCTGTAGTCACATGTTAGAGCGTTAGGTTCGCATGTGAGGATACATAGTTCGATCCCCACCAGGTACATATTTTGCGAGCAGCAGTAGCTCAGTGCTTAATGAACTTTATCAAAGAACAAGAGTTCCGTTTTGATCCTGATCGACAGCTTCCAGGTCCACCCAGCTTAAATATGTACTAGATTTTTCTGGGAAAGAAATAAGACACTGACATCGAGCCTATCTTATTACCAAAGAAGTGTGCTGAAGGTCTATAAAATAATATACACGGACACTAACATCATATTTCCATTCTATACTCTACCACGTGGTGTGACGGGGTGCTTGTTTTTTTTTTTCATTTTTAAAGTTATTTTAGTGGAGATTTTGTGAAAAAGAGAATGAAAGTTAAAGATGAATATATTATCAGAAAAACAATAAGAGATAATGAGAATGACACAGCGACACAGACAGAGAAATGTTTGCTCGCGTTCACCGGATTACGAAAGGAATAAATCTCTTCGTTATACGCCCTTAAAATGACGTTAAGTGAGCTTGGGTGAGTTGTGTTATGGTTTGCAGTAGAACTGTGATGTTTGTATCATTCGGCCCAACACATCCTCTTTCAGAATATCATTTTTAGTACCCGCGTTGCCTTCCCTCTCGATCAATACTTACTTTATCAGACTGTATCGTTTAGTCTATTTCTAAGGGTACTGCAAAGAGGTGGATTAGGGTCTGGATAGTTCTGGTTCACCAATTTTGGCAAAAAAATCATCATCTATGATTCGCAGATAGCTTTTATCTCTGGTGTTGTGCTTAGCCTTGGTCTCCGAGGGAGGAAATGATTGACACTTAGTTCAAATCTTAAATGTTCCCTTTTTTCAGTATTTCCTCAGATATATTTTATTTATTATGTAATTCTCCACCTATATGGAAACCCACAGCAGTTGCGGCCCATGCAAATCTTACACTACTGTAACACAATCAATCTCGTGAAGTTCACTTCCCATTGTTGTCAACAACTCAAACGATGCATTCAACTCCGACATTTAATTTATGTTTTATAGGCCGGCAAACATCACTTTAGCACGAACAATTACCTACACATAAAAACAGAAGTTAATAGGCAACGTGAGTAATGAGCCTTTAATCGGAAAGTCCTTGTTTCAGGTAATCTGACATGGCCTAAACGTTGCAAATAATAGAGCCACCTTCTACAAACATAAACACGATTTTAAAATCTGATTGGCTGACGACAATGCTTTCAAGATGTCTCTACAGGGAAACTGGTTTCGCGATTAACGATTAGTTAATAGTTTTGTCTGCATTGACACGGATTTCACCTTTTAAGTGTTTTTATCGTCCTCACTGAGGACTTTATGGGACTTTACAGATTAATTTAGAGAATGGAATGGCAGATGGGCTAAAGGTAAATATGTCATTTTACAAATAGATGATTTGATGGAAAATATTTGATTTTCATCATCATTGAGTGCCGTCTCCGCATCGAAGGTTGTCTACCATGTTGCGCCATTCCACTCTGTTTCTTGCTTTGATGGTGCAGATTGTCATAGATTGACTTGTCCATCTTTTGATGTTGCTCGTCCATGTTAGTCTTGGTCTGCCTCTGCCTCTTTTACCTTGTATTTTCCCTTTTAATATTACTTTTATTAGGCTGTTGTGTCTTTTAACATGCCCCAACAATTTCATTTGTCTTGTTCTAATTGTGTTTAGTAGTTCTATTTTCATTTTTAGTTGTTTTATGACTTTATCGTTTGTTCTCTTTTCTTTCCATCCAATTCTACCTATTCTTCTATAAATGCACATTTCAAATGCTTAAATGTTAAGTTCTGTTTTCTTGTTTAATGTCCATGTTTTTGCACCGTACAGGAATGTTGAGAAGATGTAACATTTTGCTATTCTTAGTTTTAGCCCTGGTGTTATTTGTTTTGATGTTAGTATATTTTTCATATAAGCTTAAGAGAATGGCTTGGCAGAAGGTCAACAACAGAAATGATAAATAGCTGCCGAGATCAAAAGTTGTGGAGAGACATGATCACCTATGACAGTAGGCCCGGTACTTGATGACTTTATGATGATATTTTTCATGGCATTAAAATGACTTTTTACCATACCTATTCTTTTGTTTATTTCAGATATACATTTTTCATCACACTGGTTATAGTATGCCCCAGGTAGTTGTAGCTCTGAACTGTCTCAAGTTGTATTCCTTCAACTTTGATATTTATTTGTAGTTCTTGAGAATTTTCTTTGTTTATGGTCATAGTTTTAGTCTTTTTGATATTCATATCTAGTCCATATTTTTTGCCTGTCATATTTATTACTTTATATACATGTTTATGTGCTGAAGGTCTGTAAAATTTATGGTCACTAACACCATATTCTCTATACGCCACTTGGCGTGACGGGGCTCTTTACTTTTTTTGTTATACATGTTTATATTATTCGTTTTTACATTAATTTTAATAAATGTTAGATAGATGGATTGACTGAAGAAAAAGTTGTGATTTTACATTTGAATGTTGAGAATTATTGTGACACTTTGCATATGAAAATCCATAATATATTTAGAATGTAGTGTGACAATTTAATATTTTAATGTACAGCATAGTTTAGCCTTGGAGCCGCGATAGCTCAGTGGTTAGTGAACTGGACTACAAAGCACAAGAGGTAGGGTTCGATCTCAACCGACGGGGTCCGGGTTCCCCAAGCCTTTAATGGGTACCGAATTTTTTTTCTGGGAGAGTAAAGTAGTACGGGCGTAATACCGACCACATTATCCCAAAAATCATGTGCCGAAGGTATGTAAAATTTATGGTCACTAACACCATATTCCCTATACGCCACTTCGTGTGACGGGGCTCTTTCCTTTTTTTTTTTTTTTTTGTTGTTATAGTTTAGCCTGATTTTCGGATAGGCGGAAGCTACAACATAAATCTGTTTTCATGTTTTGTTCACTCCTCAAAAGTATTTGAATGCGTACACCAGATATTGTGGGAAATGATAAACGTGGTTTTCACCACACCTGGGGAATTCGATAAGAATGCATTATAAATACCAACAGGTGATTGTGCACATTGTATATGGTATATCAAATGAGTTTGTTAATAGGGCAAGGAATATATCTTATATATTCAAAATATACAAAACTATAAAAATACAAAATGTGCAGAAATATAAAATTACAAAATATACAAAAATAAAAAAATATGCAAAAATATATATTATAAATAAAATATAGATTATTAAAATATATATATACAAAAATAGAAAAAATAGAAAATATATAAACATATTTAAAACGTCATAGGTACAGAACAATTTGAGGATATTGCTTTTGGGGGTTGTGACAGTGAGAGACAAGAAGAGACGTTGAATTGCACAGCATAGCAGAAGATACTTCAAGAGCCAGCATCAGTGGACACACCAGTCGCAGCAACAACCACGTGGACATTTCAGGTTCATCAAAATAGGAGTAAAGTCATCAAGGTGCACCCTGATGTAAAAAAGTGCGAAGCTGCTGTAAAGTTGATAAAAATAATGATAATTTTTTTTTAATGAGAAAGAAATGGTATGGTAACAGTTTTACATGGGTGAGTGACAAAACAAAAGTCGACGTTTCGGCCAAGTAAGCCTTCAGCTGGTACAACAAACAACGGAGAAATATATATAATAATATATACACAAATATATCACTACATGGCGATAATATGTTAGATATTCAAGAAAGGAAAAAAGGAAAAAAAACAACAAAAAGGTCACTTACCTGCGGTCCAAAGCTTGGTCAGCCACTGACTGAACTAAAATAGGTAGGTGGGCTGACCAACTGCATATCTCACTGACCAGGCAGTCAGGTGAGAAATAAACAAAAATCTTGACCCGGTTCTCCAATCTGCTTTCCAACGACCTCTCGACATTTCCCGGCCTATGGAACTCACCCTATCAACCCGCCGTTCCTCTGATAGGACCATATTTACCCTCACCTACCACCCTAACAACTTGGCTGCGGTGAGGATCCTTAACCGATACCGTTCCATTCTCTGCTCTGATCCTACTCATCATCATCATCATCATCGTGTGCCCTCTCCGCAACGAAGGTTGGCTACCATGGATCGCCATTCTACTCTGTTTCTTGCTTTGATGGTGCAGGCTGTCATAGATTGACTTGTCCATCTTTTGATGTTACTCGTCCATGTTAGTCTTGGTCTGCCTCTGCCTCTTTTGCCTTGTATTTTTCCTTCCAATATTACTTTTAGTAGGCTGTTGTGTCTTTTAACATGCCCCAAAAATTTCATTTGTCTTGTCTTAATTGTGTTCAGCAGCTCTCTTTTTATTTTCAGTTGTTTTAAAACTTCATCGTTTGTTATCTTTTGTTTCCATCCAATTCTACATATTCTTCTATAAATCCACATTTCAAAGGCTTCAATTTTCTGTTCTGTTTTCTTGTATAATGTCCATGTTTCTGCACCATACAGGAATATTGAGAAGATGTAACATTTTGCCATTCTTAGTTTCAGCCCTGTTGATATTTGTTTTGTTGTTAGTATATTTTTCATGGCATTAAAATTACTTTTTGCCATACCTATTCTTTTGTTTATTTCAGTTTTGCATTTTGCATCATTGGTTATAGTATGTCCTAGGTAGTTGTAACTCTGGACTGTCTCCAGATGTATTCCCTCAATTGTGATATTTAATTGTAGGTCTTGAGAATTTTCTTTGTCTATGATCATAGTTTTAGTCTTTTTGATATTCATTTCCAGTCCATATTTTTTGCTTGTTGTGTTTATCACATTAAGCAATTGTTGAAGGTCTTTAGGATTTTCTGCTAGTAGAACAGTATCATCAGCATATCTCAGGTTATTGATTATCTTTCCATTAATGTTTAGACCTGGCATCTCTGAGATGTTTTTAAAGATCTGTTCAGTGTATAGATTGAACAAACTTGGTGATAGGATGCATCCTTGTCTTACTCCTCTTTTTATGTCCATGGGTGTAGAGTTCTCCTTGTTATATCTTATTATTGCTGTTTGATTCCCAGTACAAATTACATATTAGTCGTATATCTGCGTCGTCTAGATTTATATCCTTTAGGCAGTCTATTAGTTGGTTATGGTGTATTCTATCGAAAGCTTTGGTGTAGTCTATAAAGCAGGCATATATTGGTTTCTCTGATCCTACTACCCGTCTATTTTTCAGTGATCCTCCTTTGGTCGCCTTCAAACGCAACATGAGTCTGAGAGACATTCTTGTCACGAGCCACCTCCCTCGCTCAAACCACATACACCTTGGTACTCTTCGTTGTGGACGTCGAGTTTGCAGACCACGTGCTTGCACTGATTCGGTCCTGTTCCCTAATAGGTGACTCGACATCAAGGTGGGGTTTACTTGTGTGTCACGGAATATCATCTACGCCATAATATGTAAGCATTGCCAGATGACGTATGTGGGCGGGTCTGGACGAAGCTTGAGTGACAGATTTTTTTAGTACAGTATCTTCGTGATATTGAGCAGAAGACAGGCAGCCCGGTGTCTGCCCATTTCAAATCCCCTGGTCATAGTGGTAAACCTGACCTGCAGGTCACTGGCATAGTCTCGTGTCACTCCAGCAATCGCAGCTGGTTCGCCCTTGAGAATCGTCTCATTTTACAGTTGTGTTCGCTGTTCTCCCCGAGGCATGATCATATCGCCCTCATACACATAGGACACCTACCACACATTTCTTACCCACATGCGCTACCGCACATATACATGTATGTATATTTGTCTGCATATGTATTGGCACATTTGGGCACCTTCGGGATTTTCTTTTGTGTGCTTTGTGGCAATATAAACTGATTGCACGCATGTATGACTATGTACACATGCTTTTTTTCACATCTGTTCGATGTGCACACCAATAGTTAGATATACACAGTTTATACGTATCTTGTACCCACCTCCCCATATTTTTTGAACTCTTTCTTTTTATTTCTTACCTGACTGTCTGGTCAGTGAGATATATAGTTGGTCAGCCCACCTACCTATTTTAGTTCAGTCAGAGGCTGACCAAGCTTTGGACCGCAGGTAAGTGACCTTTTTGTTTGTTTTTTTTCCTTTCTTGAATTTCTAACATATCATCGGCATGTAGTCAGATTTATGTAGATATCATTATAAATATTTATGCGGTGTTGTTTGTTGTTCCAGCTGAAGGCCTACTTGGCCGAAACATCGATTTTTGTTTTGTTATTCATCTGCATAAAACTGTTACCATACCTCAATTTTCATCAAATAGGTAGTCAGTAACAGTAACCTCAAACAGGCATGCTCACATTCATGCCAGTCACACGGCTTTAATGATCACAGAAGTTCTCGTCGTGAGTGGCGAAATAACTTCATTGACCCATCACACGAACGTCTTGTCACCGTCTCAATTCTAGTCTAATCTGTGATTCGTGTCTGACAGCCCGAAGGACGGACATGTCCATCTTCTTGTCTACAGTCTTCTCTAATAAGAAAGTCGTTTTTTGTATCCAAAAACACATTTGTGTTAGCGCAGAGAAGTGATAATTCTAGGCATGGATTGTTTTGAGGACTCTGAACATCTCGAGCAGGCTAAAGGCTGGTCATTTCAACAACTAAAACACAAGAGCTAGAAACTATAGCAAGCTAACATATCGAGTGTTGTTCAGTCATAAGTGTAATGCAAGGAAAAGGGCAAACGCTCTATTTGGATTCTCAGAGTTAAGTGTAAGACTATAGAAGGAGGAACAAGTGGTGGGGTGTAATGTGCACTCCTACAAAGAATGATGACAACTTTACATAAAGGAACAAAACAAAATCATGACGTTTCGGTCTACATTCGGCCTTTTCTAGAAAATACGAACACAGAAACGGACAACGAAATAAAGATAAACTAAACTGAATGTTCTAGAGTAATCAAAACTATAACATCTGAAATAGAAAATGAAATGAAAAGCAGACGAATAGAGAGGGTAACTTACTATATTACAGGAAAATCATTAATTAAAGATAAGAAATAAATAAAATGTAAAATTACTTTAGCTGAGGTTCCGATCTGCTTCCGACTAGGAGTGAGATGTGGATGAGAGAGAATCAAGCCACGTAATAAAAGAGGTTGATGATTTAGACTTTGCTGATGACATAGCTCTCCTATCACACAGCCATCAACAGATGCAGGATAAAATGAGTATATTAGATGAGAGATCACAACAGCTAGTACTAAAGATTAATAGAGATAAGACCAACATTATGAGAATTAATGCAGTTGGCAATAACCAAATAAAACTAGGAGAAATACCTCTACTAGACGTACAATCTTACATATATCTTGGCAGTAATATAGATAAAGAGGGAGGAACAGAAAATGATACCAAAATAAGGATATCAAAAGCAAGAGGAGCTTTCATTGCACTGGGAAACATATGGAAATCCAAAGAAATTAGGTTAAATACAAAAATAAAAATTTTCAACTCAAATGTTAAGTCTGTCCTCTATATGGCTGTGAAACATGGAGAGTAACAAAATTGACAATAACGAAGGTACATACTTTCATTAATGGATGCTTACGCAGAATAAAAGGATGGAAATGGCAGGACAAAGTCACTAACATAGAATTATGGAAATGTACCAGTCAAATACCAGTGGATAAAGAGATACAGCGAAGACGATGGCGATGGATAGGACACACACTACGGAAGCCAACTGAGAGTATTACACAACAGGCCCTTTTTGGAATCCCCAGGGGAAAAGACAAAGAGGAAGACCAAGGAATTCTTGGAGAAGACAGATAGAAGCAGAGATGAAGATGATGGGGAAGACATGGAATGATCTTAAAAGAATGGCAAAAAACAGAACGACTTGGAAAGTGTTTGTTGAAGACCTATGCTCCACTGGGAGCTAAAAGGGAGAAGAATAAAAGAGGGCGAAGCAGGAGGGAAGGGAAAATATGTTGACCGAGGGTGTGAATGACGACGTTGTGATACGAGATCTAGGTAGGAACAAGCATGAGAGGAAGCGGGTACTGGCTAGATAAGAAAATGTGTAACAGCGTGCCAGTCCACCATGAATGACAAAGGCGTGAACAAACCGAGGACAATGGCTACACTAACGGCTACATCGTGCATAATAGGGATTATAGGAGACAACCACATTGGGTACAGTCTAGATTATATGAAGGTATTGTAGTGTGTCCGGAAGGTAGTTAAATAGCAGATAGGAGGAAATGGTTAAAAGTAAAGTAAGGTAGTACTGAAATACTTACATCAAAAGAGAAGAATATAATAAAATAAGTGCTGATCAGGATTATAAATCATCATCATCAAGTACCAAGCCTGCTGGCGTAAGTGATCGTCTCACCACAACTTTCGATCTCGACAATTATTTATAATTTCTGTTGTTGATCTTCTGCCAAGCCACTCTCTTAAGCTGTCTGGTATCTTTTCTCTCTGCTTTCCTCTATCTCTTCGTCCCTCAATTTTCCCAGCTGTTACAATATATTCCAGCTGCTCTCTTCTCATTGCATGGCGAAAAAATGATTATTGTTTCTTCCTAATCTTGAAAATTAGCTCACTTTTTGCTTTGGCCTCTTTCAGAACGTTTTCATGACTCTCCTAAGTTGTCCATGGTATTCTCAACATTCTTCTGTAAAACCACATTTCTACAGCCTTTCAGTGATTTTCTTGTCTGTTGTCCTATTGTCCATGATTTACATCCATATGTTAAAACTGGTTGTACATAACATTTAGAAAACTCTTTTTCTTGTTTCTATTGTAAAAATGGATTGCACAGTATCTTCCTCATATTTTTGGAAAGCTGCTTTTGCCTGAGCCATTCTGCATCTCACCTCGGTTGTACACCTACCATCTGAGGTTAACATTAGGATTATAAATACTAGTTGGTAAGGAGGAATAATTAATTAACTCCTATATATGTGCGCCAATGTACATACAAATATATAGTATGTTGACCTTGAGTGTCACCCACAGAATCACGTAACGGTGCAAGAGACCAAAGCAAGAGAAGGGAAGCGACAAGGAAGGGAGGAATGAAGTGGAGAGGCCTCCTTATTTAATGGAGCACGAGTGGTCGAACTTACACGTGGACCGACAATTAACGCTTAATCTACTATCTCCGCAACAACTGGATAGATTCTGAGGCGTATCTACTTCTTTTAGATCCTTATATTAGAGCCCGCCATGCACTATTACAGAGGTCACCTACTGCTAGAAATACAATACGCTGAAGACGTAGCACTTTTATCCACCTCACTAAGTAGCACTGAGACTTTAACAACATTAGCTGAAAGTATTAGTGGAAAAACAATTCCAACTCTCATATATATATATATATATTATGGTACTATTATTGTTAGCCTCAGGATTTTGTAGTATCGAATGCACAATAATACAACTAGACTCATTGGGACAGGAAAGGGATTGATCAGTGGTTTTCAAACTTGTATATCTTCATCATCATCATCAATGAGTGCCGTCTCCGAATCGAAAGTTGGCTACCATGAAGCGCCATTCTGATTTGTCTCTTGCTTTGATGGTGCAGATTGTCATAGGCTGAATTGTCCACCTTTTGATGTTACTCGTCCATAATAGTCTTGATCTACCTCTGCCTTTTTTGCCTTGTACTTTCCTTCAAAGATTACTTTTAGTAGGTTGCTGTGACTTTTAACATGCCCCCAAAACTCATTTGTCTGTTTGAATTATGCTTAATAGTTCTCTTTTCATTTTTAGTTGCTTTAAAACTTCATCATTTGTTATCTTTTCTTTCCATCCAATTCTTCCTATTCTTCTATAAATCCACTTTTCAAAGGCGTCATTTTAAAACTGGTATATATCACACACCTGTTGGCCTAGTCGGTAGTGCCATTTTATGCAAGGACATAATCTAATAATGGTCCAGCGCTAAAATTATCACAAGCTGATTAATGTAGATGAAGAATTTGAATTCATTCTTAACATAAAGGGGAAAAAGATTTGACTGTAAATAAGCAAATTATTTTTTTTTTAAATGGTTCAACTTTCATACTTCTCGGCAAAGTGTGAAAACACTTGCACTCGTGTAGACTAACTTTACTGCGCATGCCCATTCTAAGAATACAGAGTTGAACTGAGGCGAATTCACCGTAAACCTTTTAATATTGTGCCTTTAGATTCTTGGAAATTTTGTGGGGAATGTCTGTAAACACTTTGTCACTTTCAGCTTAATTTTTAAAAATCTGTTAGCTGTTGGGATAAATTTGACAACAGAGACTCTCAAATCGGTCATATTCCTCGGTCATTGTGCACCAGACTTAATTCTAGGCACTTTCTGGGAACAGACGTCAGCATAATTTATACCACAATGGAGTATTTTAGAACCAGAACTGTCAAGCTTGCTTTACGTTACAAAGTCACATCTCATTTGGAAGATCAATTATAGACCCCTGTAAATGTAGTACACAATATATTCAATACCTTCTTCTTCTTCTTCTATCCTTCCTCTTTTGCCGTTGGCGTCGAGGGGAGATAGAATCTGCGATTCTTTGCTCTTTTGTTGGCCTCTTCTGGTGTTATCCCTTCTAGTGACTCTAGTATTCCCTTTATCCATCTCTTTCTCGGTCTTTCTCTTAATCTGACGTTTTCGTAGCGTTTGTTTATGGCTCTTTGAGTCATTGTTAGCCCTTTTTGTCTTGTTATGTGGCCGAACCAATTTATCTGTTGTTGTTTTCAATACCTTGAAGAGGAAAAAAACAACTTTCAGACATATGCCTCTTTAGCAAGGAAACAATCTTCGACATATACAAGTATACACTGTAAACTACTGGGATGCTTTATTGACGTATTCAAATAAAAATATTGCTCAATTTATTAATTAATTATGCAGCTGAGTGGTTAGTGTACTCCTTCCTGATTAGAATGGTCCGAATTTGATCCCAAAGAGTAGCGAATTTTTTTTTTGGACCGACAAGGCTCCGGTGTTCACCTAGCCTCTAAAAATTGGTACCAGAGGTTTTCCTGGGAAGTAAACGGTCAGGCGTGATACCGACTACATCAGCCAAAAATGTGTCTTGGTAAAAGAAAAGTATGGTCACTACCACCATATGCCCCATTACACTAGCTTGGCAAGATCATTAGCGCTAATTCCGACTCGATAGTTTTCGCAGCAGGGGCTTTACAGACATGCAGTTTTCTCAAAAGGGGACTTAACACAAATGTAGTTTTAACAACATGGGAGTTACATTAATATAGTTTCAACAACATGTGAGTTACATTAATGTAGTTTTAACAACATGTGAGTTACATTAATGTAGTTTTAACAACATGTGAGTTACATTAATATAGTTTTAACAACATGTGAGTTACATTAATGTAGTTTTCACAACATGTGAGTTACATTAATGTAGTTTTCACAACAGTGGACTTACAGACATGCAGTTTTCATAAAAGGGGAGTTACACAAATGTAGTTTTAACAACAGGGGAGTTACACAAATGTAGTTTTAACAACAGGGGAGTTACACAAATGTAGTTTTAATAACAGGGAAGTTACACAAATGTAGTTTTAACAACAGGGGAGTTACACAAATGTAGTTTTAACAACAGGGAAGTTACAGACATGCAGTTTTAACAACACGGAAGTTACACAAATGTAGTTTTAACAACAGGGAAGTTACACAAATGTAGTTTTAACAACAGGGAAGTTACACAAATGTAGTTTTAACAACAGGGAAGTTACACAAATGTAGTTTTAACAACAGGGAAGTTACACAAATGTAGTTTTAACAACAGGGAAGTTACACAAATGTAGTTTTAACAACAGTGAACTTACAGACATGCAGTTTTAAAAACAAGGGAGTTACACAAATGTAGTTTTAACAACAGTTAACTTACAGACATGCAGTTTTAACAACAGGGGAGTTACACAAATGTAGTTTTAACAACAGCGAAGTTACACAAATGTAGTTTTAACAACAGTGAACTTACAGACATGCAGTTTTAACAACAGGGGAGTTACACAAATGTAGTTTTAACAACAGGGAAGTTACACACATGCAGTTTTAATAACAGGGGAGTTACACAAATGTCGTTTCAACAACAGGGAAGTTACACGCATGCAGCTTTAACAACAGTGAACTTACAGACATGCAGTTTTAACAACAGGGGAGTTACACAAATGTAGTTTTAACAACAGGGAAGTTACACACATGCAGTTTTCACAACAGGGGAGTTACATTAATGCAGTTTTCTCAACAGGGGAGTTACATTAATGCAGTTTTCACAACAGGGGAGTTACACAAATGTAGTTTTCACAAAAGCGAACTTACAGACATACAGTTCTCACAACAGGGGAGTTACACAAATGCAGTTTTAATAACATGGGAGTTACACAAATGTAGTTTTCTCTATAGGGGAGTTACATTAATGCATTTTCCCCAACAGCGAAGTTAAACAAATGTAGTTTTAATAACAGGGGAGTTACACAAATGTAGTTTTCACAATAGGGGAGTTACACAAATGTAGTTTTCACAATAGGGGAGTTACATTAATGCATTTTCTACAATAGGGGAGTTATACAAATGTAGTTTTAACAATAGGAGAGTTACACAAATGTAGTTTTCACAATAGGGGAGTTACACAAATGTAGTTTTCACAATAGGGGAGTTACACAAATGTAGTTTTCACAATAGGGGAGTTACACAAATGTAGTTTTCACAATAGGGGAGTTACACAAATGTAGTTTTCACAATAGGGGAGTTACATTAATGCATTTTCTACAATAGGGGAGTTATACAAATGTAGTTTTAACAACATGGGAGTTACACAAATGTAGTTTTAACAACAGGGGAGTTACATAAATGTAGTTTTCACTACATGGTGAATGGTATAGCGACATAATATAGTCTAGACATAGCTGATTGTTGAAACGATCGTGCCTTCCTAACAAGAAGACAAAATACGTTATCAACAAAAGTCATCAGTCTAAAAACAGTCTGTTTCACTGCAAACTGTGAAAAGAGGTGAAGGTTTCATTGATCTCAACAACGATGGATCAGCACAAGATCTAGTGTATCAGTCAACTGGTAAGGCAGGCAAGTCACAACTTCTTCAAGAGCTCGGAACTAGTCAAAGTAATTGCAAATCGATGACTCGGTCCAAGGGATTAAGGCTCGGAGCTACAAGACATAAATCCATGATGGCAGTAATCATTATCAACGCCATTATCACAAAATAATTACTTGTGTTTCCTTTCCACGAGATATTACACTCGCTCCTTGTCCCTGCAGCAACGTTACACGGGTATACAGAGCTATAGCTCGTTTCAAAACATATGCCCAACTTCAAAACGCTATTACTTTCTAACCGTTTGTTAAATACTTTTGAAATTTTCCAAATGTTATTAGAATGCAAAAGACCCATTAAATGTATATTTAACAAATATCTTGCAGCTGCAGTTTTCTTAAAGCGGCGATATTTCTTTGATCTTTGTCAAAATTGTAAATTGTGAAGCCCTAAATAATAGAAATTACCGTAGTTGCTGGTCTACGATTAATTTTCACTAGGTAAAGGCGTGGCCGTAATGGGGAAATAACTGGATAAAACAAAACACCAGGAGAATTATTGTCTGCTCAGTTCGAGGACGGACGATAATATCAAGGTATAGGCCTACCTGTATGTCCAATTTTCATAGTTGTGTGGTCCTGAAAAGGACCGTTTGTTGAAATAATTTAAGGTAATATAGGGGCCAACATTGTGGGGGCTATATACTTTCATTCTGAATCAGACGAGTCTAAAAGATTAATAACTGTTTGGGGTTGAACATTTCACAAACCATCATTTTTCCAATATTCCTCTTCCTGTTTTAAGACGTGGTCTTCACATTTAGCCCAATAATCTTTGTCTATATTTAATAAAGCGAGATTAGCAAGAGTCTTTACATCGCATATTTTGAATGTTGTATTTTCATCTGCCACTAGTCCTTTTAATTTTGCCCAGATTAGTTCTATTGGATTTAAATGAGCATGGTAAGGTGGCAGCCTCGAAATTATATGACCGTGCTCTTGGATAATCTTATCTATTTTAAAAATCTTTGTCCTCTGTTTTTGCTTTACTAGAGATAGTAATTCAGGTTTTAAGTACATGTTATTAAATTGTATGTGCTCCTTTGTGAGCCATATCTTAATAGCATCTTTTGTACTGGATGACGTCGGGACTTTATCTTCAAGTGCAACAATGTTGTGGTACGCTGCATTGTCCATTATTAGGCAAGATAGTCGATCTAGTGCTGGGAGAACAGAATTTTCAATCCAATGTCTAAATATGTGACCATTCATCTCAGAGTGATAATCCCGATTGTCTATGGATTTTGAAAGAAAAATGAGCTCTGCATTCTGTATTAGTCCATGTTGTCGACTACCTGCATGAGCAATTATCAAGCGCTGTCCTTTGCTGCTAGGTATTAATCTCTTAATCTTTCCATCTGATGACTGCCATTCCCTTTGGTTAGTGTGGTGAGCATTGATCCATGTTTCATCCAAGTACACAATATCATAACCTTGCTTGCGCACCTCTTTTACTTCACGTAAGTACTTGCTTCTCATGACTACTATATGTGGCTTCTCACAGATGATGTTTCGTCCATTGGAATACTTTCTGAATGTAAAGCCTGCAGCTCTCACATTCCTCCATAATGTAGACTTTGATATTTCAATACTGTTGTTCTTTTTCAGCGATACTTTTAATTTTCTTATTGTAACAGTTTCATTCATACCCAACATTTTGCGAATTTCACTTCTAATAAGTTCACTGTCGAAATTATCCAACATGTTTGCTCTTCCTTGTGATTTTGTATATTTGGAACATTGACGGTCACGTGCTTGAATCCAGCGATTAAATGACCGTTTAGATAAATCCAAAATGTGTCTTGTCCTATTCTCAGGGTTTTCTAAAGAATGAAATAATCTTCCTCGTTTAGCCTCTTTGCAAAAATAGTCATACATTTTTATTGCGATGTTTTGTAAACTGCAGAATTTCATTTTAAGACTCATGATAAATGTTATTGTTCCACGTTACGCCGCTGAATTAACGAAAATGGAACACACAATGTCTCGTGTGTTGTAAATAGACAAGTGTCTATTTGTGTCATAAAACTCACGCGGAAAGCGTGCAAAATCGTAAATTTGAGCGTGTATAGATTTGTATTCGCTATTTTTAACTTAAATACTGTAAACACTGGGTGTCCGGTTAGCGCAATCGATAGGCGGTTGGCTTACCACGGCAACAGCCGGGGTTCGTTCCCTGGCGAGGACACCTGGGTTTTACTAATTCCCTAAAAATTAGTGGGAGCCGCGATAGCTCAGTGGTTAGTGAACTGGACTACTACGGACAAGGGGTAGGGTTCGATCCCAACCGACGGCTCCGGGTTCACCCAGCCTTAAATGGGTACCGGATTTTTTCTGGGAAAGTAAAGCAGCACGGGCGTAATACCGACCACATTACCCCAAAAATCATGTGCTGAAGGTCTGTAAAATATAGGGTCACTAACACCATATTTCCCTATACGCCACTTGGCGTGACGGGGGGTACTTTAACTTAACTTAACTGTAAACACTAAGTTTTGACTACATCAGTGGGTCGTTATAAATTTATATAAATCAAATAAGCAATAATAATAACCAAATGTTTGTTTTTAATGAAATTAATTCCCTGTTGGGTTCTAATCATTATAACTATACATGCAAATTTTGAAAAAATTACAAAAAGCGGTTTAAAAGATATTGATTTTTAAAGTTGGGCACGACTTATGAAACAAGCTATAGTCGTGTTTCTTCCGTAACCGAGCCCGGGACAGAGAACGAGTGACACACCCCGTGTTTTTCCCCAACCTCGTTACCTGTTAGTGTAAAGATTAAAAAAAAAAAACAGAGGCACTCGGATCAAAGCTATTTAGTGTGTTTCATAGATCGGGTCTACCACGATGTCAGCTTATTATATTGATCCATCATAGTGCGATGGACGCTGAAAGGCAAATGAGGAAGGAAAGAAGAAGCAGAAGATCATATTGCGTTTTTTGCTTTTGGTTTGACTCTACTTTTATTCAAATATACCAATACTGGTGAGTAATTTTATTGATACTTCACAATTTATAACTTACTGTAGGTTAGTATGTCAACCCCCATTCAAACCGCACTCCCACCCCACTCTACTCAAAGCCCACTGCATTGTTCCTGTGCCTACAAAATTGTTGATGTTGCCCTTGATTGTTTAACGAAATGGGTGAACACAATTTAATACGAGCGGGAGCTGTTGTGATAATTGTAAATACAGCTGATTGTATTCTTGCTCAAGCTGGTCTAAATACATAGCAATAGCTGATCGATGAAAGAGAAAACCTAGCTGTTATAGTCCGTTCAGAAATTCATAATCACACCTGAATTAGCTTTGCGTGATAACCACTTGTTATTTTGGTTTCACATTTTGCATGCAATCTTAGAATATTGATGACGCAAAGATTTTGGTATTTTTTATTCCACAAACACAACAGATTTTGCACATCAGCGAATTCCTTTGATCTTTTATGACGATATCACACAAGCTGATTCAAATTTTAGAGTTTACAGTAATTGTGATAAATTGTCCAGTTTACTGAAATTCTTGTCAGAGGCGTATCTACATAGTGCTTAATTGTTGGTGTTGTTCGTTATGTGTATTTGCAAACATGAATTCAATTGGTTGCAATTAGTCTTGTCCTTCGGTCACCATTAGACCCCAGGACGTCCTAACTGCAGCTGGAATTGAATTCATCTTAATTTTAATCGTTCCGAATCTGACGATTCCAAGAGGTTGATAATCATTGATGGCTGGACAAATAGTAATCCATCTCGTTTCCAGTACTCAGCTTCCACCCGCAACACATGTTCAACACACTTCTTTTGCATAGTTATAAATTTGCATTTCAAACTCATTGTAATTTAGATATAAATGTTGGTATTTAAAGTCAACAAATTGTCTACTGACTCTTTCACAAAATTAATAAAGATACGCCTTCCCTTCGGTAATTAATGCCCAGGCCGTGGTGCGTCATGTCGTTCAATAACAATTCAGTTTTGTGCACGGGATTTTCCTGAAGTTAGTGTTTCTGCAATAGCCAAACTATTTTACGTCAACGACCGCACCAAATTAATGTATATATCCTAAAATGGTGCCAAATTCTAACAGGGTAAAATTTAATATAGCCTAAAGAAGGAAACTTTTAAACTAGATCAAATTTCTCAGAGCAAAAAATATTTCTATAACGTCATCAATATTCTAAGATTCCATGCAAAATGTGAAACCAAAATAACAAGCGGTTATCACGCAAAACTAATTCAGGTGTGATTATGAATTTCTGAACGGACTATACTTGGTTAGTAGCGACAAGCTTCAATCATAAAGTTAAGGTAAAGAACGAGACTTGAACCGGCTTCTTAGCACGCGAGTTTACACCCGTATGTGCTCGGCTGCCTATCCAGAAATGTTCGGAGATTTCTGTATAGTGTCTCCTCAAGCATCGAAACTCAGATGCGAGGCGACATTCCTCACCTTCCCAGGGTAATACCCTGGTACCCATTTCTGCCAACGGCTGGGTCGTCCGTGGGGGTATTTTTTTTTCCAACCACGAGTACAATTCACACTGCTCCAGGGGGAATCGAACACGGGTTGTCCGAACGTCGGTAGTCCAGTCGGGTGGTTTTCCCAACTAGGCTACCGCGGCCCCCTTCAATCATTCGACCATCAGCCCTCAAACAGATATCATCATCATGTGCCATAACATTTAATGTAGGGGATCATGTCTTTCCACAATTCTGTCCAAGGTGCATCGTATCAATTCTGTTGACTGTTTATCGTGCTGCGACACCAATCTTCCTCACTCCTTGTTATCCGTGATCTCTCTTTCCCTACATTAGCCAGTTGTAACCAAGTATTCCAAATTTCCCCTTCTCGTGACGTGCCTGAAGAATGTGCTTCTTATGCTGCCATTGATAACGATATTGGTTCTGGCTGTATATGACGTTTTGCCCCAACCATTATACCGCCACCTGTCACCTTGTTTTTCTATAGCACACAACTGTCAGGAAACGTTCTTCCTGATACCTGTACACCAAACAAGGTCCATTATTTCCTTGTGAACAAAACATTGACTCATCAAAGAGCAGTAAGAGTTTCCATTGGCAACAGGGTCATGCTATATGCTGTCTGGCCTAGGACATGCGAACCTATCTTTGGCTAACTAGCAGTGCTCTATTTAACTGCAGACCTATGGCGAACTGAGAGTGCCCATTGTAACTACAGACCTGTCTATGGAGAACTGAGAGTGTCCAGTTTAACTGCAGACCTGTCTATGGCGAACTGAGAGTGCACATTGTAACTACAGACCTGTCTATGGCGAACTGAGAGTGTCCATTTTAACTGCAGACCTGTCTATGGCGAACTGAGAGTGCACATATTAACTGCTACCTGTCTATAGCGAACTGAGAGTGCCAATTTAACTGCAGACCTGTCTATGGGGAACTGAGAGTGCCCAGTTTAACTGCAAGTGTGTGTACGCATTTGCCTGTTTTCCATTGCTTGTGATCAGATTTAAATATCTCAAATTTTTCGATGATAAATTCTCCTACGGCAATTTTTACGTGTTCAGTTTGTGCCGTTATTATCTACCAAGGAATGATCCTAACACTTGTACACACCTCACACTGACACGTGCACTAAACGCTCACGAGATTCGAACCCGTGACCTTCTTGCTCAGGAGGTAACGTCTTATCTTTCGACCTCTCATCTCCCTAAGTCACCAAATTTTGATTGACCTGGACATTACTGTTTCCTCTCCCCTGTAAACAGCTTTAGAAGTAGGGGAAAGTAAAGTAAATTAGTATAGTATATTTAAGGATCCACATAAATTACGAGGCAGGCTATCAAGATTAATATGAGAACCGTTCCAGCAGTTCGAGAACCACTCCAGTAGTTCTAGAACTGTTTCAGCAGTTCCAGAACCGTTCCAGCAGTTCAAGAACAGTTCCAGCAGTTCAAGAACAGTTCCAGCAGTTCGAGAACCGTTCCAGCAGTTTGAGAACCGTTCCAGCAGTTCGAGAACTGTTCCAGCAGTTCGAGAACCGTTCCAGTAGATCGAGAACCGTTCCAGCAGTTCAAGAACCGTTCCCATAGATCAAGAACCGTTCCAGCAGTTCGAGAACCGTTCCAGCAGTTCGAGAACCGTTCCAGCAGTTCAAGAACCGTTCCAGCAGTTCAAGAACCATTCTAGTTGGATGATCATCCAACATATATACACAAGTCAATAAACCAAACATTTTATGTATGTTATAATTGCTAAGGACTGGAGATATATGCTCATAAGTAAAGCATGACACTGAATCAAACGAAAAACAAAACGCACACACTAAGAATTGCAGCAATTTAACACAAAGTACTGCAATAGTGACAAACTGTAAGGTAAATTGCTGAGAAAAATAATACGAATTTTATTTTTATTGGCCACTTCTCGTACCACTTACCACAGAATGCTGAAACTGAATGTCGGAAGACCAATTATACAGAGATATTCAGACAACAGAAACATTAATATCGGTTGAAATGAAAGAATAACGCAAACGTTAAACTTGAAACCCTAGAGCGAAATGTTTATAAGTAGTGAAAGCTTTTTAAAAGCGATAATTAACATATTAAGCTTATTGATATTGCAAAATGTAGAAGAACTAAATTTTAGCCAATCTGAAGAAGGGATGAAGGCTGGCACTCAATGGATAAATGTATAATAACTGTTGGTTGACGTGTACAGCAACGTTTAAAATGATGTCGTCGTTTATTTATTTTTTTTTATTTAGACAAGTATGTGCATGCTTATCTCCCTTATGGGATGTATATTCGTTGTAAATATGTGCAAGACTAACGAATTATTGAACCTTTTCGAAATAGCAGCCGAACGTAAGGAGAACGCATTCTTTAGTTAAATATTTTACACTTTGTACGTCTTTTTAACGCCTTAGAACAGGAGTAAGACAGAGGCACGCACTATGTGTTTATTATAGCTCGTTTCAAATCACGTGCCCAACTTCAAAACGCTTTTATTCAGTAACCGTTTGTTAAAAACTGTTGAAATTTTCCAAATGTTATTAGAATGCAAAAGACCCTTTAAATGTATATTTAACAAATATCTTGCAGCTGCAGTTTTCTTAAAGCGGCGATATTTCTTTGATCTTTGTCAAAATTGTAAATTGTGAACCCCTAAATAATAGAAATTACCGTAGTTGCTGGTCTATGATTAATTTTCACTAGGTAAAGGCGTGGCCGTAATGGGGAAATAACCTAATAAGACAAAACACCACGAGAATTATTGTCTTCTCAGTTCGAGGACGGACGATAATATCAAGGTATACCTGTATGTCCAATTTTCATAGTTGTATGGTCCTGATAAGTTTCTTGAACTCATTTAAGGTATTATAGGGGCCAACATTGTGGGGGCTATATACTTTCATTCTGAATCAGATGAGTCTAAAAGATTAATAACTGTTTGGGGTTGAACATTTCACAAACCATCATTTTTCCAATATTCCTCTTCCTGTTTTAAGACGTGGTCTTCACATTTAGCCCAATAATCTTTGTCTATATTTAATAAAGCGAGATTAGCAAGAGTCTTTACATCGCATATTTTGAATGTTGTATTTTCATCTGCCACTAGTCCTTTTAATTTTGTCCAGATTAGTTCTATTGGATTTAAATGAGCATGGTAAGGTGGCAGCCTCGAAATTATATGACCGTGCTCTTGGATAATCTTATCTATTTTAAAAATCTTTGTCCTCTGTTTTTGCTTTACTAGAGATAGTAATTCAGGTTTTAAGTACATGTTATTAAATTGTATGTGCTCCTTTGTGAGCCATATCTTAATAGCATCTTTTGTACTGGATGACGTCGGGACTTTATCTTCAAGTGCAACAATGTTGTGGTACGCTGCATTGTCCATTATTAGGCAAGATGGTCGATCTAGTGCTGGGAGAACAGAATTTTCAATCCAATGTCTAAATATGTGACCATTCATCTCAGAGTGATAATCCCGATTGTCTATGGATTTTGAAAGAAAAATGAGCTCTGCATTCTGTATTAGTCCATGTTGTCGACTACCTGCATGAGCAATTATCAAGCGCTGTCCTTTGCTGCTAGGTATTAATCTCTTAATCTTTCCATCTGATGACTGCCATTCCCTTTGGTTAGTGTGGTGAGCATTGATCCATGTTTCATCCAAGTACACAATATCATAACCTTGCTTGCGCACCTCTTTTACTTCACGTAAGTACTTGCTTCTCATGACTACTATATGTGGCTTCTCACAGATGATGTTTCGTCCATTGGAATAATTTCTGAATGTAAAGCCTGCAGCTCTCACATTCCTCCATAATGTAGACTTTGATATTTCAATACTGTTGTTCTTTTTCAGCGATACTTTTAATTTTCTTATTGTAACAGTTTCATTCATACCCAACATTTTGCGAATTTCACTTCTAATAAGTTCACTGTCGAAATTATCCAACATGTTTGCTCTTCCTTGTGATTTTGTATATTTGGAACATTGACGGTCACGTGCTTGAATCCAGCGATTAAATGACCGTTTAGATAAATCCAAAATGTGTCTTGTCCTATTCTCAGGGTTTTCTAAAGAATGAAATAATCTTCCTCGTTTAGCCTCTTTGCAAAAATAGTCATACATTTTATTGCGATGTTTTGTAAACTGCAGAATTTCATTTTAAGACTCATGATAAATGTTATCGTTCCACGTCTCTACCTATGAATGAACGGAAATGGAACACACAATTTCTCGTGTTTTTTACAAGTGTCTAATTGTGTCAAAAAACCACGGTAAAAGCGTGCAAACACGTCAATTTTACCGTCTATGGATTTTTACTCGTTATTTTTAACTTAAAATACTGTAAACATTAAGTTTTGACTACATCAATGGGTCGTTATAAATGTATATAAATCAAATAAGCAACAATAATAACCAAATGTTTTTTTAATGAAATTAATTCCCTGTTGGGTTCTAATCATTATAACTTTACATGCAAATTTTGAACAACTTACAACAAGCGGTTAAAAAGCTATCGATTTTAAAAGTTGGGCACGAGTTATGAAACAAGCTATACCTACATGGACTACATATGTAATTTAGCCAACACATCGAATGTAGATGAGATTAATGAGCTAATATTTGCAGACTATCAAGCATTTATACATGGGAAAATAAAAGACCTACAAGAACGCTAAACAGACTTAAAAGCACAGGCACTAAATATACAACATGAAATTCAACATTAACAAAACAGAAGTCATAAATATCACAAAAGAGAAACAGATCACAAACGTAACAATAGACGGCAGACAAACCAAGTGGAGGAATTTAATATCTAGGAAGATTAGTGACAAAAGACAATTCACAAGTAGCAGAAATATAGAGTCAATATGCAACAAAGCTTGTCAAATGATGGGATAACGATTACCACTATTGTCCAGCAATGACAATAATTATTAGTCGAAAAATATTTATTAAAAAAATAGTGTCTGGAAAATAGTTTTATAGAAAGAGGAAATCTTTACCCATTAAATGCATTCAATGACCCACAGGATACAAGGCGTTTTATAACACATTGCAACTTCTATGTGAACTCATTTGATAATGAGTGGTACTTGTCACTTTAAATCTCTTGCTATTAAATAATAAAAGGAAAACGGCATATCAGTGTTTTTAATTTTGTGAGATCTTCTGGTATTAATGTTTTAACGGAAGTTGGGTAGGGAGGGAGGGTGAGGGGCCTCAAATCTTAATTTACCTTGGGGCCTCAGTAAGACAAAAATCCGGCCATGACAGCTGAGTCAGATTGACCCAGAACATATTTCAAATTTTTTATGGCGATCAGAATCGCCAACAGTTATTACTTGCCGTCTAGTGCATGTTATCATGTCATAAAATGAGCCGTCTAGTGCATGTTATCATGTCATAAAATGAGCCGTCTAGTGCATGTTATCATGTCATAAAATGAGCCGTCTAGTGCATGTTATCATGTCATAAAATGAGCCGTCTAGTGCATGTTATAATGTCATAAAATGAGCCGTCTAGTGCATGTTATCATGTCATAAAATGAGCCGTCTAGTGCATGTTATCATGTCATAAAATGAGCCGTCTAGTGCATGTTATCATGTCATAAAATGAGCCGTCTAGTGCATGTTATCATGTCATAAAATGAGCCGTCTAGTGCATGTTATCATGTCATAAAATGAGCCGTCTAGTGCATGTTATCATGTCATAAAATGAGCCGTCTAGTGCATGTTATCATGTCATAAAATGAACCACCTAGGACATGTTATAAGGTTAAATGAGCCATTTAAGACATGTTTTGGGGTAAAATGAGCTATTCTGGACATGTTATGAGGTGAAATGAGCCGTTTAGGATATGTTATGAGGTGAAATGAGCCGTTTAGGATATGTTATGAGGTGAAATGAGCCATTTAGGATATGTTATGAGGTGAAATGAGCCATTTAGGATATGTTATGAGGTGAAATGAGCCATTTAGGATATGTTTGGAGGTAGAATGAGTCATTTATGAAAAGAAGTGACATCGCTGGCGACAAACTAGAGGTTTCTGGAACATAATGCTTAATTTTTGTGTTTGTCTCTTTGTTTTTCTTGTGTTGATTAAATAACATATCGTGAAACATTGCAAAACATAACTCAAGTCTGAAAGTATTGACAAGTTTAAATATCTCAGCAACAACGATGACTGATAAGGGCTTCACAACTATGAAAAGAACACAAAACTTCTATGGAAAGCAGAAGCTATCATAATGAAGGGAGAAATGACAGAGTTTTGTTCATGACTCTACAGCCCCGGTGTGACTACCGGAGTTTCATGTTGGTCAGGAGGGATGTTGTCTAGATTCAAGAGGATGACTAAAAACATTTTCAAAGACATGAACTTCCGGTAAATATGGCGAATAGGCGGCAGGAACCATTAAAGGTTGTGTCTGAAATGTGTTCCTTTTTGCAGTTTCTTCATATTCCAAATCCTGCTTGCTGCCGGAGCTTCCAAATGTTCTGTGCACACCGTGAGCTGTGCGTTTCATCCGTTTTGATCGTGTTTCGATATTCCGATTCCTTACGATGAATGATGATATCGTATGACGGGAAACAGATGGCTGTATTCACTTTCTGTGCGGTTTCGCCTTATGTCTTTTGGCATGTGCTGAGACTGCCATGGTAGGGACTGCAGCTACCTTTCTTTATTTGGGAGATAAGATATTAATTTGAATGATTCCACTATCACGGGCGGTTGAGCAATTATGGATTTTAATTCGTTTGCAGTGATAACCGGGGCCTTCCATAACCAGCTTACCTTGGAAAACTTTTCCTAATAAACTTGCGAATATGAACATTGGATGCTAAATCTTGTGGATTGGAGCAACGTTTCAACTAAAATGAAATAAAATCACATTTCCTGGAAATATAAAAGAAATATAATTTTTTTTAGCAAAACTGAGCACAAATGAAAATTGACTAATGAAGAAATAAAAATTGTCATATCAAATACCTGGAGCCACGATAGCTCAGCGGTTAGTGAACTGGACTACAAAGGACAAGAGGTAGGGTTCGATCCCAACCGACGGCTTCTGGTTCACCCAGCCTTAAATGGGTACCGGATTTTTTTCTGGGGAAGTAAAGCGGCGCGTGCGTAATACCGACCACATTACCCCAAAATTCATGGAAGTTCTGTAAAAATGTATGGTCACTAACACCATATTCCATATATGCCAGTTGGCCTGGCGGGGGTACTTTACTTTTTTTTTACTATAACAAATACTTCTTCTTCTTTCCTTCCTCATCTGCCTTTCAGCGTCGAGGGGAGATATAATTTGCGGTCTTTTGCTCTTCTGTTCGCCTCTGCTGCTGTTATGTTTCCTAGTGCTTCTAATATTCCATCGACCCATCTTTTTCGTGGTCGACCCTTGGGTCTGGTGTTCTCACAACGTTTGTTGAAGGCTCGTTGTGTTGTGTTTTGTTCTTTCTGCTTTGTCACGTGGCCAAAACATTTTATCTGTTGTTTCCTTATATATTCTATGGCGGGGGCTATTCCTAGCTTTTTTCTCAGTTCTTCATTTCTGATCTTATCTCTCAGACTTTTTCCTGTCATTCTTCTAACACATTTCATCTCTGTAGAGGTTATTTTCTTATTGTTCTTGCATCTAGAGTCCAGGTCTGGCATTGGTAGCACAACGTTGGGATGAAGATTGTAAGCAACTCTAAGAACTTGAAATCAAATTGGGAATGCGGAATTCTAAAGAAGAGATATATTGTGCTATCCATATTTTCAATGTGAAGGGAAAAAAAGAGTTCTTTAATTTTATGTGGACCCTGTTTCGACATATGAATGTGGATCCTGAACAATAGAGAAGAAAACCATTGGAGGCCACGGCCTTATGGTGTTATAGAAGAATGTTGAGAATACCATGGATATTTTTAAAAAGTAATGAGGATGTTCGAAAAGAGGTCAAAGCAAATCCCCAGCATCAAAAATCATAAGTTTTTGGTTGACATGTCATGAGATGAGGAGCAACTAAAATATATATTGTGACAACAGGGGAAAAGTAAAGGGAAAAAGATATAGAGGAAAACTAAGAGAAAAGATGAAAGGCAATTTAAGAGAATGATTTGGTAGGATAGCAACATAATTGATAAACAGCTGCAGAGATTAAACATTGTGGCGAGACATGATCACCCACGCCTGCAGTCATGGTATTTGATGATAATGATGGTGGTGAAACATCTACAGTTTTGAAAGGACAGCAATGGAGTATTTAGTTTCTAAAATTAGAAGAAGCATTCCACTTTATCATTCCATTTTCAGAAGCCTTGAAAAGTTGTGGAAATCAAAACTCATTAGCACAAACACAAAACTTAGGCTATTCAAATCAAATGTACTATCAACCCTTACGTATGCGTGTGAAAGCTGGAAAACAACAAGAGATATAGAAACAAAGTTGAACGCATTCGAAAATAAATGTCTAAGGAAAATACTTGGTATAGAATGGAACGAATTCAAAACAAACGAGGAAATTAGAGAAATCGCCAATCAACCACTAATATCTTCAGTAATAAAGAAAAGACGATGGTCATACGTTGGACATGTGATGAGAAGAGATAATAATCGAATAGCAAAGCAAGCCCTCATATGGGAAACAACAGGTAAAAGAAAAAGAGGAAGACCCAGGGAGACACTGAGAAGAACATTGATGAGAGAGGCAAGAGCAGCAGGAATCGGCTCCCTCAATGAGATAGAACTGCTTGCACAGAACAGAGACAGATGGCGAGATTTAATAAAATATCTTTAAAAGAAAACTGCTAGAACAAAAATTCATATAGGAGAAGGTGTATCTTGGTCTACGCCCTATGGGCCGGTTACGGCTCGAAAGGTCAATAGATAGATAGATAGATTCCACCTTTATATGTTCTATGGCGGAAACTATTCCTAGTAAAAACACTACTATTATATAATAGAACTTTGCAGAAAAGTAAAAGCTTTGAAATGGCTTTGGAATTTAATAGCCTTTTAAATTCGGTAGTCAGGAGATTGGAAGTATCGAACGTTGAAAGACGTGGAGCCCTCATATGTGTAATATCGATACTGCCAGTAAAGTCTATATAATAAAAAAGTAAAGTTCCCCGTCACGCCAAGTCGCGTATTATAGCTCGTTTCAAATCACTTGCCCAACTTCAAAACGCTATTACTCTCTAACCGTTTATTAAAAACTTTTGAAATTTTCCAAATGTTATTAGAATGCAAAAGACCCTTTAAATGTATATTTAACAAATATCTTGCAGCTGCAGTTTTCTTAAAGCCGCGATATTTCTTTGATGTTTGTCAAAATTGTAAATTGTGAAGCCCTAAAGAATAGAAATTACCGTAGTTGCTGGTCTATGATTAATTTTCACTAGGTAAAGGCGTGGCCGTAATGGGGAAATAACCTAATAAGACAAAACACCAGGAGAATTATTGTCTGCTCAGTTCGAGGACGGCTCGCCGCTGAATGAACGGAAATGGAACACACAATGCCTCGTGTTTTCTACAAGTGTCTAATTGTGTCAGAAAGCCCACGTGGAATGCGTGCCAAAACGTCAATTGTACCGTGTATGGATTTTTAATCGCTATTTTTAACTTAAAATACTGTAAACATTAAGTTTTGACTACATCAATGGGTCGTTATAAATTTATATAAATCCAATAAGCAACAATAATAACCAAATGTTTTTTTTTTAATGAAATTAATTCCCTGTTGGGTTCTAATCATTATAACTTTACATGCAAATTTTGAAAAAATTACAAAAAGAGATTAAAAAGCTATCGATTTTAAAAGTTGGGCACATGATTTGAAACGAGCTATAGTGTTATGGTGTTAGTGACTATAAAAAAGGAGTCACGGATATAACATAAGGAGCGTATCCGAAATATAGCAGAAAGAACTACATCATAGCTATAGCAAGAAATAATACATCGTAGATGTAGCAGGAAGGAGTACATCATGGATATAACAGGAGTACATCAGAGATGAAATATGAGTACATCAGAGATATAATAGGAGTACATCAGAGATAAAATAAAAAGACACCAGAGATATAATAGGAGTACATCAGAGATAAAATAAAAAGACACCAGAGATATATTATAGGAGTACATCAGATATAAAATAAAAAGACATCAGAGATACAATAGGAGTACATCAGAGATAAAATAAAAAGACACCAGAGATATAATAGGAGTACATCAGAGATAAAATAAAAAGACATCAGAGATATAATAGGAGTACATCAGAGATAAAATAAAAAGACATCAGAGATATAATAGGAGTACATCAGAGATGAAATAGGAGTGCATCAGAGATATAATAGGAGTACATCAGAGATATAATAGGAGTACATCAAATATATAATAGGAGTACATCAGAGATATAATAAGAGTACATCAGAGATATAATAGGAGTACATCAGAGATATAATAAGAGTACATCAGAGATAAAATAAGGGTACATCAGAGATATAATAAGAGTACATCAGAGATATAATAAGAGTACATCAGAGATATAATAGGAGTACATCAGAGATATAATAGGAGTACATCAGAAATAAAATAAGAGTACAACAGAGATATAATAGGAGAACATCAGTGATAAAATAAGAGTACATCAGAGATTTAATATTAGAGTATATTAGACATACAGCAGAAGGAGTACATCATTTATATAACAGAACATGTATATTAACGAAATAACAGAAGTACATCAGAGATATAACGGAAGCAGTGCATCATAGATATAACAAGTAGTAGTACATTATTGATGTAGTAAAAGGACTACATCAGAGATAATAAGTAGTAGCACATTATTGATGTAGTAAAAGGACTACATCAGAGATATAACAAGTAGTAGTACATTATTGATGTAGTAGAAGGACTACATAATAGATATAACAAGTAGTAGTACATTATTGATGAAGTAGAAGGACTACATCAGAGATGCAACAAAAAGAGTGCAACATGGATATACCGAGGGGTGGTAGATCATAAAAAAGGAGTACATCACAGATACAACATGGATAACATCACAGATACAACATGGATAACATCATAGATACAACATGGAGAACATCACAGATACAACATGGATAACATCACAGATACAACATGGAGAACATCACAGATACAACATGGATAACATCACAGATACAACATGGAGAACATCACAGATACAACATGGAGAACATCATACTCCGTTGCAGGAAGACAGTGAATGTAAACACCGAAACTATTCATTGTTTGTCGTTCTATCTCTCCACGATTGTTCATGTACAGCGATTGCTCGGCCTTGGAACTTTCTCGTGCTTGAAATTTAAATTTGACAGATTCTTTTACCCAGAGTTCAAATGATTCTATGTTCATTTGCGCGTCCGCAGTAAAAAAAATAGGGCACCTGGGGGTCTTTCAACTGAGTAATGTTTTGGCATACTTGATTTAATATGTGATTTAAATAGTATCGTGATGCATTATTCTTTAAGTTTCGGTTGTTAGAATCGTGACCAAGCAATTAATGTTGAGATTAGCAATTTCTTTTACCGCTAAATTTGTAATAAATATATGTTACTGCGCCCAGGGATCGGAACTCTCTGATGAAGAGCCGCGATTTTCAAAAGTAAGTATCGTCCACATGTTCTTTCGCCAAGTTCACCGTGGAACTAAAGATAAGTTAATTTTCCCCTTGATATCGAATTGTCTGTCACGTCAGTTTCCCGGTATCAGAAACACTGGCCACCGATTTCTGACTTGCTTTGATTTAAAATTGTATTTTGCAGCTGTGTTAAAACACCCTTTTAATTTGCTTTATTACCATTTTCACGTTTTATGGGCTGGAATGATATAGTTTTTTTTTTTTTTAAACACTTTTAATTTGTTTTCATGCTTCAATATAATATTCAGAGCATTTGGCCTGTCTCTGCCTCTCATTACTTTGTATCTTCCCTTCCAAGACTACTTTTAGTAGGCAGCTGTGTCTTTTAACATGTTCGAAAAATCTCATTTGTCTTGCTTGAATTGTATTTAGTAGTTCTCTTTTCATTTTTAGTTGTTTTAAGACTTCATCGTTTGTTTTAATTTCCTTCCATCCAATTCTTCCTATTCTTCTATAAATCCACATTTCAAAGGCTTCGATTTAGTATTCTGTTTTCTTGTCTAATGTCCATGTTTCTGCATCTTACTGGAATGTTGAGAAGATGTAACATTTTGCTATTCTTAGTTTTAGCCCTGGTGTTATTTGTTTTGATACTAGTATATTTTTCATGGCATTATAATTACTTGTTGCCATCCGATTCTTTTGTTTATTTCAGTTGTACATTTTCCACCACTGATTATAGTATGGCCAAGGTATTCATAGCTCTGAACTGTCTCCAGGTCTATTCCTTCAATTTTGATATCCACTTGTGGGTTTTAAGTATTTTATTTGTTTATGATCATAGTTTTAGTCTTTTTTATATTCATATCTAGACCATATGCTTTGCTTGTCGTGTTTATTTCATTAAGTAATAGTTGTAGATCTATAGGATTTTCTGCTAGTAGTACAGTATCGTCAGCATATATTAGGTTATTTATTATCTTTCCATTAATTTGTAGGCCTGGCATCTCTATGATGTTTTAAAAGATTTGCTCAGTGTATAGATTGAACAAGTTTGGTGATAGGATGCACCACTGTCTTACTCCTCTTTTTATATCAATGGGTGAAGAGTTCTCTTTGTTATATTTTATTATTGCTGTTTGATCCCAGTATAGATTACATATTAGTCGTATGTCCATGTCATCTAGATGTATCTCTTTTAGGCATTCTATTTGTTTGTGGTGTATTCTATCAAAAGCTGTGCTGTAGTCTATTAAGCAGGCATATATTGATTTGCTTACTTCTGTGTACTTTTTAAAATTAATGTCCTTATGCAGAATATGACATTTGTTGTCCCACTGCTTTTCCTAAATCCAAATTATTGTTCTTCTAATTCCACATTGATTTTATTCTGAATCCTTCCTTGTATAACTTTTGTATAAGTTTTTTTGTAACATGGCTCATTAGGCTTATTGTTATAAAATCACTGCATTCAACTACACCATTCATTTTAGGCAATGCAATGAAAGTTGATTGTTTTAGTTCATATGGTATGTATTCTGTATTGTATATGTCTTTGCATATATATGTATGTGATCACTTCAATGCCAAATCCTCTTGTGCCTTTATCATCTCTGTATGTTGTTAGGTCATGCAGCTTTTCTCTTTTTCATTGTTTGTGTAGCCTTTTCCACTTCAGATTTTAAGATTTTATAGCCTGACTTACATTTTATAATTTGTGTTTTTTCCCTTACATAATATATTAATTCTGTTATATATTCCTGACATCAATTAATTATATCTTTTTTGTCAGTTAGCATGTTCCCTTTTTTATTTGGAACACATCCACTTTCTTGTTACTTTTTTTTATTTTTACTAGTCATTCTTTTTATTAATGTCTGCATCCCTCATACATGTTTATCCCATAGTTTCGATTTCTAGACATCTTAGGTGAAGCCATCTTCTTGTGCCCTTTGACACATTTTGCATATTTAATTATTTATCCGGCTATATTGGGTAGAGTTCTTCGCCTGTCTTTTTTTCCAAGGGGGCGTTAGTAAATCCTTTTTGTTTTTTGCAGTGTTTCTTTTTGGGAATAATATCGGAAGTTTCTTGTATACCTGTCTTTATGCATTGCCATTTGGTTGTAACCTTTTTGACAGGATTTTCTCTTCTGTACTACTCAATCCTTTTTTCTAGCAGCTTCTGTCTGCTATATGTTATTTACTTTCCCTGTTTAGACATTTGGGAAGGATTAATTCACTATCCATTATTTGAAATGGGGAAAACTGATTCGGAATTCGACCGATTAATAGTTCGAACGGCCTCCTGTAACGAATTTAGTTCAAAGTACTATTGTGCATTTACCTCTCAGGCAGCGAGTGCATATAAGAAGAGTTAACGTTTTTTTATTGAGTTATTGAGTTAATTGCAGGTCATCATCATTGCGCCCCGAACATGTAAATAGGTGCTCAGATCCCCTCCTCAGCAAGTCTTGCAGTGTCTATCGACTGACGACTCAAGTTCTGTGTTGGTTGGTTAGTCTTCTTACACGCCCACTAAGTTTCTCGTTTCTAGCTGTACCCATCATAACTCCCATCTCTTTCATCCGAAGGGGCGACGTGGACTCATGGTTGTCGAAGTCCTGTGCCCTTCTCACATCTCGGAGGGCATTGATGATGTCCACCCGATGCATTGGTTGACCGTCCTCAACAATAACGCAACTAACCAACCTGTCCGCTCTTTCGTTTCCCCGTACTCCCGCATGTCCTGGGACGCAGATAAAGATGACCTTACGTATTTTGTACTTCTGCAATGACTGTACCCATTTTATACGTACAGAGCCCGCCTCTACTTTTCTTATCATGCTTATCGAATCATATAATATTCAGGCGTGGGTGTAGTCTTGTGACTCTAGCCTGGTCACTGCTATCAACTTCATCGTCATGCTACTCGTGGTCATAACGTATGCACCACTGTCTTCCTTGACTATTCTGCCTGCCGAGCGTGCTGTAAATGCTCATGCGCTCCTTAGGTGTCGTATTACAGATCCGTCTGTATAGATGACTGCATCTTTCTCATCGGTGTTATCCCAGATGAGACCGTTAACTTCCGTATTGATCACGACTGAGTTCTGTTCCCTACATTTCCTAACGTTTTTCTTGCGAGGTGCATGTGGACCAGGAATTGTTGAATATAATAGTGCTCAATCCACATGATTTATTTATATGCATAAATCGTGGTTTTGATGGTCAGTATTTAACCATCATTTCCCGCGTTAGCCTAAGTAAAGTTGTTGATGCCATACCTTTCTTTCTTTCCTTGTTTTATAGTTCTACATCCATTGACGGTGTGGATCCAAGGTAGTTACAGTATTTTTGTTACAACTTCATCCAGTTTGTTACAGCTTCATCCATTTTGTTACTGTTTTGACAAAGTTTGGAAATGCAGTGGTCTGGGCCATCACGTTTATCCTCTGTAAGTTGATGGTCAGTTTAAACATCTAGCTAGCGAGATACACTGAATTAATCTCATGGTGTTTGTAGTACACTTTCCTTGTTATTAACCAAGATAGCACCATATGTATATAGCATTTCTCTGATTAGGATATTGTCTTATTTAACCCCTTTTAAAAATCTTTTTCGGGCTAAGGAAATAAGTGTGAGGACAGACTTGAAATGAAGATTGGCAGTTTATGTTATTTCGATGTGTGATTTATCATGATGTTAATGAAGATATCGAATACTTTTTTAACCAGGATACATTTTTTGACTCGGTAGCTGCCAGGGACAGCTCCATATATTTTACCGTTTCTATTCCTCTCAGAAAAAAAGGAAATCTAAGAGCCCCATTACGCCAAAGAGGTATAAGAAATACAACGTTAGTGCCCGTACTTTTAATAGACTTTCTGCACATTATTTTTAGGGTAGTGAAATGAGGTCAACACTATAAGTAAAGTAAAGAGCCCCGTTACGTCAAGTGGCGTATAGGGAATACGGTGTTAGTGACCATAATTTTTACAAACCTTCAGCACATGATTTTTACGGTAATGTGGTCGGTATTACGCCCGTGCTGCTTTACTTTCCCAGAAAAAAAATCCGGTACCCATTTAAGGCTGGGTGAAATCAGAAGCCGTCGAATGGGATCGAATCCTACCTCTTGTCCTTTGTAGTCCAGTTCACTAACCACTGAGCTATCCCGGCTCCCAGGTCAACACTATGCTTTCCCAGAAAAATCCGATACCAATTTAAGGCTGGGTTAAACCTGAAAGTTTTTGATCAGGATAAGGCCTTATCTTTTGTTCTTAGTAGTCCAGTTGACTAAATACTGAGCTATCGCTGCTTCAAATTTCTCTCATACCTTCATGACATAAACAAACCAAATTATCTTCAATAGCTTTGGTAGGCAGCCAGCTTTTTAAAGTGCTTTGGGAAGCCCGTCTCTGTTGATGGAATCAAATGTATTTGTGAAATCGATGAAAGCGATGAGGAGTGATATGCTTTGTTCGCTGCACTTTTCTTGCTGCCGACTCAATGAAAAACCTTACCAATAGTGGACCTTTTGGTTTGAAAACTACCTTGCATATCAGGGAATGGCAGCCGTTGCACGTTGTTTGGAAAGTTGCGTGTACATAATCTGCCTACATTCCTTAGAAGTGATGTTTCACTCTAGTTAGTACTGTACTCACTATAACCCTTATGCCTTCCCTATGTCTTCACTATAGCTCCTACATCCTTCCTATAGTCCATATGTCATCTCTATAGCCATATGCACATCTATAACCCCATAAATTCTATATACTTTCTATGTCCTCCCTATAATCCATATGTCCTCTCTATAACCACCGTGACCTGTCTATAGTCCATATGTCCTCTCTATAGTCACAATATCCTCTCTATAGTTCCTATGTTCCCTCCAAATCCCTGTCCTTTCTATAGCCCTTACGTTTTCTATATAGCCCTTATTCTTGTAGAGATAAAGCTACATTTACATTTCTCATGTCCTGTGGCATAACCCCTACGTTTCATCACTGGGTTAATGTTATTGAACAATGGCTGTAGCATTAGTTCATGTAGGCTGCATTTGATATTTTCTACTGGAATACAAACCCTTTCTGGGATTTTCCTTGAAGGCAGGTCATTGGTGGCTATTTTAAGTCAACTGTGCTATATCTCACATTCAATTCTGCTATTCCTTTCAGTTCTTTAATTCCCTCAATAATTGTTTATGTAAATTTAATAACAATTGTGTTTTTGCCAAAGAATTAAGTTGGAATAATACATTGCCTGTCTCTTCGGTTGTTTTATGCGATAAGCATCCGAGAACGGTGACATACTGTAGTCACTCAATGATTGCCAGAAATAAACTAAGGCTAGGGGAAGCAGTTCCGAGCAAATGAGTGTTGGAGGCGGATGCTCTGACTGCATGGTACGAAACAAAGTGCAATGCAATCAAATTAAACAATCAAAAAGGACAAGAAAATGAAGGTGATGACAGAAAAATAATAAATAATGTATCTTATATCGAGAATAATCGATATGTACAAGTAGTAAGATGCGATTGAGATCGTGTGTCTGTGTCTGTGTGTGTGTGTCTGTGTGTGTGTCTGTGGGTGTGTCTGTGTCGGTGTGTGTGTCTGTGTGTGTGTCTGTGTGTGTGTCTGTGTGTGTCTGTGTGTGTGTCTGTGTGTGTGTCTGTGTGTGTGTGTGTCTGTGTGTGTCTGTGGGTGTGTCTGTGTCTCTGTGTCAGTGTGTGTGTCTGTGGGTGTTCCTGTGTGTGTGTCTCTGTGTCAGTGTGTGTGTCTGTGGGTGTTCCTGTGTGTGTCTGTGGGTGTTCCTGTGTGTGTCTGTGTGGGTGTGTCTGTGTCTCTGTGTCGGTGTGTGTGTCTGTGTGTGAGTCTGTGTGTGTGTGTGTCTGTGTATGTGTGTGTCTGTGTGTGTGTCTGTGTGTGTGTGTCTGTGGGTGTGTCTGTGTCTCTGTGCCGGTGTGTGTGTCTGTGGGTGTTCCTGTGTGTGTCTGTGTGTGTCTGTGTGTGTGTCTCTGTGTCTGAGTGTGTGTGTCTGTGACAGTATTCACTGTCATGCGCTGACAGAAGTTGAGCACTTGAAGTCTGTGACAAGTGCATTGATGTCTGTCCTGTAAAATAATCAATCGTTAGAAGTCACGCTCCAAGCTCTAAAGTGAACTTGAAACCTAACAACAAAGACGAAAACAATCAACCACTCATTTGAATGTTGCGTGATGTCGAAATATGTAAGTGTTATATCATGTGTATACCTTTGCTTTCTCTTTTAGTTGAAGCGCTATAGACAAAGGATTGTCATATGTTTCCTGCTTGTAGTGTGGCTTTTAATTAATAATTATTTTGTATTTTCATTCACTTTAGATTAATGTTCATAGTAACATTATCATCATCAGGTCACAAGTCCTTTGCAAACACCACAGCTCATCTGAAAGTATCTCGTTTCTAGCCAGATCCCCCACTTCTTCTGTTGTCATGTTGAAGGTCTCCTTGATGTCTTGAAACCAATTTCTTCTTGGTATGCCCCTGATGTGTAACAATACCGGAGCGGAAAAAAAATGTTTTTCAGTGAGTAAACGAATTTGATCACTTGACTGTGTCTTTACGCAATTGGTGGTTGCGATTTGAGTAGAAAGTGAAGGTATGTAGGAATCATGATGATTACTTTCATTTAGAAATGTTTTCAACCAGAATTAACGCCACATTTTCATTCCATTTATCTGGCTGCCAGCAGCGCGAAACCAAATGCATTCATCTGACCCGTTCTCTGCTAACAGTACATTTAAAAAAAAAAAAAATTATAAACTTGTCACAATGTTATGAATGAAAGGTGGAGCTTTTTGCTGGAAAGTAGTTTTTTTGGTTAAAACTCGGAGTGTTTATACATAGTGACACCTTCCCTAACTTCTTCCTTTGACACACACACACACACGTGCATGCACACACACATATACACACACGCATACATACGCCTACATACATACACACATATATACACATATACACACGCGCATACATACGCCTACATACATACACACATATATACACACATACACACGCGCATACATACGCCTACATACATACACACACATATACACACACGCCTACATGCATACACACATATATACACACACGCATACATACGCCTACATACATACACACTTATATACACACACGCATACATACGCCTACATACATACACACTTATATACACACACGCATACATACGCCTACATACATACACACACATATACACACACGCATACATACGCCTACATACATACACACTTATATACACATACACAAACTAACAAAAAGAAAGGAAGAAGCGACACCGCAACATCATGTGGAGAAGAGAAAATATGGCGTTAGTGTCTTCCTTTGTCGATTAGCATGAATTTTGATGCATGGTGGCCAGCATTAGGCCAGTACCGTCCTTCATACACAGAAAAATCCACGGGGTCATTTAACGGTCAATAAAATATAACGAGAAAAATTTGCAACAAAGAGAAATCATAAAAAGTGACAGCCAATTAGCAATTCTCAGCAGATAAGACAATGTGTTAGGCAAGATCAGGTAATGGCACCAGATTTATTGAATCTGTAAAGTGAAACTGTAACAAGGTTTGTAAAAGGAAATCATGAAACACCAATCAGTAGTTTAACACATAGCGTTTTACACTCTACCGAAACCGGCATTCCGGGCGCATATATTGTTGCAACGCTTAGTAGTGCAGACAGCCTGACGGGCCTCTCTTCCGATCTGTCATTTGACGTCAAGCGCCTACACAATACGGTTGTTGTTCGTTACGTTTACTGTATAGTACCTGTGAGTTTTCACTAACTAGCTGGAATATGTTTTGGTCTACCCTGGAGAAGCGAGCTTTTAGTGGTAAAACCATTTAAGAAATGTAGGTTTGGTAGCGAATGAGACATCCTATGTAAACAACCTGAAATATGCTGATAAATCCCCTTTCTTAAATAGTGAACATGAGTTACAGAAAACGACTGCATTGTAGTGATGAGAAGGAAGAATAAAAGTCTTTAGAACATAAAGACAGAAAAAAATGGCGACACCAGAACCGTCGACTTTTTTTTTTTTAATAAACGTTGCTAAATTAAGAGGGAGAGTTTTAATTTAAAAAAAACGTAATAAATTATAATACCTGGGAACGATAATAATTTCAGAAAGTAGGTGTACAACAAATGTTAGGTGTAGGCAAAGACTGTAATGAAAGATAAAACACCTTTGGCGAGGGAATTAAGAGTTATTCAAAAACTTATTCAAAAAGTTATTCAAAATTATTTTGAGTCAGTACTGACTCATGAAAGTGAGCCATGGATATTCTGACTAGGCACGACAATTCGGTGAAGGTCACGGAAACGTGGTTTTGCAGAAGAATGTTGGGAATGGACAGCTTGTAAGAGGAAAGATGACGGGCAAAAAGAGGTGAAGACCGATACGTAAATTTCCTATCATCATCATCATCAAGTACCGGGCCTACTGGCGTAGGTGATCATGTCTTTCCACAACTTTCGATCTCGACAGTTATTTATCATTTATGTTGTTGACCTTCTGCCAAGCCATTCTCTTGGGGTTAAGCTGTCTGGTATCTTATCTGTTTACTTCCCTCTATCTCTTCGTCCCTCAATTTTTCCAGTTGTTACAATATATTCCAGTTGTTCTCTTCTCATTACATGGCCAAAAAATGATGATTGTTTCTTCCTAATATTGGAAATTAGCTCACTTTTTGTTTTGGCCTCTTTCAGAACGTCGTCATTACCCTTCTTAGCTGTCCATGGTATTCTCAACATTCTTCTGTAAAACCACATTTCTACAGACTCCAAAGATTGTTTTGCCTGTTTTCATATTGTGCATGATTCACATCCATATATTATGACTGACTCTACATAACATTTTAGAACTCTTTTTCTTGTTTCTATTGTCAAAAATGGATTGCATAGTATCTTCCTCATTTTTTTGGAAAGCTGCTTTTGCCTGAGTCATTCTGCATCTCACCTCAGTTGTACATCTTCCGTCTGAGGTTAACAAAGTTCCCAAATATTTAAATTCATTTACCTGTTTTAATATTGTTCCACTTGTCTTTATTGTGCACTGAGGTGATGTCTTTTTCTTTGTTGTAACCATTACTTCTGTCTTTTTGCTATTAAGCCTGAGTCCTTTATTTTTGCTTTTTTTCACTATAATGTCTAACATTTCTTGTAACTCATTTTCAGTCTTAGCGATTAAAAATTCCCTATGGGGAAAGGAAATCACTGGGAGAGAACAGGCGGAACATGCGCAGTGATAACTGGACAAAACGTGGGAAGAAGAGATGATGAAAACAAGAGAAAATCAATAACAGCGAAAGGGAATTGTATCACAGGAGGCAAAACTGATAAATTATGAACACATTGCAGAAAGATGTGAAGTAATTTCCTATGCTAGGAGTACACATTACATGATGATGGATTTGATGATGATGCTGATGATGATGAAGACGATGATGATACATTCACACAAACAGCAGAAGATTGCATCATTTCTTGGTCGAAGTTGACTTTCATGAAAAGTAATTTACTCTTCCCACAAATAATAAAACTACCGTTGATTCCAGAATTAATTTCTTTATGCCATCAGTCCACCGTAGTCTTCCAGCTGTCACTCACTCACAAAAATGTGTTTTTGCATTAAAAATTAACATGCATAGATAATTCCATGAACAAATTTAAAGAAAAAAAAAAAAAAGAGAATGCTGACCTGCATGCACGAACACTGCTGCCCGGACAGAGATCCTTTTGTGGCTGGAAAAAAAGACATCAACTTCCAGATTTTAATTTTTTTAAAAAGACATCGAAAAATAACTGAAGCAACTACTTTCAGCCATTGTGTGAAGTCGGAGCGAAGGCTGGTGTTGCCATTACAGAGCGATATTCTGGACCAACAAAGAGATCTTTCAAGCAACTGGCACAATTAACTGATATGTGATGATGAACTTTTTTAAAGAGAATGGATACGTTCAGAGTTATATGACAATGATGATCCCAATTTAACACAACATGACATAACACAGCATAACATAACATACTTAGATTATCTATTTAGATAAACATTACTTCTAACAAATTACTGTAACATTCAAATACGTAAACAACAACTTTCGACACTATTAACTAAGATGCAAGTACTCATTTCTTTCAACATCTTCCACAAATGACGGAAGCACATGAATGAGTTCACATTACCTGACTGAATCATGACTATAGATGTCACAAGAAGAATCCAGCAATGAAGCCAGGTTGCTGTCATCCCGGTTCTCCACCAACAGTCAGCCATTTTGATGCTGCCAGGTATATAGGAGACTCATTCTCGAACCTCGTCTACTATTCCTTGTTCAACAATGAGAACGATGTCAGAACTGATTTCACCTCGCTACTTCCGTACAAGTTTATCAACTTTGACAATGCCTTTACAACAAAGATGGCATGCTCATGTTCTGGTGTTTGCGCGCCCTTCCTGAAAGGTATCTATTACCCTCACGCCAGAAAGAGAAATAAATATTATCTACATCGTGTAACATTCTTATATCTTTTACAGTTTCAACGTTCACTACATATCCAGGTTACTAGACACAGTTCACAATTGTGTAGAGATTCACAGAAAACGTGTTGTTAAATGTTTTATAATAATTGTTGTAAGTTCGTTAATCAATCCAAGAAATATATAACTTCATCATAAATATGATCCGTGGTGTCTCAATGTTGTCGGTTATGATCATTTCCTGAATGTCATTAATTGTGACGCTTCCCCTATTGATGTCAGCTGATAGTGACGCTTCCCCTATTGATGTCAGCTGATTGTCACGCTTTCCCTATTGATGGCAGCTGATTGTGACGCTTTCTCTATTGATGTCAGCTGATTGTGACGCTTTCCCTATTGATGACAGCTGATTGTGACGCTTTCCCTGTTGATGTCAGCTGATTGTGACGCTTTCCCTATTGATGGCAGCTGCGATGGTTTTCTTAATGTTGTCACCAGTGATGATTCATTATAATCATTAGATCATACGCTGACTGTTCAAAGTATTCTCATCCCCTGGTGTTTACGAGGCTAGAGAACTTTGAGAATCACTGAAAAAGATCATTTTATACATGTGTTATTTTAGGTAGGAGCAGTTTTACAGTTGATAGCAATTGAACAAAGCTTATGAGACCACAATATAGAAAAACTTACATACAGCAAAACGCAATTTAAGCGTATGAACGTGTGGGTGTGCGTGAAATTAAAGAAATCGGCAGACAGATAACACTAGAAATCGGAGGTTGAATTAAAAAATAAAACAAAACAGAGAAACAAAAGTAAATGTATCGCACAATTTAGTTCTTTCTTCTTCATTTGCCTTTCAGCTTCGAGAGGAGATATAATCCTAAGTCACTGGACTTCCTAGGTATTTAAATTCATACACTTGTCTTAATTGTACGCTGCCTATCGTTATGTTAATGTTGTGCATTTCTTTTGTGAAGTTCATGACTTATGTTTTGTTGGTGTTGATTTTCATGTTGTTTTTTGGTGCTTATGCTGTTAAGTGTACTTAAGTGTTCTTGTAGCTCTTCGAGTTTTTAATGTATTTTAGTTTATTTATTAATTTTTATGATGACGAGTGTGTGTTATTTCCTGCCTCCTTCCTTGATCATATAATGTGGGTAATAAGTAAGTACGTAAATAGCCCCCGTCACGCCAAGTGGCGTATAGGGAATATGATGTTAGTGACCATAAATTTTATAGACCTTTAGCACATGATTTTTGGGGTAATGTGGTCGGTATTACGCCCGTGCCGCTTTACTTTCCCAGAAAAAAAATCCGGTACCCATTAAAGGCTGGGTGAACCCGGTGCCGTCGGTTGGGATCGAACCCTACCCGTTGTCCTTGTAGTCCAGTTATAATGTGGGTGTATAAGGTTAATAACTGGTAGTGAGGTATAATATATCTTATATAATCGTATCGTGCTAATTCATGTATTCATAGCCGTGCGCGCGATTTTGAGCGTTTATGTATTTTAGAATTTCTTGAAACATTATTGACAACATATAAAATATATTTTCACAGAATTCAAAACCAATAAGCTCTTCGAAAATGTCTTCTGGAATGCACCAAATTAACAAAGAAATTATACTAATGTGTACTTGAAAAAAAATGATCCAACTAAATTACTTGGCACCCGGGGGCTGTTCTCTCTTTAACGTAGCAGCACGTTTTCCCCCTGGCATTCTTTGATCATTCCCTTGGTTCCGTGTTTTAGTGGCGGTTCCTTTCAGATTGTTCGCATCCAACCACCTCACTACTTCCTAGACATTTATGCTTCTGCAGCTAGAAAATGTCACGATAATGTCCTATCGATTATCGATAAAAACTATCATCTACCTGAACAGTATTGTTGCAAAGTCTGTCTACGCAAAAAATACAAGTCTGTCTGTTCGAAAAAATATCTGTAAACCGAAAAGAATCTAAGAAAATAAACAAAAGAAGACTTACTGCAAACACAATATATGTACATTATAAACATTAAAAAGTTAACACTACATAAATCTAAAAAGCATTATTTAAGCTAAATGAATTTTACAAAATCTGCTAGAGCGTTGAACACTGCTTTAGCTCCTATAAAAGAGTATCACATGACATAGCAGAGTTCATAATAAAAAGTAAAGAGCCCCGTCACGCCTGCTGGCGTATAGGGAATATGGTGTTAATTACCATAATTTTTACAGACCTTCGGTGCATGATTTTTGGGGTAATGTGGTCGGTATTATGCCCGTGTCACTTTACTTTCCCAGAAAAATTCAAGTACCAATTTAAGGCTGGGTGAACCTGGTAGCCGTCGATCAGGATCGGACCCGACTTCTAGTCCTTTGTAGTCCAGTTCACTAACGACTGAGCTATCGCGGCTCCAAGAGTTCGTAATACAACAGCACATTCTTGTAGAACAAGTAACAACTATCTAATGAGTTAGTTATAAAATACAAGAACAGTTGACGAAAGAAAAACATTTACAAGTGAAATGTAATGAAAATACTGACTGACAACAAAACATAATGCACTAAACACTCGGAAAAGCTAAACAATTGTAAAGTTATCCATGGATGTGGTTGTATGAAATAAGTATCAATATGCCTTGGGAATGGTTGTGAGCTGGTTGCGACCACCTTCAGTGACATACCTTGGTTACAAATCATTCCATTATAATACAAGAGCTTCTGTATAAACTCATTTTCTAAATCGTAAATATGAGGGTGAAACACATGCACCACTCCTTAAAATGGAAAGATTGGAAAAAAGACATTACTCTTTAACAGGGGAAAATTGGAAAATAGACACTACTCTTTAACATAGGATGTTTGGATCACAGAAACTACTCTTTAATATTGGACGGTTGGACCACAGAAACTTCTATTTAACATGTGAAAGTTGGACCACAGAAACTTCTATTTAACATGGGAAAGTTGGTACACAGAAACTACTCTTTAACATAGGATGGTAGGAACACAGAAACTACTCTTTAACATAGGATGGTAGGAACACAGAAACTACTCTTTAACATAGGATCGTAGGAACACAGAAACTACTCTTTAACATAGGATGGTAGGAACACAGAAACTACTCTTTAACATAGGATGGTAAGAACACAGAAACTACTCTTTAACATAGGATGGTAAGAACACAGAAACTACTCTTTAACATAGGATGGTTGGATCACAGAAACTACTCTTTAACATAGGATGGTTGGATCACAGAAACTACTCTTTAACATAGGATGGTTGGATCACAGAAACTACTCTTTAACATAGGATGGTAAGAACACAGAAACTACTCTTTAACATAGGATGGTTGGATCACAGAAACTACTCTTTAACATAGGATGGTAAGAACACAGAAACTACTCTTTAACATAGGATGGTAGGAACACAGAAACTACTCTTTAACATAGGATGGTTGGATCACAGAAACTACTCTTTAACATAGGATGGTTGGAACACAGAAACTACTCTTTAACATAGGATGGTTGGATCACAGAAACTACTCTTTAACATAGGATGGTAGGAACACAGAAACTACTCTTTAACATAGGATGGTAAGAACACAGAAACTACTCTTTAACATAGGATGGTTGGATCACAGAAACTACTCTTTAACATAGGATGGTAGGAACACAGAAACTACTCTTTAACATAGGATGGTAGGAACACAGAAACTACTCTTTAACATAGGATGGTTGGATCACAGAAACTACTCTTTAACATATGATGGTAGGAACACTGAAACTACTCTTTAACATAGGATGGTAGGAACACAGAAACTACTCTTTAACATAGGATGGTTGGATCACAGAAACTACTCTTTAACATAGGATGGTAGGAACACAGAAACTACTCTTTAACATAGGATGGTAGGAACACAGAAACTACTCTTTAACATAGGATGGTAGGAACACAGAAACTACTCTTTAACATAGGATGGTTGGATCACAGAAACTACTCTTTAACATAGGATGGTAGAAACACAGAAACTACTCTTTAACATAGGATGGTTGGATCACAGAAACTACTCTTTAACATAGGATGGTTGGATCACAGAAACTACTCTTTAACATAGGATGGTTGGATCACAGAAACTACTCTTTAACATAGGATGGTTGGATCACAGAAACTACTCTTTACATTGGAGGATTAGAACACAGAAACTACTCTTTAATATTGGACGGTTGGATCTCAGAAAGTACTTTTTAACATGGGAAAGTTGGACCACAGAAACTTCTATTTAACATGGGAAAGTTGGTACACAGAAACTTCTATTTAACATGGGAAATTTGGTACACAGAAACTTCTATTTAACATGGGAAAGTTGGACCACAGAAACTTCTATTTAACATGGGAAAGTTGGTACACAGAAACTTCTATTTAACATGGGAAATTTGGTACACAGAAACTTCTATTTAACATGGGAAATTTGGTACACAGAAACTACTTTTTAACATCGGACGGTTGGAATACAGAAAGTACTTCTTAATATGGGAGCGATGGAACACAGAAACTACTCTTTAAATGAGAGGGTATAAACACAGAACAGAAACTACATTTTAACATGAGAGGGTTGGAGCAAAGACATATGGGAGGTTTGGAACACAGAAACCATTCTTTAGCATGGGATAGTTGGAACACAGACGCTACTTTTTAGTATAGGAATCACTGTTAAAATGTCCGGACGTCAATAACTGTTTTTAATTTAATTAGCTTTAATCATAAACCTAACGCATTAAAAACAAATCAATGAATTTTACACGCTCTTCAAATTAAAAAGAATAAACTGATTCTAAAATAAACAGGAATCAATGAAGCTGAGATGTCACAATAGGATACTTTATTGATCCGTTCGATTTAATACTCAGATTTAGAAGTAGTGAATTGTTTAGAAATGGAACGATGTGCTAATGTTGTTAAACTTCATGATAATAGTCTTAATCTGTAAACAAATAGCTCTTACGGTGTGATGGAGGGAGGATTGTTGCACATATAGATTAATCCAGACGGAGATAGGTAAGAAATCTTCCTCTTCTAGCATTAGAGATAATGCGTCTCATCGCAACTTTCTATCTCTAAAGTCGGTAATCAATCTCGCCATTGATGTAATGAGAAGCCCGTCTCCCAAACCACATGATACATTTCTCTCTATTTACCTAAATCGTTTCCTCTCCCTAACCACATAACTTTTCTTTCTATTTACCAAAATCGTTTCCTCTCCCAAACCACATGATACATTTTCTTTCCATTTCCCTAAATCGTTCCTGTCAACATTTATACTTTCATATATGTTGATTTTTTTCTTGATGCAATCCTGAGTCAAGTAATTAATGGAAAGATAATCAATACCCTAAGATATGCTGACGATACTGTACTACTAGCAGAAAATCCAAAAGATCTACAACAATTACTTAATGAAATAAACATGACAAGCAAAAAATATGGACTAGATATGAATATAAAAAAGACTACAACTATGATCATAAACAAAGAAAATCCTCAAAACCCACAAGTGAATATCAAAATTGAAGGAATAGACCTGGAGACTGTTCAGAACTACAACTACCTTGGACATACTATAACCAGTGATGGAAAATGTACAACTGAAATAAACAAAAGAATAGGAATGGCAAAAAATAATTTTAATGTCATGAAGAACATAATAACATCAAAACAAATAACACCAGGGCTAAAACTAAGAATAGCAAAATGTTACATCTTCTCAATATTCCTATATGGTGCAGAAACATGGACATTAGACAGGAAAACAGAACAGAGAATTGAAGCCTTTGAAATGTGGATATATAGAAGAATAGGTAGAATTGGATGGAAGGAAAAGAAAATAAACAATGAAGTCTTAAAACAACTAAAAATGAAAAGAGAACTACTAAGCACAATTCAAACAAGACAAATGCGATTTTTGGGACATGTTAAAAGACACAATAGCCTATTAAAAGTAATCCTGGAGGGGAAAATACAATGTAAAAGAGGCAGAGGCAGACCAAGACTAACATGGACGAGTAACATCAACAGATGGACAAATCAGCCTATGACAACCTGCACCATCAAAGCAAGAGACAGAGCAGAATGGCGCTCCATGGTAGCCAACCTTCACTGCGGTGACGGCACTCGATGATGATGACTACTGAGTCAAATGTCTTGCTGTAGTCTATGTAACCTAAGGCAGATCTATATTTTATGTTTATGGCTTTTTCCCATTAATGGCATTTTTTCGCATTAAGTGGACTAGAGCTCGAACCACGAGACGGTTGACAAGCTGTGTCTTTTTTTTTATTCGGGGTAAGATTTTTTTTTAAAAAAGGATCTCTGGCTCAAACATTTCGTGACAACTGCAGTGAGCATTCAGCCTTTATTCTCGACTTTCTGCCACCCTCCTCGGCAGACTCCTGAAATGGCTGTCAGGGACTAGTAACTGATTGATTACGTCAGGACGAAGGGATTTAGAACTGATCATAATCCTACTTGGGTCACGCCGTCGTACCCTCGAAGCAGACCAATCAACGACTCGAGCAGGTGAATCAAACAGAGGTGAAATAAAAGAAAAAGTTTATAGAAAAAATACGGTGTGGTTAAAGCTTCATGTAACAAAACATACCGTTTTTTTATCATATAAAAAAAGTAAAGTACCCCGTCACGCCAAGTGGCGTATAGGGAATATGGTGTTAGTGACCATACATTTTACAGACCTTCGCTACATGATTTTCGGGGTAATGTGGTCGGTATTACGCCCGTGCTGCTTTACTTTCCCAGAAAAAAATCCGGTACCCGTCGGTTGGGATCGAACCCTACCTCTTGTCCGTTGTAGTCCAGTTCACTAACCACTGAGCAATCGCGGCTCCCTGTTTTTTTACTAAATTATATATTTATATATATGTTGTGTTTTTACGTGTTGTAAAATAGTAGCAGCCTCCGTCAGTCATAGTTGACTATGGATTTTTCAGCGCCCCTGGAAGTGATAGTTTTTCTTTTTTTTCGCTGTGTATTCTCTTTCTCTATGAATCTGTCTGGTTCTTGTTTAAGGTGAACCGTTAGAGTGTGTTTCCAGAGATTGCGGTCTGCAGTTATGCCTTCCCATGCTGCAGGGTTTATGTTCAGAGTCTTCATGTCGCGTTTACACACATCTACAAATCGAAGTTTTGGGCGCCCTAGGTTCTTTTACCATTTGCCAGTTGTCCGTAGAGTATATTTTTTGGTATGCGGCCATCTTTCATACGGTGTACATGGCCAAGCCAGAGTAACCTACGTTGTTTGAGCAGCGTGTAGATATTCGGGAGGCCTGTGCAAACAGTGTGTTGTAAAATAAGAATAGAATATTTTCAGTTTCGTCGTATTGTAAAATAAGAGCACAATATTCCCACAATTCATAATCTACGACAGGAAGCTCTCTCACATTGAAGAAAAATTAAAACATAAAATAAATACATAAAACATTCTCAAAACATAACAAAGTAGAAACTACAGGTTCCGTCCCGGTTTAATCTGATAATGAATGCTAAAAGACTAATTTACACCTGGACATATATTTCTCAAATAACATCGTTGATCAAGAAAACTTTCTTGATTTTGTTAGCAGAACGTGTTAAGCCAAACGTTTGTTTACGGTTGCGGTATGCTCTGATATCAGTGAGGTTATATAGTTGTAGTACAACTCTTGTGTTGTGGTGGGAAAAGATCGTGTGTTTGATTCCAGCTGAGACAGCAAGAAAATCTGCGCTCACGTTTACACCCTGCAGGCTTTACAGACAATTTAACGGATGGAGATTGAACAGAGTTTAACAATGTAACTGGCTCCATGTGCAATAAAAAGAACATTATTGAAAGATTTAGAAAATCCCTACATTTATTGAACAAACTATTAAGTTTTCATAAATGATATTTCTTCCCTCCCAATCTCTTAACATCGTGTGTAGAAGAGAATTTGTTCACAGCCGTGATGCAATTTTGTAACCAGGGAGCAAATCGAAATGCTGACTAATCCTGTTGGTACGGAATACTCAGCCTTTATGCAGGGCGTTTTATAAAGTCGCTGTGCAGTGACTTGAAAAATATTTTTGAAATGACGTCATCGATTGATGAAATATACGGCATGCTATTCTGTGTCCAGTTGATGAATTTTACCATGAGCTCATGAATGCAAACAACATGAAAACGCAATAGTTTTAGGGGACCTCAACGCGAAAGTAGGAAAGTAAAGAGATGAAGAATTGGTTGGTTACTATGGCTTATGAGAGAGAAATTAAAGAGGTGAAAAACTTATTGATTGTGCAAGAATGATGATAGGAAAAACATGATTTAAGCAACATCCAAGACGTCTGTGGACATGGAAAAACCCAGGGGGATAATGCACCACGTAATCAAATTGACTATATAATGATAAACAATAGATTTATAAGTCTGCTATGTGTGAAAACTAGACCAGGGACAGATTACAATAGTGATCATGCACCAGTCGTGGGAAAGCTTAGAGTAAAATTAAAACCAGCAAAAAGAGCCTCAGTTAATATCAAGTTAAATTAAGGTCTTCTCAATTCAGACAAGAGGTTACACGACAAATATAAAATCACAATTCAGAATCGGTACAAAGCGATAAAAAAGATACAAAGGATTGATGAATAGTAAAAAGTAAGTAAAGAGCCGTGTCACGCCAAGTGGCGTTAGGGAATATGGTGTTAGTGGCCTTAAATTTGACAGACCTTCAGCACCTGATTTTTGGGGTAATGTGGTCGGTATTACGCCCATGCCACTTTTCTTTCCCAGAAAAAAAAATCCGGTACCCATTTAAGGCCGGGTGAACCTGGAAGCCGTCGGTTGGGATCGAACCCTACCTCTTGTCCTTTGTAGTCCAGTTCACTAACCACTGAGCTATCGCGGCTCCCCTATTGATGAACAGTGGGAAATGTTAAAAGAATCAATGCAACAAATATCAAAATAGTTCGTCCCACCAGTGAGGACAATTTCAAGAAAGAAATGGATGACAAATGACATTTTACAGCTAATGGATACCAGAGGAAAAAATATGGATAACAAATCTGATTATAAGAAATTAAACAAAGAAATTGTAATAAAATGCATTGAAGCAAAAGAAGTATGGCTAAAACAGAAATGAGATTTAAATGCAACAAAAAAAGTGACGCCAAAGCTATATATAAACAAACTGAAGAATTAACAGGAAGATAAACGCAACAAAAAAACTGTACCCAGTACAGACAAAACAAGACCAGTAGCGTCCAGATGGATAATACAAATTTCCGTGACAATTTCCAATAATTTCACAAATATTTTCACAGCACAGCGACTTTATAAACACACAGTATATACACAAATGAGCACACGACTGTAACAAGCTTACAAAATATTAATACCACAATATTTCATGGGCATAAAAAAGTAAAATGCCCCGACTTATACTGGAAATGACAATGCAGATATAGACAATAATACTTCAGGCGAAAAAAACATGAATAGATTGATTGAGATAATAATAAAGTAAATAAACAAAAAAAAAAAAAAAGAACGGCTGCACTCTGAATTTGTAATGATCAAGATTGTTCAAGTTGGGCCTAGATCCTACCACATCAGAATGAGATAAATAAAGAGACTTTTGTTCTAGTTAGTTGCATTTAAATTCTGAAATGTTGGGAACCAGTGATAAAAGGTGAACTGTTCAACTCGGGACAGGAAGAAAGAGACCAGTAACAGCCTATGGCGTGTAAGAAAATTATGTTAGTTCTCATATTTGTATGTCATCCATACATATCTGGGTAATGAGGTCAGTATTACGTCAATGCCGTTTTTATTTATCAGAATAATCCGGTACCTATTACCGACTGAATGAACTCTAGATCACAAACTATAGGTAGTGATTAAATCCGTTCTCTCGTCTCTAGTAGGCGAATTCACTAATTACTGCTATACCTCGTCTATAGTAGGCGAGTTCACTAATTACTGCTCTATCTCGTCTATAGTAGGCGAGTTCATGAATTACCGTTCTATCTCGTCTATAGTAGGCGAGTTCACTAATTACCGTTCTATATTGTCTATAGTAGGCGAGTTCACTAATTACTGCTCTATCTCGTCTATAGTAGGCGAGTTCACTAATGACTGCTCTATCTCGTCTATAGTAGACGAATTCACTAATTACTGTTCTATCTCGTCTATAGTAGGCGAGTTCACTAATTACTGCTCTATCTCGTCTATAGTAGGCGAGTTCACTAATTACTGCTCTGTCTCGTCTATTGTAGGCGAGTTCACTAATTACTGCTCTGTCTCGTCTATAGTAGGCGAGTTCACTAATTACTGCTCTATCTCGTCTATAGTAGGCGAGTTCACTAATGACTGCTCTATCTCGTCTATAGTAGACGAGCTCACTAATCACTGTTCAATCTTGTCTATAGTAGACGAGCTCACTAATTACTGTTCTATATTGTCTATAGTAGACGAGTTCACTAATTACTGTTCTATCTTGTCTATAGTAGGCGAGTTCACTAATTACTGTTCTATCTTGTCTATAGTAGACGAGTTCACTAATTACTGTTCTATCTTGTCTATAGTAGACGAGTTCACTAATTACTGTTCTATCTTGTCTATAGTAGACGATTTCACTAATTACTGTTGTATCTTGGCTCTAATATATGATTTCACTAATTTCTGTTCTATCTTGCCTATAGTAGGACAGTTCACTCATTACTGTTCTATCTTGTATATAGTAGACGAGTTCACTAATTTCTGTTCTATTTTGTATATAGTAGGCGAGTTCACTAATTACTATTCTATCTTGTCTATAGTAGACGATTTCACTAATTTCATTTCTATCTTGTATATAGTAGGCGAGTTCACCAATTACTGCTCTATCTTGTCTATAGTAGGCGAGTTCACTAATTACCGTTCTATCATGTCTATAGTAGGCGAGTTCACTAATTACTGTTCTATGTTGTATATAGTAGGCGAGTTCACTAATTACTATTCTGTCTTGTCTATAGTAGGCGAGTTCACTAATTACTGCTCTATCTTGTGTATAGTAGACGAGCTCATTAATTACTGCTATATCTTGTATATAGTAGACGAGTTCACTAATTTCTGTTCTATCTTGTATATAGTAGACGATTTCACTAATTTCTGTTCTATCTTGTATATAGTAGGCGAGTTCACTAATTACTGTTCTATCTTGTATATAGTAGACGATTTCACTAATTACTATTCTATCTTGTATATAGTAGGCGAGTTCACTAATTACCGTTCTATCTTGTATATATTAGGCGAGTTCACTAGTTACTATTCTATCTTGTATATAGTAGGCGAGTTCACTAATTACTGTTCTATCTTGTATATAGTAGACGAGTTCACTAATTACTGTTCTATCTTGTCTATAGTAGACGAGCACACTAATTACTGCTCTATCTTGTCTATAGTAGGCGAGTTCACTAATTACTATACTGTCTTGTATATAGTAGACGATTTCACTAATTTATGTTCTATCTCGTATATAGTAGGCGAGTTCACTAATTACTATTCTGTCTTGTCTATAGTAGATGATTTCACTCATTTCTGTTCTATCTTGTATACAGTAGACGAGTTCACTCATTACTATTCTATCTTGTCTATAGTCGACGATTTCACTCATTTCTGTTCTATCTTGTATATAGTAGGCGAGTTCACTAATTACTGTTCTATCTTGTATACAGTAGACGAGTTCACTAATTACTATTCTATCTTGTCTATAGTAGACGATTTCACTAATTTCTGTTCTATCTTGTATATAGTAGGCGAGTTTACTAATTACTGTTCTAGCTTGTATACAATACACGAGTTCACTAATTACTATTCTGTCTTGTCTATAGTAGACAATTTCACTAATTTCTGTTCTATCTTGTATACAGTAGACGAGTTCACTAATTACTATTCTATCTTGTATATAGTAGACGAGTTCACTAATTACTGTTCTATCTTGTATATAGTAGGCGAGTTCACTAATTACTGTTCTATCTTGTATATAGCAGACGAGTTCACTAATTACTGTTCTCTTGTATATAGCAGACGTGTTCACTAATTACTGTTCTATCTTGTATATAGTAGAGGTGTTCACTAATTACTGTTCTATCTTGTATATAGTAGACGAGTTCACTAATTACTGTACTATCTTGTATATAGTAGACGAGTTCACTAATTACTGTTTTATCTTGTATATAGTAGACGAGTTCACTAATTACTGTTCTATCTTGTATATAGTAGGCGAGTTCACTAATTACTGCTCTATCTTGTCTATAGTAGGCGAGTTCACTAATTACTGCTCTATCTTGTCTATAGTAGACGAGCTCATTAATTACTGCTATATCTTGTATATAGTAGGCGAGTTCACTAATTACTGCTCTATTTTGAATACAGTAGGCGAGCTCACTAATTACTGCTCTATCTCGTCTATAGTAGGCGAGTTCACTAATGACTGCTCTATCTCGTCTATAGTAGACGAGCTCACTAATCACTGTTCAATCTTGTCTATAGTAGACGAGCTCACTAATTACTGTTCTATATTGTCTATAGTAGACGAGTTCACTAATTACTGTTCTATCTTGTCTATAGTAGGCGAGTTCACTAATTACTGTTCTATCTTGTCTATAGTAGACGAGTTCACTAATTACTGTTCTATCTTGTCTATAGTAGACGAGTTCACTAATTACTGTTCTATCTTGTCTATAGTAGACGATTTCACTAATTACTGTTCTATCTTGGCTATAATATATGATTTCACTAATTTCTGTTCTATCTTGCCTATAGTAGGACAGTTCACTCATTACTGTTCTATCTTGTATATAGTAGACGAGTTCACTAATTTCTGTTCTATCTTGTATATAGTAGGCGAGTTCACTAATTACTATTCTATCTTGTCTATAGTAGACGATTTCACTAATTTCATTTCTATCTTGTATATAGTAGGCGAGTTCACTAATTACTGCTCTATCTTGTCTATAGTAGGCGAGTTCATTAATTACCGTTCTATCTTGTCTATAGTAGGCGAGTTCACTAATTACTGTTCTATCTTGTATATAGTAGGCGAGTTCACTAATTACTATTCTGTCTTGTCTATAGTAGGCGAGTTCACTAATTACTGCTCTATCTTGTGTATAGTAGACGAGCTCATTAATTACTGCTATATCTTGTATATAGTAGACGAGTTCACTAATTTCTGTTCTATCTTGTATATAGTAGACGATTTCACTAATTTCTGTTCTATCTTGTATATAGTAGGCGAGTTCACTAATTACTGTTCTATCTTGTATATAGTAGACGATTTCACTAATTACTATTCTATCTTGTATATAGTAGGCGAGTTCACTAATTACCGTTCTATCTTGTATATATTAGGCGAGTTCACTAGTTACTATTCTATCTTGTATATAGTAGGCGAGTTCACTAATTACTGTTCTATCTTGTATACAGTAGACGAGTTCACTAATTACTATTCTATCTTGTCTATAGTAGACGATTTCACTAATTTCTGTTCTATCTTGTATATAGTAGGCGAGTTTACTAATTACTGTTCTATCTTGTATACAATAGACGAGTTCACTAATTACTATTCTGTCTTGTCTATAGTAGACAATTTCACTAATTTCTGTTCTATCTTGTATACAGTAGACGAGTTCACTAATTACTATTCTATCTTGTATATAGTAGACGAGTTCACTAATTACTGTTCTATCTTGTATATAGTAGGCGAGTTCACTAATTACTGTTCTATCTTGTATATAGCAGACGAGTTCAATAATTACTGTTCTCTTGTATATAGCAGACGTGTTCACTAATTACTGTTCTATCTTGTATATAGTAGACGTGTTCACTAATTACTGTTCTATCTTGTATATAGTAGACGAGTTCACTAATTACTGTACTATCTTGTATATAGTAGACGAGTTCACTAATTACTGTTTTATCTTGTATATAGTAGACGAGTTCACTAATTACTGTTCTATCTTGTATATAGTAGGCGAGTTCACTAATTACTGCTCTATCTTGTCTATAGTAGGCGAGTTCACTAATTACTGCTCTATCTTGTCTATAGTAGACGAGCTCATTAATTACTGCTATATCTTGTATATAGTAGGCGAGTTCACTAATTACTGCTCTATTTTGAATACAGTAGGCGAGCTCACTAATTACTGCTCTATCTCGTCTATAGTAGGCGAGTTCACTAATGACTGCTCTATCTCGTCTATAGTAGACGAGCTCACTAATCACTGTTCAATCTTGTCTATAGTAGACGAGCTCACTAATTACTGTTCTATATTGTCTATAGTAGACGAGTTCACTAATTACTGTTCTATCTTGTCTATAGTAGGCGAGTTCACTAATTACTGTTCTATCTTGTCTATAGTAGACGAGTTCACTAATTACTGTTCTATCTTGTCTATAGTAGACGAGTTCACTAATTACTGTTCTATCTTGTCTATAGTAGACGATTTCACTAATTACTGTTCTATCTTGGCTATAATATATGATTTCACTAATTTCTGTTCTATCTTGCCTATAGTAGGACAGTTCACTCATTACTGTTCTATCCTGTATATAGTAGACGAGTTCACTAATTTCTGTTCTATCTTGTATATAGTAGGCGAGTTCACTAATTACTATTCTATATTGTCTATAGTAGACGATTTCACTAATTTCATTTCTATCTTGTATATAGTAGGCGAGTTCACTAATTACTGCTCTATCTTGTCTATAGTAGGCGAGTTCACTAATTACCGTTCTATCTTGTCTATAGTAGGCGAGTTCACTAATTACTGTTCTATCTTGTATATAGTAGGCGAGTTCACTAATTACTATTCTGTCTTGTCTATAGTAGGCGAGTTCACTAATTACTGCTCTATCTTGTGTATAGTAGACGAGCTCATTAATTACTGCTATATCTTGTATATAGTAGACGAGTTCACTAATTTCTGTTCTATCTTGTATATAGTAGACGATTTCACTAATTTCTGTTCTATCTTGTATATAGTAGGCGAGTTCACTAATTACTGTTCTATCTTGTATATAGTAGACGATTTCACTAATTACTATTCTATCTTGTATATAGTAGGCGAGTTCACTAATTACCGTTCTATCTTGTATATATTAGGCGAGTTCACTAGTTACTATTCTATCTTGTATATAGTAGGCGAGTTCACTAATTACTGTTCTATCGTGTATATAGTAGACGAGTTCACTAATTACTGTTCTATCTTGTCTATAGTAGACGAGCACACTAATTACTGCTCTATCTTGTCTATAGTAGGCGAGTTCACTAATTACTATACTGTCTTGTATATAGTAGACGATTTCACTAATTTATGTTCTATCTCGTATATAGTAGGCGAGTTCACTAATTACTATTCTGTCTTGTCTATAGTAGATGATTTCACTCATTTCTGTTCTATCTTGTATACAGTAGACGAGTTCACTCATTACTGTTCTATCTTGTCTATAGTAGACGATTTCACTCATTTCTGTTCTATCTTGTATATAGTAGGCGAGTTCACTAATTACTGTTCTATCTTGTATACAGTAGACGAGTTCACTAATTACTATTCTATCTTGTCTATAGTAGACGATTTCACTAATTTCTGTTCTATCTTGTATATAGTAGGCGAGTTTACTAATTACTGTTCTATCTTGTATACAATAGACGAGTTCACTAATTACTATTCTGTCTTGTCTATAGTAGACAATTTCACTAATTTCTGTTCTATCTTGTATACAGTAGACGAGTTCACTAATTACTATTCTATCTTGTATATAGTAGACGAGTTCACTAATTACTGTTCTATCTTGTATATAGTAGGCGAGTTCACTAATTACTGTTCTATCTTGTATATAGCAGACGAGTTCACTAATTACTGTTCTCTTGTATATAGCAGACGTGTTCACTAATTACTGTTCTATCTTGTATATAGTAGACGTGTTCACTAATTACTGTTCTATCTTGTATATAGTAGACGAGTTCACTAATTACTGTACTATCTTGTATATAGTAGACGAGTTCACTAATTACCGTTCTATATTGTCTATAGTAGGCGAGTTCACTAATTACTGCTCTATCTCGTCTATAGTAGGCGAGTTCACTAATGACTGCTCTATCTCGTCTATAGTAGACGAATTCACTAATTACTGTTCTATCTCGTCTATAGTAGGCGAGTTCACTAATTACTGCTCTATCTCGTCTATAGTAGGCGAGTTCACTAATTACTGCTCTGTCTCGTCTATTGTAGGCGAGTTCACTAATTACTGCTCTATCTTGTCTATAGTAGGCGAGCTCACTAATTACTGTTCTATTTTGTCTATAGTAGACGAGCTCACTAATTACTGCTCTATCTTGTCTATAGTAGGCGAGTTCATTAATTACTTACTGCTCTATCTTTCTCTTTTCGCCAGCTCATTGACCATTGCTGTATCTGCATAAAACCTGTCAGTTCTTGTTACGTTTCTGCCAAACCATCGATGCCATCAGCAAACCGCAAGTTATTCATAGTTCTGTCATGTATACTGACAATACTGTTATGATCTACTAAAGTATCAGTCTTGATTATTACCAAAAAGATGTTGAATAAGGTTGGAGAGAGTAAGCAGCCAGGTCAAACTTCAGCTGTTGTTCTGAACAACAAACACCCCCTCCCCCCCAAACCTGTTCCATTGATTAAGTATAGCGCTTGTACCGTTGTTGTAGAGATTGATGTTTTATATTGCGTACCATGTTGACATTGAATCTGTACATCGTCATCGTCGCCCATTAAGCAAATGCTTTTTATTGAAGTCTATGTACACATGACGTAAGTCTTGGTGTTGGATGTTTTTTCTCTGAGATAAATAATTGTAAAATTGGAGATCTGTTCTGTTGTTATTCGACCTACACGAAAGCCTTCCTGTGGCTCTACAATGGTCATTTCTGATGGTGATGTTAGTCGGTACATTATTATTATTGGCATCACTTTGAGCAGGATAGCTGATAAGACTGATGGTTCTGTAGTTTTGTCGCAGTTATTTCTTTTTGGTTTTTGTTTTTTGTTTGGGAAAGTAATAGTTAAAGTCTAGTCCATGCTGATGGCGACACTCCAATCTCCCAATATTAGAACAACAGCACTCATAGATAAAGAACTAAATAGGCTACATGTTGATATTGCTGCCCTACAAGAAACAAGACTCTCAGACTGTGGTTCTGCAAAGGAAGAAAACTATACCTTTTTCTGGCAAGGCCTAAGCCCCGAAAAACCACGTATACATGGAGTAGGCTTTGCTGTACATAACAAACACATAAACTCCATAACCACGCCAAAAGGAGTGTCTGAACGCTTGATGATACTCCAGCTACATACGAAGAATGGATCAATAAATATCATTAGAGCTATGCACCAACGTTGGCTGCATCAGACGAAGAGAAAGACAACTTCTACCAACAACTGCAAATGACCATTGACTCACTTCCAAAAGAGGAACTATTATACTTACTCGGTGATTTCAATGCACGCACAGGATCTGATCAGCAATATTGGCCAACATGTCTAGGTCACCACGGCATTGGAAAAATCAACGGAAATGGCCAGCGACTCCTAGAATTCTGCTCAAATAACCACCTATGTGTAACAAATACATACTTTAATGTGAAACACAAGCATAAAGTAACATGGCGTCATGCTAGAAGTGGTCACTGGCACCAACTAGACCTAGTTCTTACACGTAGGCAGTCTTTAAATAACATCAGAATAACACGAACATATCACAGTGCAGACTGCAACACAGACCACGCTCTAGTCATTAGTAAGATCAAAGCCAGAAGTAGTCGTATCTACAAATCAAGAGAGCCTGCAGCAGCCAAGATCAACATCACAGCGACAAAAACCACACCAACCGAAGATATTTTTAGATCCAAGTTTGATGAACTGGTAGAAGAAGTAGAAGATGCATCAAGTGTGGATGACAACTGGTGCTCCCTGAGAACACACATCTATAACTGCGCTCTATCTACCTACGGCCAGAAACGGTTCTCAAAGAACGACTGGGTCGAAGAAAATGCAGCAAGACTAGACCCACTAATAGCTAATAAGAAAAAGGCTTTACTGAACTTCAATAATAATCCCAATCAAATCACCAAGGATCAGCTCAAACATGCGCAAGCCACCCTACAACGCGAAGCAAGAAGATGCGCAAACGAATACTGGAACAATCTATGCTCTGAAATACAGAAAGCCTCAGACAGGGGCGACTCAAAAACCATGCATGACAATATAAAAAAGGCCCTTGGACCAAAAATAACAAAATTAGCCCCCCTAAAATCCAAGTTTGGAGAACCTATTACTGACAAGGGACAACAAATGCAAAGATGGGTTGAACACTACTCTAATCTATACAGTGACGACAGACCAGCAAACACAGCTCTAGCACAATCAATACCCAAATATCCTACAATGTCCGAGCTGGATGTTGAGCCTACTATGAACGAACTTGCTGATGCTATAAATGCCCTCTCAAGAGGAAAAGCTGCAGGAAATGACAACATTCCCACAGATGTACTAAAGGACAACCTAAGCGTACTACTTCCACACCTATACAAACTGCTAATTAAATGCTGGAGAAACGGAGAAATACCTCATGATATGAGAAATGCTAAGATTATAACGCTGTACAAGAATAAAGGAGACAGGGGTGACTGCAACAATTACAGAGGCATTTCTCTCCTTAGCACAACAGGCAAAGCTTTTGCTAGAGTTGTACTTAATCGCCTGCATAGACTTGCAGAACGGGTGCTTCCCGAGTCCCAATGCGGTTTCAGACCCGGAGATCAACCATAGATATGATCTTCACTCTTAGACAACTGCAGGAAAAATGTCGGGAACAAAATATGCCGCTCTATATTGCCTTTGTGGATCTCACAAAGGCATTCGACACAGTAAACAGAGATGGTCTCTACAAGGTGTTAAAAGGCATAGGCTGCCCTCCTAAATTACGTAGGCTGATAATTTCCTTCCATGAAGACATGAATGGCCAAGTCCATTTTGATGGGAGTCCATCAGAGAATTTCAAAGTCAACAAAGGAGTGAAACAGGGATGTGTCCTCGCCCCCACCCTTTTTGGTATATTTTTTGCTGCCCTCCTAAATTACACCTTCGAAAACAGCTCAGGAGATATTTACATTCGCACAAGACCAGATGGCTCACTGTTCAACCTAGCACGACTAAGAGCAAAAACCAAAACAAATGTTGCCCTACTTAAAGAATTTTTATTTGCTGACGATGCAGCCCTAGTCGCTCATAGTGAGGCCACCCTACAGTCGCTGATCAACAACCTGGATAAAGCATGCGACCTTTTTTCACTGTCAATTAATGTTCAGAAGACAGTAATACTAAATCAAGGTGACTTCAAACCTATATCTATTACTCTAAAAGACTGCCCACTAGAATCAGTACAGAAATTTACATATCTTGGATCCACAGTTACGCAAACCATCTCTCTTGATGAAGAAATAAACTGTCGAATTGGTAAGGCAGCTACGACCTTCGGCAAACTCACAAAAAGGGCATGGAACAACACGAAACTAACTCAAAAGACTAAACTCTTAATATATCAAACTTGTGTGCTTAGCACACTACTATATGGATCCGAAACCTGGACAACATACTCAAACCAGGAAAAAAGACTAAATGTCTTCCACATGCGATGTCTCCGCAAAATAATGCACATCAAATGGCAGGACAAAATAACCAACTTAACTGTCCTGCAACGTGCTAAGACCCTAACAATCATGTCGATGCTCAGAAGTCGAAGGCTAAGATGGCTGGGGCATGTCCAACGGATGGAAGAAAAACGCATTCCTAGGCAAATACTATATGGCGAGCTAAAACACGGAAAACGACAAATCGGCAGACCTAAACTACGATATAGAGATATCTGCAAATCATCTCTGAAAGACTTCGCCATCTGTGAAAACGACTGGCAACATCTGGCAAGTGATCGCACATCGTGGAGAGCACGTATAAGGAACGGTATAACAACATTTGAGACTGTTCTAAGACAGGACTTAGAAGAGAAGAGACTCATGAAAAAGGATGGTAAACCCTGTGAACCAGCGAGCCTGACCTGTTCATTATGTGACCGCGTGTGTTTGTCAAACATTGGTAGAATTAGCCACGAGAGAAGCTGTTCGGCAAAAACAATACCTAAAAAAAATACGCAATAGCCTCCACTAGACCGTCTGACAAGACGAAAAGGGCCATATAATCTCCCAAAAAATGTTGCATATAACAGTGAGTGTATGCATCATAACTAAAAGTATAATTCAAGTTATTTCCGGCTCTTATAAACCATGAATACTACTGGATAACAGGCAAACACCCTTTCTGTTTAACCGTAACCCTCTGATAACTTCCTTATTTTCTGTGAAATACACAGACACATAAAAGAAAAATACAAAATGTATATACTTATTTAACAGTTCTTGGATCTTCAAGATAGCCAATGGAAGAAATGGGAAAATGGCTGGGATAAAGCTACATGCCACGTCAAATCTCCGTGTAGTGTACAGGTTAGGGTTTCTCGTAATCCTGTATATTGAGTGATTAATCTAGTTTAAAATAAAGATGGCAGTAAAGCATATGGTACTTCAATCAAACAGTCTTAAAGAGCATCGTTGGAGAGTGTATGAAAGGAATGAGAGACTATTCCACTCTGCTTTCAATATTTAGCTCGTCACTTGTCAATTTTCTTCACCATTCAAGTACACATAGAAGCGATAGGATACAAGTGGTTTGGATACTAGTCAACGACCAACTGTGGCAAGTTTATTTCACAACAGGACCCATCTTCGTCATCCATAATCTGCAGATAGATACCAGAGATGTTTCTTTCTGGAAATGTAGAGAGACCTGGCGTGATGCTGACCACAAAAGCGATATTTGTGACTATGGTCACGGATCGCAAGTATATTTATATATATACACACTTCCATTGCTTGAGGTTGTGGGATAAATACTAAAGGTTGAGGTTGTGAGTTAAATACTGCAGGTGTAGGTTGTAAGTTAAACACTGCAGGTGTAGGTTGTAAGTTAAACACTGCAGGTGTAGGCTGTAAGTTAAACACTGCAGGTGTAGGTTGTAAGTTAAACACTGCAGGTGTAGGTTGTGAGTTAAACACTGCAGGTTTAGGCTGTGAGTTAAACACTGAAGGTTTAGGTTGTGATTTAAACACTGCAGGTTGAGGCTGTGAGTTAAACACTGCAGGTTTAGGCTGTGAGTTAAACACTGCAGGTTGAGGCTGTGAGTTAAACACTGCAGGTTAAGGCTGTGAGTTAAACACTGAAGGTTTAGGCTGTGAGTTAAACACTGCAGGTTTAGGCTGTGAGTTAAACACTGCAGGTTAAGGCTGTGAGTTAAACACTGCAGGTTTAGGCTGTGAGTTAAACACTGAAGGTTTAGGTTGTGATTTAAACACTGCAGGTTGAGGCTGTGAGTTAAACACTGAAGGTTTAGGTTGTGATTTAAACACTGCAGGTTGAGGCTGTGAGTTAAACACTGCAGGTTTAAGCTGTAAGTTAAACACTGCAGGTTGAGGCTGTGTGTTAAACACTGCAGGTTTAAGCTGTAAGTTAAACACTCCAGGTTGAGGCTGTGAGTTAAATACTGCAGGTTTAAGCTCTGACATTAAACCTGAATGTTGAGGTTATGAGTTTAACACTGAAAGTTGAGGTTATGAGTTTAACAATGCAGGTTGAATTTGTGGGGTTAACACTGAAAGTTGATGTTGTGAGTTTAACACTGAAGGTTGAGGTTGTGAGTTAAATACTGCAGGTTGAGGTTGTGAGTTTAACAATGAAGGTTGAGGTTGTGAGTTTAAAACTGCAGGTTGAGGTTGTGAGTTTAACACTGCCGGTTGAGGTTGTGAGTTTAGCAATGAAGGATGAGGCTGTGAGTTTAACACTGCAGGTTGAGGTTGTGAGTTTAACACTGCTGGTTGAGGTTGCGAGTTTAACACTGCAGGTTGAGTTGTGAGTTCATCACTACTGGTTGAGGTTGTGAGTTAAAAACTGCAGTTAAAGGCTGTGAGTTAAGCTCAGACACTGACGGTTGAGACAAATATATCTTCAACCCCTTCTCATCTTAAACATGCATCTTTGAACGTCACGACATCTTAAACTAACATATCCACACAATAAGTGTCCTACTAATGTCGTACTAGAAAAACACTGATGCTTGCGCAGCGTTTACCAGATGCCTGATTCTCTCTCTCTCTTTCTTTCTACTCTCTCTCTCTCTCTCTCTCTCTCTCGCTTTCCCTCTACCTCTGTCTTTCTCTTCCACACTGCTGAGACGTCTTTTGATCTCATCTCGTTCAAATCCATTGGTTAATATAGCAACAGCAATAGCTACCCCCTTGATACAACCGCTGAGTTGTTTAATTTCGAGGTCGTTTTATTATTGAACCGTCTTTTACGGCAGTATGTCACGGCAACTTCAACTACGCACATTTGATAAATTGGAAATTTCTCTCCGGTGTTAACTGATTATTCACCTCTGATTACATTCTCAGATGTGGACACCTGTTTAAATATTCCCTCCGATACTGATAGCTTAGCCATGCATCTTATGATCGTTCTTGTTCCATTGAAATTAGTAGTGACTTTATAAGGTTGATAGCATTCATCATCATTGTGCCAAACCGGTTGGCGTAGGCGATCATGTCCTTCCACAATCTTCTATCTACAGTGCATGGTATACATTCTGTTGTTGACTATTAGCCATAGGTAACTTGCAAATATACTTTATTTGGTTGGTATTTATCTAGACATAGGTTCCGTAACAGCGTCAAGAAAGCCAGCACCTATGCAGAAGCAGATATTAACTTAGATCACAATTCGGTAATAATTAAAATAAAAGTCCAACTAAATAGGAACAAACAAAAGACTAATTAATCGCCATACCACTAGCCATAACTGCTTTAAATCACAAAGATGTTAACGATACTTATACAATACAAGTAAAGAAAACATATCAGAGGCTGCTAGAAGAAAGGATTGAGTAGTACAGAAGAGAAAATCCTGATGAAAAAGTTACAACCAAATGACAATGCATAAAGAGAAGCCTCCAAGAAACTTGCGACATATTACCTAAAAAAGAAAAAAAAACAAAAAACAAAAATGGATAGCTGACGCCATCTTAGAAAAATTGGAAAAAAGAAGCGAAATACAGCAAAATAGGTAATGAATTACGCAAAATGTGCAAAAAGGCAAAAGAATAATGGTTCAGCCAAAGCTTTATAGAAATCGAAACTATGGAAAATAAACAAGATTTAAGAGGGATGCACACAGTAATAAAAATAATGACTAGTAAAAATAAAAAAGCCACTGGAAGTGGATGTATTGTAAGCAAAAAAAAGGAAAAATGCTAACAGACAAAGACATAATCAATGTATGGTACAAAGACATAATCAATGTATGGTACAAAGACATAATCAATGTATGGTACAAAGACATAATCAATGTATGGTACAAAGACATAATCAATGTATGGTACAAAGACATAATCAATGTATGGTACAAAGACATAATCAATGTATGGTACAAAGACATAATCAATGTATGGTACAAAGACATAATCAATGGATGGTAGGAATAAATAATTGAATTATTTGATGACGAAAGGGAAAAGAAACCAATTATAAAATGTACGTCAGGCTATACAATCTTACAATCGAAAGTGGAAAGAACTACACAAACTATGAAATAGTGAAAAACAGCAGGACCTGACAGCATCTATAACAGATAGAGATTATACAAGCACTGGAAGATTTTGGCATTGAAGTGATCACAGACATATGCAACGACATATACCATACAAGATACATACCAAATGAATTTTAAAAAAAATAAACTTCATTGCATTGCCTAAAAAGAATGGTGCAGATGAATGCAGTGATTTTAGAATAATAACCCTAATGAGCCATGTAACCAAAAAAATTGTTAAAAGTTATACTAGTAAGGATTCAGAATAAAATCAATATAGTATTAGAAAAACAACAAAATTTGGATTTAGGAAAAACGGGGGCACGAAAGAAGTTATATTCTGCATGAGGACATTAATGCCTGCTTCATAGACTACACCAGAACTTTTGATCGAATACACTATCAACAATTTATAGACTCACAATGTACACATCTAGATGACCCAGACATACGACTAGTATGTAATGTATGCTGGGATCAAACAGCTATAATAAAATATAGCAAAGAGAACCCTACACCAATTGATATACAAAGTGTAGTAAGACAAGGATGCATCCTATCACCAAGCTTGTTCAATCAATCATCATCACGTACCATGCGTGATGGTGTATGTGATCATGTCTCTCCACAACTTTCAATATCGACAGTTATTTATCATTTCTGTTGTTGACCTTCTGCCAAGCTATTCTTTCAAGCTGTCTGGTATCTTTTCTCTTGGCTTCCCTCCATCTCTTCGTCCCTCAATTTTCCCAGTTGTTACAATATATTCCAGCTGTTTTCTTCTCATGACATGGCCAAAAAATGATGATTGTTTCTTCCTAATATTGGAAATCAGCTCTCTTTTTGCTTTGGCCACGTTCAGAACATTTTCATTTCTCTTCTTAGCTGTCCATGGTATTCTCAACATTCTTCTGTAAAACCACATTTCTACAGACTCCAGTGATTTTCTTGTCTGTTGTCCTATTGTCCATGATTCAAATCCATATATATTAAGACTGGATCTAATAACATTTAAGAAATCTTTTTCTTGTTTCTATTGTCAAAAATGCATTGCAGAGTATCTTCGTCATTTTTTTTTGAAAACTGCTTTTGTCTGAGCCATTCTGCATCTCACCTCTGTTGTACGTCTACCATCTGAGGTTAACATTGTTCCCATTTAAATTTAATTATCTGTTTTAATATTGTTCTGCTTGTCTTTATTGTGAATTGCGGTGATGTCCTTTCTTTTTTTTAATTTCTGTATTTTTGCTTTCCTTCACTAAACAAGAACACCCTAAGTTAAATGAGAGTGATGTGCACTATCGACTATCAAGAAGGGATCAAGTCATCATACTTCCATATGTTCACTAAACTCAAAATAGGAGCTACAAGCCAATGCCACAGTCCCCTAGATGACATAACAACAAAACACGTCTTACAGGATTGCCTCCGGTACACAGACCTGACAGTGTGGCCCACGCCTACCTACATGGAAGAGAAATTCTACGGGGCCACCTATCACTGAAACAGACAGCAGTCTTCATAAGAAAGTCCGAATTACTAGTGTGAATGAGCCATGATCACAGAAGACTCCCCTTTCAGGTCCCGGCAACGCACTGGCGATAAATATATATGTAGCTGCTAAGGGGTACGCAAGCAAAATATATTTGGAAACCGCTGCAACATGTCGCTGGTCAGCTCGTTCTCTGCCCCTGAATGACCAGGGTATCCACAAATGTTTTTGAAAGTTTGAGATTTGTAAACTCGTGAATGGATCGCCTGTTCTGTACCCAGAGAAGCAGAGAGTCAGTCTAGCGTGGAACCTTTATTTTCCCCTATGTGGGGGTTTCAGAGAACCACACTAGAGAGGAAATAAGCTTTCTACTCTCATTCTATTGCTGATTGTAGTTAATACGTTTTCTTGATTTTTCTTTTTTGTCATGATTTTGGAACTCTTTGTAACAGAAAATTCTCCATTTTAAACTGGAGGTATTGTCTCTGATGTAGTTTAAAATTCTTCGAACTTGTTGTTCTATCTTCTGCTGATGTACTTCCTCCTTTTATGCTCCTTCGAGTGTCAAAGGAGATACAAGATTATAGCTCTTGCCCTTCTGTGCAGCCTCAATCATCATCGTGTGATTCGGCTATAGAGTTTTCTTGATGGCGATAGTCCATTGTGTTCTGTCTGCGCTTTTGTCCTGCAGTTTATATATGCTTTTTATGGCATGTAGTAAAAAAAGTAAAGTACCCCCGTCACGCCAAGTGGCGTATAGGGAATATGGTGTTAGTGACCATAAACTTTACAGACCTTCAGCACATGATTTTTGGGGTAATGTGGTCGGTATTACGCCCGTGCCGCTTTACTTTCCCAGAAATAAATCCTGTACCCATTAAAGGCTGGGTGAACCGGAAGCCGTCGGTTAGGATGGAACCCTACCTCCTGTCCTTTTCAGTCCAGTTCACTAACCACTGAGCTATCGCTGGGCCCTTTTATGGCATGTAATCAGAAATTACTCTCTCCCGGTGGATACACAATTCTATTTGTTGTTTCTACGCGTAACTCACAATTGGTTCTATTATAATTCAGCCACTTATAGTTTCGTTTCTACTTGTGTGTCCGAGCACTGACACTATATTTCCAATAAGAGAATTTTCTAATTGTCAACCAAAGCTAAATGCTAATTATACACATGCTTTTTTGAAGCATATAATATATAATAATATAACACCAATTAAGTATCTGTTAGACCTATATAAAGTAAGTTACGGAATAAAATATTGATAGGAGAAGCTAACAAGTAGGAAATAAACTATTTCAATCGTGAAGTTGGAATCCGATTACAATTGTGGACGGAATCATTGACTTTCAAGTCAATCAGTAGAAAAACAGAAGATTCTCATTGAATTATTTGATAATGGACTCCATTCTTCTGTATTACGTTCGAAAACCAAATATTTCACTGAACTTAATATATATCGCTACATTGATACTCTTTTCAGTACGATGTTCGTAACGATGGGTGGATCTCGATTACAATTTCTAATTTTCTTAACAAAAGTTAGATACAGTTTTTATAACCTGATACATTTTAGCAGCAGCTGCTGTGTAGATTAGAATCGCGAAATAGAACACTCGACAACGTCATGTTACTAGAACAGAACATATGTTTCAGCGACAAATGTTACCCAGCATTCCTCATCACTATGGGTGTGTCAAATGGGACGAATGAATAGTTTTTTGTGTGTTTTTCATGATAATCTCAATAGACTAAATTGTCCATAGGGACAATTATTATATTATATATATTTATTAGACATAGATGTCTAAAATGCGTTTTGAGGCTGTCAGCAGAATTCGAGAAATCTAGCGTCTTTTCTTCTCTTTCCCCCACTAAGTGGACGTGGATACGCTGTGTCGCTAATTTAAAGCATAGCTGTGATGTCTGCGCCTTTCCGTCCGACACATCCGTCTGACACATCCGTCTGACACATCCGTCTGATGACACATCCGACTGACACATCCGTATGATGACACATCCGTCTGACACATCCGTCTGATGACACATCCGTCTGACACATCCGTCTGATGACACATCCGTCTGGTGACACATCCGTCTGATGACACATCCGTCTGGTGACACATCCGTCTGATGACACATCCGTCTGATGACACATCCGTCTGATGACACATCCGTCTCACACATCCGTCTGATGACACATCCGTCTGCACATCCGACTGACACATCCGTCTGACACATCCGTCTGATGACACATCCGTCTGACACATCCGTCTGATGACACATCCGACTGACACATCCGTATGATGACACATCCGTCTGACACATCCGTCTGATGACACATCCGTCTGACACATCCGTCTGATGACACATCCGTCTGATGACACATCCGTCTGATGACACATCCGTCTGATGACACATCCGTCTGATGACGCATCCGTCTGACACATCCGACTGACACATCCGTCTGACACATCCGTCTGATGACACATCCGTCTGATGACACATCCGTCTGATGACACATCCGTCTGATGACACATCCGTCTTCGGCATGGGTGAGTAGATTATTCTAAGAATGTTTGCCCGAACAATGGCCTTTTTACGGGTTACTCTTTTCGACTTTAATTTACTGATGATTCCTTAACGTGAACGAGTGCACACGGGACTTTCTGTTTGTTGTCGTTTTTAGAGAGGGCTAGTCATCGTATCTAACTGCCCAGAGAGGGCTAGTCATCGTATCTAACTGCCCAGAGAGGGCTAGTCATCGTATCTAACTGCCCAGAGAGGGCTAGTCATCGTATCTCACTACCCAGAGAGGGCTGGTCATCGTATCTGACTACCCAGAGAGGGCTAGTCATCGTATCTCACTACTCAGAGAGTGCTAGTCATCGTATCTCATTGCTCAGATGCCAGGGGCGGTTCAAGCCTCGAAAAAACCACGGATCATATATTTTTTTTTTAAAGTTCCCACTGCCTGTCGTGGAAATTGAGCCCGGGATCTTCTCTGTCCGCAGGCCGATGTCTTACCTCTAGAGCACCAAGCTCCGAATCTAGCGTCTAATTGATATTTAATTAATTCACTTACCTATTAAATCGCTCATTCACCAACTCACTCATTCAGCTTTTCACCCACTTGCTTACCTGTTTATTCATTGACATGTTCACTTACATAGATGTTTACCGACTCACTCACTCAATTGCTTACCCTTCCACCTCAATCACTCAATTCTATAACAATATTGTCACCATAAACATGATATGTGAATCACTTTTCTGTTGCTACCCATTTCACTAGTTGCATTATTTTATATAAGATCTGGTGTCAAAGTTCACGATTCCTAAGCAACTGATAGATAATTAACAAACAATATTTAAAATGTTTGGATATTCCAATCGTTTACGATGAATGGTGATATCGTATGACGGGGAACAGTTGGCTGTGTTTACTTTCTGCGCGGTTTCGCCTTATGTCTTTTGGCGTGTGCTGAGACAGCTACGATGGGGACTACAGTTACCTTTCTTTTTTTGAAGGATGAGATATTAATTCGGATGATTACGCTGGCACGGGCGGTTGAGCAATTATGGATTTTAATTCGTTTGCAGTGATACCGGGGTCTTCCGTAACAAAATAACCAAATTTAAAATTTAAAAAAAAACCTTCCTCGCATTTTTTGTTGGTAACGATCCTAATTATTTCTAACCGTGGATTATGTGATAAAAGTGATGTTAAGAGTGCTACATCGAGTGTTTAAATAGTGTAAAGTGTATTATTCAATAGGACAAGATGAGATAAGTGGCCACAAATGTAAAGACCTAAAATGTTGAAAGTTATTGATTATAACCAATTAAAAGTGGTCACACAGAACCTAACATCATGCAAAAAAATATTCCAACAAGTCAAGAAATATGCATCAAGAAATAAGGGATAAACATAATACCAGTAAAAGACGTTGAAAAGCAAATGAAGGAAAGAAAGTGTTCGTTAACCAACACTCAAATATTGATTACTATGTGGAGGTTTCATGAGAATCTCTGCGTGAGACACTCAGAAAATAAGAAAGCTCATTTCGTAGTAGTCATTCACAAGCTGGTTAGCTTCGATAATTACCGTCATTCATTGACACAGCAACACTGTGAAGTCATGCTAACATTACACTCTTCCATTACTTCTGCTGTCAACTCCTACGTTCTTTAGTCTGTCCTCAGCGGCAAGATGAGTTATCACTACTTACATATTTATGTTACTGGTCGTGGTGGGATAAATTGAGTTACTGAGTTATTAGCGGTTCATCATCATTGCACTCCGAACATGTCCATAGGTGCTCAGATCCCTTCCTCAGCATGTCTCGAAGTGTCCAGCGACTGACGACTCCAGTTCTGTGTTGGTTGATACACTTCTTACACACCCACTAAGTTTCTCGTTTCTGGCTGTGCCCATTTAACTCCCATCTCTTTCATCCGAAGGAGTGACGTGGACTCATGGTTATCCAAGTCCTGTGTCCTTCCAACTTCCCGGAGGGCATTGATGATGTCCGCCCGATCCATTGGTTGACCGTCCTCAACAATAACGCAGCTAGCCAACCTGTCCGCCCTTTCATTCCCCGGTACTCCAGCATGTCCTGGGACGTAAACAAAGGTGACCTTACGTATTTTTGACTTCTGCAATGACTCTACCCATTGCCTACGTACAGATCCCGCCTCCACTTTTCGTATCATGCTCATCGAATCACTCAGTATATAGGCGTGGGTGTTGTTTTGTGACTCTAGCCTGGTGGGATAAATGTGTTGTTTCTTGTATTTTAACTTCCAGTCTTGTCACATTCGTTATGTACTATCAACTGGTAGTCTGCTTAATCTGCTGTCTAGTCTAGTGTTTTCCTAGCCGGTTATTTATCTTTATTGGTTGTACCTGAAACGAATCTAATCTAATCTATCTCGTCTACTTCTCTATTTTGGCAGAGGTATTTGTTTGTATCATCTCGTGTCTGTCTTTAGATATCGCTTCCTCCAAACATGTATTTGTCTTGTGTTTATGTACATACTGAAACTTAACAGTAAAATATCAACATTGAATCATGTGTAGGGGGTGCCAGGTGTCAGCTGTATCGGATAACAGTTTTCAGTCCAGCAAAGTGCTCAAACTCACATCGATGTCATTCATACATCACTGTGAGGGAGCGTGATAATGTTTCCTTGCAAAAAGCAGATGTAGCGATCCGCAGAATAGGTCTTTGACTAAACTCTGACTTGACTCCACAGATGTCTAAGTGTGTGAATCAGTGTGTGTGTGTTTTTCAGTGTTTGTGAGAGTGTGTCACAGTGCGTGTGTCATTGTGTGCGGCTGTGTGTGTGTGTCAGAGTATGTGTGTCAGTGTGTGTTTGTGTGTCAGCGTGTGTGTGTCAGTGTGTGTGTGTGTGTGGTAGTTTGACAGTGTCAACGCTGATTCCGTAGAAGAAGAAATACCTTTTTATTCTCATCTACACTTTTCCGAAAACCATCGCTTGATGTATGCTCCAGAAAACCTTCCCAGAAGGCCCTACTGATCTCCGTTTCATGAACTAAAATCCAACAAATTTCCGGTCGTTTCTTAAACATATCACTAATATTAACACTTTCTTGATCACGTTTCTTCTAACTGGCTAATATTGTTCATTCACACTTGTCTTCCCCTTGTATTCGACGAATTCTTGCTGCACGTCCGTGGGGGTCTTCCTCCACAATATTCCAGTAGAAGCGTAACGGTTTGTGATGGCACGCTTATTAAACCAACTACCTTTGTATTCTCTCTAACAAATCTCTATCCTTCCAATCATTCTAGTCTGTTGTTGTAGTAGCACTATGTGTTTCATGTTTAAAGTTACTGACTAAATACGTATTCAAATAAACAAAATGTTAATGTTGATTCAAGGAAACTTATCATTTACACACGGACCGAATTAACCTTGTTATCAATGTTTGTTTATTCGTTGTCTTATAACCTCAGGTGAAGCTGACTTTTCAGGTAATGAATTGTGCGGGCGTACCTATTTTACTGTCAGTAAACAATCAATATAAGCGCTGATGCCTCTCGCCACGCAGGCAGATATCCTTCGACTTAAAAAGTACTAATATTGTTATCATCGGGAGTTGTACGTTGGAAGACTGGTTATGAATTAAGTTGATACTCGTCGCGCATTTTTTATTAAAAGGTATACGGTAAACAAGGGGCCTTAGAGACGTATTCAGGACAAACAAGCATTGAATATGAGAACAGTAATGAAGCGAATCGGCCGTTTGGAGATACATCTTTGACTCATCAATTGAACGTGGACGGCGCAACAAGACGTATTGTATTTTAAAATGTTACCTCTGCGCGCTTAAAAGAGAAAGCTTTTATCGACATATTTTTTTCAAGTGCAAAAGCAGCAAAGTATCAGCATGCTGACGTTATGTTAGTACACACGTCCACTCGTTCTCCCTCTTGACAGGCTGATTGTATCTGAGACAATACAGGTCAACGGGGAATATGCTGCTTTAAGATTAAAGAAAACCAATCCCTACTCCTGTTAATTTTCATTCAAGACAAGAATCGATTATTGCAAAATGTAAAACCATACTTGATAGCAGCCCGGGTTATTAATGACTAAATGTTACACACTAGGGCAGTAGTTACAGTGAACTAAAGGAAAGTAACCCATGAAAAACAACAGTTTAATAGCTTAGAGTATAGAAATAATTCGTGCCTGAAGCACTGAAAGTTAGAACTCTTAAATACTTCGTGCTTGACACACGCTAAGTTAGAACTCTCAGATGCTTCGTGTCTGACACACTCTAGGTTGGAACTCTTAGATACTTCGTGCCTGACACACTCATAGTTAGAACTCTTAAATACTTCGTTCTTGGAACACTCTATGTTTGAGCTCTCAAATACTTCAGGCTCGAAACACAGTAAATTAGAACTCTTAAACATTACGTGCTTGAAACACTTAAATTTCTTCTTCTGTCTTTCAACTCCACGTGAAGCAAAGGCCTTCAACAAACACATTCCAAGCCGTTCTCTTTCCTGCCATTCTTTAAGATCATCCCATTTCTTCCCTATTATCTCCATCTCTGCTTCCATCTGTCTTCTTCAAGAATATTTTGGTCTTACTCTTTGTCTTTTTCCTTCGAGATTCCAATAAAGGGCTTGTGGTAAAATACTCTCAGTTGGCTTCCACATTGTGTGTCCTATCCAGCACCATCGTCTTCACTGTATCTCTTTATTCACTGGTAATTTGCTGGCACATTTCCATAAGTATATGTTAGTGATTTTCTCCTGCCATTTTCATCCTTTTATTCTGCGCAAGCACCATTAATGAAAGTCTGTATCTTCATGATTGTCATTTTTGTTGTTCTCCATGTTTCACAGCCATATAATATGACTGACTTGACATTGGAGTTAAACATTTTTACTTTTTTATTTAACGTAACTTCTTTTGATTTTCTTATGTTTCCCAGTGCAACGAATACTCCTCTTGCTTTAGATATCCTTATCTTGGTTCCATTCTCTGTTCCTCCCTCTTTGTCTATAGCAGTGGTGGCCAACTTGAGGTTGCCCGAGGGCCGGATTAAAGCCAAGGCCAAGACCCGCGGGCCACACTTAAGAATATCGTCAAAAATGACAGTAGGGACCTATGCGATATAGTAAAATATAAATAATGCTTGCACTTTGACTACATATTTGATTTGTAACAAATCCATTAATTATTCATTTTAAAATTACCTTTAATGTCTCAGTGCGACGATTGTGACTTGTCACAGCTTTCCATCAGAGATTTGAAGTCCACTTCCATTTTTGACGTGGCGATTCGGAGAGTATGGGACAATGTCGAATCGGTCATTCTGTTCCTGGTCTTAGATTTAATTAACTTCATGGAAGAGAATGTTGTCTCGCAGAGATATGTGCTGCCGAATATAGAGCACATCTTTAGTGCCCATTTTCTCAGACACGGGTAACGTTCATTTGGTAGCAATTTCCAGAAGTCAGCTCCTAATGCCTTTACAGTACTGAGGAAGGGGTCACACTGAAGGTCACACAACTCTAGTTGAAGATCTGATGGCTGGCACTCCACTGTGCACTTAATTGGGTTATTAAAAAGTTCCGTTTGCGGACGAAACATTTCAAAATCTTGAAATCGTCGATCAAATTCACAAATCAAATGTTCAATGTCAGCTGCGTACTTACTGAAGTTTGCACTTTCTATCTCTGACAACAACTGCTTACAACTTGAAAAATGGAACAGATCATTTTTTTGCAAAGAAAGTCTAAATAGATTCAGCTTCTTTTTAAAACCATCAACATATCCCATCAATTGAAAAATGGTTTGCTTTTCCCCTTGTAGCTGCAAATTCAATATGTTCAAATGTTGTGTGATGTCTGTGAGATATGCCAGATTATGAAGGAATTTAATGTCTTTGAGTGCATGTTGAAGAGCAATGGAGCATGGTAAGTTCTCTCGCAGGAAGTCATAAATGTCATTCTTCAGTTCAAAAAATATTATTAAACATTTCCCTCGACTAAGCCATCTTACTTCTGTATAAAGCAGGAGATCACAGTAGCTAGAATCTACTTCCTCTAAAAATGATAAAAACTTCCTGTGATTTAAAGACTGGTGTCCTCCTCTTATCAAATTTGTTATTTTCACAACAGTAGCCATGGTGTCTTTTAGATTTATGGACTTTGCACAAAGGGCCTCTTGATGAATTATGCAATGCAATGTAGGTACGTTAATTTTGTTTTGCTTTAGAAGTCCAACAAAACCAGTATTTGAACCAATAAAAGCTTTGCAACCATCAGTACACACTGCAGACAACTTTCCAAAACCACCTACTTCATCTACGGCACTATGAACTGCAGAAAATATGTCTGTCCCTCTACAAGTGTCATGCAAAGAGCAAACTTTCAACAATTCTTCAATAACAGTAAAATCCTCCTGGATAACTTTAACAAAAATAAGAAGCTGGCAAGTGTCAGTGATGTCAGTACTTTCATCAATCGCGAGCGAAAAATATGAGCAGTTTTCAATACAAGATTTTAAACTTTGAGACAGTTGCAGACTGATGTCTTCTGTTCTTCTGGCTACGGTTTGTTTTGAAAGAGGCACAGATTCAAATTCTTTGGCTATTTTTTCTTGACCGAATGCCTTTGCCATTTGAATCGCACATTTCTTCACAAAATTTCCGTCAGTAAAGGGTTTTTTAGATTTTGCAAGCTCATAGGTAACTGTATATGATGCAATGATCGATGACTCTTTAATTTTATTGCCCTTTGTATACATACTTTGCTGTTGATTCAACTTTGTCTTCAGCTGTTCAACCAAAAGCTTCCTAGCTTCAATGCTATGTTTCTCATACATGTTTTGATGATGTGTGGCATAGTGCCGTTTTAAATTATATTCCTTCAAAACGGCTAACACTTGAACGCAAATTAAGCACTGAGGTTTACTATCCTTATTGAAGATGAACAAATAATCTAATTCCCATTCAGGTTTAAATATGCGATTTTCACAATCAACTTTTCTACGTTTTAACATGATTTAATACAAAATCTCACATCAAAGTTAAAAGTCACAGAATGTTGGTCCACTATCGAAAATAAGTCCAGATTTGACAGTTATACACAGACTTGTGTTTGACAATGAAATCAAAAGATTGTGACCAAATAAACACGTTGCAGTCATTTTATGGACAAGACAAGACGATGGGATAAAAGGGAATGAAGGCGAACAGTGAAACATTTTGAATGTAACTTCAAAGACAGAATTAGAGCTACGAAGTCCCCTCACCCCTGTCCCTCCCAACCTCATTAACCCCTTACCGCGAAATGAAAGAGCCACCACAAGTCCAGACGACAAATGTTGAGCCAAAGATCTGACGCTATCACCGCACTGACAATAAAGCAACTTTGCGGTACCAACTCGAAGCAAAGACTTTGAATATTGTCGGCACCATTAGTTGTGCAGTGTATGTGTATGTGTGTGTGTGTGTGTGTGTGTGTGTGTGTGTGTGTGCGTTCGTGCGTGCGTGCGTGCGTGCGTGCGTGTGCGTGCGTGCGTGCGTGCGTGCGTGCGTGCGTGTGTGTGTGTGTGTGTGTGTGTGTGTGTGTGTGTTTTATTTGAAATTATGTTGCCAATCTAGCTGTTGCGAGAAATTGACAGAGATTTTCAAATTGTGTATTCTTGAACGATAGAAGAGTTAACTCCGACACGGATTAAAACCAGGAGAAATCCGCTATTAGGGGTAAAAAATGAAGTAAGTCCGTGGAGCTTCGCGGGCCAAGAAAACTAGGCTGGCGGGCCGGATCCGGCCCGCGGGCCGCCATTTGGCCACCCCTGGTCTATAGTATTGCCCATATATATGTAAGATTGTACGTCTAGTAGAGGTATTTCTGCTATTGTTATTTGGTTATTGACAACTGCATTAATTCTCATAATTCTGGTCTTATCTCTATTTATTTTCAATCCCAGCTGTTGTGATCTCTCATCAAGTATGCTTATTTCATCTAGCAAATTGTAATGATTATGTGATAGGAGACCTATGTCATTAGCAAAATCTAAGTCATCAATATGCTTGGTCAGTGACCATTGATTCCATTTCTGTTTTTCTGAGTTATTTTCATAATCCAATCTATGGCTAGTAGAAAGAGAAATGGAGATAGAAGGCATCCCTGCCTTCTATCTATCTATTGTCCTTTCGAGCCGAAGACGGCACATAGGGCAGAACCACAATCTCAAAAACAGAAACCTTGCGTGCCAAAGTGGCACATATTGCAGAGATCGTTGCTCTAAAATATATGGTGCTGTTTCCATAACAATACTTTTTACAATGACAACTTGTCAAGCCATCGATCAACCTCCTTAGTCGCCTCTTACGACATGCCTGGAAGGTCACAGTGTCACTTCTTTACTTCCCTCATAATGAGGTCCCGGTAACACACAGTAACATCCCTGCCTTACTCCTGTTCTTATTTCAAATGCTCCTGTAAGCTGCCCTTCGTGCACGACACTACATTTAATTTCTTCATTTATTTTTCTTATCAGGTTAATAAACTCTTTATTGGGATTCCGTAATGTCTCAGTAACTTTCAAAGCATTCCTCTGTCTAAACTATCAAATGCCTTTCCGTAATCTGTGAATCCAATATAAAGTGGGGAATGTAGTTCTAAGATTTGTTCAACTAATATACGCAAGTTAGTTTTATTTGATCAGCACATGATCTGTTTTTTTCCCCATAAAACCTGTTTGTTCATCCCTCAAATGTTTCTCCTTGACCTCTTTTATTCTTATATTCCATTTTAAAGATCGTATATACATATATACATATATATATATATATATATATATATATATATATATATATATATATATAATTTTATATTTATATTTATATTCCATAGTTTATTCCAACTTAAAGTTAGAACCATTAAATACTGCGTGCCTGAAACACTTAAAGATAGAACTTTGAAATACTTTGTGTCTGAAACACTGAATGTTAGAACTTTTAAATACTTCGTCCATGAAACACTGAAAGTTAGAACTCTTAAATCAAGTGCTGTAGAAGAAAGAATAAATGGTAACAATAAAAGAATGAAAATTGATCTCGTCAGCTCATAGTAAGAAGCCGCAACAAAAATATTAAAAAGTAAATAAGAATTAAAGAAGCTGGTTGGCACCGTCAATGTTATCAAACGACTTTTAAACTTTTTTTTAGAATAGAATAGGAAGAAATAATTGTTCTCTGTTCAATGCCTGAGCCACATATTAACTCGAATAATAAGGTACTCTATTGGCTAGTATTCTTCCTGCCGTTTATAATGTTCGGTACATTTGGTAACGGTGTTTCTAGTACTGTTAACAACGTCGGCTGGTGTGTGTCCGGTCTTCAGCAAGCTCTCTGTAGCTTCAACAGTGTTAGCTGTCATGTGGCAAATCTGCAGGAAACACTGTAGTTTCTTCTGATACGAACATAACCAGAATATGTGTGCCTGAAGGCGAAGGCGCACCTCCCAGCACCAGAGCTGGAAGTTGTCAGCGACCCACAGCTGATGGCTTGCGCCAGGATCGGTGAACCAAAACCATCCAGACCCTGCTCCACCTCTCCGTGGTGCCTCCAGTAACAGACTAACCTGTCTCGTCTGGCCAAGCGAGCAGGGATTGAAGAGGGAAGACAACCCGGTACTCAAAAATGTCGTGCTGAAGTCGGATGTGTTGGGCCGAAAGGCGCAAATATAACAGTTATACTGCAAACCACAACACAACGCAGACACGTCCACTTAACGTCTTTTTAAGGACGGATGACGAAGAGGAATTCTACAGTCTACGAATACTCTAGAATACTTTAGTCATCGGGCGAACGCAAGCAAGCACATGTGTGCCTCACAACTGACATAGATCATCATGACATGACTAAAACACCAATTATCTTGATGTCTTTTCTTATGTTTATTTTACTCTATCCTGAAGCTTTTTCTTTTCCTACACATTGCATTTGCTATAGCTTTTTCTTGATTCTGTATTTGTTTCATTTAATTTTGCCTTCTGTATATATTATATAGATATATTATATAGATATATTATACTGATATCTGTCGCAACCCCTTACTCGCTTGTCAGCTCTGATCACTAACTTAATTTTATTAGGCTCCTTAGCTCTTATGGAAACTAATAATTCAAACAATAAACTTTCAATGGCCAAAGATAAGATAATAACACTTTCATTCTTAAGAAAGACACGCCTCATTATCCTTGAACGACTAAATGGAGAGAATTTACCGCGGGAAATACTCTTTGCAATCTATGTGAAAAAAAAAGTTTATATTTGTCCGATTTTAAATATAATTTGTCAGTGCCAAAGCCATCTTTAAAAAAAAAAAATCAAGAACGGTGGACAGTGCATCTACGATGACCAACCTTTGTCAGCTACACATTTATGATGGCATCGAAATTATATCGTAATCTAATTTCACCTTTAAGTGTTTCCATCGACAATATTTGACTTAATAATCCCCCTCTCTCTCACACTCTCCTCACTCTTTCAAGCCTTAAGACAATATAAACACGACCTTGTGACTTATGTAGACTATATCAGCTCTCATAAACAAGCAGTAGTTGGAATAGTAAAAAAAAAGTAAAGAGCCCCGTCACGTCAAGTGGCGTATAGGGAATATGGTGTCTTAGTGACCATAAATTTTACAGACCTTCAAGCACATGATTTTCGGGGTAATGTGGTCGGTATTACGCCCGTGCCGCTTTACTTTCCCAGAAAAAAGATCCGGTACCCATTTAAGGCTGGGTGAAGCCGGAATGTCTTTCAGAAGCCTTGAAAAGTTGTGGAAATCAAAACTCATTAGCACAAACACAAAACTTAGGCTATTCAAATCAAATGTACTATCAACCCTTACGTATGCGTGTGAAAGCTGGAAAACAACAAGAGATATAGAAACAAAGTTGAACGCATTCGAAAATAAATGTCTAAGGAAAATACTTGGTATAGAATGGAACGAATTCAAAACAAACGAGGAAATTAGAGAAATCGCAAATCAACCACTAATATCTTCAGTAATAAAGAAAAGACGATGGTCATACGTTGGACATGTGATGAGAAGAGATAATAATCGAATAGCAAAGCAAGCCCTCATATGGGAAACAACAGGTAAAAGAAAAAGAGGAAGACCCAGGGAGACACTGAGAAGAACATTGATGAGAGAGGCAAGAGCAGCAGGAATCGGCTCCCTCAATGAGATAGAACTGCTTGCACAGAACAGAGACAGATGGCGAGATTTGATAAAATATCTTTAAAAGAAAACTGCTAGAACAAAAATTCATATAGGAGAAGGTGTATCTTGGTCTACGCCCTATGGGCCGGTTACGGCTCGAAAGGTCAATAGATAGATAGATAGAAGCCGGAAGCCGTCGGTAGGGATCGAACCCTACCCCTTGTCCTTTGTAGTCCAGTTCACTAACCACTGAGCCGCGGCTTCCTAGTAGTTGGGTGCGCTCCACTATAATGTTAACATTGTGTTTTTCTTTGAGTTAGCTGCCAGGGATTCGGAAGTAGCACTGGCCTCCTCATAAAATACTGTGGCCTAGTTTAATACTTCACTTCCATGTCACATTATATCATAAGACACTCTTTACATCTTGATACAAGACGAAACTATGTTCAAAGACATATTCTCCTCTGTTCATTTTCTATTCGTTCGGTGACGTGAACTGATTATCCCAAGCGTTGAACATTATATTATATAATCTTCCTTTCTTTTTCTGGAAGTCGTCGATTAGGATCGAATCCGACCTTTTGGCCTATGTAGTCCAGTTCACTAATCACTGAGCTATCGCGGACTTATATATATATATATATATATATATATATATATATATATATATATATATATTTGGTAATTAATCGGTATATCAAATTATATATATATATATATATATATATATATATATATATATATATATATATATATATATAGCAAAGAAAAAAGCTTCAGTCCAAGCTACTTGAAGCTAGATTGTGAATTATTTACATTATATTTGTTGTTTTTCTATGACGCTATCAGCTTTTACTGTTTATGTGCTCTGTCCGTATTTCAGAAGATCATTTTCGGGCCGCAGCGTCGTATTGTGTTTTGAAGCGTCATTTTTTTTACAGTAAAGCTGCATTTAATTCTTTTCTTTCTTTTATGTAATTAGCTTTACCGCAGCAACGCATTTTTTGCCTAATCCCCCTAATTCTTTCAACTTCTATGCTAGCATCTAAATTGCTCCCTCCAAAAACACTAATGTTCCAAAGAATGACAACATTGCGAAAGTTGACAGTTTTTTTTTTGTTTTTGTTTTTTTTTCAACCATACAATTACATCACATCAAGGAGCGAGAAGGAAGGAAGTGACAAAGTGCTTGCGCATGCGTGAGATTTGCTTTGTTTTCGCCCACCGGGAGATAACAGAAATGACAAAGATACATTTTCTTCTAAGTAAATACGCGGTTTGACAAACTGCTGCTATCTGGAATATCACATTGGCACGTGCACCAGTCAGAACGAGTTCAAGCAGTGAAATGTTATTTGGGAGTTTTTTGGTATCCCCTACACAGCAGATTGTCGCCGATATTTTAGTTGCACTTGTATTGCTCACAATCCAGACCTGTGATTGATTGAAATGTGGGTAATGGAAGTTGCGTATATAAAGTTGGGGCTGAAGTGTTAGTGACTTGAGCTGAGACAATTGTGTGTGTGGTCACGTGAGTGGCTGGTTTGGTGTGCTTGCCTTCCTCTTGGTGAGACACGATCAGTTTATCATGAGATTCTGTCTTCTAGAGTATATGTGGTCGTTATTGTCATTTTAAAATAGTTTTCAACAACGCAGAAAACTTACAGAATCAGGTTTAGCACATTCACTATTGCATCTTTCTTTCTCTGAAGGAGGCTGCATGTAGGCCGAAACGTTAGTATTATGGTGTGTTCCTTTTTTTTTTTAAAGCTGTCACCATACATTATATGGGTGTATGTTACACCCAACTACTGGCTCTTTGCATCTTTAAGTCTTCAACTAAAACACCACCTTTAAGCAGAACAGAAATCCAGTGATTAGTGTTTATTCTCTCAATACAGTCCAGATTTGATGTATCTACTAACAACTACAGCTAAAAAGACCAATGAGGAAGTTCTCAAAGAGGCCAACACAAAAGGGAGCTCTTAAAAAACATCAGAAAGAAGCAATCGACATTTTTCGGGCACATCATGAGAAGATGAAAGTTGGAATACTTGGTTACAACTGGCAAAATAAAAGGAAAGAGAGATCGTGGGCGACAAAGAGAGAAAATACTGGATAGCTTGGTGTCATGGCATGGAAAACAGTCAACAACAGAACTGATACGATGCACTGTAGATAGAAGATTGTGGAGGGACATGATTACCTACGCCAACCGGTATGGCACATGATGACTAACAACTATCGGATTCCTACCCACACCTCAGCGGTGAGCAATGGTTGTTTTGACAGTTTCCTAAACAGAAGTTAAGGTCAACGTGGAGAGACATCTTCTGTCAACAAGAAAACTGAATGAGCTTATGATGTTTGCAGCCAATGAAAACACGGGTCTGGGGAAAGCTGAAAACTCCTAAGAAATAGAAGACTTTGAGTGGTCTACGAGTTCACACTGCAGACTCCTTGATCGATGCACAAACTCGTTATCAAGCTTGCACAAAGTAGCCATATGGTAAAGCCGGCTGCAGAGAGTCAAACTATTGTAAGAGTGTAATGTAGTATAGGGAACAGGCAAATAATTGCAATGCTGCGGTAATGTAGTATAATTGTACAGCTCGACATAGTACACAGTCGCTTGTTTTAATCTGGAAGTGACATTTTAGTTTTAATCCCCAACATGTTGCTATATTTGTGAACGAAGATATCATGAGGAAAGTACACGTCACTCATTCTTGAGATTGATATTTTTTATTGCAGGGGTTCGAATTTTTTGACACTGGACAAAAATGTGAAATTTCTATCTCCGTAATTTCATGTGTCAGTGATACTTTAGTTGAATAATATTTATGCTAAGAACCTTCAAAATTGGTTATTGGTTATGGAACCAATAGTACCTTCAAAATGTGATGTTTGACCTACTCTGGTGTAAAATAAAAAATAATTTAACCACACAAATTACCAAAATGTAAGATATAAAGTCTCTTATGAACAGTGTTAGTACCAAAGCAAGAAATGTATGCGTCATATGTCAGAGCTAAAAAAAAAAAAAATAGCAATAATACTAAAATATCCTCAACAAACAGCTGTGCGCAGCAAACAGGGACGGGTTGAAATACGTTGTTCTTTTTCGCATTTGTTACTTCTCCCGTCTATTCTTTTTCGTTTTTCCTCTTTCTCGCATTTGTTCTTTCTCGTGTTTGCTCTTTCTTGCATTTGTTCTTTCTTGTGTTTGATCTTTCTCGTTTTTTATTTACTTTAACAATCATGTCAGGTAGTTGCTTCGCGTTCAAACGTTGGCTATTGCTGGTCGTCCGCCTTTAAAAGTATGTTAACTGGACAAAAGTACGTTAACTGGACACAAGTACGTTAACTGGACACAAGTACGTTAAAAGGACACAAGTACGTTAACTGGACACAAGTACGTTAACTGGACGCAAATACGTTAACTGGACATAAGTACGTTAACTGGACGCAAATACGTTAACTGGACACATGTACGTTAACTGGACACAAGTACTTTAACTGAACGCAAGTACGTTAACTGGACATAAGTACGTTATCTGGACACAAGTACGTTAACTGAACGCAAGTACGTTAACTGGACACAAGTACGTTAACTGGGCGCAAGTACGTTAACTGGACACAGTACGTTAACTGGACATAAGTACGTTAACTGGACACAAGAACGTTAACTGGACACAAGTACGTTAACTGGACACAAGTACGTTAAAAGGACACAAGTACGTTAACTGGACACAGGTACGTTAACTGGACGCAAATACGTTAACTGGACATAAGTACGTTAACTGGACGCAAATACGTTAACTGGACACAAGTACGTTAACTGAACGCAAATACGTTAACTGGACATAAGTACGTTAACTGGACACAAGTACGTTAACTGAACGCAAGTACGTTAACTGGACACAAGTACGTTAACTGGGCGCAAGTACGTTAACTGGACACAGTACGTTAACTGGACATAAGTACGTTAACTGGACACAAGTACGTTAACTGGACACAAGTACGTTAACTGGACACAAGTACGTTAACTGGACATAAGTAAGTTAACTGGACACAAGTACGTTAACTGGACACAAGTACGTTAACTGGACAAAAGTACGTTAACTGGACGCAAATACGTTAAAAGGACACAAGTACGTTAACTGGACACAGGTACGTTAACTGGACACAAGTACGTTAACTGGACGCAAATACGTTAACTGGACGCAAGTACGTTAACTGGACGCAAATACGTTAACTGGACACAAGTACGTTAACTGGGCGCAAGTACATTAACTGGACACAGTACGTTAACTGGACACAAGTACGTTAACTGGACACAAGTACGTTAACTGGACATAAGTAAGTTAACTGGACACAAGTACGTTAACTGGACACAAGTACGTTAACTGGACGCAAATACGTTAAAAGGACACAAGTACGTTAACTGGACACAAGTACGTTAACTGGACGCAAATACGTTAACTGGACACAAGTACGTTAACTGGGCGCAAGTACGTTAACTGGACACAGTACGTTAACTGGACATAAGTACGTTAACTGTACACAAGTACGTTAACTGGACATAAGTACGTTAACTGGACGCAAATACGTTAACTGGACACAGTACGTTAACTGGACATAAGTACGTTAACTGGACACAAGTACGTTAACTGGACGCAAATCCGTTAAAAGGACACAAGTACGTTAACTGGACACAAGTACGTTAACTTGACGCAAACACGTTAAAAGGACACAAGTACGTTAACTGGACACAAGTACGTTAACTGGACGCAAATACGTTAACTGGACACAAGTACGTTAACTGGACGCAAATACGTTAACTGGACACATGTACGTTAAGTGGACACAAGTACGTTAACTGGACGCAAGTACGTTAACTGGACGCAAATACGTTAACTGGACACAAGTACGTTAACTGGACGCAAATACGTTAACCGGACACATATACGTTAACTGAACGCAAGAACGTTAACTGGACACAAGTACGTTAACTGGGCGCAAGTACGTTAACTGAACATAAGTACGTTAACTGGACACAAGTACGTTAACTGGGCACAAGTACGTTAACTGGACACAAGTACGTTAACTGGACATAAGTACGTTAACTGGACACAAGTACGTTAACTAGACATAAGTACGTTAACTAGACACAAGTACATTAACTGGACACACGTACGTTATGCTATTGTTTATTTACAGCAAGCAGCAGAGATATCTGCGCATTTCGACCCAACAAGACCAGGTCTTCAGAAAGTTTTTTTTTTTTTTTCGGTGGTGAGTTGGGAGGGGTGAGGCCATGCTACCTTCTCTCTGGATTCTGATCCATTTGTTCAGACTAATCAACGAGACTTCCCTTGAAACATCAATTACTCATCGACGGAAACAAATTTAAGTACCTGCGAAGTCGGAGTTATCTGCCTGCGCGGCGAGGAACCCTTGTGCACACGGTGGCCAGGGAAAAACAGATTAACACGCAAAATTCAGATCATGGACTCTAAGGACTTCGTCCGAGGCGAAAGCGGAAGAACGCAATATATATATATATATATATATATATATATATATATATATATATATATATATATATATAATAAAAAAGCATACAGAAGACGACGAAATAAGATAGTCTGTTTACAGATTGTAACGAGTGGTAAAGTCAAACGCAATTTAATTAGAAAACAAAAAAGGAACTAAGATATTTTAGGATCTTGGTCAGTTCTGATACACAGATCTTGAGCCACCAGCTGCTTCCTGTTCATACTCTGCTCGGCCACTACACACGCACACACGCGCGCGCGCGCATACACTCACACTCACTCCACAAACTCATACTCACACACACATTCCCACACACACTCATACACCCACACACACTCATACACCCACACACACTCATACTCACACTCACTCCACATACTCATACTCACGCACACTCGCACACTCATACACACACTCCACACACTCATACATTCCCATCACACATTCATACTCACACACACACACACTCTACACACTCAAATACTCACCTCACACACACTCACAAACTCATGCACTCACACTCACCCGCACACTCATACACTAACACAGCAAAGTTCAACTTTCCGACCCAAGGCAAACAAACAGCGAGCCCGTCCTTATAAAGACAACGAGTTATTTATTCTCGTTTAGGGGAACAATTTACGAATGAAACGCCTTGTTCTCTTAATAACTCTGAATGCTCTAACGCAATCACAGCGCGGTGTACAGGCCAGAGTATTTATTTCACCCCGCAAGAATAATAGCTAAAAAAAAAAAATCAACACTTTCACAGAGCTGAAAGCCAACTCGTGTCCACTTGGCTGGAAAACGCCCAGGTCCAAGGCACTTATTTATGTCCAAAACATGTTATTTTTAATTTTCTTTCTCATTCTAGTTCTAAATTATTAATTTATTTATATTACATATAACGCAAGTACGTTAACTGGACCCAAGTACGTTAACTGGACACAAGTATGTTAACTGGACACAAGTACGATAACTGGACGCAAATACGTTAACTGGACGCAAATACGTTAACTGGATGCAAATACGTTAACTGGACACAAGTACGTTAACTGGACACAAGTGCGTTAACTGGACACAAGTGCGTTAACTGGACACAAGTGCGTTAACTGGACACAAGTGCGTTAACTGGACACAAGTGTGTTAACTTTGTACCAGTGCTCGTACTTGTGTCCAGATGGTGTGTATTGCATGTTTGTTCCTGCTGAAGGCCTATTGTGTCGAAACGTCTTTCTAATTTGTGTTGTCCACTTATTACGTTAAGCTTTAACCAAACTGTTTTTTTTTTTTTGTTATTTTTTTTTTCATTTTTTGTTACAATTAGCTTTTTTTAACAGCTTCGCATTTTTGTGGATTTCTTTGACTTGACCCTCCAAGACCAATTCTAAGACACTAATTATACCCAACAGTTAACTAGTTTTTAAAATAGTTGTTTTTTTTTTTTTAAGATGTATATAATAGGAGCTAATTTCCAACATTAGGAAGAAACAATCATCACTTTTTGGCCATGTCATGAGAAGAGAACAGCTGGAATATATTGTAACAACTGGGGAAATTGAGGGACGAAGAGATAGAGGATAGCAAAGAGACAAAATACCAGACAGTTTAAGAGAATGGCTTGGCAGAAGGTCAACAACAGAAATTATAAATAACTGTCGAGATCTTCCTACGCCAGCAGACCCGGTACTTGTTGATGATGATGATGATATATAGGAAAATATTATGAGATCAATAACAGACAAAAACGAATTAAAGTTAACGGTCACAACATAAATAATTTGCGATATGCGGATGACACAGTCTTAATAGCAAAGACAGAGAATGAACTACAAGAAATGATAGACATAATAGTAAAAGAAAGCAACAAAAAAGGTCTCAGTCTGAGAAGTAAGAAAACAGAAGTAATGGTTATATCAAAGAAACAATTATCACCATCATGCAGCATAAAATTAAACAAGACAAATCTGAAACAAGTGCAACATTTCAAATACTTGGGCACAATAATAACATCAGATGGGAGATGCACCACAGAAATAAAAAGCAGAATAGCTCAGGCCAAAGTAGCATTTCAGAAGGTTAAAAATATCTTATGCAACAAATCTATGTCAATAAAAATGAGAAAGAGAGTTCATCGAAGCTATATAGAACCAATTCTGAACTATGGAACGAATCATGGACAGTGGACAAACAAATGAAAAGACGATTGGAGGCCACAGAGATGGGATTTCTCAGAAGAATGTTGAAAGTTCCCTGGACAGCTAAAAAGACCAATGAGAAAGTTCTCAAAGAGGCCAACACAAAAAAGGGAGCTCCTAAAAAAACATCAGAAAGAAGCAATCGACATTTTTCGGGCATATCATGAGAAGAGGAAAGTTAGAATACTTGGTTACAACAGGCAAAATACAAGGAAAGAGATCGCTGACGACAAAGAGAGAAAATACTGGATAGCTTGGTGTCATGGCATGGCAAACAGTCAACAACAGAACTGATACGATGCACTGTAGATAGAAGATTGTGGAAGGACATGATCGCTTACGCCAATGTCACACGATGATGATGATATAACAGGAACATTGAGCTAACGAAGTCAAACTTTAACATCGGAACATTTTTTGCTGCAAAAATAAAACATATTTCAGTGGAGAACGATTTGTATGAGGAGGTTATTAAATATCATAGGAGGTCGGACGGGGGCATGCACACATAAATAGAATATGATATGAGTTGAGGTTATACAAATGCTAAATTGTTTAAGTAACAAAATACCAAATGGTCTGGGCAAGTGCAGGTGACACGATCACTACCAGGGTTCACCCCATATGGGAGTGTCAGAATTTTACAGATTTTGAATGTGAATATACAGAAAATAAAAGAGCTAGATTGAGTTCGTGGGCAACGGTCTGTAAATAGTTGTTTATGATGAATGTTGTCATTAGTTTAGAAAACTGCTGTTGTTTGTGATTAATGTTGTCATTAGTTTAGAAAACTGCTGTTGTTTGTGATGAATGTTGTCATTAGTTTAGAAAACTGCTGTTGTTTGTGATGAATGTTGTCATTAGTTTAGAAAACTGCTGTTGTTTATGCTGATTGTTGTCATTAGTTTAGACAACTGTAATTGTTTATACTGATTGTTGCCATTAGTTTAGGAAACTATTGTTATGGTTATGTTTATTGAAGGCCTCGGTATCAATACAAACAAATTTAAATGCATAATTGCTTAACCGCCCGTGCCAGTGGAATCATCCGAATTAAAACTCATCTTATTGAAGGATCCAAACAAAGAAAGGCAACTGCAGTCCCTATCATAGCAGCTACAGCACACGCCAAAAGACAAAATGCCCAGCGGCATCGAAAGTGAACACAGCTGTTGTTGTTTATGCTGAATGTTGTCATTAGTTTAGAAAACTACTGTTGTTTATGCTGAATGTTGTCATTAGTTTAGAAAACTACTGTTGTTTATGCTGAATGTTGTCATTAGTTTAGAAAACTACTGTTGTTTATGCTGAATGTTGTCATTAGTTTAGAAAACTACTGTAGTGTATGCATGTCCTTTGCTATGGTTAGAATATTCTTGTATGTACTTTGCAGCAATTAAAAAAACAATGTAGTCATTTATTGTCTATGCATCCTTCTGACACCATCAGTGTAATCACGTGTGTACAACTCTCAGATGATACCATTAATGTAATCATGTGTGTACACCTCTCTGATACCATCAATGTAATCATGTGTGTACAACTCTCTGATACCATCAATGTAATCGTGTGTGTACTGTGTACAACTCTCAGATACCATCAGTGTAATCATGTGTATATAACTCTCAGATACCATCAGTGTAATCACGTATGTACAACTCTCAGATGATACCATTAATGTAATCATGTGTGTACACCTCTCTGATACATGTACCATCAATGTAATCATGTGTGTACACCTCTCTGATACCATCAATGTAATCATGTGTGTACACTTCTCTGATACCATCAATGTAATCATGTGTGTACAACTCTCTGATACCATCAATGTAATCGTGTGTGTACTGTGTATAACTCTCAGATACCATCAATGTAATCATGTGTGTACAACTCTCAGATACCATCAATGTAATCATGTGTGTACAACTCTCAGATACCATCAGTGTAATCATGTGTGTACAACTCTCTGATACTATCAGTGTAATCATGTGTGTACAACTCTCAGATACCATCAATGTAATCATGTGTGTACAACTGTCAGATACCATCAGTGTAATCATGTGTGTACAACTCTCAGATACCATCAATGTAATCATGTATGTACAACTCTCAGATACCATCAATGTGATCATGTGTGTACAACTCTCAGATACCATCAATGTAATCATGTGTGTACAACTCTCTGATACCATCAATGTAATCATGTGTGTACAACTCTCAGCTACCATCAATGTAATCATGTGTGTACAACTCTCAGCTACCATCAATGTAATCATGTGTGTACAACTCTCTGATACCATCAATGTAATCACGTATGTACATCTCTCTACGGCCAGAAATGTAATCATGTGTGTACAACTCTCAGATACCATCAGTGTAATCATGTGTGTACAACTCTCAGACACCATCAGTGTAATCAGGTGTGTACAACTCTCAGATACCATCAGTGTAGTCATGTGTGTACAACTCTCAGATACCATCAATGTAATCATGTGTGTACAACTCTCAGATACCATCAGTGTAATCATGTGTGTAAATCTCTCTACGGCCATCAGTGTAATCATATATGTACATCTCCATGATACCATCATAAGACTTGACTACCATTAGAATGTCTTCTCTATACAACAATAACGACTCTAACACCAGCTTTAAATTGTTTGTCATTTGGAACGACAGACCACGACTTCCCCTTGCTCTGTTCCCAGGCTCACAAGTGCCGCAATCAAGCAACAATAATGCAACACTTTCGTCCCGCTGATAACAACAAACACTAATCCTCATCAGCCCCGCCATTATGTTTCCGTTACTTCATCATCCAATTTCTCTTCTGGCATCCCTTATCTTTTTTTGGCTGTGTGCTTCAATCATCTTCCTGTCTGACTTGTCATTTTCTTTGCTTTTATCTGAAAGTAATCCCTCCATCTCAAATTTCTCCCCGTTAATCTTCAGATGTGATGGCGTGAAATAATCACATAATGAAATCACACAAAATAGAGCAGAGTGCTGTCGTGACTAATTTCGTTGCATGCGATATTATGACCATTTTTCTTACAGTAACTTTTTATCATGAAGGTCATTATTGTGTCTAGAATAAACAATCTACATATCCAAACGATACGAAATTATGAGAATTTACCTTTTTCTAAATACACGAAGAGATGATTAATATAATAAGATCGTGTAGGCTTAATGGAAAGTATATGAGCTACCAAAGAATATTAAAGAAGACTAGAAATCAAATGGAAAAATAATTACAGAACACTCTTGAAAATAGTGAGTGAACTGGTTAGTCCGTGTCTGTTTTGTTCATGATGTTCTTGTTGTTGTTGCTTTTTTTTTTTCGCCTTACAGAATCAAGGTAAAATAAATACGGAGCCAATGGTGGGTGTGCTAAACACTCCAAGGTATGGTGACAGCTTTACAAATAAAGAACACAACACAATACTGACGTTTCGGCCTGTGGCCTTCTTCAGAATACATGGACAACGACAACAAGCGGTGAAGCACAATTACTACATGTTAGATGATAAAGTGGAGGGCGAGGAAAGTAGGATGCAAAAATAAGAAAAGAGAGAAATGAATTTTACATGATGAGAGGTATGATGGGCGTCAAAATATATAAAATAGAAAAAGAGAGAGAAAAATGTATAATAAATTGTACTTAGCTGAGCTCAGAGCATGGAGCAGGAAAACTGTAATCCGTGCTGAAACCAGTCGGAATGACTAAATGACTAAAAGCGCAGAGAACGTGTATAGAAAGCAACACGTGACAAAGACAGGTCAGTAAAGAGGGCAAAAAGGATCAAATTTCGGGAAAACCAAAAAGGGGGGGGGGAAAGGGGGCATAGACGAGGATACTCCTGGGACACAACAAGCAATACATATAAATCACTCAACAATGGAAGTGAGAGATCACGCGAGAGGTTAAGAGAAAGAAATAGAATGACACGACAAAGTAGTAAACTAGGCAGTGGGTGAGAGAGATGGACTCTACAGAATGGATGGCCTCGAACTGAACGAGTTGAGAGGTAGGTCAACGAAAGGAAGGATTGGATACTGGAGGAAGAGATACGGTGAGGAAGAATAATAAAGCCGGTATAATGAGAAGGGCGATAGAGGGGTGGTCCGGAGGAAGTTAGTCTATCGGGAGGTAGGGAAGTATTGGAGGAGGAGGTATGGAGAGGAGGGATAAGAAGCAGGTATGTGAAAACTGGATAGGGGGAGAGGCGGTAGGTCAGAAGTGAATGGAAAAAGAGAAAGTCTGGAAGAAGTGGAGCAATAGGGGATGGTGTGCAAGAGGTATGAACCATAGGAGGTAAAGAAGTAGGGAAATGATAGAACAAAGGGGGGAATGAAAGTGGGCATCAGGATAAGGGGGATACTGGAATAGTAGGTATAGATGAGTAGTGACTACAAGTTAATAGAGAGGAGAGGGGTGAGCTAGGAGTAGATCAGCAGAGGGGTGGTAGGAAGGACGAGGGACAATAGAGGTGGGCAGAGAGATCGTACGTACAGTCCAGGTGGAGAGGTGATATAGTGATAAAGAGGTAAAGGACATGAAGATAGTCAGAAGAGAAAAAGGTGTAGGGAGAGGGGGGGGGGTTTAGGAGGAAGAAGGCAAGATGGGGGTTACTCAAAGAGGATATGAAAAGCAGGGATGGACGAGGAGTAGAGGACCCAAGAAGAGAAATAGGAAGAGAGGTCCATAGGTAGGAGGATGGAGTCGGAGGCAGGAGGGTCCTCAGAGGGACAGGGATACATTGATGCCACGAGGGGTGAGGCAGCCCCAACGAGCGATCAGACGGTGCTCAAGAGTGAGCCGACTGTGGTGATCAGAGGAGCATGATACTAGGCCAGTTACCAAGACATCAGTCTTACCTCGATGGCCCCTCGAGTTAAAGTGGGCTGCTACAGGAGTGTCCGCTTCTTGGGTGATGTCATTCAAGTGTTCACGGCACCTATCGCCGATTCTGCGACCAGACTGACCGATGTAGGTCAACTTGCGTCGCTTACAGATGATGGCATAAATGATGTTCCGCGATGTGCAAGTGAATCCCTCTCTGATCTCGAAAGGACCATTAGGGAAGAGGACAGTGTCGGTCTGGAGAACGTGGTCACAAGTTTTACATACTCTCCGGTTGCAGCGGATAGTGCCTCGATGGCTGAAGTGGTCAGCAGGAAGACGGCCCCTGACAAGAAAGTCTCGGAGGTTCCGGTCACGTCTAAAGGCCACTAGTGGTGGGTCAGGGAAGAGCAGACGAGTAGTAGGGTCAGATCGAAGAATAGGGAGGTAGCGGTGGATGGTCCTAATAGCGGCGTAGTGGTGAGGGTGATGGGTGAGAGCGAGCACTACTCTATCAGAGGGGGATGAGTAGAGGGGGTAAGAGCAGACTGACGTGAAGTGTGGAGAACTCGACGCAGGGCAGGGAGGAGAGCTGATTCAGGATAGAGACGTCGGCGGAAGAAATCAAGCATAAGGTGGGCATTGTGAAGGAAATCTTCGTCGTCTTGGCAAAGGCGACGAAGTCTGAGAAGCTGGGAATAGGGAAGAGAGTTCTTGCAGGATGTAGGATGAGAGGAGTCGTAGCGGAGGAAACTATGGGAGTCAGTGGCCTTGTAGAAGACCGAGGTGAGAAGATGAGAGGTGCCCAAGGAGACTAGGATGTCCAGGAAAGATACGGAGGAGGTGGAGATGTGGAAGGTGATGTGGATAGAGGGGTGGAAATGTCCGACATATTCGATGAAACGGGAGATCTCATCTTCTGGAAGGTCAGACAGACCAATGCAGTCATCAATGTACCTACGATACATGAGGGGAAGAGGGCCCTGGTAGGTATGGATGATTTGGTGCTCAAGGTAACCCATGAAGAGACAAGCATAGCTAGGGCCCATTTTAGTGCCCATCGCCACACCGCTGATCTGGGTGAAGAAATTGCCATTGAACTCGAAAGAGTTGAGGTTCAAGACTAATTCTGCTAGACGGAGGAGGACGCCAGTGGCGATGGAGGGTTGGATCCTACGGTCCAGGAAAAACTGAAGAGCTTGAAGGCCGTCGGAGTGGGGAATAGAAGTATACAGGGAGCAGACATCCATAACGAAGAGGCGGTAGTGACGATCAGGAAGGAGGGTGATAGAGGAAAAGATGTTAAGGGCGTCGTTAGTGTCTTTGACATACGAAGGGAGGCCCATAACTATGGGTTGAAAGACACTGTCGAGGAAGTCAGAAATGAGAACAGTAGGACATGAGATGGAAGAGACAATAGGACGTCCAGGAGAGTCAGGTTTATGTATTTTAGGCAGCATATAGAAAGAGGGTCTGCCCAAGCAGTGGTCAGGAAGGATCATGCGGGAGGAGCTAGAGGGAAGTAATCCATCCTGAATGAAACGGAGGATCGTACGACGCACCACGGCGTTATTAGAGACAGTAGTGTCGTCGGGGGTGGGGAGGTAGAAAGTCGAGTCGGATAATTGTATATCCCCTTCCCGGATATAAAGGTCTTTCCTCCATACCACCACAGAGCCGCCCTTGTCGGCCGGCTTGATGACAATATCATCACGTCGGCGAAGATCCTGGAGGGCTTGGTACTCTTCACTACTAAGATTAGAGCGTCGAAGTCTATGGGGACGAAGTGCCTTAATATCCCGGTAGGTACTGTTAATGAACTGGTCCAAAGCCTGTGATTCGCCCGAGCGGGGAGTCCAGTCAGATTTACGGGAGGAAAAGCGGGCAAATTCGTCTGTAGGAGGAGGTTGAGAGGAAGAGTTCGGATGATTAAAGTAATAGAGTTTGAGTCGTAGTCGTCTGTGATACTCCTGAATGTCCCGTAAGAGAGAGAATGAGTCACTCAAAGGGCGAAGGGGGACAAACTTAAGACCCTTGCTGAGAAGAGAGCGCTCATGGTCGGAAAGGGGCAAATCAGGGGGAATACAAGTGACAAGGGAGCTAGAGTCAGAGGCATTGGGGAGAGGAGGAGGTGGGGGAGGAGGAGGAGGAGGACGGAGGTTCAAGAGTTTACGTTTGTGCTGAGAGGATAAAAAGTCATACATAGATCGGTTGTGGTGGTGGATGGTATGGCGGATGAAGCGAAGAGTCCCAGGAAAGTTAGAGGTGAGTAGATGGAGTTGGGATAGGAGGTGTTGTTGGCGGGTGTTGAGGTGGGATATAAGACGAGAGTGGCTAGAAGCGACAAGACGAACACGTTTCAGGCCATGCTGGAGTTCAAGGTTCTGCAGTTGGCGGCGAAGATAGTTAGAGAGGTAGGGTTGACCGACTTGAGGTGAGAAGTGAGATCGGAACCCACACGGGAGAATTTTACGATGGAGGCAGTTGTTCAAGAAATTGAGGTGACAGGTAAATCTAGTTTTCTTGAAAGTAGTGAAGGCAAAGTCCTTAGAGATGTTAGAGAGTTCGGGGGGTAGAGTGGAGAAGGAGGCGATGATGGAGTGACGGATAGAATGAGATAGATGTTTGAGGGAGGGCATAGTGAGGAGATGAGAGAAGATCGAGAAAAGAAATGAGAGATAAACCAACTAGATGAAGATAGGTAGGATACGTGAAGGTATAGAGAAGCCAATAATAGAAAGAGGGAAGGTAGTGAATAGAAAGTATGAGGAGCAAAGTGCAAGAGGGGAGGGTAAGGAAGCACCCAGAAGTGAAGGCGAGGAGAGACTGACGAGAGATAGAATAGGTAGGTGAAAGAACGGAGTGGAAATGGTTCTAACTAAAGTACACAGAGATGAATGACGTTAAACAAACATAAAGTAGCAGCGATATCAATTGAGTAGGGAACAGGCAAATAATTGCAATGCTGCGGTAAAGCTGGTAGCAAGGAGCCAATGGTGGGGTGTGCTAAACACTCCAAGGTATGGTGACAGCTTTACAAATAAAGAACACAACACAATACTGACGTTTCGGCCTGTGGCCTTCTTCAGAATACATGGACAACGACAACAAGCGGTGAAGCACAATTACTACATGTTAGATGATAAAGTGGAGGGCGAGGAAAGTAGGATGCAAAAATAAGAAAAGAGAGAAATGAATTTTACATGATGAGAGGTATGATGGGCGTCAAAATATATAAAATAGAAAAAGAGAGAGAAAAATGTATAATAAATTGTACTTAGCTGAGCTCAGAGCAGGGAGCAGGAAAACTGTAATCCGTGCTGAAACCAGTCGGAATGACTAAATGACTAAAAGCTATAAAATAAATACATTTGATGTCGTTGCGGATTTCTTTCTCCATCGTAGTGTCTTGTGTGGTGTCATACATACCAGATGCCTTTTTAGGGACATATTTCATTATCTCATTTATAGATTGTTATATTTGAAGCTTGCGTTTCTTTATTATGTCCGTTTTGGAATTTGAGCTAACTAAAATAATTTCTCTCATCTTTCTTGTCTAACAACCTGTCTTATCTCTCTTATTTGTCTGCTTGTCTTATCTCTCGTATCTATCTACCTTTCTAATCTATCTTATTTCTATTATCTGCTGTCTCTCTAGTATCTGTCTTATCTCTCTTATGTCATATATGTTATTACATGTCTAGATTGTACATCTGTCTCATTTGTTTTATCTCACCTATATGTCTTATCTCTCTGTCTTATCTATCATGTATGCCTTATCCGTATTATCTCCATTATGTCCTTTCTTTCTTATTGTATTATTTCTTAGCTGCCGTATTTGTCGTATCTCTCTTATTTCCTCATCTGTCTTAACTCTTATTTGATTATATATTTTGTTTTGTACGTTTTTATGTATATATGTCTCATCCTTCTTATCTGTCTTATCTCTCTTGTGCCTTATCTATCTTATCCCACTTACATATTTTATCTGTCGTATGCGTCTACCTGTCTTACTCCCTTATCTGTCTTATGCCTTGTATATCTTATCTATCTCATTTGTCTTATCTGACTCTCTGTAGACCAACCAGCCTGCATACCTGCCTCCCTATCTACCAAAATCTTCTGACAGAAAAGACGAATGTAAAGTTAGTAATAAACTTATACTTTAAAGTAATCACAATTTAAAGATTCATTCGAATGTAAGAAACCTTCAACAAACACACATATACACACATACATATATGGACGTAAGTAAACTAATGAACAAAACATTAGATCTACAGAAACATTGATATTAGTCATAAATAAAAAGCTAGCACTTGTTAACATTTACTGAAAATAGTATGGTCCTCATAATAGACCCCCATACCCAGATGCTAATTATCAATTTACCCCCCCCCCCCCGCCTCCATTAAACATAAGAAAAATAGACAACCACCCGTGCGGGCTTCAATTCCCAAACGTATATATTACAAGATCTTACACCTGATGCCACATCATTTACTGCTGTTGTTGATATTGATTTTCAGTGGAATAACATTTGTAATATTTTTTTTGAAATATACACTCAGTATAGACAGACGATATCATATACGGGTGTGTGTCCTATATAATGTATGTATAAATGCTCGTCTGACTTGTCAAGACCATTCTGGCAAGGAGTCGTGAATGAAGAGAAAAGGTATGATAGCCAGAGACAGACATGGGATTATATCAACACAGAATCACGGACCTCGACTTTGCAGAGTCTCACAGAATGATTGAAGGTAGAAATAGAGAAAGTTGACGAAGTCTGTCATTGGTGCTCCAACGCCTTCCCGGGTATATATTAACACAACATATATTATACATAGTATTTACATTTAGTTCAGCATTAATACTGCTACTTCTTTCACAACATATGTGTAAAAGTAAAGCGGCACGGGCGTAATACCGACAACATTACCCTAAAAATCAGGTGCCGAAGGTCTGTAAAATTTATGGTCACTAACACCATATTCCCTATACTCCACTTGGCGTGACGGGGGTACTTAACTTACTTTACTGATCACAGACTAAGGTAGACACGATTTTGAACTCACAGACGGTTACTGACAGGTAGGACTACAGCACCCATCTTGCCACGAGATACTTGTTCAGTTTTGGTAGAATCAAATGCTATATGAGAAGGCATTCGCCGAAAGAAATTCGCAGCAGACACCTTAAGGCGGTTAATGGTCTTTTACATATCTAGAACCACCGGCGCGCCGCGGATGATGATGATAATCCTACACTACTTAGTAATTATCTACAACAACGGGCGCGCCGCGGATGATGATGATGATCCTACACTAGTCAGTAATTATGTAGAGCAACAGATTATATGATGGTGACAATACAATAATCAACATTACCTCCAACAATATGTTGATGACGATGTCAATGCCAGAATTTGAAAGAAACGTTTTATCAAGAGCCAATAATGGTAGACAGATTCATCACTTGTTATGAACCTCACTTTGCTGGTAAGATTCCCAGAAAAAGATTTATTTTTTTGGCATCCAATTATACTGTTAGCATGACGTCTGATTCGACCGGTCAATAAAGGATTAGAAAAGATCCTTCTCTGGACTGAAGCGAGCATGTAATTCAGCCGATGTTATTCTAAGTAGGAACAGTAAGATATTTGGGAAGTAAATGTAGTATCGTATTTACACCAACTTTGTGTGGTTTAGGTGGCTGATTAGTTGGTCGGTCGGTCAATCGGTCAGTTTGTCGATTAGTTAGTCAGTCGATTAGTTAGTCAGTCGATTAGTTAGTCAGTCGATTAGTTAGTCAGTCGATTAGTCAGTAAGTCTATCCGCCTTGCGATCAGTCTGGTTTGGTCGCACTCTTTTATTTTAGTTAGTTACTTAGTTAATTGTTTAGGTAAAGATGGCGTGCAAGTTGAGTTGACAATACAAATTACAAATACACGTAGCACTCTTTATGTAACAATTATTTTATTCTGGATTTATAGACATCTTCTGCTTTATTGAAACTATAGACCACTTGACGGCGATCCACGCTGTGTTACAGCTCACATTATAGCGCCTTGGTGTACAAATTAACGCGATCTCGAGCGCTTTCAAAGACTGGAATCCATCGGGTCAAGTGGGAGACGCAATAAAAAAGAAATCATCTCAACATAGGTGCACGAACGAGGCATCAGCTTAAGTAGACTTAGACAACACTTGAGGGTACTTGGGTCTGAGTGCTAAGTTTCATGGAGCTGCCACCCACAGACATTCACTCTTAAAAATAAAAATATATTATGATATTAAAAGTTGTGTAACAAAAAAATTCTCTCTCTCTCTCTATCTATCTATCTCTCTCTCTCTCTCTCTCTTTTCTCTCTCTCTCTCTCTCTCTCTCTCTCTCTCTATGTGACAGTTGTTAATACCGACTCAACTTCATTAAATGTATTACTGTTAGAGCTGACATAACAATACTCAGGGCTGCTCAGCCGCTCTCAACAAATTATAAGTTGTGTTCATCCTGATAGTCCCAGTATTTCGGTGTTTAGGCACATTCCCAGTTCGACCTTGTAGGCTGCCGTTCCTCTTGACCGACGCCATATCAAACGTGTTTGTCCGGTGCTATATCACACGTGTTTGTCCGACGCTATATCACACGTGTTTGTCCGACGCCATATCACACATGTTTGTCCGACGCTATATCACACAAGTTTGTCCGACGCGATATCAAACGTGTTTGTCCGACGCCATATCAAACGTGTTTGTCCGACGCTATATCAAACGTGTTTGTCCGACGCTATATCACACGTGTTTGTCCGACGCTATATCACACGTGTTTGTCCGATGCTATATCATACATGTTTGTCCGACGCTATATCAAACGTGTTTGTCCGACGCTATATCACACATGTTTGTCCGACGCTATATCACACGTGTTTGTCCGACGCTGTATCACACATGTTTGTCCTACGCTATATTACACATGTTTGCCCGACGCTATATCACACATGTTTGTCCGACGCTATATTACACATGTTTGTCCGATGCTATATCACACGTGTTTGTTGACGCTATATCACACATGTTTGTCCGATGCTATATCACACGTGTTTGTTGACGCTATATCACACATGTTTGTCGGGACGATATATTACACGTTTGTACGACGCTATATTACACATGTTTGTACGACGCTATATTACACATGTTTGTCCGGCGCTATATTACACGTTTGTACGACGCCATATTACACATGTTTGTCCGGCGCTATATTACACATGTTTGTCCGGCGCTATATTACACATGTTTGTACGACGCCATATTACACATGTTTGTCCGACGCTATATTACATGTGTTTGCAAATCAAGACCAGAGCACATACTCCTGATGTTCGTGTCTATTCTCACGTACAATCACTGAAAATCTGCAAGACTTTGTTCCTTAAACGTCGATCCTTGCATAAGTTGATGGCAGGGTAGCCTACCAGGTCTCGCTTTATTTTTTTTTTTTTATTTTACGGACCCGGTTTGACTTTAAATTCTAACCATACGAATTGTTTTACGAATATGAGGTTTATATATGCCCCTTCGACTCACGTCAGAAACATCAGTACTCTATAGTTCCGAAACAGTGTTATGAGAATACGATATAATGATTGTGACATTTACTTGTAATTTTTAAACCCACTTGTTATCCATTCCACACTAGAGGATTTTTTTCTCTCCTTTACAGTGATTCTGCTCAAGAACTGATAAACCTTATTTCGACTTCATAATGCTCAGCACAGACCCAATAGTCTGAAAGCCTGCACCGAACATTATTTTAAAATAATTTTTGTTATTGCTGTTTTTTTGTTATTATTATGATAAGTGGCGCCACGTACTTCGAACGACCATCATTTCCAACGTTCCAGAGTTCGAGCGCTAAATTTCTAGAGAAATTTTATCAGGAGTTTGAAGAGCTTAAGCATCATCACAGTGAATACATTAATATAAATGCATTCTGTGTGCACTGAAATCAATTCTTAACCTTACACTATGTGTTTTTTTTTCAACTTTGATTTGACGCGCTTGGTTGTATATAACCATATCTATTAACAACAGCAACCAAGAAGAGTGCGGAAGCAAAGGAGCCTAAGAGAAAGGTTGCAGTATTGACGATTAAGTTTCAAACAAACAAAAAAACTATCGAGAAGTATACAAGTGGTACACGTGAGGCAGATATAATAAAATATAGGAAAAGTAAATCAAAGCCTTCAACTAGTAGTGTTTGGAGAAAGGAGAAAGAAAGAGAGGAGACAGGAAAAAGAAAGAGAGGAGACAGGATAAAGAAAGAGAGAAGACATGAAAAAGAAGGAAAGGAGAAAGAAAAAAGAAAGAGAAGAGACAGGACAAAGAAAGAGAGGAGACAGGACAAAGAAAGAGAAGAGACAGGACAAAGAAAGAGAGAAGACAGGACAAAGGAAATATAGGAGACGGGAAAAAAGAAAGAGAGGAGACATGAAGGAAGAAGATAGAGAAGAGGCATGAGAGAAGAAGAGAGAGCGGAACCAGAAGAGAAGAAGAGAGACAGGAGCCAGAAGAGAAGAAGAGAGACAAAAGAGAGAAAGAGAATAAGAAGAGAGGAAGAGAGAGGGGGAGACAGGAGAGAGAGCGGAGGTAGGAGAGAGAGAGGAGGTAGGAGAGAGAGATATGACATGAGAGAGAAAAAAAGAGAGAGAGAGAGAGAGAGAGAGAGAGAGACCGTACAAACAATTATTTGCTGTGTCTATGAAAGAAAACTTCCCAATTACATAGTAACCTTTCTCTTCTTCTCCACCAGCTACATGAGCTTCACCACATCTCACTAAGTGATAGTGAACGCAATTTTCATTTCATCATATATAACGTGTTTTTTGTGTGTTTCATTAATGTTTAATTTTGTTTTTAATTTATGGTGTTTAATTGTGTTAACTTCACTTTAAATTATGTGTTACCTTCTGCTTGAGTTAATCAAAATTGGTTTTCTTTATGGTCGGGCAATGAATCCATTTTTGTATAGGAAAAATGGATTCGGACATTGAACAGTTCAGTATCCAAACATCCTCATGGAACGATTAATCGAAGTACGAGACAACGCAAATGGTTATATTGTTTCTCACCTGTTAACAACGTGTCGTGCCATTATAATTAATATTATGTATATATACGAGTATATTATTTTACACAAATACTTTCTACTGTTCTGTTCTGCATTTGGTAGCCTAGAGCTGGGCTAGTGAAACTGTCTTATGGGATCATGTGGTTTGGTTCGATCTCATTCTAATAAACTGACCTCAACATTTTTTTTCTGGCAGAACAAAGATGGCACTAGTGCTGACATCATCAGCCAAGAAAATATGCCGTTAGTTAAAATATATGGGCACTAACATCTTGTTCCTTATATGCCCAACTGCGTACAAATATTTTTTTCTTTTGTCTTCATAATTTTCTCTTCAGTATTTATCTTGCTCTCCAAACGTTAAATGTCACATTAATCTTTTGATACTTCCAAAACTTGCATACAGAAGTCAATGAAGCTATTTGTCAAAGGTCTCGGCTCTCTTTTCAAATTTGTGATCTTTGTCAACGTTTCAGCGTAAGCGATGATGCATAATAAACATAACTCTTCACAATTGCCACTGTGTTATATCGTAATATAATACACGTATAGCCTTCACATTATATAATTTCACGTTCCGTTGACTGAAAATATCTTCACAAAAAGAAAATATTTATTGAAATCAATACAGTTTTTACTTTTGTTTTAAGTGTGCCATTTTTCAAGAATAGGAATGGCAAAAAACAATTTTAATGCCATGAAAATATACCAACATCAAAATAAATAACACCAAGGCTAAAACTAAGAATAGCAAAATGTTCTTCTTGACACTGCTGTATGGTCAGACAATGTCAGCCTATGACAACCTGCAATTTCAAAGCAAGAGAGAGCGGAATGTCGCTTTATGGTTGTCAAACTTCGATGCGGAGACGGCACTCAGTGATGATAATGCCCTTTTTAAATGTAGTTAAACTGAATCTAATATATTACCTATTCAGAGTGGATATAACAGACTCTAATTATGATGTTCTGTCTGTGGGGTCGATCAATTCACTTAAACAGACAGCTGTCTTCATGTGAGAGTCTGGAATCCTACTGTAATTGAGTCCTGATTGCAGAGAGAGATATATATTACCTGCGAGCAGTTAAACTGAATCTAATATATTACCTGCGAGTAGTTCAACTGAATCTAATATATTAACTGCGAGTAGTTCAACTGAAGCTAATATATTAACTGCGAGTAGTTCAACTGAAGCTAATATATTACCTGCGAGTAGTTCAACTGAATCTAATATATTACCTGCGAGTAGTTCAACTGAATCTAATATATTAACTGCGAGTAGTTCAACTGAAGCTAATATATTACCTGCGAGTAGTTCAACTGAATCTAATATATTAACTGCGAGTAGTTCAACTGAAGCTAATATATTACCTGCGAGTAGTTCAACTGAATCTAAAATATTACCTGCGAGGAAGCCCGTTGTTTCAGGACAATCGTTGCTGTGCTCGGACATTACAATTCTGATCTTTACTATCCGATTACACACGAAGATCTCAGCACAGTGTACGAATTTGGCAGCACCGGTAATGCCGATTAACCCCCTACCTCCCATCATCCCACTTTCCCATTGTACGCACAGAAAGCTGTTTAACAGCTTCATGTGTGCTGTAATTTTCATTTTTATTTTGCAAATATTCCCAGAGCAAGTTCATATAACCCAATGTATTTTCAAATGTCTAAAGGTTCATTCACGCACATAAATTGAATATAGAACTTCCTCTTTGATTTGTTTCTGATAGGACTGAGTGCTTGGTCTCGTTTATCTTGAGATAGTGGATGATTGAAAAAAAAACCACTGTGACTGTTTCACATGAAACAGAGCGAGCACTATTTGATTGTGATACGATTTGATTAAACACCACGCTAGACAACCGCCACTTCCACTCTCTCCCTGGACCTTTCTCCGAATACCAGGAGGTCCTGAATATCCTTCATTAATTTAATTTTTAAGTGACAATTATCTTTCATTAATTTGTCTTTAAATGACAATTATCCTTCATTAATTTATTTTTAAATGTCAATTATCCTTCATTAATTTCTCTTTAAATGTCAATTATCTTTCATTAATTTATTTTTAAATGACAATTATCCTTCATTAATTTCTCTTTAAATGATAATTATCTTTCATTAATTTATTTTTAAATGACAATTATCCTTCATTAATTTATTTTTAAATGACAATTATCCTTCATTAATTTCTCTTTAAATGACAATTATCCTTCATTAATTTATTTTTAAATGACAATTATCCTTCATTAATTTATTTTTAAATGACAATTATCTTTCATTATTTTCTCAGTGAAGAAATTCCAGGCAACAAACTTCCATTCCAAATTTAAATGATGAAAAAAATCAGCTCATTCAGCGTGCAACATAAGCGGCAGTCCATAACTAGTACATATGTAAATGTAAATGAAACTAATGAATTTTGGCAAACAATCTGATCCATCAGCTCTGATATACACCAGCAAGTTAGTAAATTTATATTGGTATTCCAGGTTCATCTAATCACCGAAGAAAGGTGGGAATCGTTTTCTGTTTTGTTATTTGAACTCCATACTTACTATCAAGTGATCACGATGGGTTCCACTCTTTGACCTTCCAGAAGTTTCGCTTTGTTATTTTCTTTTTAACTGACCAATTAGTGAGCCCATTCCTGATAAGTATTGTATCGTATCTTCTTTCATTCATATTTATTCATGATATCCGTTGTGCTCTTGCCATTGTATCATGATGAAGACTTTATATGTCGTAACTCATACTATTTTCCCCATATTGCGATGTCCGTAAAGATGCTAGCAACATGCCATATTTTACACTATTTTATCCTGCAGCTAAAAAAAATACTTTACTATTTTTTTTTTTTTTCATTTTATTTCTCTATATCTGGGGGAAAATGAAGCAAGTCACTTCTTAACAGATGTAAGTTCTTCACGGTAGAGCTAAGGTAAAACTGCAAAAACTTTAAATAAAGCAAAAAACTGCTAAATTAAGCATGGAATGAGGGGGGACATAACACTTAAATGAAAATTATATTAATAAATTTGTTTTAATTTTCTGTTATCTTTGTGTGAAATAAATTTGTCGTTGATAATGTTCTTAGTACTGACGACTGAAATTGGGCGCAAAATGGACTTAGTTAAATTGTGTCGTGACTTACAGCGTGCTGCAATATTTCAACTTATCCGCGGTCATACACAAATGAGCAAGGTATTTCGTTATTGCACCAGGCTAATGACTGGACTACAAAAGACAAGAGGTAGGGTTCGATCCCAACCGACGGCTTCCGGTTCACCCAGCCTTTAATGGGTACCGGATTTTTTTCTGGGAAAGTAAAGCGGCATGGTCGTAATACCGACCACATTACCCCAAAAATCATGTGCCGAAGGTCTGTAAAATGTATGGTCACTAACACCATATTCCATATATGCCACTCGGCGTGACGAGGGTACTTTACTTTACTACCAGGTTAATGCCTTCTCTTTCTTTTGTTCCTCTGCCAACACTGTTTATCCTGTTTCTGATTTGACAGGCAAACAGTATAAGACCAGCTACAGTTTTGCAACAGATAGCGATGGTTTGTTGAGATTATTGATAGGAAAAGAAGGATTTGGTTTTGTAGACAGTGACCAGCTATATACCTCATTGACCAGGCAGTCAGGCGAGAGGACGGAAGGGTTCTAAAAATATGGGGAGGTGAGTACAAGATACGTATAAACTGTGTATATCTAACTGTGTGTGTGCACAACGGACAGCTGTGTAAAAACAATGTGTGTTCCTAACCATACATGCGTACAAGCATAAATCCATATATATTACCACAAAGCACATAAAAGAAAACACGAAGGTGTCTAAATGTGCCAATACATATGTAAACAACATACATACATGTATAGGTTCGGTGACACATGGGGTAAGAAATGTGTAGTAGGTGTCCTATGTGTATAAGAGCGATATGTTCATGCCATGGGGGGGGGGGGGGGGAGACAGCGAACCTAACAGGGCATTGAGGCAGTTCTCAAGGGCGAATCGGCTGCGATTGCTGGAGTGACACGAGACAATGCCAGCAACTTGCATATCAGGTTTACCAATGTGGCCAGGGGAGTTGAAATGGTCAGACACCGGGCTGCACAGTCTTTTACTCAACATCACGAAGATGCTCACAAAATCTGTAACTCAAGAGCATTCCAGACTCGCCCACATACGTCATCTGGCAATGCTTACCTATTATGGCGTAGATGATATTCCGTGACAAACAAGTAAACCCCTCCTTGATGTCGAATCGGCTATTAGGGAACAAGACCGAATCGGTAAAAAGCACGTAGTCACATGTTCTGTAAACTCGACGTCCACAGCGAACAGTACCAAGGTGTTCGTGGTTTGAGCTGGGGAGGTGGCTCATGGACAAGAATGTCTCTCAGACTCCTGTCGCGTTTGAAGACTACCAAAGGAGGATCACTGAAAAGTAGGCGGGTAGTGAGATCATTGAGGAGAATGGAGCGGTACCGGTTAAGGATACTCACCGCAGGTACAAGTGCTGGCTCAAGGAGTGCGATGAGGAACATAAAAAGTGACTGCTATTTAGATCTGTGATAAACCATCAATGATAATAGGCATCTTCAGGCTAGGATCTTATCTTAAAATCAACTTCAAAGTACTGACGACTGAGATTAACAAACACTGAGAAGGCTAGAAGCAATCTTGGTCTTTGGAAGATTGAACTAGTTTCTCAGCAATTTTCTGAATAGTTGGAGGTCTAATCTATGCAGGCTCAAGAGCTATCTCATAACTTGTTGATTGAAGCAATCACTAGGGAGAAACGTTGATTCAGACAGTCACTAAGGAGAAACGTTGATTCAGACAGTCACTAAGGAGAAACGTTGATTAAGACAGTCACTTGGGAGAACCGTTGATTCAGACAGTCACTAGGGAGAACCGTTGATTCAGATAGTCACTAGGGAGAACCGTTGATTAAGACAGTCACTAGGGAGAACCGTTGATTAAGACAATCACTAGGGGGAATCGTTGATTAAGACAATCACTAGGGAGAACCGTTGATTAAGACAATCACTAGGGAGAACCGTTGATTAAGACAGTCACTGGGGAGAACCGTTGATTAAGACAATCACTATGGAGAATTGTTTGATTCAGATAATCACAGGGATGATCATTGATTCAGACAATCACTTGGAAGAATTGATGATTCAGAAAATCACTAGGGAGAATCGTTAATTCAGACAATCACTAGGGAGAATCGTTAATTCAGACAATCATCGGGAGAATCGTTGATTCCGACAATCACTAGGAAGAATTGTTGATTCAGACAATCACTAAAGAGAATCGTTGATTCAGACATCACTATTGAGAATTGTTTATTCTGACAATCACTGGGAAAATCGTTGATTCAGGCAATCACCAGGACAATCGTTGATTCAGGCTATCACTAGAATTGTTGATTCAAACAGAAATGTGGATTCAGATATCATAAGAGGGAATCACTGATTCAAATAATCACTATGGAGAATCGTCGTTTTATATAATGACTATGGAGAATCGTTTATTTATGAAATCGCAAGAGAAAATCGTTGATTCAGACAATCACTAGGGAGAATTGTTGATTCAGACAATCAATGAATGAGAATTTTTTATTCATGCAGTCACTAGGGAGCACCGTTAATTCAGACCATCACTAGGGAGAAACGTTTATTCAGATAGTCACCAGAGAGAACCGTTGATACAAAACAATCACTAGAGAGAACCGCTGATTCGGATAGTCAATAGGGAGAACCATTGATTCGCACAATTACTAGGGAGAAACGTTGATTCAGATAATTACTAGGGAGAACTGTTGACTTAGATAGTCATTAGGAAGAATCGTTGGCTCAGGCAATCACTAGGGGGAACCGTTGATTCAGACAATCACCAGGAGAATCGTTGTTTCATATAATCACTAGGGAGAATTGTTGATTCAGGCAAATACCGGGAGAATCGTTGATTCAGACAACCTCTCGGGAGAATCGTTGATTCAGACAAGTACTATTGAGAATTGTTTATTTAAATCATCACTAGGGAGAATTGTTGATTCAGACAATCACTGGGAGAACTATTGATTGAGACAAACACTAGGGGAAGTCGTTGATTCAGACAATATCTAGGTAGAGACGTTTGATTCAGACAATTACTATGATCAATTGCTGATTCAGACAATCACTGGGAGAACCGTTGATCCAGACAATCACTAGGGAGAATTGATGATTCAGACAATCACTAGGGAGAATTGATGATTCAGACAATCACTAGAGAGTATCGTTGATTCAGTCAATAATCATGAGAATTGTTGATTCCGACAATCACTAGAGAGAATCGTTGATTTAGACAATCACTGTTGAGAATTGTTTATTCAGACATATTACCTGGAGAACTAATGATTGAGACAATTACTAGGAGGAGTCGTTGATTCAGACAATCACTAGGGAGAATTGTTGATTCAGGCAATCAGCGGGAGAACTGTTGATTGAGACAATCACTATGGGGAGTCGTTGATTTAGACAATCACTAGGGAGAATTATTGATTCAGGCAATCACCGGGAGAATCGTTGATTCAAACAAGCATTAGGGAGAATTGTTGATTCAGACAGAATTATTGATTTAGATAATCACTACGGAGAATCGTTGAATTATATAATCACTAGGGAGAACCGTTTATTTAGAAAATGAAAAAAGAAAATTGTTGATCCAGACAATAACTAGGGAGAATTGCTGATTCAGCAAATCAGCGGGAGAACTGTTGATTGAGACAATCGCTAGGGGGAGAGTTGATTGAGACAATCTCTAGGGAGAACTGTTGATTTAGGTAATCACCGGGAGAATTGTTGATTCAGGCAATGACCAGAAGCACCGTTGATTCAGACAATCACTAGGAATAATTGGTGATTCAGACAATCACTAAGGAGAATCATAGATTTAGATAATCACTAGGGAGAATCGTTGATTTGATAATTACTAGGGAGAATCGTCGATTCAGACAATCACTAGGGAGAATCCTTTATTTATGAAATCACAAGAGAAAATCGTTGATGCAGACAATCACTAGGGAGAATCGTTTATTTAGGAAATCACAAGAGAAAATTATTGATTCAGACAATAACTATGGAGAATCGTTTATTTAGTAAATCACAAGAGAAAATCGTTGATTCAGACAATCACTAGGGAGAATCGTTTATTTAGAAAATCAAAGGAGAAAATCGTTGATGCAGACAATTACTAGGGAGAATCGTTTATTTAGAAAATCGCAGGAGAAAATTATTGATTCAGACAATAACTTTTGAGAATCGTTTATTTAGTAAATCACAAGAGAAAATCGTTGATTCAGACAATCACTAGTGAGAATCGGTTGCAGAGGAGATGAGAGATGACTACATAATTTACTTATCGGCTTTAATATGTATAATCTCGTCCCAGGACCAGCAAGGAACAGTTCTGGGCCAAGTTAAACTGTTTTAGGAAGCATTTTTTACAGGTTATATGATGAACTGTTGAAATTATTAGTCTTCAGTAGCGATTGTGCATTCGAATCCTTTTATCTCAAGAATCTTGAAAAAAAAGGATACGAGATTCTAAAAAAAAAAAAAAAGAAAACGAATCTTGGCGTTTTTTCTTGAAATTCCAATCGTGACTATAAAATTGTTTTAACTTGGATAAAAGAGTAGTTTTAACTTTGGAGAGATTAGTTTTAACTTTGGAGAGATTAATTTTAACATTGGAGAGATGAGTTTAACTTTAGGAGATAGTTTTAACATTGAAGAGATTAGTTTTACCATGGGGGAGATTAGTTGTAACTTTGGAGAGATTAGTTTTAACATTGGAGAGATTAGTTGTAACTTTGGAGAGATTAGTTTTAACATTGGAGAGATTAGTTGTAACTTTGGAGAGATTAGGATACTAAAGCAAACTAATGAGAAAAATAATAAAAAGATTGTAGAGTTGACAGAGACAGTTGATAGCTTAAAGACTAAGAACAAAGGCTTGAAGAAAGAAGTAGACAAAATAGAAACTGATATAATGGAGGCGGAGGAATATATTGGACAACTGACGCATGATAAACTACAGCTACAAGAGAAATTTTCAAAGATGACAGACACAGAAGATGTTAGACAGAAAGTAAAGGTCCATTCGGAGAGACAAAATTCGGTGAGAACCAGGAAAATTCAATCAAGATTAGACATTAATTCGGTTGTCTTGTGGCCTACCGATTCAGACCGACCACGTTATATGCACCCACTATACCCAGACCAGTGCACAGTGGATTATGATAGTGACAATGGAACAGAGATCCGTAGAGAGTATTGGAGGACAACGATAGAAGACGGTAAGGTGAGGAAAGCGGAAGGCTCGCAAGGTTATACGACAGGACAGAAATCCTCCAAGAAATGTACAGCAAAGACAAAGAAGAAAAAGGATAGACAAGTTGCTACAGTTTGTGTCAGTAAAGATAACGATTTAAAGGACGATATTAATTCAGGAGTAGTCTTTTGGCCACTCGGAACCCCAGAAAGGACCAAAATAATAGAAGAAAGAAAAAGACAAGATGATGAACGTGTAAAAACAGACATGTTTTTTGCTCGCAGACTAGGAAGAATGAGTGAGTTCCTGGAGCATGCCAGCAAGAGTAAGGGTAAACATCCCATGGAGATGAGATAATACAGTGAGATGTAATGACTCACTAATTAGAAGAATAAATCATTTTAATATTAATAATATACACTATGTACACAGGATTTGATTTATAGATATGGAGAAGTAGTGTCAAGAGAATATAGAAGACAAGAGACCTGAGGAAATAGAGAGATTACCTCAGATGAACTAGGAGTTAAAAGAGTTACCAATGTTGAACATAGGGTAACTAGCTGCGAGTTGATCAGAGGTTTTGAACTTACGAAGTTGGATGATAATCCAAAGAAACAACTGACCAATATGTGACAAAACTGTAAACTGACAAAATTGTATGATTAGGATGCTGGAATATCTTCATAAATACGCGGCGAATTGCCTCAGAAATATTCCTAAATTAATGAACATTAATTTAATAATTGCATCCAGAACTATAGATCACGTGTACCAGGCGAATAAATCAATAAACTTGATTATCATTATTGTAAAGAAAGACTCTGTCATGATCTTACATATTACCTGTTGTTACCTCAATGCTGTGTCAGTAAAGATATAATTACCAACAGCTAAGTGATTGTATGCAACACTAACACGAGTGTCCCATGCCATATCGACAGATATTTTTTAACTTCCGATAAAATCTCAATTTTTATCGTCGAAAATTTTGACTTTTTAGAGGGGGTGGATTATTTTTCCTATAAGTTGTTCCCAGGCATCAGCCATTACTTGCTCAGTGGTTAGTGAACTGGACTACAAAGGACAAGGGGTAGGGTTCGATCCCAACCGACGGCTTCCGGGTTCACCCAGCCTTTAATGGGTACCGGATATTTTTCTGGGAAAGTGGGAACGGGCGTAATACCGACCATATTACCCAACAAATCATGTGCCGAAGGTCTGTAAAAATGTATGATCACTAACACCATATTCCCTATACGCCACTTGGCGTGACGGGGGTGCTGCTTTTTTATCAGCCATTACTAGCTTACTGTTTGTCAATTGCCAAGAGTACACAAATGCGCAGAATGTACACGGTCCCTCCTTTTTTTCGACGTTATCAGAGAGGACTAGACGTCGAATCTCATTACCCAGAGACCAGGGGAGGGTAAAGTCACGAAGAAACCACGGATTAGATTTTTGTATAATCCTAACAGCCAGTCGTTGGATTCGAACTCGGGAATCTTCTTGTTCAGAAATCGATAACTTACCTCTAGACCATCAGGTCACACCCCCCCCCCCCCACCTCTCTCTTCCTCTGCACACTAACCTGCTTTCAATACGTCATCTAAGGGAATCTTCTGGAACTTTCTAGTAATCAGACTGTGTGTGCTACGCTATGTCGAACATTATATAAACTAAGTATCGATAGATCTGGAACTTTCTAGTAATCAGACTGTGTGTGCTACGCTATCTCGAACATTATATAAACTAAGTATCGATAGATCTGGAACTTTCTAATAATCAGACTGTGTGTGCTACGCTATGTCGAACATTATATAAACTAAGTATCGATAGATCTGGAACTTTCTAGTAATCAGACTGTTTGTGCTACGCTATGTCGAACATTATATAAACTAAGTATCGATAGATCTGGAACTTTCTAGTAATCAGACTGTTTGTGCTACGCTATCTCGAACATTATATAAACTAAGTATCGATAGATCTGGAACTTTCTAGTAATCAGACTGTTTGTGCTACGCTATCTCGAACATTATATAAACTAAGTATCGATAGATCTGGAACTTTCTAGTAATCAGACTGTTTGTGCTACGCTATCTCGAACATTATATAAACTATGTAAGGAAAGTCAGTTAGTCAAGTCACTGAAACTAGATTACGAATTAAAACTGGTAGATGTCTCTTTCAAAGGACGTAGTTCAAGAACATCGACAGCCACGATAAAATTACACAGAAGACGATGATTTTAACAAATCAATTATCAGAGCTGCAACCTTTGATAGGTATTACACTTTCAAGATATCATCATCATCATCAAATACGATGCATGCTCACGTAGGTGAACATGTCTCTTCACAACTTTCGATCTCGACATTTATTTATCATTTCCGTTGTTGACCTTCTGCCAAGCCATTATTTTAAGCTGTCTGGTATCAACACAACATAAAAGTAAATAAAATCAGTTATATGCTGTAGAATGTGTGTGTGTGTGTGTGCGGCGTGCGTGCGTGCGTGCGTGTGTGTGTGTGTGTGTGTGTGTGTGTGTGTGTGTAACAGCTGTGTGCTACAGCAACCATCCCTTGGGCTCGTGATAAGTTTTGTAGACCTTGAGCGTGAGCCTGACAGATAATTTGTTGTGCACTCTTTACGTACCTGTTTGCTATACAACTACATCCTTACATAACTGGTGGGCCTCCTATTACACCGTGACCACCAAGAGAAGGTGAAGTATCAGCGATGATTCACTATCCTCAACGCCAACTGTTAGCTATGGGTCGGTAAGTACTGTCACCTTATTCACTTTACAAAATTTGCTAGCCCCTAGTAGTGTATAAAAATCTATCTTGACGCTGTAGAAATTCTTCTACAAAGGCAGCTACTTTTAAGTTTTCTGTCCTAACTGGTATGACCAGCGTCCGCTGCAATCATTCCCAGTTTCTGACATCATGCGTCCTGCTTCTTCCTGGTTTCCGTCACTCTCGTGTACTTGGTATCACGCCCTTCATACTGATCTCTGTTTTATCATGCCGTTGACGTTTCCAAAATATTCCCTTTTACCAATTTGTAATTAGTTTTCTGTGTTTTTCAAATAATTATATGAATACAGTACGACCAGTTAATGTTTTTGTACTCGGAATGTTTGTGTAAAAAAAAAAATACGTAATTATCAGTTGCACGTGTTCGTGATAAGTGATTGTTAAAGTATCTTGTTTCTATTTCATTGCTAGCACTTTGTACATTGTATCGCAATTTGCAAAGAGGTAAGTAGTATACAATGTTGTATTTGGCTAGTATTGTGGCGCTAAATTAACAAAGATATATAGGGCGGCGCGCGGCGTAAATTTCGCGCGAAATGTACACGAGAGACAAGGGGAGTTAACCATGACCGCGCGTGTCCGGATGTTGACCTCTAGTCTCGGTGACTCCGGAAGTGCCCTGTTTATGTCTGGTGTGTGCTGACTTTGGAGCGCTTGGTGTACTTGAGCGAAAGTGATAGGTTAGTAGATTATACATGACCTCGGGTGGATCGCGTGTTGGCGGGGGTTCCCTCGGGGATTATCTCGAGTGTTTTCGGACAGCGTGCTATCGGATCGGGGATTAGTTCGATTCGGTGTGACGCTATCGCGCCAGGTAGACGTTAGAAAATATTTATAGCTATGTAGTTGGGTGTCTGCTTAACGTTGTACCATAAATGAAGCATAAGGGTGAAACAGTTAGAGATTGCTGGGTAGTCTAAACTGGTAGTGTAAATATGTTCCTCGGTGTTAGTGGTTCGCTATCTCTCTCTCTCTTTCTCTCTTTCTCTCTCTCTCTCTTTCTCTCTCTCTCTCTCTCTCTCTCTCTCTCTCTCTCTCTCTCTCTCTCTCTCTCTACTATTCCAGCCTAGATTTCCCTCCATTGAAACACTTACTCATTCTCGCCATTTATCCCTATCATCGCACCTTCCTTCTCTCTCTCTCTCTCTCTCTCTCGCTTTCTCCCCTAGCCTCTCTTAGACTTCTAACCTATCACTCCACCCTCCGCCTCTCCCTTTAGCTCCCCCGCCCTCCCTCATATTTTTAGCGTCCCTCCTATTGTAACACTTGATTATTCTCACCATTAATACATAGCATCTCGCCTTCTTTCTCATAGGCTTCTCTCGCTCTCTCTCTCTCTCTCTCTTTCTCTCTCTTTCTCTCTCTCGCTCTTCTAACCCCTACTAGACTTCTCTCCTACCATTCCACCTTTCTTCCTCTCTCTCTCTCTCTCTCTCTCTCTCTCTCTCTTTACCTCACCTAGCGTTCCGCCTTCATTCGTATTTTTACCTTACCACCAGTGTAACACATTAATAACATTGAATATCAATTACAAAAAGACTTGAAATATCTACTTTTTAAAGAACCAATAAGATAAACATATGAAAAACGAAGGAATAATACACTCGACAAGGCTTAACAGACGTACTTTATACACATCACCATTAATACAACTGAAATTCCTTTAATGATAACCTATCACATCGTTATGAGCTAAGAGTAAAACAGAAAAAAAAAATTCAACTTACACCGTAAAATATTCCACTTCAACACAGACCGCTAGACTGAACAGTACTATGAAAATAAACGTCCGTGAATCAAGCGCGCTTATAACACGAAGTCTCACATCCGACTAGTTTAAATATAAGCTGGTAAATAAAATTTAGACGATACTATTCCACCCTCGACTAATATCTAGGTTAACCAATCAGAGAAGAAGATTTCTATCGGACACCCATCAACGAAATGACTGACCTCTGGATTAACTAATCAGAGAAGAGGATTACTGTTATCGTGATAACTGACCTCATTTTCAACTTGAAGTGCTGTCGAGTCTGATGCATGGGTTACTTTAAATCGATTCGGCCCCTGATACAATCCACCTAGCAGGTCAATGGTGAGGGAAATAATACAAGTGGCGGGTTACTTGAACGCGTTTTGACCTCTGCTGCAATACCAGGAGTTCCATGACAGTTATAAATAGTTGGATACAACAAGCAGGAAGTTATATTAAGGACAGAAATCTAGCAGGCAATGGCAGAAACCTAAGAGGCAAGGACAGAAAACTAGGGGGGTCGTGGTTCGGTAAGTCCGTGGTTCGTTAAGTCCGTGGTTCGTGGGGTTGTGGTTCGTGGTTCGTTAGTTGATGGTTCGTTAAGTCCATGGTTCGTAGGGGTTGTGGTTCGCGGTTCGTGAGTTGATGGTTCGTTAAGTTCGTGGTTTGTTAAGTTCGTTGTTCGTGAGTTTGCGGTTCGTTAGTTGATGATTCGTTAAGTCCGTGGTTCGTGGGGTTGTGGTTCGTGGTTCGTTAGTTGATGGTTCGTTAAGTCCATGGTTCGTAGGGGTTGTGGTTCGCGGTTCGTGAGTTGAGGGTTCGTTAAGTCCGTGGTTCGTGGGGTTGTGGTTTGTGGTTCGTTAGTTGATGGTTCGTTAAGTCCGTGGTTCGTGGGGTTGTGGTTCGTGGTTCGTTAGCTGATGGTTCGTTAAGTCCATGGTTCGTAGGGGTTGTGGTTCGCGGTTCGTGAGTTGAGGGTTCGGTAAGTCCGTGGTTCGTGGTTTGTTAAGTTCGTTGTTCGTGAGTTTGTGGTTTATTAAGTTTGTAGTTTGTTAAGTGCGTGGTTCGAGAGGTCGTGGGCAAGGGCAGAAACCTAAGAGGCAAGGGCAGAAACCTAGGAGGCAAGGTCAGAAACATAGGAGGCAAGGGCAGAAACCTAGGAGGCAAGGGCAGAAACCTAAGAGGCAAAGACAGAAACCTAGGAGGCAAGGTCAGAAACCTAGGAGGCAAGGGCAGAAACCTAGGAAGCAAAGGCTGAAAAACACTCGTACTGACTAAGGCTTCCAAGGTGTATTTGACTGTCGCCCTATTTTTGTCTGTATAACCTAATATATCACTTTCATTTAATCTATCGATAAACGTTTCAAAGTCATTTCTGTTGTTAACTAACAAGGGTTTGTCTAACCCTGTCACGTTATTTGAGCTTGTGTGTGAAAGTAACGCAGCCCCTGTGTCTCTCTATGTCTTAAAACTAGATGATGACTATAATTTTAGGTTACACAAATAACACGTGGATACTAAAAAAACTAACTTTTCGAAAATAGGTTACTAAAGTAACATACTATAACATTAAAGATCTAAGATAACACTTACTTTTATGTGTTTGAAGGTACGAGACACATCCATCGGCAACAACTGTAAGCGTATGTCTGATTACAAGCTTCTCAGATATATACACTTGAAACCCTAGAGGTATTACTAAAAATAGAACTGACCTCTGAGGCAATACCGGATGTGTTACTAAAAAGATTTTGACGTATGATGGCAATTTTATGAGTTTACCCCCTTATCATTTTTTTTTAGGGTTACGCCCATGGAATCGATAAAAAGCGTTAATTTAGCACGCAGGCTTACCTAAAACTTTATTTTAGACATCCCCACACCAAAAATTTACTTAAAAATCACTTTTGAAATTGTTACCCCCTTACCATTTTTTAGGGTTACGCCCATGGAATTGATAAAAAATTGAAATATAACCTCAAGGCATACTTCAAACTTTATTTTAGACATCCCCATAACAAAGATTTACATTAAAAACCACTTTTAGGATTTTACCCCCTTACCATTTTTTAGGGTTACGCCACTGAAATCGATAAAAATCGTAAATTTAGCACGTAGACTTACCTAAAACTTTATTTTAGACATCCCCACACCAAAAATTAACTTAAAAATCACTTTTGAAAATGTAACCCCCTTACCATTTTTTAGGGTTACGCCCCTGAAATCGATAAAAATCGTAAATTTAGCACGTAGACTTACCTAAAACTTTATTTTAGACATCCCCACACCAAAAATTTACTTAAAAATCACTTTTGAAATTGTTACCCCCCTGACCATTTTTAGGGTTACACCCATGGAATCGATAAAAATCGTAATTTTAGCACGTAGGCTTACCTAAAACTTTATTTTAGACATCCCCACACCAAAAATTAACTTAAAAATCACTTTTGAAATTGTAACCCCCCTTACCATTTTTGAGGGTTACGCCCCTGAAATCGATAAAAATCGTAATTTTAGCACATAGGCTTACTTAAAACTTTATTTTAGACATCCCCACACCAAAAATTAACTTAAAAATCACTTTTGAAATTGTAACCCCCCCCCCCTACCATTTTTGAGGGTTACGCCCCTGAAATCGATAAAAAGTCGTAAATTTAGCACGTAGGCTTACCTAAAACTTTATTTTAGACATCCCCACACCAAAAATTAACTTAAAAATCACTTTTGAAATTGTAACCCCCCTTACCATTTTTGAGGGTTACGCCCCTGAAATCGATAAAAAATTGAAACATAACCTCAAGGCATACCCCAAACATAATATTTGACACCCCTACATATCAAATACAACATTGTATACTACTGAGGTAGCAATACCTGCATCGTTTTGATTGGCCTATCCGATTCGGTTGGCAGATTAATTTTTTCATTACTTTTTTTTAACATAATGGGTTATCTACTTGGTTACAAGTGGCAGAATACAGAGAAAGAGAGATCGCGGTCGACAAAGAGAGAAGATACCAGATAACTGGTGGCTCGTGTCGTGGCTCGGTAAAAACATTCATCAACAGACTTGATACTATGAACTGAGGACAGAATCTTTGTGGAAGGGCATGATCGCTTACACAGCCGATATGGCACATGATGGTGATCTGCTTACTGGACCTGTCATCAATTAATTTTTCACCAAATATGAATCTGTTCTAACAGATCAGTTTCAATTATTACCCCATTCTCTCTCTTACCAGAGAGCTCACCGCTGACGTCACCATCACACAACAACAAGGTGTCTATGCTAAAAAAAAAATAATAATAATAATATTACGCGACTGGCAAACATTAGTCTCCTATAGTACATCACCTCTGTGTATTAATGTTAAAAGACAGTGAATACGTGTACAACTATAGGCGGGAGAAACGGAGAGAGAGTGAGAAAGAAAAAGAGAGAGTATAAAAAGGAGGGTGGAATTACACATTTACATGTAGGAAGGAGATTGTCCTATATTTCCTAAAGAGAAATAATAGTGCTTGTATATTTTGCATTGAAAATCAATAAATTGTCAATCCTATCAAATTAAGTAGCGCTCACTATTATACATGAGAAGGGAACAGCTGGAACATATTGTAACAACTGGAAAAAATGAGGGACGAAGAGATAGAGGGAAGCAAAGAGAAAAGATACCAGACAGCTTAAGAGAATGGCTTGGCAGAAGGTCAACAACATAAATGATAAATAACTGCCGAGATGGAAAGTTGTGGAGAGACATGATGTCCTACGCCAGCAGGCCCGGTACTTGATGATGATGATTATACCTGTACACAAGAAGATAATTTGTTCTGTGAGAAAGCAATAAATTTATACAGAAATTAAACAAATTATGTTAACATTCACAATAATTAATCAGGGTACACAATTTCTACAAGAGGTAGGGTTCGATTGCAACTGACGGCCTCCGGTTCACCCAGCCTTTAATGGGTACCGGATTTTTTCTGGGAAAGTAAAGCGGCACGGGCGTAATACCGACCACATTATCTCAAAAATCAGGTGCTGAAGGTCTCTAAAATTGATGGTCACTAACACCATATTCCCTATACGCCGCTTGGCGTGACTGAGGTACTTTACTTTTTTTTTTTTTTTTTTTTACTATTTACACAATTTCTATGACCAGAATTATAGACGAAAGTCTACGAAACAAAATCGACATAGTTGCCTAAATGAGGAATCGTGCCACGATGTGTGTGTCGCATTTATTGGCAATGCTTCAAGAATGACAAAATCATCTTGGTGATAGCAAAAACGTGCTGCAAGTGTTTGGCTTCAAGAGATTAAATTGTTTAATATTGCTATAGACAAATATCAGAGATCGACTGTAAAGATAAGATTTAGGTATTCTCCCCTGTCCTTTGATTTTTGTTTGTTTTTTTGGGTTTTTTTTTTTTTTAGAAAAATAGATTTTGTCGGAGACTTGTCAAGTAAACAGTCACGTTAGTACAAACAGTTACATTTGTAATTTCGACTTAATAAACGTAATTGGCCAATATCAATCAAAGTCATTGCTTCTTTATGAGCAACACGATATGTATCGACAGAATGCAGCAGGTGTCATGTTTCTCTTACAATTTTTATATCAAAATTAAAGATGTAGTAAACTATAAAACAATATAAAATGTAGGTATGCTGTAAAGGCAATCAAATATTTAAAAAAACAGCGCAGCAATATTCGAGGAAGAGTTGGTGTCAAAATCAGACGATAAATGTATCAAGAGCAAGGAGATGAGGCCAAGCACGAGCAAATACATCTTCATTCAGCGGTCGAATCATTCTATCAAATATTAGCAAATTCAGTCACGAGAGAGGTTGTTCAATTAAATAGAATCGAGACACACAAATATTACTTTGTGATGTTACTAACAGATCAGGATTGTCTGTTACCGACTGTCTGTCAAGACGCTAAAGACCATACATATTATCCTACAACGCAGGATAGCAACATATCGTGGGGGATTTGACATATTTTTACTGCACTGAAAGTGCGCTACAAAGTAAAAAAAAAAAAAAAAAAGTAAAGTGCTCCGTCACGCCATGTGGCGTAAATTTATTTAATTTAAATTTTACCATAAATTTTACAGACCTTCGGCACATGATTTTTGGGGTAATGTGGTCGGTATTACGTCCGTGCCGCTTTAATTTCCCAGAAAAAGATCCGCTACCCATTAAAGGCTGAGTGAACCGGAAACCGTCGGTTGGGACCGAACCCTACCTCTTGTCCTTTGTTGTCCAGTTCACTAACCACTGAGCTCCTGCAAAGGTAAGCTTTGGTTTATTTCTCTCGTCTCTGCTTTTTAAAAGAAAATTTTTGAAGATTTTGTTGGAGACGTTGAATAAACAGTCAAGTGAGTTCCAGAATGTACACACGTAATCACGACTTAATAAATGTAATCATTAACATTGAAGAATTGTAACAAACTGGGATCTGTAGAAACTAACAATGGAGAATGCTAGCAAGAGATCAAGAGAAGATTAACAATTGTAATAAGCGACATGAAGAACATGTGGCACAATACCAACAAGGCAGTAAAATTTAAATCATTGAGGACATGTATCTTCCAGATAGCAACATATGGCTGTGAATCATTGACAATCTCGCAAACAGCAAGTAAAAAAATCTATTCATTCAAAACAAAATGCTACATAAATGTCCGTAAGATATCTTGGATAATGAATAAAAAGAACAGTGAAAACATTAAAAGACTTCAACATAAAAACACTTTTGAGATTCGATGTCTAGCCCTCTCTGATAACGACAAAATAAAGGATGTCTCGAGTGCATTCTGCGCACGTTAAAGAACCATTGCCCTCGAAAAGAAGAAGTAAAAACACAGAGGCTGCCGGGCAAAATTGATAGGAAAAGAAAAACCCAAAATGTCAAAATTCTCGATGAAAGAACAAATGAAAGTACATCTGTCATCATCAATATTGCCATACCGGTTGGTGTAGGCGATTATGTCCTTCCACAATCTTCTAGCAGTGCTACAGTGCATCGTATCAATTCTGTTGTTGACTGTTTTCCATGACATGACACCAAGCTATTTAGTATTTTCTCTCTTTGTCGTCCGCGATTTCTCTTTCCTTGTATTTTGCCTGTTGTAAAAAAGTATTCCAAGTACATCTGTAGTCGAAGAATATCTGCCAATATGGCGAGTGAAACATGTATATGGGACTGTTGCTGGTGTGTAGTGTAGGAAAGAGCTATATTCATGCACAATTTAGCGTCTCAGTACTTCGCTAAAAATATAAAGCTGCAGTACGCAAACACACACACACAAATGTAGCGAACATTTCAGTTTAAACCAGTCAGAGCTGTTTTTAAACTCTACTCAGTCAACGAAACGTCAACTGTCTTATCTGCTACACTGAATAACGTACAACGAGGAAGTTATGCAATTTCCAACCTCACATTTCTAAAAGTTCTCTAACTTCCAAATTAGCATGTCTAAAAATTCTTCACTTCCTACGTCACATTTTAAAAATCTTAACATCTTCAAATTTTCTCCCGTCCCCTATTTATGGAACATAATAATAGTAGCAATTTTATCCCTTGATATTAATAGTAACATATTCCTTTTATCTTGCGCAATATGCTACTTGTTTCTATATTGTCATCATGATTCTATATCACGCTACTCATTCTTTTTGTTTCTAGATGTTTCGCTTATGTTTTTTAATTGTCTATTCTTTTAAGGCATTAGATATTACCCACATGTTTGTTTTTGATTGAAACTGTCTTCATTATTACAAATGTATTCTTTTACCTTGTGTGTCTAAACGTTTTTTATCTTGCAGTTTTCATCATCATCGTGTGCCTTACCGGTTGGCGTAGGCGATCATGTCCTTCCACAATCTTCTATCCACCAACTACTACTGTTACTACCATTACTACCACTGCTACTGCTACTACTACTACTACTATTGTCCCTACCAATATTACTACTACTACTGTCCCTACCAATATTACTAACTACTGTATTTAAAAGTCAATGTTTATTGTTGTTTGTCTGTCAATTTTTCCGAGTGCTAACACATACTTCTTTGTTCTATTATTCCCTATTATCGCCTCGGAAGTTCCCCATATAATAATATTTATGTATTATTATTTGTACCCACTATGTTTGGAGGCTTGAAGTCAGAAATGGTGATGTTGTTATATAAGGGTCTATGTTTGGAGGCTTGAAGTCAGAATTGGTGATGTTGTTATATAAGGGTCTATGTTTGGAGGCTTGAAGTCAGAACTGGTTGTGTTATATAAAGTTTTATGTTTGGAGGCTTGAAGTCAAAACTGGTGGTGTTGTTATATAAAGGTTTATATTTGGAGGCTTGAAGTCAGAACTGGTGATGTTGTTATATAAAGTTTTATGTTTGGAGGCTTGAAGTCAGAACTGGTGGCGTTGTTATATAAAGGTTTATATTTGGAGGCTTGAAGTCAGAACTGGTGATGTTGTTATATAAAGTTTTATATTTGGAGGCTTGAAGTCAGAACTAAGTTTAATTGATGTGTCAAGAACAAAATCATTGCAGAACATTGTGGGACTCAATCTGCAACGAACTAAAATTTGTGAAAGGAGACTGAAGAAGCTGCAACTGTTGCTCTTGCCACTACTACTACAACTACTGTTATTACTGCTGCTACTACTACAGTTACTGATACCACTAATACTACTGATGCTGCTATTACTGCTACTGCTTTTACTGCTGTTATTCGTACTACTGCTGCTACTATTACTTCTACAACAACAACTGCTGCTGCTACTACTACTGTAACTGCTAATACTACTACTGTTACTACCATTACTACAACCACTTCTGCCTCGGCTACTACAAACACTACAACTGCTACTGTTACTGCTGCAGCTATTACTACTACTACTACTGTTACTACCATTACTACCACTGCTACTGCTACTACTACTACTACTGTTACTGTCATTACTACAACCACTTATGCAGCGGCTACTACTAACACTACAATTACTACTGTTACTACCATTACTACCACTGCTACTACTACTACTACTGTTACTACCATTACTACAACCACTTCTGCCTCGGCTACTACTAACACTACAACTACTACTGTTACTACCATTACTGCTACTGCTACTACTACTACTACTATTATTACCATTACTACAACCACTTCTGCCTCGGCTACTACTAACACTACAACTACTACTGTTACTACCATTACTACCACTGCTACTGCTACTACCACTACTACTACTGTCCCTACCAATATTACTACTACTACTGTCCCTACCAATATTACTACTACAACTACTACTACTACTGTCCCTACCATTATTACTACTACTACAATTACTACTACTGTCCCTACCATTATTACTACTACTACAACTACTACTACTGTCTCTACCAATATTACTACTACAACTACTACTACTACTGTCCCTACCATTATTACTACTACTACAATTACTACTACTGTCCCTACCAATATTACTACTACTACGACTGTAAGTAAAAAAGTAAAGTACCCGCGTAACGCCAAGTGGCGTATAGGGAAATATGGTGTTAGTGACCCTATATTTTACAGACCTTCAGCACATGATTTTTGGGGTAATGTGGTCGGTATTACGCCCGGGCTGCTTTACTTTCCCAGAAAAAAAAACCGGTACCCATTTAAGGCTGGGTGAACCCGGAATGCCGTCGGTTGGGATCGAACCCTACCCCTTGTCCTTTGTAGTCCAGTTCACTAACCACTGAGCTATCGCGGCTCCTACTACTACTGACCCTACCAATATCACTACTGCTGCTACTACTGTTCCTACCAATATTACTACTACTACTACTACTACTACTAATGCTGCTGTTACAACTACTAATACTACATCTACTGCTACTTAAACTAAATTTCAGAGTTTCAATCAATTTAATTGGACAATTATCGTGTCTGATTCCCAGTTGATGCTTCTAATGTTTCACGACCTGTGTTACCGACATGAGGCAGTGATATGTATAGAAAACTTGATAAGACTTGTATGGATCTTCTACAACGGGGATAAAAACTGATAAGCTGCTTCAGCGGTGTCTCTTATTCGGATAATGAGCATGCACAAGTGTGACCTGAAGGCACTCAAATTATTAAATATTATAACTCGACACTGATATGGAAGAAACGCAGTCAACGCTCAAGGCAATAATTTGAAATGTTAGCACTGAATAAGGGGAAATAACACGACATGAATGTATCATTGAATAAAGAGAAATGAGAATATAGAAATGTATCGTAGAATAAAGAGAAATTACAACATATAAATGTATCATAGAATAAAGAGGAATAACAACTTAGGGATGTATCAATGAATAAAGAGAAATCAAACATAAGTATGCATCATTGAATAAAGAGAAATTACAACATAGGAATTTATTATCGAATATAGGAAATGATAACATAGGCATGTAACATTGAATAAAGAGAAATGACACCATCGGAATGTATCCTTGAATAAAGAGAAATTACAACATAGGAATGTAACATTGAATACAGAGAAATTATAACATAGGAATGTAACATTGACTAAAGAGAAATTACAACATAAGAATGTAACAGTGAATAAAGAGAAATTACAACATAGGAATATAACATTGAATACAGAGAAATTATAACATAGGAATGTAACATTGACTAAGGAGAAATTACAACATAAAAATGTAACAGTGAATAAAGAGAAATTACAACATAGGAATGTAACATTGAATACAGAGAAATTATAACATAGGAATGTAACATTGACTAAAGAGAAATTACAACATAAGAATGTAACAGTGAATAAAGAGAAATTACAACATAAGAATGTAACATTGAATACAGAGAAATTATAACATAGGAATGTAACATTGACTAAAATGAAATTACAACATAGGAATGCAACATTGAATACAGAGATATTACAACATAGGAATGCAACATTGACTAAAGAGAAATTACAACATATGAATGTAACATTGACTAAAGAGAAATGACAAACTAGTTGTAGATTGACGATCCCAGATAGAGCTGGTTACTGAAGTCATGATCATCCCTAGCTGACCGGAATGATGTGATGTCAACTCTAACAAGAAGCAAGAAATAAGATTTTATAATAATTGTGAGATGTTGTTTGACCAGCTGTTGTAGTACAGCCTATTGGGTCTAAGTTGTTATTACTTTTATTAAATTCTTGTTCTACTACACTTTGCAGTTACCTATCCCGAGACTTTAATGTTTGAGTTCCATCAATGGATGCAACAATTCCACTCCATCTCTGTTTATCCTTGAGCTCAATAATCGAGACCCGTTCATTCTAAGATGTTAGTATGTTGTCATTCTGGTGTTTGTTTAAGACTGATATTGAGTTTAGGTATGACTTTTAAATAAAGGACTCAGTCTTAAAAGCAAAAAGACAAAAGTAATTGTAACAACAAAGAAAACGTCATCACTGCAGTGCAAAATTAATACAAGTGGAACAATATTAAAATAGGTAAATGAATGTAAATATCTGGGAACATTGGTAACCTCAGATGGTAGATGTACAACAGATGTGAGATGCAGAATGGCTCAGGCAAAAGCAGCTTTCCAAAAAATATGATGAAGATACTGTCGCAATCCAATTTTGACAATAGAAACAAGAAAAAGAGTTATTAAATGTTATGTACAGCCAGTTTTTATGGATGTGAATCATGGACAATAGAGCAACTGACAAGAAAATCACTGGAGGCTGCAAAAATGTGGTTTTACAGAAGAATGTTGAGAATATCATGGACAGCAAAGAAAGGTAATGAAAACATAACAGTAGCAGAAGCGAAAAGAAGAGCAAACGGCCGCACGTTTTACCTCTCCTCGACCCTGAAAGGCAAATGAGGAAGGAAAGAAAATGAAAATCGGTAGACAAAGAACTATAGCATCCACCCATGCAACTAAATACTTCCCATTACTTCATTCATTCTAAACTATATCTTTTGAGGCTGTATTTTCTTGAAAGTTAATTTCTCTTCTGCCTGGTTCCTACTGCCCCATATGCCAGCAAACTCCCGATTATCCTTCTGCTCTGCTCAATTCAGGTGGACAATTACAAATTTCCTGACCCAATATGTCCTCGTCTAGTCATAAGTTCAATCGACTGGGTGTACCTGTTCGTATTTTTGCCTGTGCTAATTGTTCTTGTCTGCAAACTAAACAAACTAAACCATCGGTTCTTGTTCTTATTTAAACTGTTGCACCCAGGTACCATGGTATGACTAAACAATCGGCTCTTGTTCTTATTTAAACTGTTGCACCCAGGTACCATGGTATGACTAAACCATCGGTTCTTGTTCTTATTTAAACTGTTGCACCCAGGTACCATGGTATGACTAAACCATCGGTTCTTGTTCTTATTTCAACTATTGGAACCCAGGTACCGTGGTATGACTAAACCATCGGTTCTTGTTCTTATTTCAACTGTTGCACCCAGGTACCATGGTATGACTAAACCATCGGTTCTTGTCCTTATTTCAACTATTGGAACCCAGGTACCGTGGTATGACTAAACCATCGGTTCTTGTTCTTATTTCAACTATTGGAACCCAGGTACCATGGTATGACTAAACCATCCGTTCTTGTTCTTATTTCAACTATTGGAACCCAGGTACCGTGGTATGACTAAACCATCGGTTCTTGTCCTTATTTCAACTGTTGCACCCAGGTACCATGGTATGATTTTGAAAAATAGTTTCATCATTTTTTTTTTCAATTTCATTTGTAGAAGATTCAAATATCTAACTCTCGTGCCCCTGACAGCTCTAAACGTCGACATATGCTGCTACTGCTATACCGTTTTCTTGATTCTGTCAAATCTATTCTGAGATCTGTTTGTGTCCCCTCATTTTATTGTAATTTATCCAGCTTTCATCTCTTTATACTTTATATTGTAGTCTATTATCCATTGTCGGTTTTTCAGGTCAGTTCAGAGTGAAACGGACATTTCATGGTGAAACGGACAAAATTTCAGGGTGACACGGACAACATTTCAGGGTAACACGGACAACATGTGAGAGTGACACGGACATTTCAGAATGACACGGACACAATTTCATGGTGACACGGACAACATTTCAGGGTGACACGGACACGATTTCAGGGTACACGGACAACATTTCTTGGTGACACGGACAAAATTTCAGGGTGACACGGACAACATTTCTTGGTGACACGGACAAAATTTCAGGGTACACGGACAACATTTCAAGACTAAAGTAATTGTCATGTCTCACAATATCATACCATTATATCTCACCATCTCCTAACAATTCCCCACTACAAATTACCCACCGTCATTTAAAATGTGTTCGTGCCATGTAGAGTCTAATGACTTCAGGCTTTATTACGTGTTTCTAGCCTTTAATAAGTAATATTAAAACATGAGCAATTATAGTGTTTGCTAATGTGTGCATCACTTCTTATTCTCACTCATTTTCTACACAGGCCCAGTGAACAAAAATAGTTGTAAATTGCCTTAAACAGAAGTCCTGTTTCCGACGTAAACATACAACAAATTGTTTCTAAATACAGAGTGCTGATAAATAATGCACAACCTACTTTAGATGTGTATTATACCTACGGATGGTATTAACAGTTATTTGGTTATTTGGTAATGGAAGGCCCCGGTATCACTGCAAAAGAATTAAAATCCATAATTGCTCAACCGCCCGTGCCAGCGGAATCATCCGAATTAATATCTCATCTCCCAAACAAAGAATGGTATTAACAGTTTTTTTTTTAATTCCAGAAAATTGTAATTGCTATGGCAAATGGGAAATATATTATTATTATAATAGCCAGAAAAATGTTTAAAATGTAATTTTATTATATCAATGGATGACGTTGTGCCAAGGTATATATTGTGCTATGTTGCGAGCGATGTAGTATGATGTAACATTTCAACACCATATCACATTGTGGCATGATGATGGCATTACCTGTTCGATCCACGCTTATTCTTCCAGCCCTTGCGGCAGAACATTTTCTTCAGTCCACGATATTGCTATATTTATGACAATTTTCTTCAGTCCACGATATTGCTATATTTATGACAATTTTCTTCAGTCCACGATATTGCTATATTTATGACAATTTTCTTCAGTCCACGATATTGCTATATTTATGACAATTTTATTCAGTCCACGATATTGCTATATTTATGACAATTTTCTTCAGTCCACGATATTGCTATATTTATGACAATCTTCTTCAGTCCACGATATTGCTATATTTATGACAATTTTCTTCAGTCCACGATATTGCTATATTTATGACAATTTTCTTCAGTCCACGATATTGCTATATTTATGACAATTTTCTTCAGTCCACGATATTGCTATATTTATGACAATTTTCTTCAGTCCACGATATTGCTATATTTATGACAATCTTCTTCAGTCCACGATATTGCTATATTTATGACAATTTTCTTCAGTCCACGATATTGCTATATTTATGACAATTTTCTTCAGTCCACGATATTGCTATATTTATGACAATTTTCTCAGTTTGATACAAATTTCAGGTCGTTGATCCAAACTTGCAACATGAAATCTATAGCTTGTTATAGATACAGCTTTCAGTTATGAAGGAAAAAAAATAGCTTAGCCGCTTCATTTTTATTTGTTTTTTCAATACCTTTTAACAGCCCTTCAGGTGAGATAGAAAGTTATAGCTCTCTATCTGTTAGCAGCCTCGATATTTGCAATGTGATGCTATTGTAGAGGTTTCTTCATAATGTTCCCACTCCAGAGCCAGATCTTCCTTAAGTTCTGTCCCCTGCGCTTGTATATGCCTTAATGGGTATCTAAGGTATTCACTCCAGGCAAGAAAACCATTGTATTTGTTGTCTGCAGGAAATTAAAGTTGGTTCATTGATGAAGCTTCCATCAATGGTCTCGTTTCTGGTCACTCTAGCTGTAAACTATTTAGTGGTGACTAGTTTCCATTTCTACTCTGTAAGTAGGCATGTTTGTTGTTGACGGCTCCACTTTCGTGTTGTGGAACGAGCAGCTACCCCAAACTTTGATGTACGAGTACTTCACTGCATCTTATTTTTATTTGCCAATACGTTTAGCCATGTACTCAGTATCGGCGGATATTCAGAAAAGGTAACGAAGGCCACGACTTCTCTAATATTTTATCAGAATGCATAACACAATGACATTCCAGCTCAATGAGTTAAATGTCAATATACGATCAGCCAGCGCATTTCTTAGTATAGCCAATGACAAAGTTTAAACAATTCAGGCCGTTACTATCAAATAGGCTCTAATGTCTGTGGAGGTCTAACCTACAACAACAGCATGATCTGTCGTATATAATGTATAATGTGCATGAATTCTAGGTAGGTCATTCCAGCAATCAGCTCCACGCTGATAAGAGCCACTAATAAAAGGGCCCTCTATTTTTTCTTTATTGAAAAATATAGAAGCAGATCCAATAGGAGGTGACCTTATCTGGAGCCTCATTAAGATCACTGGGGAGCTGCATCTTAATATGTATATATTAATTACTTTTATAATGCAAATAACTAAAATATTTATGATACAATTATAATTATGTTAATTTAGGGCAATAATTGAAGACATTATTTAGCATAGCCCCTTTGATGTAATGTCTCAAATTATCGGATTAATGATCAACTTGAAGTTGAACCTCCCTTCCTGGCCTCCTCAAGTTTCGAACACACCGTCCGTCGCTTGTACTGAATATATTGTTGTCGGATATTGGAAATCTACATGCTTTATATTTTGAAATTTGTTATCGGCTACATATCGTAGATATAAATATATCTGCAGCTATATTTAACGTTGGGTAAAATGTCCCTACTGCAAGGATTTTTTTCCCAGTACTTATTTTCATATTGTTTTCTTTACTTTCTTTATTCATGGGCTGCTTAAATTGTATTCTTTTTCTAATGTGTTTGATTATGTTCAGTTAAATGTATTGTATGTTATATAATGTGTCAGTACTGATTCAGAATTTTAAAATAGAAAGACACAAAGCACACACATGGCAAATGAAATGTAGACACGCTGGTAAGACTGCTTGGCAACGAGTATGTAGTTTAAAAGTTGTGTTGACTAGCGCAGAAAAGTTCTAGTTAAGTATAGTTTGCACTCGCAGAAGTTTCAACACAGATTCAACACTAGATTACAGCTCTCTTTGACCAAACAAAAAAAAATGATAATAGCTCATTAGTTGAGGAAGAATAATCACGACACCCAACAACAACTGGGCTGAAAGACTCATACCTGACTGTCTCTGAAGTGATGCAGTGTTGAAGTGATGCAGTGTTGAAGCGATGCAGTGTTGAAGTGATGCGGTGTTGAAGTGATGCGGTGTTGAAGTGATGCGGTGTTGAAGTGATGCAGTGTTGAAGTGATACGGTGTTGAAATGAAGTGGCGTTTACATTGTTGAAGTAACGCGGTGTTTAAATGATGTGGCGTTGAAGTAACGCGTTGTTTAAGTGATGTGGTGTTGAAGTAACGCGGTGTTTAAATGATGTGGTGTTGAAGTAACGCGTTGTTTAAGTGATGCGATATTGAAGTGATGTGGTGTTGAAGTGATGTGGTGTTGAAGTGATGTGGTGTTGAAGTGATGTGGTGTTGAAGTGATGTGGTGTTGTAGTGATGTGGTGTTTATGTGATGCGATATTGAAGTGATGTTGTGTTGAAGTGATGTGATGTTGAAGTGATGTGGTGTTGAAGTGATGCAGTGTTTATGTGATGCGATATTGAAGTGATGTGGTGTTGAAGTGATGTGGTGTTGAAGTGATGTGGTGTTGCAGTGATGTGGTGTTGAAGTGATGTGGTGCTGAAGTAATGCAGTGTTTATGTGATGCGATATTGAAGTGATGTGGTGTTGAAGTGATGTGGTGTTGAAGTGATGTGGTGTTGCAGTGATGTGGTGTTGAAGTAACGCGTTGTTTAAGTGATGTGGTGTTGAAGTAACGCGGTGTTTAAATGATGTGGTGTTGAAGTAACGCGTTGTTTAAGTGATGTGGTGTTTAAGTGATGTGGTGTTGAAGTGATGTGGTGTTGAAGTAACGCGTTGTTTAAGTGATGTGGTGTTGAAGTGATGTGGTGTTGAAGTGATGTGGTGTTGAAGTAACGCGTTGTATAAGTGATGTGGTGTTGAAGTAACGCGTTGTTTAAGTGATGTGGTGTTGAAGTGATGTGGTGTTGAAGGGATGTGGTGTTGAAGTGATGTGGTGTTGAAGTAACGCGTTGTTTAAGTGATGTGGGGTTGAAGTAACGCGTTGTTTAAGTGATGTGGTGTTGAAGTGATGTGGTGTTGAAATGATGTGGTGTTGAAGTGATGTGGTGTTGAAGTGATGTGGTGTTGAAGTAACACGTTGTTTATGTGATGTGGTGTTGAAGTGATGTGGTGTTGAAGTGATGTGGTGTTGAAGTAATGTGGTGTTTATGTGATGCGATATTGAAGTGATGTGGTGTTGAAGTGATGTGGTGTTGAAGTGATGTGGTGTTGAAGTGATGTGGTGTTGTAGTGATGTGGTGTTTATGTGATGCGATATTGAAGTGATGTGGTGTTGAAGTGATGTGGTGTTGAAGTGATGTGGTGTTGAAGTGATGTGGTGTTGAAGTGATGCAGTGTTTATGTGATGCGATATTGAAGTGGTGTGGTGTTGAAGTGATGTGGTGCTGAAGTAATGCAGTGTTTATGTGATGCGATATTGAAGTGATGTGGTGTTGACATTGTTAACGTAATGCGGTGTTTAAGTGATGAGGTGTTGAAGTGATGTGGTGTTGAAATGATGTGTTGTAATGGTGTGATTTTAAAAGTGATGCAGTGTTGAAGTGATGGGATGTATCATTGTTGAAGTGATGCGGTTTTGAAATATATGGTCCTTTTCGTCTCGTTAGACGGTCTAGTGGAGGCTATTGTGTGTTTTTGTCGAACAGTTTCTCTCGTGGCTAATTCTACCAATGTTTGACAAACACACACGACTACAGATTGAACAAGTCAGGCCCACTGATCCACATGCTTTTCCATCTTTTTCATGAGTCTTTTCTCTTCTAAGTTTTGCCTTAGCAGTCTCAAATGATGTTATACCGTTCCTTAAACATGCTCTCCATGATGTGCGATCACTAGCCAGATGTTCCCAGTCATTTTCACAGATGGAGAAGTCATGCTTGGATGATTTGCAGATATCTCTATGTTGTAGTTTAGGTCTGCCGATTTGTCTTTTTCCGTGTGTTAGTTCGCCTTATGGTATTTGCCTGGGGATGCGTTTTTCTTCCGTTCGCTGGACGTGCCCCTGTCATCTTAGTCTTCGACATCTGAGCATCGACAAGATTGTTCGTGTCTTAGCACGCTGCAGGACAGTAAAGTTTGTTATTATGTTGATGTGATGCCGTGTTGAAATGATGTGGTGTTGAAGTGATGTTCTGTTGAAGTGAAGCTCTGTTGAAGGGATGCGGTATAGAAGTAATGCGGTGTTGAAATGATGTGGTGTTGAAGTTATGCTCCGTTGAAGTGATGCTGTGTTGAAGTGATGAGGTACTGAAGTGATGCTGTGTTGAAGTGATGTTCTGTTGAAGTGATGCTCTGTGAAGTGATGTGATGTTGAAATGTTGTAATGTTGAAATGATCTGGTGTTGAAGTGATGCGGTGTTGAAGTGATGTGTTTTGAACTGATGTGTTTTGAACTGATGCGGTATTGAAGTGTTGTGGTGTTGAAGTGATGCTCTCTTGAAGTGATGCGGTATTGAAGTGTTGCGGTATTGAAGTGTTGTGGCGTTGAAGTGATGCTCTCTTGAAGTGATGCGATATTTAAGTGTTGTGGTGTTGAAGTGATGCTCTCTTGAAGCGATACAGTATTGAAGTGAATATGTTAGACCGAAAGGCACAGATACAACCGTTTGTTGTGAGTCAACAGTGCATCATTTAGCGTCCCTAAAGGCGGGCGGACAATAAATGGGAATGGTCTAAGGACCATTGCTACAGATGAGATTAAATTGGTTGAAAAATAAATTGTAGAATGCATTAACAGCGAGTAACAACGGTGGTCCCTTTCACCTATTGTGGTCTGGCATGTTGAAATTTAATACTCCACTTATCTACACACATCGTCACGGGATATCCCTAAACACAGTGTGTCCGTGAGTGTTTTCTCTGTCCCCTCTCTCCATTTGTCCCAGTTGTAGATCAATAATAAAATAATTTGTTTGCCAAAAGTTGATCCAGCATGTCCGTCCAGAATATCTAAACGGTGCACAGCAGTATATCAGTGATGCTTTAGCTAGTATGTTCATTTCAGAAATATAGCATATATTATTTTTTTTACAGCAGATAAAGTTTATTTGAAGGGTCATTAGCAATAGATTTGAAGGGAAAGTTTGAGCAATATTTATGGCTACCAATTCATATTTATCAGCTAAAGGCTTCTAATATTTGCCCATAAGCACTGATGTTCTGACACCATCATTTTCGCTTATTACGCCAGAAATTAAAATTTTCTTGTGTGATCTCATAAAATGAAATCACTTCCATTAAATATTATTTTAATAATAAGAGAAATGTAACAAGGCTGAATGTATTTTTAATAATAAGAGAAATGTAACAGGGCTGAAGGTATTTTCACCTTGAACTCTACACAATGTCTAGGATCAGAGCTAAATTACCACCTTGGAATAAAGCAAACACTAAAGTTACTATAACAAACAGCGAGAACACTCAAAACCCACATGTTAGTATCAAGATGGACAGACAAAGAGTTCAATAATATAGTTATCTTGAACATGCTTAGCGACTGATGGAAGAGACGAGACACAAATAATTAAAGGAATGAGAATGGCAAAAATAATCTTAAAACATGAAATATATATTCACGTAAAAAGTAAATAAGGCCAAAACTAAATCTTAGAAAAATAAAGTCCTATATTTAAGCAGCATTCCTGTATTGTGCAGAAACATTTACAAGAAATAAGAAAATACGCAATAAAGCTGAAGCTCTTGAAGTGTGGATTTTCTAGAAGAATGTGAAGACTTGGGTGGACAAACGAAAACAAATAATGAAATTCTGAAACGGTTGAAAATGAAGAAAGAACGATTAGCACAAGTAATACAAGAGAAGTGATTTCTTTAGGCATATAACAATTACTGAATTTATTTATTTGTTTATGTCTCTTTACGACTGATGACTGCTCCTTTCTAGTATACACTCGACCCTTAACAGAAAGTTGTGGGTGAGTTCTAAGGGAAGACTTGCTGTTCTCGTAGAAGTTAGCAATTATACAACATAATTCAATAACACTTTTACTATCTTAGAGTCCAGTAGCGTAATGGTTATGCTTCTAGTTTAATGATTAAATTCAGTGAACTGTGTCTCTTTAACAGTCCCAGTAACAGTAGACACAATAACCTGCTAAAAGTCATGGAAAAATACCTGGTCAACGAAGCAGACTAAACTGGATTGCCAACAAGAGATGAACAGAAGAACTTAAGACATCGTGCAACATCAAGGTAAAATGGCGCTCTACAGTTGCCAACCTTTCATGCGGAGGGGTCATCGCATCAAGATGCACAGAGATGCGAAGCTGCTGTAAAGCTGATGACAATAATGATAATTTTAAAAAAAAGAGAAAAAAGTGGTATGGTAACAGCTTTATGTAGGTGAGAAACAAAAGAAAAGTCGAACGACGTTTGATCAAGTTGGCCTTCAGCTAGAACAATAAAAAAGAACACAAATATATATATATATATATATATATATATATATATCTTCTTCTTCTGCGATCATGGCTCATTCAGAGTAGGATTCCGGACTTTCTTATGAAGTTTCCTATGAAGCTGTATGTAGGAGGCCCGTAAACCGTTGTCGTGTTGAGCAACATTATGCTCTTATTATGCAACAAACATTAAACCCAAATATATATATATATATATATATAAAGTTGTGTTTGTCATGATTATTCGTTATTTTTTTAAAGTTCCATGGACAGCTAAAAAGACCAAATGAGAAAGTTCTCAAAGAGGCCAACACAAAAAGGGAGCTCTTAAAAAAACATCAGAAAGAAGCAATCAACATTTTTCGGGCACATCATGAGAAGAGGAAAGTTGGAATACTTGGTTACAACTGGTAAAATAAAAGAAAAGAATGATCGCGGACGACAAAGAGAGAAAATACTGGATAGCTTGGTGTCATGGCATGGAAAACAGTCAACAACAGAACTCATACGATGCATTGTGGATAGAAGATTGTGGAAGGACATGATCGCCAACGCCAACCGGTACGGCACATGATGATGATGATGATATATATATATATATAAGGATATACACAGAAATCTAACTACATGGCGATAATATAATATAAGATAATAATATAGAAAGATTATTTGTATTTTTATTTTTTATTTATTGTTCCAACTGAAGGCCTACTTGACCGAAACGTCGTTCGACTTTTGTTTTGTTTCTCACCAACGTAAAGCCATACCACTTTTTTCTCCCTTTCACGCGAAAACAGCAAAAGATGTAGCAGCTGTTGTGATCAGCGTAACAAGATATGCAGAGCTTAGGATGCCGCCGAATAGTGCCGGTAGCACCGCGATACACAAGGGATGGATGGTTCCTGGGAGGAATTGATCGTCTACGTCACAGCACACGACAGCAGATGATGAGATTAAATGCCAGACGCTTTCTTCTAGAATGTTTTTAGTCGTTTCCGCTGTTTAATTCCATATATGCGACATTTATGTAGTTTAATTTGTCAATGGACAATTTAGTCTTTACTCTTGAGCTTTCAGCAGAAAAATGGAACAAAGAACAATCTGAATACACATGAATATTGTATATGTTAATGTATAAGTAATATTATTTTGTAGGAAGGAAGGACATAAGAAAGGAAGGAAGGATAGAGGGAGGGAGGGAGGAAGGAAGGAAGGGAGGAAGGAAGGGATGAAGGAAGGAAGGGAGGGAGGGAGGGAGGGAGGGAGGAAGGGAGGGAGGGAGGGAGGGAGGGAGGGAGGGAGGGAGGGAGGGAGGGAGGGAGGGAGGGAGGAAGGAAAACTTAATCAATCAATCAAAGCCCTTTAGACCCCTTTATTGGACCATAGGTTACGAACAAAGTCTCTCCATCCATTACTATTCTTCGACATTTTCTTTACGTCTCTCCAGTTTAAGCTAATGGAGTGTTTTCATGACTTTCTTCTCCATATATTTATGGCTTTTTCTTTACCTGTGGGTTGCACGATAGTGACTGTTTTGCTATGCTCACACCAGGTTTTCCTTTTATCAAGTTCATCTCCATTTTCTATTTATTAATTGGTTCCTCGACTGTCTATTGTCTTTTATCTTTCCCATGTATGTTCATGTCTGGCCTTGTCAGATCATCTGATATTCACAATTGTCCTCAAACAATTTACAAGTGCTTGTAGTTTTTGCTTATTTGTATAATTCAATATCCATGTTTCTGAGCCATATAAGAGAACTCTTACAATTATAGTTTGTTCGAAGGCCCCGGTATCACTGCAAACGAATGAAAATCCATAATTGCTCAACCGTTCGTGCCAGTGGAAACATCCGCATTAACATTTCATCCAATATCTAAAGAAATGCTGCTGCATTTCCTCATCATAGCAAACACAGCACACGTCAAAAGACATATGGCGTATCAGCACCGAAAGTGAACACTGCTGAACTGTCCTTCGTCATACGATTCATCGTTAACTGTTACATTTGTATTAAATAGTATTATCTTAGATAAACAAAAGTAAATAAAATATTTATAATATAAAAAAGTAAAATGCCCCCGTCACGCCAACGGTGTTAGTGACCATACATTTTACAGACCTTCGGCACATGATTTTTGGGGTAATGTGGTCGGTATTACGCCCGTGCCGCTTTACTTCCCCAGAAAAAAAATCCGGTACCCATTTAAGGCTGGTGAACCCAGAAGCCGTCGGTTGGGATCGAACCCTACCTCTTGTCCTTTGTAGTCCAGTTCACTAACCACTGAGCTATCGCGGCTCCCATTTCTAACATACAATAGTCCATATTAGATTAAAAGCTAACATATAAGACACATTAGTGTGTATAAGTGATAGTCTGCAATCACAAGATGAAGGATTAGGAGCGTTATTAAAATCATAAGACATACAAATAATGTTAATGTTAGCTTTTCATTAAAAATGAGTATTTTTCTTCAAAATTTGAAATTTTCATTTTTTGGGTGATGCGAGGACGTGTTAAACAGAAGGTTCGGATGTTACCGAGGTAGGGCTCAACAGTAATGATACACATTGAAAAATGAGTCAAATTCCGTTATTCGAACAAAATTCAATCTACGAATATGTTCGACATGCGGGTTGCACGATTAGGGAACACTTTTTTTTCCTTCAAAGAAAAAATGTAATGTATATTAATCAGTTACAGACCGCAGGTGATGTATTTCATCAGCTACAATAATACACTTGAAACTTCCAATTCTATTTTTGGCCAAGGTTTGTATGCTGTCAATGAGAAACATGTCTATGGTTTTAAAGTAAATTCTTTTAATGGTGTGACTATAGTACAACAAACATAAGTTAGAAAAGTAAGTAAAAACGTTATTAGACGCCAAGAATTTTTAAAATTTTAATTCTGGAACCGCGTGAGCTTTGAGATAAACCAAATACTGTTCTAACTCCGAGGCGATGTAGAAAACCCACTCCAGTTTTAACTAGAAAATGTACGCATTCATAGTTGTACGAATAGAGAGGCACGAGAACCGGGGTTCCACTCTTACTCTTCCTATACTTTTGCAATTATTATTCCAATCAATTTGAGAGTTTTTCAATTTTGAAAAATAAGCTAATGATAAAGTTGACTTTGGTCACCTAATTGTTCAGTTAACAGAAACAGAATGAGAACGTTGACTTTGGTCAACTAATTGTTCAGTTAACAGAAACAGAATGAGAGCACAGATTTTGATTACATACATGTCCGGTTAAATGACGTTAAATTATAATATTGATTTCCTTCCTTGATTGTTCAGTTAAAAGGAACGAAAAAAGAATGCTGATTTTGTAATCACATAATTATTGGGATAATAAAAACAAAAGACAAGATATCAATGGGAGCCGCGATAGCTCAGTGGTTAGTGAACTAGACTACAAAGGACAAGGGGTAGGGTTCGATTCCAACCGACGGCTTCCGGGTTCACCCAACCGTAAATGGGTACCGGATTTTTTTTCTGGGAAAGTAAAGCGGGACGGCATGATATCGACCACATTACCCCACAAATCATGTGCTGAAGGTCTGTAAAATGTATGGTCACTAACACCATATTCCCTATACGCCACTTGGCGTGAAGGGGGCTCTTTACTCTCTTTATTTTTAAAAGATATTAATGTGCAGCACAGATCTAGGTGATCCGTTTAAAAGTAAGACGTTGATCTCTGGACATAAAGTTCCTGAGTTTGAATCCCACCACAGGCAGTGAGTTTTTATTTATTTTAAACCCGTGGTTTTCTCGTGGATTTACACTCTCTGTTCTGTTTTTGAAGTGAGATCAGATGTCTAACCCTCTCGGATAGTGACGAAACATAGGAATATCTGTATACACTCGAGCACGGTAAAGAACTCTGGTTCAACTTTAGTTCATTCAGAAGGTGACCACGCTCTGGACTACAGGGAAGTGTGACCTCTTTTTCTATTTCCCTTCTTGAGTGTCTAGTATATTATCACCATGTAGTTAAATGTGTGTACATATCCTTTTATATATTTTTGTGTTGTTTGTTGTTCCAGCTGAACGCTTACTTGGCCGAAACGTCGACTTTTGTTTTATTCATTACTATGTAAAGCTGTTACCATACCAATTTTTTTTAAATTGTTATTACCATCAACTTTACAGCAGCTTCGCATCTCTATGTATCTTGGTGCATGTTGATGCCTTTACTCCGTTAAAGAGCTCTAGACCGTTTAGATTTGAAAATAAAAAGTCTAAAATGGCCGCGCTGTGACTAGATTGTTAAGCAAAATATCTACCCATGCTAAAGACGGATGTATCGTGTCATCTTTAGGTTGCATGTCCTTTGTTGAATGATGCATTCACCACAGCCAGTCTGACAGAATCTCTATCTCCAGCCAGATGTCCCACTTCTTCTGTTGTCATGTTCAAGGTCTCTTTGATGTTTTGAAACCACCGTCTTCTTGGTCTGCCCCGGATGCGTCGCCCACAAACCATGCCTTCAAAATTATTGTTCTTTCCAGCCCGCTGTCATGTTTTTGACGTGGCCACTAGTATTTTAATTTCGTCTGTAGAATTGTGTTTTGTGATGGTCGTTAGTCTCAAACACACCGATTTTTGCGTAAGTTAGCGACACAGCGCAACTACACCTACTTACCATGTGAATGCTAAGAAGAAGAATAATGTGTAGCAGAAAAGAAGATTTCTGTAGAAACAGCTAATATTTCGCGCAGATAAAAAGAAGAAGAATGTGTAGCAGAAAAGAAGGAGGATAAGTTAACAGCTCAGATCCTCAAGGCAATTGATAGCCATAATCTAATACATCTCCAAAAAATGTTCAACATCATTTGGAAAACAGAGAAGACGCCACATAAATGGAAAAAAGGAATCATTGTTAAGATCCCAAAAAAGGGAAATCTTAGAGATTGTAACAACTGGAGAGCCGTGACACTTTTGTCAGTTACCTCAAAGTTATTCTGCAAAATCATCCTAAATAGAATAAAGGATTCAATAGATACAATAATGTTTGAAGAACAGGCTGGGTTTAGAAAAGGGAGAAGCTGCCTTAACCACATTTTCACTCTACGACTTATATTAGAGGAACACATTGGAAAGCAAAAACCTTTTGTACTTAACTTCATCAACTTCAAAAAAGCATTTGATAGTATTCATAGAGATTCTTTGTGGAAAATTCTGAAGCAATATGGCTTACCATCAAAAATCATAAATATTATCAAAGACATGTATGATGGTTACACATGTGCAGTTCGAACAGAGGAAGGACTGAGCGAATGTTTCCCAATAGAAACGTGTTAAACAAGGATGTATTTTATCGCCCTTGTTATTTGGAATTGTTCTGGACTTCATAATGAAGAAATGCGGCACTGGTAATAAAGGCATCGAATGGATACAAGGAGACCATTTGGAGGACATTGACTTTGCTGATGACATAGTTCTCATCAGCAGTCAGATAAAAACGATGCAGGAAAACACAAATGAACTATCATCAATAGCCAGCAAAATTGGGCTTGAGATCAATAATGAAAAGACTAAAGTCATGAAAAGTTTAATTCCAACAAGTGACAAAATATACACGGAAAAAAAAACCAGTAGAAGAGATCGATCACTTTATCTATCTTGGAAGTCACATTGATCGAGAAGGGGATACAAGTAAAGAAATTAGAATCAGAATGGCTAAAGCAGCAATGTCTTTCAGAAGCCTTGAAAAGTTGTGGAAATCAAAACTAATCAGCACAAACACAAAACTTAGACTATTCAAATCAAATGTACTATCAACCCTTACATATGCGTGTGAAAGCTGGAAAACAACTAGAGATATAGAAACAAAGTTGAACGCATTGGAAAATAAATGTATAAGGAAAATATTTGGTATAGCGTGGAACAAATTCAAAACAAACGAAGAAATTAGAGAAATCGCCAAACAACCACTAATATCTTCAGTAATAAAGAAAAGACGATGGTCATATGTTGGACATGTGACGAGAAGAGATAATAACCGAATAGCAAAGCAAGCCCTCATATGGGAAACAACAGGTAAGAGAAAAAGAGGAAAACCTAGGGAGACACTGAGAAGAACATTGATGCGAGAGACAAGAGCAGCAGGATTCGGCTCCCTCAATGAGATAGAGCTGCTTGCACAGAACAGAGACAAATGGCAAGATTTTATAAAATATCTTTAAAAGAATTGAAAACTGCTAGAACAAAATTTCAGATATGAGAAGGTGTAATTTTGTCTACGCCCTATGGGCCGGCTACGGCTCGAAAGGTCAATAGAAAAGAAGATTTCTGTAGAAACAGATATTTCTCGCAGATAAGAAGAATAAAGAGTACTTCATGTGCCGCATCCTTTAGATTGGGTCAATTTTCTTGTTGACACTCGACATTGTTTAGGTAAAGTTAGTATCATTGTTTAGGTAAAGTTAGTATCATTGTTTAGGTAAGATTAGTATCATTGTTTAGGTAAAGTTAGTATCATTGTTTATGTAAAGTTAGTATCATTGTTTAGGTAAGATTAGTATCATTGTTTATGTAAAGTTAGTATCGTTGTTTAGGTAAAGTTAGTATCATTGTTTAGGTAAAGTTAGTATCATTGTTTATTTAAAGTTAGTATCATTGTTTATTTAAAGTTAGTATCATTGTTTAGGTAAAGTTAGTATCATTGTTTAGGTAAAATTAGTATCATTGTTTAGGTAAAATTAGTATCATTGCTTAGGTAAAGTTAGTGTCATTGTTTAGGTAAGATTAGTATCATTGTTTAGGTAAAGTTAGTGTCATTGTTTAGGTAAAATTAGTATCATTGTTTAGGTAAAGTCAGTATCATTGTTTAGGTAAAGTTATTATCGTGCCAGTGCTGTCTTTATCACGGTAGTTTGTCACTGCTAGTTACTTGCCAGTTGTTTTTATCATTTTATTACAAGCATTAGCTGATAAATACAATTAAGACAAGACAAATGAAATTTTTGGGGCATGTTAAAAGACACAACAGCCTACTAAAAGTAATATTGGAAAGAAAAATACAAGGTAAAAGAGGCAGAGGAAGACCAGGACTAACATGGACGAGTAACATCAAAAGATGGTCAAGTCAATCTATGACAGCCTACCATCAAAGCAAGAAACAGAGTTGAATGGCGATCCGTGGTAGCCAACCTTCGTTGCGGAGAAGGCACACGATGATGATAAGCTGATAAAATACCGTTCATGCATAAATATTGACATTAGTGAAAAAATGTTACGTTTTGTTTTGGAGGTTACAATTGGTTTGAATACAGGCTGGATTACTAGACATTGAAGCCTATATATTACTAATATAAAGGCTTCAATGTCTACGGAGGTCAAACCTACTACAACCGTACAACATCTATAGACCGTGCTATGTGTCTGATAATTAAGTAGGCTATTTCATCAATCTTTTCTCTGGTTGCCATGACAACATTGGTTCAATTAATAAGAAGGTGTGTTTATCTTTATCGTTACATGTATAGAATCTTAGAAACAAAAATGAAGCCACAAATAAAAAAAAATAAAATAACTACCCCTCCTTAAATCACCGCTCTGCGTCTCGATATTTTATTTTTAATTAACAAAGCTGTAAGAGATATTAATTAACAAAGCTGTAAGATGTATTAATTAACAAAGCTGTAAGAGATATTAATTAACAGCAAAACTGTGTGTGTTTTTTTTCAGAATTTTACAAAGCAAATAGCTAAGATGTTATGTAATTATAATTACCATAATTTATGGGAAAAAAATTGAAGGGATTATTTTACGAGATGTCAATTGCTGTCGCCGTTATGTCGCAAATTATCTGTTAAAGTTCGGAAGCAAACAGTGAGAGATGGTTTCAGGTGATGTTTTTTTATTGAATGTTCCCTTCCACGACGAAATGACGCTGAGAGAAGAATTATTTTGCAACAAAGTAGACCTACTCCAAAAATGCTCACTTCTTCAAAAGGAGAAAGGGTAGAAGGAGAACAATTTCGCGTTTGAGTCACGTCAGAATTTTTTTGAGAAACTCAGAGTCAAGAGCGTCTCTCCGCGCTAACTATCAATTTAAAAGGGGATCTATAGAGAACTTCAAAGTTAGTCCACGTGACAAGATAATGTTATTGACAGATCTACAAAGAAAACAAGATCGACGACTAAATTTACAAGGAATAGCCTAATGTAAGCATACGAGTAACCTAATGTAAGTATATGAGTAACCTAATGTAAGTATATGAGTATTTGACGCGTTGCACTTGTTTCAGATTTGTTCTGTTTATTCGTGATATAGTGATTCGATAAGTTGTATTAGGTGTATTGGAAAGCTCATATCTTTCATGATGTTCCACAGTTTCTGATGTTCGCAGTCAATGGCTTTGCTGTAATCTATGAAGCATGTATGCAGTTCTATATTGTGTTCCCTAAACTTCTCAATGATGTTTCTCATGTTAAAGATGTTGTCCCGGGTTCCTCTACTATGTCTGAAACCAGCTTGAACTAGATGAAGTTCTTGTTCTAACTTTCTTCCTATCCTATTCATGATGATCCACAAGAGTATTTTGCTGGCATGGCTAATTAGAGCATTAGTTCTATAGTTCAAACACATCTTCAGGTTTCCTGTCTTTGGAATAGAGACGTACGCTGATCTTTTCCAGACTTTTGGCCAGTCTGCATTTTTTCACATACAGAGCGTTGTAACTAGGAACACTGGCCTCCCCTCCAGCTTAGATGAATTCAGCTGGAATATCGTCACTTCCTGGTGGCTTACCCCTTTTCATATTTCTTTTATTGTGGAAATAGCTTCATGTACCATAGGCTTTTGTTCTTTTTCTTCACTTTATATTAATATAGTTTAGTGTTTATATTAATATATATCAGTGTTTATATTATTATATTTCAGTGTTTATATTAATATATTTCAGTGTTTATATTAATATATTTCAGTGTTTATAGTAATATATGTCAGTGTTTATATTAATATATTTCAGTGTTTATATTAATATATTCCGGTGTTTCTTGTAATATATTTATTTGAGTGTTTTGAAGTATCATCCTACATATTTTATGATGTAGGTTTAGTATCAGGCCGAGCCATTCTTGTTTCCCCAAGGAAATCTCTCTTATGCCAATTTGTAGAGGCTGGGTGAATAAACACTAAAGACATGTTTAAAGGGAATAAAATTGTTTACAAATGAGAACTGAAACAGAACCATCTGATGAGAAGACAGAAAGCTACAGTAATGCGTGTCTATAGTGGCTTCATGTGCTATTTTAGTGTGCTCTAACACACAAGATTCAGTCTGCGCAGTAGTTAGGGTGGGGTGGGGGGAGGTGTGTATGTTGATATAGATGTGTCGCAGTACTTCCAGGATTAACTAGATACAACCTAACCTGCAGAACCTGCGGACAAAAACTACTGCAACAGCCACAACCCCGTCCTGGGCTAAAGCCACTCTAAAGAGCTTACAGCTCGCCTTGAACTCGTGGCGTCAGACTAATACAATCAAACAAGACTAATTAACTTCACGCTAACAACGATCACTATTATAGGTACATTCGATACATTATTGCAGAATTAACTTCACATTAACAACAGTCACCATTACTGGTACATTAGATACATTATTGCAGAATTAACTTCACATTAACAACAGTCACCATTACTGGTACATTAGATACATTATTGCAGAATTAACTTCACATTAACAACAGTCACCATTACTCGTACATTAGGTACATTATTGCAGAATTAATTTCACATTAACAACAGTCACCATTACTGGTACATTAAATACATTATTGCAGAATTAACTTCACATTAACAACAGTCACCATTCTATCTATCTATTATCCTTTCGAGCCGAAGACGGCACATAGGTCAGAACCACAATCTCAAAAACAGAAACCTTGCGTGCCAAAATAGCATATATTGCAGAGATCACTGCTTCTATGGCGCTGTTTCCATAACAATACTTTTTACAATAACAGCTTGTCAAGCCATCGATCAAACTCCTTAGTCGCCTCTTACGACATGCTTGGAAGGTCACAGTGTCACTATTCTTTACTCATAATGAGGCCCTGGTAACACGCAGTCACCATTACTGGTCCATTAAATACATTTTTGCAGAATCAACTTCACATTAACAACGATCATTATTACTAGTACATAAGATACATGATTGCAGAATTAACTTCACATTAACAAATGTTATCATTACTACAAATACATACACCCTCTGTATTCAAAATAACTTCAGTTTGTAAGAGCAACTTAGGTCAATCAAAGGCAGAACGCCACAACACGAGAAATATTTCTGCAGCAAGTTTTTCTCAGTAGAACAAAGGACATTGTTATGTTTTTGTTGCGTAAATCTTGCTCTTTTATATGGAAATGAAACATGGACAATTAAGGAATCCGAAGGAAACAAAATTGGCGCAAAATAAATATGTATTTCGACCAAATATATTGAGAGAGAAAAATGGAACATCTAATAATCTAATGAAGACGTCTTGAATAAAGTATGTGCATAAAGAACTTTAGATGCTCATTAGAGAAATGAGTCTACATTCGTTTTAGTCATAAAATAGGAAAAATAAAACTCTAAAATGTCATGACTTGAAAAACAGAGAAATGGAGATCGAAAGGAGAACAGCAACAGAAAGTACAAGAGTTTAACAAGAAAAAATGAAATCAGCGGAAGAACTAATAAATACCAGGGTTAAGAAAAACACGATCGTTTTACAAATAGATATGGCACTGGATGATGTTGTCATCACTTGTGTTTTTTTTTTCCACAAAATGAATGCACGAACAACAACAGCTGGTTCTTTGAACACAATCACTTGATGTAGCAAGATTGGTTCATAGCGCTGTCATGAATACATTTGATCATTTGGAGTACTTCTGATATATGTATTCGGTGTGTGCGCGCGTGTGTGTGTTTGCTGTGTGTATGTATGTGTGGATTTGTGTATGTATGTGTGGATTTGTGTATGTGTGCGCATGACTATGTATTATGTATGTATGTATGTGTGTATATATGAATGTGTGTTTGTGTATATGCATATATGTACATGTGTGTATGTGCGTATGTATGTATGTATGTATGTATTAAATGTATGTACGTATGCGTTAACATGTATGTTTGTAATTATACGTGTGCGTATGTATGTGTGTATTCAATGTATGTACGTATGCGTTAACATGTATGCTCGTAATTATACGTTTATGTCTGTGTATGTTTTAGGCATACATGCATATATATATATGTGTGTATGTCTGTATGTAAGTAGACACTTCACTTTTCATAAGACGGTAAGAACACCAAGGTTTTTAATACATCTTCTAATCAAAAGATTACTTTAATAAATTTGTTAGTGTTGATCAGAGAACCCGCTATAGCTCAGTGGTTAGTGAACTGGAGCCGCTATAGCTCAGTGGTTAGTGAACTGGAGCCGCTATAGCTTAGTGGTTAGTGAACTGGACTAAGGGACACAAGGCCCGGTTCGATCCTAATCGTCGACTCGTAACTTCTCCTAGCCTTATATCCAAGAAGGTACCTGAATTCTCTGGGAAAGCAGATGGACTACATCATCCATAAAATGTGGCGTTGGTCACACGAATACTATAACCATTTCCCCCATACGAGTACTGTATATAAAACCATTTCCCCCATACGAGTACTGTATATAAAACCATTTCCCCCATACGAGTACTGTATATAAAACCATTTCCCCCATACGAGTACTGTATATAAAACCATTTCCCCCATACGAGTACTGTATATAAAACCGTTTCCCCCATACGAGTACTGTATATAAAACCATTTCCCCCATACAAGTGCTGTATATAAAACCATTTCCCCCATACGAGTACTGTATATAAAAACATTTCCCCCATACGAGTACTGTATATAAAAACATTTCCCCCATACGAGTACTGTATATAAAAACATTTCCCCCATACAAGTGCTGTATATAAAACCATTTCCCCCATACGAGTACTGTATATAAAACCATTTCCCCCATACGAGTACTGTATATAAAACCATTTCCCCCATACGAGTACTGTATATAAAAACATTTCCCCCATACGAGTACTGTATATAAAAACATTTCCCCCATACAAGTACTGTATATAAAACCATTTCCCCCATACGAGTACTGTATATAAAAACATTTCCCCCATACAAGTGCTGTATATAAAACCATTTCCCTAATTCGATTACTAAAACCACTTCCCCCATACAAGTACTATAAATATAACAATTTATCCAATACGAATACTATTTTTTTTTTAAAAAGCTAGTTTCCCCCATATGAATACTATAAATAAAAACTGCAGGAACCAGATATTATGTTCAGCCTATGAACGACTTAACTAAAAACGTGTTTCAGTGAATGAACTATATCGACTAAAAACCTATTTCAACCTATGAACAATATCAACTACAAACCTATTTCAACCTATGAACAATACAAACTTAAAACCTATTTCAGCCTATTAACAATACAAACTTAAAACCTATTTCAGGCTATTAACAATATCAACTAAATCCTATTTCAGTGTATGAACGATATCAACTAAACACATACATCTACCTATGAACAATATCAACAAAAAACATATTTCAACCTATGAACAATATCAACTAAAAAACCTATTTCAACCTATGAACAATACAAACTTAAACCCTATTTCAGGCTATTAACAATATCAACTAAAAACCTATTTCAGTGTATGAACAATATCAACTAAAAAACCTATTTCAACCTATGAACAATATCAACTAAAAACAGATTTCAACCTTTGAACAATATCAACTAAAAACAGATTTCTACCTATGAACAATATCAACTAAAAACAGATTTCAACCTATGAACGATATCAACTAAAAACCTATTTCTACCTATGAAGAATATCAACTAAAAACAGATTTCAACCTATGAACGATATCAACTAAAAACCTATTTCTACCTATGAAGAATATCAACTAAAAACAGATTTCTACCTATGAACAATATCAACTAATAACCTATTACAACCTATGAACAATATCAACTAAAAACAGATTTCAACCTATGAACAATATCAACTAAAAACAGATTTCTACCTAAGAACAATATCAACTAAAAACTATTTCAACCTATGAACAATACCAACTTAAAACCTATTTATACCTATGAACAATATAAACTAAAAAACCTATTTCAACCTATGAACAATACCAACTTAAAACCTATTTCAGCCTATTAACAATATCAATTAAAAACGTATTTCAGTGTATGAACAATATCAACTAAAAACCTATTTCGCCCTATGAACAATATCAACTAAAAACCTATTTCGCCCTATGAACAATATCAACTACAAACCTATTTCTACCTATGAACAATATCAACTAAAAATCTATCCTATTTCAACCTATAAACAATATCAACTACAAACCTATTTCAACCTATGAACAATATCAACTACAAACCTATTTCAATCTATGAACAATATCAACTAAAAACAGATTTCAACCTATGAACAATATCAACTAAAAACCTATTTCAACCTATGAACAATATCAACTAAAAACCTATTTCGCCCTATGAACAATATTAACTACAAACCTATTTCTACCTATGAACAATATCAACTAAAAACCTATCCTATTTCAACCTATAAACAATATCAACTACAAACCTATTTCAACCTATAAACAATATCAACTACAAACCTATTTCAACCTTCTTTTTTTTTAATATCAGAATGAAACAATCATTTCTTGGCTGCCGTGTAATGTAGTTGGGGGTAGCTGGTTGGGACGACAAGGAATATAGGACAAAGAAAGGATGGGGTGGGGGTGGGAGTCAGACAAGATGCCAGACAATTTAAGTGAAAACTTTTATAGCATTTGAGCAACAGAAAAGGTGATGATTTTAGAGATATTAAAGTTCTTAGAACAGGATAATTAAATTGATGATGATGGTTGATGAACAACAACAACGGTGACGATGATGATGATAATGAAACACTAGAACAAACACACATGAGAGAATTGTTCAACAAATAAAAAATCTATCGAAGTAATTTTTTTTTCATAGAATTTTGTTTAAACTAACGTAGTAATGGTTAACAAACAAATGAAAAGACGATTAGAGGCCACAGAGATGGGATTTCTCAGAAGGATGTTGAAAGTTCCCTGGACAGCTAAAAAGACCAATTAAGAAGTTCTCAAAGAGGCCAACACAAAAAGGCAGCTCCTAAAAATATATCAGAAAGATACAATCTACATTTTTCTGGCACATCATGAGAAGAGGAAAGTTGGAATACTTGGTTACAACGTGCAAAATAAAATGAAAGAGCGGACAAAGAGAGAAAATACTGGATAGCTTGGTGTCATGACATGGAAAACAGTCAACTACATAACTGATACGATGCACTGTAGATAGAAGATTGTGGAAGGACATGATCGCCTATGCCAACCGGTATGGTATATGATGATGATGATGATGCCAGTTAGTGACAAAAGCTTTGGTTCGATCCACATCAGGCTTCTGAATTCACACAGTCTTAAATGGGTACCTGGTGTTCACCTAAATATGTGCCGATGGTTTTAAAAAAGTTATAAAGCCAATCGCAAATCCGCATCAACAATGAAGAATTTGAAATTGTAACAAACTATGAATATCTCAGCTCTCCGCACTGAAGGTTGGCTACCATGGAGCGCCATTCTGATCTGCATCTTGCTTTGATAGTGCAGGTTCTCATAAGCTGACTTGTCCATCTTTTGATGTTACTCGTCCATGTTAGTCTTGGTCTGCCTCTGCATCTTTTACCTTGTATTTTTCCTTTCAACATTACTTTTAGTAGGCTGCTGTGTTTTTTAATAAGCCTAAAAAATCTCACTTGTTTTGTTTGAATTGTGTTTAGTAGTTCTCTTTTCATTGTTAGTTGTTTTAAGAATTCGTGTGTTTCCTTTTCTTTCCATCCAATTCTACCTATTATTCTAAAAATCCACATTTCAAAGGCTTCAATTTTCTGTTCTGTTTTCTTTGTCCAATGTCCATATTTCTGCACCATAGAGGAATATTGAGAAAATATAACATTTTTCTATTCTTAATTTCAGCCTGGTGTTATTTGTTTTGATGTTAGTATATTTTGAATGTCATTAAAATTACTTTTGCCATTTCTTTTTTTTTCTTTATTTCAGTTTTACGTTTCCAATCACTGGTTATAGTATGTCCAAGGTAGTTGTAGCTCTGAACTGTCTCCAGATCTATTCCTTCTACTGTGATATTCTCATGTAGGTTTTAATATTATCTTTGTTTATTATCACAGTTTTAGTCTTTTTGATATTAATATTTAATCCATATTTTTTTGCTTGTCATGTTTATTTCATTAAGTAGTTGTTGTAAACCTTTAGAATTTTATGCTGGTAATACAGCTTTATCATTTATTATGTTATTTATTGAGTATCTTTCCTTTAGTGTATAGGCCTGGCATCTCTGTGATGTTTTATACAATTTGAGCAGTTTATAGATTGAGCAAGCTTGGTGATAGGATGCATCCCTGTCTTACTCCTCTTTTTATATCAATAAGTGTAGAGTTCTCTGTTATATTTTATTTTTGCTCTTTGCTCCCAGTATAAATTACATAGTCGTATGTCCGTGTCATCTGCATGTATTTCTTTAGGTAGTCTATAAAAAACACCATTATGCAGAGAGAATTAAAATACTATGACCATGTCAAAAGACACAGCGGGCTGGAAAGAACAATAATGAAATGCATGGTTCCTAAGCGACTCATCAGGGGCAGATCAAGAAGAATGTGATTTCAAGACATCAAAGAGGCCTCGAACATGACAATAGATCTGGCGAAAGACAGACCATCATTCACACGTGCTGTGATGAATGCAACGTTATGTGGGAGATCTGGCTAGAGACAGAGATTCTTACAGACAAGCTGTGGTGAATGCAACGTTCTGTGGGAGATCTGGCTAGAGACAGAGATTCTTACAGACAAGCTGTGATGAATGCAACGTTCTGTGGGAGATCTGGCTAGAGACAGAGATTCTTACAGACAAGCTGTGATGAATGCAACGTTCTGTGGGAGATCTGGCTAGAGACAGAGATTCTTACAGACAAGCTGTGATGAATGCAACGTTATGTGGGAGATCTGGCCAGAGACAGAGATTCTTACAGACAAGCTGTGATGAATGCAACGTTCTGTGGGAGATCTGGCAGAGACAGAGATTCTTACAGACAAGCTGTGATGAATGCAACGTTCTGTGGGAGATCTGGCTAGAGACAGAGATTCTTTCAGACAAGCTGTGGTGAATGCAACGTTCTGTGGGAGATCTGGCTAGAGACAGAGATTCTTTCAGACAAGCTGTGGTGAATGCAACGTTATGTGGGAGATCTGGCTAGAGAAAGAGATTCTTTCAGACAAGCTGTGGTGAATGCAACGTTCTGTGGGAGATCTGGCTAGAGACAGAGATTCTTTCAGACAAGCTGTGGTGAATGCAACGTTCTGTGGGAGCTCTGGCTAGAGACATAGATTCTTACAGACAAGCTGTGGTGAATGCAACGTTATGTGGGAGATCTGGCCAGAGACAGAGATTCTTACAGACAAGCTGTGATGAATGCAACGTTCTGTGGGAGATCTGGCTAGAGACAGAGATTCTTACAGACAAGCTGTGATGAATGCAACGTTCTGTGGGAGATCTGGCTAGAGACAGAGATTCTTACAGACAAGCTGTGATGAATGCAACGTTCTGTGGGAGATCTGGCTAGAGACAGAGATTCTTACAGACAAGCTGTGATGAATGCAACGTTATGTGGGAGATCTGGCTAGAGACAGAGATTCTTACAGACAAGCTGTGATGAATGCAACGTTCTGTGGGAGATCTGGCCAGAGACAGAGATTCTTACAGACAAGCTGTGATGAATGCAACGTTCTGTGGGAGATCTGGCTAGAGACAGAGATTCTTTCAGACAAGCTGTGGTGAATGCAACGTTCTGTGGGAGATCTGGCTAGAGACAGAGATTCTTTCAGACAAGCTGTGGTGAATGCAACGTTATGTGGGAGATCTGGCTAGAGAAAGAGATTCTTTCAGACAAGCTGTGGTGAATGCAACGTTCTGTGGGAGATCTGGCTAGAGACAGAGATTCTTTCAGACAAGCTGTGGTGAATGCAACGTTCTGTGGGAGCTCTGGCTAGAGACATAGATTCTTTCAGACAAGCTGTGGTGAATGCAACGTTATGCGGGAGATCTGGCCAGAGACAGAGATTCTTTCAGACAAGCTGTGGTGAATGCAACGTTCTGTGGGAGATCTGGCTAGAGACAGAGATTCTTTCAGACAAGCTGTGGTGAATGCAACGTTCTGTGGGAGCTCTGGCTAGAGACATAGATTCTTTCAGACGGACCGTGATAATGCAACGTTATGCGGGAGATCTGGCTAGAGACAGAGATTCTTTCAGACAAGCTGTGGTGAATGCAACGTTCTGTGGGAGATCTGGCTAGAGACAGAGATTCTTTCAGACAAGCTGTGGTGAATGCAACGATATGCGGGAGATCTGACTAGAGATAGAGATTCTTTCAGACGGACCGTGATGAATGCAACGTTATGTGGGAGATCTGACTAGAGACAGAGATTCTTTCAGACAAGCTGTGGTGAATGCAACGTTATGTGGGAGATCTGACTAGAGACAGAGATTCTTTCAGACGGACCGTGATGAATGCAACGTTATGTGGGAGATCTGGCTAGAGACAGAGATTCTTTCAGACGGATCGTGATGAATGCAACGTTATGTGGGAGATCTGACTAGAGACAGAGATTCTTTCAGACGGACCGTGATAATGCAACGTTATGCGGGAGATCTGACTAGAGACAGAGATTCTTTCAGACGGACCGTGATGAATGCAACGTTATGTGGGATATCTGACTAGAGACAGAGATTCTTTCAGACGTACCGTGATAATGCAACGTTCTGCAAAGGACATGCGACCTGATGACGATGGTAATAAATATGGACATTAACACAATATTTGTGTGTAAGCCACGGGGTTCCTTACTTCCTGAAACAAATATTTGTATTTACTCGGGTTTTAATCTTTAGTTTGGACTGGCGTCACTGCAGCTGGGGCATTCCCATATCCGCTCTACCGCCCATTCCAAAATAATTGTGTCTTGTTTAACTTGCTCTATGGTAACTGTACCGATGCTTTTATTTTGTTTCTAAATTATCTTAATTTTCCTGACTATTAATTGCAAATTACATGATCGATAAATCGCTTTGTATTTTAACAATCCCTTAAAAGCCTCTTCAGGTTGAGACTTAAAAATAACAAATATTTAGTCTAGTTCATATAACATTCTTCATATAATGATTGTGTTTAAAAATAACTTACAATCTTGTACAGATAATATTTTTTTTAATAAGGTTTTGTTCTGACCAAAAAGAAGTTTAATTTTAAAGCGAATGCCTGGTGAATTATTGGACATTAAGTAGATTCTTTTTGCTTGCTTGCTTGCGTTCGCCCTATGACTAAAGTATTCTACAGTATTCGTAGACTATATAATTCCTCTTCGTCATCCGCCCTTAAAAGGACGTTGAGTGGGTGTGTCTGCGTTGTGTTGTGGTTTGTAGTATAACTGTGATATTTGCGCCTTTCGACCCAACACATCCGACTTCAGCACGACATTTTTGAGTACCAGGTTGGCTTCCCTCTTCGATCCCTAATCGCTTGGCCAGACTAGACAGGTTAGTCTGTTACTAGAAGCACCACAGAGAGGTGGAGCAGGGTCTGGATGGTTCTGGTTCACCGATCCTGGCGCAAGCCATCTTCTTTTTTATTTTACTTTAAAAATATTTTATACATGACTTTTTTCGGTAACATGTTTTATTTGTTGTGTATTCCGCTTCGTATATGTATCTATATGTGTGCATATGTGTTTGTGAGTATGCGTGTGTATGTGTGTATGAGTGCGTGTGTGTGTGCGCGTGGGTGTGTGTAGTGTGTATGTGCGAGCGATTGTGTATTTATATGTGCGTGTGGCCGCGTGTGTATGTGTATGAGTGCGCGTGTGTGTGTGTGCGCGCGTGTGTGTGCGCGTGTGTGCGCGTGCGCGTGCGTGCGCGTGCGCGTGTGTGCGCGTGCGCGCGTGCGTGCGTGCGTGTGTGTGTGTGTGTGATATGTATGCGCGTGCATGCAGGATTATGAAATATTTCAATATAAATAGTAAAAACTCGCTGTCCCAAACCAAAAAATAAAACAAACAAACAAAACCGAAAATTCAATTTTTTCTTCAAAAACCTTAAAACTGTTATTTTACACACATCCCTCGTCCTATCATTACATTCATTTGTTCGTTTGCTCGTTTGTAATGTTTCTTCCCGCTCTGTCATCTGGGTGAACAGCTTACCCGTCTCAGCTCAATCCTTACCAGGTCGATTAAATGAGATAGCGCAGAGTTTATTTTCTGATGCTCTCAACTCACATTTTTGCCTTCACAAAAACACCACTTCTCCGTCCACACAACCACATTTCCTTTCCATTCCTGCAACAAAACACGTAAACACATACACGCGCATACAAAACTCGTTTCCAGCCAATGTTGTGTAACTTCATATAGGGCGTTATTTAACAATTGGTCAAACAAACCTTTAATTAATCGTCCTTTCATGTAAGGGATTCACTGGTTGTGTATAATATCTATAAACTTGTTATACATTAAATCATTGTTTTATCATCATCAGCTTCCTTATCCAGTCTACGGCGTTCTCTTTTGAATTATCTTAATTTCTCACATTTTATTTAAGTTGTCTAACTCGGTGTACATGATATTTAAGGAGGCTGTGTTCTCTTGAGCCTGACTCTGTGTACATGATATTTAAGGAGCCTGTGCTCTCTTGAGCCTTGCTGTGTACATGATATTTAAGGAGCCTGTGCTCTCTTGAGCCTGACTCTGTGTACATGATATTTAAGGAGCCTGTGTTCTCTTGAGCCTGACTCGGTGTACATGATATTTAAGGAGTCTGTGTTCTCTTGAGCCTGACTCGGTGTACATGATATTTAAGGAGCCTGTGTTCTCTTGAGCCTGACTTTGTGTACATGATATTTAAGAAGTCTGTGTTCTCTAGAGCCTGACTCTGTGTACATGATATTTAAGGAGTCTGTGTTCTCTTGAGCCTGACTCGGTGTACATGATATTTAAGGAGCCTGTGTTCTCTTGAGCCTGACTCGGTGTATATGATATTTAAGGAGTCTGTGTTCTCTTGAGCCTGACTCGGTGTACATGATATTTAAGGAGCGTGTGCTCTCTTGAGCCTGACTCTGTGTACATGATATTTAAGGAGCCTGTGCTCTCTTGAGACTGACTTTGTGTACATGATATTTAAGGAGGCTGTACATGATATTTAAGGAGGTTGTGTTCTCTTGAGCCTGACTCGGTGTACATGATATTTAAGGAGGCTGTGTTTTCTTGAGCCCGACTCGCTGTACATGATATTTAAGGAGTCTGTGTTTTCTTAAGTCTGACTCGGTGTACATGATATTTAAGGAGCCTGTGTTCTCTTGAGTCTGTCTCGGTGTACATGATATTTAAGGAGCCTGTGTTCTCTTGAGCCTGACTTTGTGTACATGATATTTAAGGAGCCTTTGTTCTCTTGAGCCTGACTCTGTGTACATGATATTTAAAGAGCGTGTGCTCTCTTGAGCCTGACTCTGTGTACATGATATTTAAGGAGCCTGTGCTCTCTTGAGACTGACTTTGTGTACATGATATTTAAGGAGGCTGTGTTTTATTGAGCCTGACTCTGTGTACATGATATTTAAGGAGCCTGTGCTCTCTTGAGCTGACTTAGTGCTTAGAATTCCTTCTTCTTATCGTCCACCCGTTAAGTGGGTGTAAATGCGTTGCGTCGTTAGTTTAAAGCAAAGTCGCGATATAAGTCTTCTGCTTGGGTAGATTTGCTTAGTTTATATGTTGCTTGTGCAGCAGCTATATCTTACCTACTCTTTTCGACTCTAAACTGTCAAGGCACACGCTCGGCAGGCAGAATATTCAAGGAAGACAGTGGTGCATACGTTATGACCACGAGTAGCATGATGATGGAGGTGATGGCAGTGACCAGGTTATTCTTTGAGTCACAAGACTACACCCACGCCTGTATACTAAGTGATTCGATGAGCATGATAAGAAAAGTGGAGGCGGGATCTGTACGTATGCAATGGGTAGTGTCATTGCAGAAGTCAACAATACTTAAGGTCAGCTTTGTCTACGTCCCAGGACATGCGGGAGTACGGGGAAATGAAAGAACGGACAGGTTGGCTAGCTGCGCTATTGTTGAGGACGGTCAACCAATGGATCGGACGGACATCATTAGTGCCCTCCGGGGAGTGGGAAGGGCACAGGACTTCGACAACCATGAGTCCACGTCACTCTTTTGGATGAAAGCGAAGGGAGTTAAGATGGGCACAGCCAGAAAGGAGAAACGTAGTGGACGTGAAAGCAGACTAATCTGCCAACACAGAACTGGAGTCGTCAGTCGCTAGACACGTCGAGACTTGCTGAAGAGGGGATCTGAGCACCTATGGACATGTTCGGAGTGTAATGATGATGACCCGCTAATAACTCAATAACTCAATAACTGTCAAGGGTCCCTAAGAGTGAACACAGAACCTCCTGTTTGTTGCCATTATCTGAGAGCGCTTGTCATCGGATCTTACTACCCAGAGTTAAGGGTAAAAGCGACGAGGAAACTACGGATTCGATTTTTGACAATATCCCTGCCAACTGTTATGGGAATCGAAGATTGGTCCTTCCAGTAATGAGTTCCAGGTCTTAGTTCTAGACCACTCAGTCCCACGTTAGCAATATCTAAGAAGTCTATGTTATCTCGTTCCTGACTCTGTGTTTACAATATCTAAGAAGTCTATGTTATCTCGTTCCTGACTCTGTGCTAACAATATCTAAGAAGTCTATGTTATCTCGTTCCTGACTCTGTGTTTACAATATCTAAGAAGTCTATGTTATCTCGTTCTTGACTCTGCGTTTACAATAACTAAGAAGTCTATGTTATCTCGTTCCTGACTCTGTGTTTACAATATCTAAGAAGTCTATGTTATCTCGTTCCTGACTCTGTGTTTACATTATCTAAGAAGTCTATGTTATATCGTTCCTGACTCTGTGTTTACAATATCTAAGAAGTCTATGTTTTCTCGTGCCTTACTCTGTGTTTACAATATCTAAGAAGTCTATGTTTTCTGGTGCCTTACTCTGTGTTTACAATATCTAAGAAGTCTATATTATCTCGTTCCTGACTCTGTGTTTACAATATCTAAGAAGTCTATGTTTTCTCGTTCCTGACTCTGTGTTTACAATATCTAAGAAGTCTATGTTATCTCGTGCCTGACTCTGTGTTTACAATATCTAAGAAGTCTATGTTTTCTCGTGCCTTACTCTGCGTTTACAATATCTAAGAAGTCTATGTTTTCTCGTGCCTGACTCTGTGTTTACAATATCTAAGAAGCCTATGTTTTCTCGTGCCTTACTCTGTGTTTACAATATCTAAGAAGTCTATGTTTTCTCGTGCCTTACTCTGTGTTTACAATATCTAAGAAGTCTATGTTTTCTCGTTCCTGACTCTGTGTTTTCAATATCTAAGAAGTCTATGTTTTCTCGTGCCTTACTCTGTGTTTACAATATCTAAGAAGTCTATGTTTTCTCGTGCCTTACTCTGTGTTTACAATATCTAAGAAGTCTATGTTTTCTCGTGCCTTACTCTGTGTTTACAATATCTAAGAAGTCTGTGTTTTCTTGAGCACCATACTGGTGGGTTAATAACCACACATTGTTTATGTGTGTTTAAATGCTTTTTATTTCTATTTCTGGAACATCCATACTTGGTGGTGTATATAATATGTACATAGTCTATATTTACCTCAGCCTAACTCAATATGTATAATATGTTTGGAGTCTATATTTACTTCAGCCTGACTCAGTATCTATAATATGTATGGAGCCTATTTTTGACTCAGTATTTATAATATTCAAAGAATGTATATTGAGTCTAACGTAAGTTAGGCCAATCGCTTCCCTATCTTTCCGACACAATACCTTCATTTATTGATATTTCAAGACCATTAAGTCTGATAAAATCAATTTGCGTAAAATGTTGCTGTTAAATTTTGTTCTCTTGCCAATTTTGGTTTATTTTTTAGTTCCCTTAACATATTTTCATTGTTTCCTTTCCTACTCTATAATGTTAGAAATTAAAATTAAAGTATTTTAGAAGTGTCTATTCAATTTAACTAAAATATGGCAATTTCTTTTTTTACTTTTGAACGTTAACATTAGGCAATTACTATTTTATTTATTATATAAAGTTACATAATGCATTTTCCTGTTTAAATCGTAGAGATGGTTTACAGTACTCAAATCACATCTTTCCTGTCTATTCCTATTAAAATCTCCCAGGAAGAAAAACAAACAAGATTGTACAAAAATAGTAAACATCCTGAATTCAACACAAATATAAACAGATATTAGACATAGTGTTAATTTTGTGAAATCCTTACAGTCTCAGATTTAATTTAACCAGGAAAATACAGCAGAGCACACATCATTATTAACGTGTAAACATATAAAGGACAAAGGTATGTTTATTTCACTCGGAAAAATCTACAGACAAACTACATGCAATTATTTATGTTGTCTATGGATTTTCCGAGTGCTGTAAACATAACATTGCTTCTTATTTGTTTGCTTATCTCTCTCCTCGGAAGTTTCCAGTCGTTATATATATATATATATATATATATATATATATATATATATATATATATATATATATATGGATCCATGCATTTACTATTCTTATCTGCACTATAAATATACTTTGAAAGCAAACAACACAAGTAGAGGAAATTAGTGAAGAAAACAATGATAAATATAAGCAATCAGCTTTTATCAATTTAAAAACAGTTGGGAGATCGACCCAATACAAAATAATTAACAAAGGACAAGCTCTGCACTCTGAATGCTTTTATTTTTGGACAAAACGAAAGAATAAATCGTCACAATTTCAAACAACCGGTTTGATGAAAATTCTCATAACATTCCGGCCAAATGAAATTAAAATAAAGAATGACTACATACGTGATACTAAGAAGAAATATAATACAAATTAATAACAGGAAAACGCTGACTTGGTGAAATTATGTGCTGTGGAGATCAGGATGCATTCATTAAGCCTTTGTTTTTGCAGTTGACTTCGAGGGGAGTGAACAGCAAAGAAGTCTGAATTCTGAACTAAGGAAAAGTTGCTGTGTAGTTGAGTTGATTTAATTGATCTAGTAGGGACACCAGGCCGAGTTCCATCCTCATAGATTAAACGTGTTCTATGTTAAAATAAACTGAAAGGTATGCCAGGAGGTATGTGCTGGACGGAGGAGAGGGGTCAAATATGTGTTGGAGGGAGGACAGGGGTTAAGTATTTGTTGAAAGGAGGAGAGGGGTAAAGTATTTGTTGAAAGGAGGAGAGGGGTAAAGTATTTGTTGAAAGGAGGAGAGGGGTAAAGTATTAGTTTGAGGGAGGAGAGGGAAGAAGGGTCAAGTATTAGTTGGAGGGAAGAGAGGGGAGATGGGTCAAGTATTAGTTTGAGGGAGGAGAGGGAAGAAGGGTCAAGTATTAGTTTGAGGGAGGAGAGGGGAGATGGGTCAAGTATTAGTTTGAGGGAGGAGAGGGAAGAAGGATCAAGTATTAGTTGGAGGGAAGAGAGGGGAGATGGGTCAAGTATTAGTTTGAGGGAGGAGAGGGAAGAAGGGTCAAGTATTAGTTTGAGGGAGGAGAGGGAAGAAGGGTCAAGTATTAGTTGGAGGGAAGAGAGGGGAGATGGGTCAAGTATTAGTTTGAGGGAGGAGAGGGAAGAAGGGTCGAGTATTAGTTTGAGGCAGGAGAGGGGAGATGGGTCAAGTATTAGTTTGAGGGAGGAGAGGGAAGAAGGATCAAGTATTAGTTGGAGGGAAGAGAGGGGAGATGGGTCAAATATTAGTTTGAGGGAGGAGAGGGAAGAAGGGTCAAGTATTAGTTTGAGGGAGGAGAGGGGAGATGGGTCAAGTATTAGTTTGAAGGAGGAGAGGGAAGAAGGATCAAGTATTAGTTGGAGGGAAGAGAGGGGAGATGGGTCAAGTATTTGTTTGAGTGAGAAGATGGAAGATGAGTGAAGTATTTGTTGGAGGGAGGAGAGGGGAGATGGGTCAAGTATTTGTTTGAGTGAGAAGATGGAAGATGAGTGAAGTATTTGTTGGAGGGAGGAGAGGGGAGATGGGTCAAGTATTTGTTTGAGTGAGAAGATGGAAGATGAGTGAAGTATTTGTTGGAGGGAGGAGAGGGGAGATGGGTCAAGTATTTGTTGGAGGGAGGAGAGGGAAGAAGGATCAAGTATTAGTTGGAGGGAAGAGAGGGGAGATGGGTCAAGTATTTGTTTGAGTGAGAAGATGGAAGATGAGTGAAGTATTTGTTGGAGGGAGGAGAGGGGAGATGGGTCAAGTATTCGTTTGAGTGAGAAGATGGAAGATGAGTGAAGTATTTGTTGGAGGGAGGAGAGGGGAGATGGGTCAAGTATTTGTTTGAGTGAGAAGATGGAAGATGAGTGAAGTATTTGTTGGAGGGAGGAGAGGGGAGATGGGTCAAGTATTTGTTTGAGTGAGAAGATGGAAGATGAGTGAAGTATTTGTTGGAGGGAGGAGAGGGGAGATGGGTCAAGTATTTGTTGGAGGGAGGAGAGGGAAGATGGGTCAAGTATTTGTTGGAGGGAGGAGAGGGGAGAGAGGGATCAAGTATTTGTTGGAGGGAGGAGAGGGGTCAAGTATTTATTGGAGGGAGGAGAGGGGGTCAAGTATTTGTTGAAGGGAAGAGAGAAGAGAAAGATGAAGCGTTTTTGGAAAGAGGAGAAGGGAGATGGGTCAAATATTTTTTGGAGGGAGGAGAGGGGTGAGGGATCAAGTATTTGTTGGAGGGAAGAGGCTCAGGTATTTGTTGGAAGGGGAGAATGGTCAAGTATTTGGTGAAGGCAGAGGGGAGAAAGGTCATGCAATTGTTGGAAGGAGAATAGGGGAAGGGGGTCAAGTATTTGTTGGAAGGAGAATAAGAGGAGGGGTCAAGTATTTGTTGGAAGGAGAATAAGAGAGGGGGTCAAGTATTTGTTGGTAGGAAAATAAGAGAGGGGGTCAAGTATTTGTTGGAAGAAGAATAAGAGAGGGGGTCAAGTATTTGTTGGAAGGAGAACAAGAGAGGGGGTCAAGTATTTGTTGGAAGGAGAATAAGAGAGGGGGTCAAGTATTTGTTGGAAGGAGAATAGGGGAAGGGGGTCAAGTATTTGTTGGAAGGAGAATAAGAGAGGGGATCAAGTATTTATTGGAAGGAGAATAAGAAAGGAGGTCAAGTACTAGTTGGAAGGAGAATAGGGGAAGGGGGTCAAGTACTTGTTGGTAGGAGAATATGGGATGGGAGTCGAGTATTTGTTGGATGGAGAATAGGGGAAGAGGGTCAAGTATTTGTTTGAAGGAGAATAGGGGAAGGGGGTCAAGTATTTGTTGGTAGGAGAATAAGAGAAGGGGTCAAGTATTTGTTGGTAGGAGAATAAGAGAGGGGGTCAAGTATTTGTTGGAAGGAGAATAGGGGAAGGGGGTCAAGTATTTGTTGGAAGGAGAATAGGAGAGGGGTCAAGTATTTGTTGGAAGGAGAATAGGGAAGGGAGTCAAGTATTTGTTGGAAGGAGAATAGGGGAAGGGGTCAAGTATTTGTTGGAAAGAGAATAGGGGAAGGGGGTCAAGTATTTGTTGGAAGGAGAATAAGAGAGGGGGTCAAGTATTTGTTGGAAGGAGAATAGGGGAAGGGGGTCAAGTATTTGTTGGAAGGAGAATAGGGGAAGGGAGTCAAGTATTTGTTGGAAGGAGAATAAGAGAGGGGGTCAAGTATTTGTTGGAAAGAGAATAAGAGAGGGAGTCAAGTATTTGTTGGAAGGAGAATAAGAGAGGGGGTCAAGTATTTGTTGGAAGGAGAATAGGGGAAGGGGGTCAAGTATTTGTTGGTAGGAGAATAAGAGAGGGGGTCAAGTATTTGTTGGAAGGAGAATAGGGGAAGGGGGTCAAGTATTTGTTGGAAGAAGAATAAGAGAGGGGGTCAAGTATTTGTTGGAAGGAGAATAAGAGAGGGGGTCAAGTATTTGTTGGAGAGGGGGGGGGGGGGAGAAGAGTCAAGTATTTGTTGGAAGAAGAATAGGGGAGGGAGGACAAATATCTATTGCAGGGGGGAAAGGGGTCAAGACAAAAAGCAATGCCTAGTGCTGACCACATTGAACGCTAAACGCCATGTCACAGCTGTCAGATAAATACGGATAGTCATTGGCTACGTGCCATGTTACAGCTGTCAGGAAAATATAGACAGTCATTCGCTACATGCAATGTCACAGCTGTCAAGAAAATATGGACAGTCATTCGCTACATGTAATTATCGAATTGTCAAAGAAAATACGAACAGTCGTTAGCAAATGTAATATTTAACTTGTCAAGAAAGATATCGACAATCAATAGTTATGTGTAATGTTCGAGTTCTCAAGAAAAAGACTCATATTTTTTCGCTGTATGTAATGTTAGAGTGTAACTACTATATGCCACGCTCGAGATGTCAAGAAACATACGGACAGCCATTAAATATATGTCACGGTGGAGATGTTTATGAGCTCACTTTTATCTTTACTTTGTTCTACAACACCCCCCCCCCCCCTTGTTCATTTTGTGATCCGTTAAACATTACATTAAATCATTCAATGAAACTATCTTGATGGCATTATCCCACTTCTTAGGTCTGCCGGGGGAGGGGATCATATATAAAACCGGAAAATAGATGTCGCTAGTCCAGTGCAGTCGGCACTAGTTGTTTGGTCTGAGTTTTCGGGGAGCCGCGACAGCTCAGTGGTTAGTGAACTGGATTACAAAGGACAAGAGGTCGGGTTCGATCCTGACCGACGGCTTCCGGGTTCACCCAGCCTTAAATGGGTATCGGATTTTTTCTCGGAAAGTAAAGTGGCACGGGCGTAATACCGACCACATTACCCCAAAAATCATGTGCTGAAGGTTTGTAAAATTTATGATAAAATTTAAATTAAATAAACTTACACCTTTTGGCGTGACGGGGGTACTTTACTTTTTTTTTTTTTTTTTACTTTGTAGCGCACTTTCAGTGCAGTAAAAATATTTCAAATCCCCCACGATATGTTGATATCCTGCCTTAAATGGGTACCGGATTTTTTTCTGGGAAAGTAAATCCGTACGGGCGTAATACCCACCACATTACCCCAAAAATCATGTGCTGAAGGTCTGTAAAATGTATGGTCACTAACACTATATTCCCTAAACGCCACTTGGCGTGACGGGGGGCTCCTTACTCCATTTTTTTACGTTACACTATTCCCTTTTGATCGTACAGTGATTCGAAACCGCGCTCTCCAGGTTTAGAACACAAAAAAGTAACACATTATAGATTCGGCCACGCGCTCTCCTAAATTATTTATAATAAAATAAAATAAATTTAAAAATCTGACAATTAAATTAGCCTTCCTTTCATTATATTATTTAAACGTCATACGCCTTTATATTTATTCTGTATTATTTATTTAAAAATACGCAGCAAATAATAAGACTTAATCACTTTAAGCAAACAGTAAGCATCACTTACCTGCTCTAATATTCCAATATATCCTCACGCAATGTCTACGAACAATAATAAAACCAGAATGTAAATAAATGCTAAAGTACAAACTTTGTTTTGCCTCCGAAATCTGATCATCTGACGGCGAACGCGCGGCAATGAAATATCTCATCCATTTATCAAATCAATGACAATCTATTGACAGTTTCCAAATTTTCTGAAGTGTCCGATTATCCAGGTAAATTCCACAGTTCAAACTGCCGTCATCAGAAGCGTCATTTTTTTAAACTGGTGGAATGAATCCAACACACATTAAGTAGAAAACTAGTGCCAGCTGTGCTACCCGGGGCGTGGAGAGCTCACTCACGTAATGCTGCTGTTAAGTTGCCGGTACGCCGTGTCAAACGTAAAACCGGCCTCTCACGAACCGACCAAAGGGCAGAATTGGGGAAAAAAAAAAACGTAGCTTACTGTGTCCGTGATTATAATGTCACGAGTCGAGCTTGTCATTTGTAAGGGGACCCAGCAATGTCTATGTTACTCATTGCTTGCTCCTGTAATCGTGTGTTGCCCACAGCTGTTTGTTTTCATCTCAAGGTAGGATTCTAGTTCAAATTTTGAAAATATTTCAACGTTTATGGATAAGGATGTCCTGTGCTTACCTTACTTAGTACATGCCACTCATTCTTATAACTGATACTTCATGAAAGTGGTTTTATTTTATGACACCAGACACAAAACGTTAAATTGTTTAGCTAAAATCAATATTTATGTTTGAATTCCATTTTGGTTGTTAATGCTCGTAATAAAAATTCAAAACACTGACACGTTTGATAGTTTCTAGAGATGCAAAATTTCAATTAAAACCAATAAGATCATGAATGTTGAGAGCATCAAAAAGAGGTGAAGATTAAGATTGGGAAAAATAAAACTACTGAAAAGGAAAAAAGTAAGCTAAATAAAATTAGGAAAAAATAGGAACTACAAATAATATGTAATAATTACGCTAGTGAATAATTTGAGCTGCAAAAAATGTGTGAATTAAAATAGCAGAAAATTACCAGCTTTAAACTAAATGAGGCGAATTTAAACGATTGAAACATAAAGAGTAAAGGAGCGTGATAGATGTAAATGAAGACAGAAAAATTAACGAGGAAGACAATGTTTTAAGCTGAATAGAGTTAAATCAAGAGATAGACAAACAGCAGTTTGTGTAATAGAAAAACAGGACGACAAGGCAATAGGTGAGAACGAGATAACGAGCAAGAAAGATAGAAAGAAGGGAGAGAGGAAGAGAAAGAGAAGGAGAGAGAGATGGAGAAGGAGAGAGAGAGGGAAATAGAGAGAGGGAGAGAAAGAAAGAGGGAGAGAAAGAGAAGGAGAGAGAGATGCAGAAGGAGAGACAGAGAGGGAAAGAGAGAGAGGGAGAGGAAGAGAAGGAGAGAGAGATGGAGAAGGAAAGAGAGAGATGGAGAAGGAGAGAGAGAGGGAAAGAGAGAGAGAGGGAGAGAAAGAGAAGGAAGGAGAGATGGAGAGAGGGGAGAGAAAGAGAGAGGGAGAAGGAGAGAGAGGGAGAGAATGAAAGATAGAGATGCGTCAAGAGATGGACAAACAAGAGTTTGTGCAATAGAAAAACAGGACGACAAAGTAATAGATGAGAGAGAGAGAGAGAGCGAGAGAAAGAGAGAGAGAAAGAGAGAGAGAGCGAGATAAAGAAAGAGAGAGAAACAGAGAGAAGGAGAGAGAGGGAGAGAATGAAAGAGAGAGATACATCAAGTGATGGACAAACAGCAGTTTGTGCAGTAGAAAAACAGGACGACAAAGTAATAGATGAGAGAGAGAAAGCGAGATAAAGAGAGAGAGAGAGAAAGAGAGAGAAAGAGATAAAGAGAGAGAGAGAAAGAGAGAGAAGGAGAGAGAGGGAGAGAATGAAAGAGAGAGATGCATCAAGTGATGGACAAACAGCAGTTTGTGCAGTAGAAAAACAGGACGACAAAGTAATAGATGAGAAAGAGAGCGAGAGAAAGAGAGAGGGAGAGAAAGAAAGAGAAAGAGAGAGAGTGAGAGAAAGAGAGAGAGGGAAAGAAAGAGAGAGAGGGAGAGAAAGAGAAGAAGAGAGAGATGGAGAAGGAGAGAGAGAAAGAGAGAGAAAGAGAGAGAATGAGAGAAAGCGAGAGAGGGAGAGAGAGGGAATAAAAGAGAAAGATGCATCAAGAGATGGACAAACAACAGCTTCTGCGATAAAAAAAAAACTGGACGACAAGGCAATAGATGAGAGAGAAAGATAGGGGGAGGGAGAGAGAGGGGGGAGAAAGAGAGAGAGGTAGGGAGAGATAGAAAGAGTGGGAGGGAGGGAGAGAAAGAGGAAGAGAGAAAGAGAGCGGGAGGGAAAGAAAGAAAGAGGAAGAGAGAGAGGGATAAGTAGAATAGAGAGGAGAGAGAGGGAACGAGAGGGGGAGAGAGGAGAGAAACAGGAACAGAGAGAGGGAGAGAGAGGGAAAGAGAGAGGGGAGAAACAGGAAGAGAGAGAGGGAGAGTGAGGGAGAGAGAGAGGGAAAGAGAGAGGAGAGAAACAGAAAGAGAGAGAGAGGGAGAGTGAGGGAGAGAGAGAGAGAGAGAGAGATAGAGCTGCACCAAGAAATATACAAGCAGTTTTTTTGTCAGACTGTTAGAGAACGACAAGACGACAAGGCAACAGACAAAAGAGAGAATGAGAGAGAGAGAGAGAGAGGAAGAGTTACCTTAAGAGAGGCACAAACAGCAGTCTGCCATGACAACAACGGAATAGATGACTGAGAGAGAGAAAAGAGAGAGAGAGAGAGACAAAAAGAGATAGTGAAAAAGGGAGAAAGAAAGAGAGAATTACATCTAAAGATGGGTTACTAATAACTGGTTAGAAAATACAAACAAGGCACGAGACAAGCCACACTGCTTTATCATGCAGCTAATCCTACAGTTCTAAGACGGTTACAAGTTAAAAGCTATTTATAACGATGATTTTTGCAATTATATTTCAGTGTTTATCTCTTACAGTACGCTGCAACGCATTTACAGTTTTCCCAACCTTTTTGTTGTTGTTGTTGTTGCAACGTTAGTGACATTTTAATATCTGTGTATGAATTTGAATGCATTTTGAAAAATTTCAAAATTCATTCTTACAAATTGGTGACACTCAACAATATCTGTTCTCGTTCGTTAATAATGCACATGGTGAAATGGTGACCGTGGTGGATTCACGTCCCTTTAGACCTTGTTTCAGTTACCAGTCATCCATTCTCCAGTCCACTCAGCTATGAAGGAAAAATCAAATGTTTGCGGGGCTGTAATAAAGCTGATGTGCAGTGAAGGAGTTGGAGACAGTGTATAGTGACAGCTTGCATAGGAGAACACTTCAAAACCATGACGTTTCAACCTACAAATGGCCTTCCTCAGAAAAAAACAACAAAAACAAACAGACGGACACACAAGGGAAATGTAATAAAATCTAACTACATTATAGATAGTAATTAAAACTCATCATCATCGAGTGCCATCTCCGCAACGAAGGTTGGCTACCATGGAGCGCCATTTTGCTGTCTCTTGCTTTGATTGTGCAGGTTGTCATAGGCTAATTTGTCCATCTTTTGATGTTGCTCGTCCATGATAATCTTGGTCTGCCTCTGCCTCTTTTACCTTGTATTTTCCCCTCCAAGATTACTTTTAGTATGCTGTTGTGTCTTTTAACATGGTCCAAGAATTGCATTTGTCTTGTTTGAAATGTGTTTAGTAGTTTTCTTTTCATTTTTAGTTGTTTTAAGACTTCATCGTTTGTTTTATTTTCTTTCCATCCAATTCTAACTATTCTTCTATAAATCCACATTTCAAACGCTTCAATTCTCTTTTCTGTTTTCTTGTCTAATGTCCATGTTTTTGCACCATATAAGAATGTTGAGAAGATATAACACATTCTACTATTCTTAGTTTTATCCCTGGCGTTATTTGTTTTGATGTTAGTCTGGCATTTTTCATGGCATTAAAATTACTTTTCGTCATTTCTATTCTTTTGTTTATTTCAGTTTTACATTTTCCATCACTAGTTATATAATGGCGAAGGTAGTTGTAGTTCTGAACTGTCTCCAAGTCTATTCCCTTAATTTTGATATCCATTTGTGGATTTTGCGTATTTTCTTTGTTTATGATCATAGTTTTAGTCTTTTTTTATATTCATATCTAGTTCATATTTTTTGCTTGTCATGTTTATTTCATTAAATAATTGTTGTAGATCTTTAGGATTTTCTGCTAATAGTACAGTATCATCAGCATATCTTAGGTTGTAGGTTATTGATTATGAATTAAAACTACCTGAAGAAAATTAGAAAAAAAGAGGAAAGTGAGAAACAAGGTAACTACGTGCCGGAACCAAGGTACTCCCTCTACGAGTAGTTACAGTCGCATTTCTCTTATGTGTCCGTTTGTTTGTTTTTGCTGTTGTTTTCTAAGGAATGTCGTTTGTAGGCCGATACGCCATGGTTTTGTAATGTTCTCCTACCTGCCACGATGAATCCAACTCGATCCCAGCTATTGATAAAATGTGTATCACTTCGAGTTTCGTTAGGAATTTTATCTATCACTGGCCACCTCGTCTGAAAATGTTTGAGTTTACCTCAGTAGATTCACATCACACCTCTACTGTAAGAGACACCACATACCTATCTTACTTCCTCCGATAAGACAAAAACGCCTGAGCGCTGCCGGGGCCCGATAGATGAGTAAAGAATTGTGGCGCTGTTCCCTACCAGGCATGTTCGTAAGAGGCGAGAAAGGAGGGTTGGACATGGGACTGGCTATCGTGCACTGTAAAAAAAAAAAAGAAGCCGAAAAAATGTCACAAACATGGACAAGTCTAAGAATTGAATAAAAGTAAATTCGCCATCCAGGAAAGATAAAGACTCCCTGTCTAAGAGATGTTTGGTTTGACGCAAGCCGGAGAAAGCCGTAAGGAGTCAGGGTTGCCAACCCACCTTTTCTTGGAGAAGACATATGGAAGCAGAGATGAAGATGATGGAGAAGACATGAAATGATCTTAAAAGAATGACGAGAAACAGAACGGCTTGGAAAGTGTTTGTTGAAGACTTATGCTCCACAGGGAGCTGAAAAGGTAGAAGAAGATAAGACACAAAAAATCTTGAACCGTGTAACATCACATTTTACGGATGCATAATTACAAGATGTATTCATTTTACCGACAAAAAAACATTCTAGAATCTGATACATAAAATATAGAACAAGCGCATAAAAATATAATATTCCTTCAATATAACATATTATAGATTATTACATTTATATAAGAGCTTAATACATTTTTTTTTTACGTTAGGCAAAATGTTTTATTTATTTCCTTATCTTTAAATCATTATTAAATAAATAAAATGCATATTAATTCTGGTGCTTGAAGAGGCAAAATATTGACAGCCTTAGATATGTTTGTCGGTCGACAAAATTAATAAGTTAAGTAATAAATAAACAAGAAAAATGGATTCGCAATTTCTTTTTTTCGAAAGGGAAGATTATTGAAGAATAAAACAGACCCTTAGAAAACAAAACGGGAACCGCGATAGCTCAGTGGTTAGTGAACTGGACTACAAAGGACAAGAGGTAGGGTTCGAACCCGACCGATGGATTCCGGTTTACCCAGCCTTTAATGGGTATCGGATTTTTTTCTGAGAAATTAAAGCGGCACGGGCGTAATACCGACCAAATTACCCCAAAAATCATGTGCCGAAGGCCTTAAAATTTATGGTCACTAACACCATATTCCCAATATGCCACTTGGCGTGACGGGGGCTCTTTACTTTACTTTAGAAAACAAAAGCAGTAAATGAGAAATTAGCCTCTGCAATTGTAAATTAAGGCTGTTGTTTGATGGTTGTTAGTACAATGAATATAGCATAAATGAAGCAATTGTCAGTGTCAGGCATGGTCATTGAGACAAAGCTAGTGAAGACACTACTTCCCATCATTGTAGCTATCACAGAAACAATAAAGAAACTCTGCTTTGATCATGCAGGGAAGTGAAAAACAAATTCAGCTCTAAAATTGTAGAAAGAAAGTCGGATGTCTAGAGCAGAAAAATATACACATATAATAGTTCTGATGTAAGCTACAAAACAGTGTATAAGCGATATATACATATGACAGCGAAAAAAAATACAAGAATAGAGAGAGAAAAGCAAAATGAAGAAAAAGGACGAAACAAAAGAAAAGGAAGGGATATGAAGATCGAAGAAGCAGAAGGAATAAAGAAGAAGGAAGTTGAAGAAGAAACAAAGAAAAGAATAAGAAATGAGAAGAAGGAAAAAGAATTCAACCATTCGGTAAACAACACAAATAGAAATCCGTTTTACCTAATATGCATTGGAAACAACATATTGCATCATATGCATTGGAAACAACATATTGCGTCATATGCATTGGAAACAACATATTGCATCATATGCATTAGAAACAACATATTGCACCTTATGCATTGGAAACAACATATTGCATCATATGCATTGGAAACAACATATTGCATCATATGCTTTGGAAACAACACTACTTGTGTCACGTGTTCAAAATTGGAGAATCTGATGAATGCGCTTATTACATCGGTCTCATGATGGTAGAACATCTGTTGAGGTTGTGTTCAACATACCGTGAAAGAAATGACATACGCGTATGACATCGCTGTGCTGCTTTATACGAAATGTTGTATAGAGATTATGGTAGTCTTGAGAGTAATGTTGCCCTTTCTAGAATCATCAGTGTGAATATCTAATGAGGAACGAGAAGCAAATAAACGAGATTACATAAACCAAAATGAGAGCTGCCATGTAGTGACTCAAAAGAGGGAAAATAACGAAAGAGAACAAAAACCAGGCCAATCTGTTAGAGAAAAAATATGAAGACGAGATACAACGTATGGGGCCAGAATTTGGGGGCATCTTGCGAGAGATGGTCACGAACCTAGCAAGATGAAGAGTTTTGCTCTACTGACCCATATGACCTGCCTGTCACTGTTTTTTTTTTAGTCGTCGACGCGTGGTTAACTATTAGAAGCCCGCAAAGGAAGTTGATTTCTTGTTTATACATAATTGTATGTGTGTGTGAATGTTCCACAAGCAAATGTGAACATATTGTGACGCGTCAAAGCAAAATTCGATTAAATTAATGTGCTATCAATATAATAATAGGGTGATGGATGAAAACATTGACTGCGGTATCTGAGATCAATTAATTAAACGTTAGAGGGAAAGGCAGCTAAATGGATATGTGATGTTCTGTATGGATGGACATAAGGAATGATTGATGAATAACGGACGGATATGTGGATGGAAATAGCGGTGGGTGGATGTATGGATGAATCGGTGGGTGGGTGAATTGGTGGATGGGGGAGTGGGTGGATAGATCGGTGAGTGGGTGGATGGATCGGCGGGTGCATGGATGGATCGGTGGGTGGGTGAATGTGTAGGTGAGTGGATGGAACATACGATGGGTGATTGGATGAAATGGATAATACAGTGATAGATGGATGAATATTTGAAATGGTATGCATGTGGATAGATTGTATGATAGTTAGTCAAAGATAGTTGGTATGTTGGTGAATCTTCTTTATTCGCAAGATGGCTCGGGTTGCAGTTTGTTAACGTTATGGCCCAGTGCATCCGTCTTTGACACGCCTTATTTTGGAAATGCTTCGCTACAACCTGTTTTCTTTAAACTCCTGCAAGACAGCAGTTTGCAGTCAGAGGTGTCTCTCCAGGGAAATCACTCTTACAGACAATCGAGACTTTCCTGACCCGGGTTAGCGGGACTGGCAGCCGTAACTATCATGCTTCTGCTGTGGGGATTTACATCTAGATTATCTCTCCCGGGTTTTTTCCTTTAGCGGGTTGTAATCATGGCACATGTCCCTTTGGTGTGAGACATACGCGATGGCAACAGACCTCAGACATGTGTTTATGAAGCTGTCACATATCATTATGTTTGATGAATCCACCCAGTGGCTTTGTTCTATTTCGTTATATCTTTATTTCAACTTAATGCCACCTCTCGTAATAATGCGCTATAAACCTATTCTATCTTATGTGTCTCTCCATCCGCAAAAAAAGTAATAAATAATTATTATTATTATAATAATAAAAAAAAATAAAAATTATTTTACAACAAATATGACGATCATCATTTTCAGAGGGACGTGAACTTCCTGTCAATATGGTGGATAGGCGGCAGTAACCTTTAAAGGTTATGTCTGAAAAGTGTTTCTTGTTGAAGTTTCCTCATATTCCAAGTATGGCTTGTTGCAGGAGCTACTGAGTTAAGTGCTCTGTGCACACTGTGAGCTGTGCGTTTCATCTGTTTTGATCGTGTTTAGATGTTCCGATTGTTTAAAATGAATGATGATAACGTATGATGGAGAACAGATGGCTGTGTTCACTTTCTGTGCGGTTTCGCCTTATGACTTTTGGTGTGTGCTGAGATTGCTATGATGGGGACTACAGCTACATTTCTTTGTTTGGGAGATAAGATAGTAATTCGGATGATTCCACTGGCACGGGCGGTTGAGCAATTATGGATTTTAATTCGTTTGCAGTGATACCGGGGCCTTCCATAACCATAACCATAATTAACAAAATAAGTTTCCATTCAGACGTTTGTGCCACATTTTCATTGTTAATTAACCTTCCTTAGCATTTGATTAGTACTGTTCTTAACATGCCAGTAATATTTCTTTTTAAATAAACGTATATTATTTTATGTCAAATAAAATCTGTATTGTTATGAGAAACCATTTAGTCCGTCTGAACCGATGAATTGTTATTCTTTCTCTGTGTAGCACAGACAACCACAGAAAGGAAAAACAAAGCAGTGTATCATTTGCTTAGTTTCAGATTCTTTATTCAAATCACGCTTTAGTCGAATTTGTATATATCAACTGCTCTTTCTTTCTCTCTCTTTTTTTCTTCTTCTTCTCTCTCTTTCTCTCTCTCTCTCTCTCTCTCTCTTTCTATCTCTCTCTCTCTCTCTCTCACTTAAGTGTTTACTGAAAAAAGACAAACCTGATTCCTGTATTTTTGTTATAGATATTTCACAGCGTGGAGAAAAAGCAAAAGAAATTGGACAAAAATGTAAATAATAGAAGCAAAAACAGTCACCTTGAGAGAGAAAAGGTAATTTAATACGACGTGATATTGAATATTAACCCCTGGACCGACGCTGGCCCTCGCACAAAGAGGTGGTTTCCGAGGTTGACGAGAGAATGTGACAGTTATTGCCATTTTCCTGGACCAGACTGGTCACATTGGTTAAAATTATTGGAGATAATAGCGGGCACTTGAACGACTGTCGGGATAAAGTGGACAGCACTGTTAGTGTGAGAGTGGAAAGTACTGGGTGAATTCAGGATGGACAGTACTGTTAGGGGGGAAAAGGCGTGTCTGGATGAGGAATATTTTGAGACGACTATGCTGTTGCAGTGAAGAATGGAGGGTTTGGATTGCGTTCATGACAAAAGTGATGAGAACGCAGAGAACATTTAAAATAAAAATAACATTGTGTCTAGCTGCTAAATTAGTAAATCATTTCAGAGGAAGAGGTATGTTTACAGCACTCGGAAAAAAATAATAATCAACATCAGAAGAAAAAAAAACAATGAACGATTCTTAGATTTGGACTCTTTCAGAATTTCCTAGTTGGTCTTTTTAGCTGTCCAGTGAACTTTCAACATTCTTCTGAGAAATACCATCTCTGTGGCCTCTAATCGTCTTTTAATTTCTTTGTTTACTGTCCATGATTCACTTCTATAGTCAGAATTGGGTCTATATAGCACCGATGAACTCTCTTTCTCACTTTCATAGACATTTTTGTTGCATAAAATATTTTACATTTTCTAAAATGCTATTTTGTCCTAAGCCATTCTGCTTTTTATTTATGTGTTGTATCTTCCATCTGATGGTATTACTGTGCCCAAGTATTTGACACATTGCACTTGTTTCAGAATTTGTTGTCCCACGTTATTTCGACTGTAAAGCGCAACAACGCCCTAGGATAAAGCAAGACAGGTAAGTTGAACTATTTTCGAGTGTTTTGCTTATTAAATTTAGCTATTTTGTGCCGAACATACAATGTAAGTCTTAGGTTAGGCAAGTTAAACTATTTTCGAGTGTTTTATGTATTAAGTGGTAGTTATTTTGTGCCGGACATACCGTGTAAGCCTTAGAGGCAATGCAGCAGGAGGTCGACGCCTGGGAGTCATAACCCAGGCGGGCCCACATCCCCTAACGTGTCAAGAAGCTAAAGGGCCGAAACACTTGCTCGCCGGGGTCTGCTTCTGATGATCAGATTGCCTCCTGCTGCGAAGCTCTATACAAAGAGTTTCCAACTACCACATTGCACTTGTTTCAGAATTTGTTGATATATAATTTGTTGAGAAAACAAAAGGATTCATACCTTGGAAGACACCTATAAGATGCAGAGCCTGAAGAAGACCCGTAATAAGATGGAAGCACAGAATCAAGAAAATTTGACAAGAACATACAAATGACAGTGGTTTAAGGTAGCAGAAGAGTGAAGACAAATCGCTGTATCTTTATCTACACCCGAAGGTACATCAGAGAAAATGTGGGGGGGGGGGAAATAGAATAGGCGTTTTCGATTGTGCCACTGGTAATATTTTACTTAGAATCCATGTTCATTTTCTCTGTGTGTGTGTGTGTGTGTGTGTGCGTGCGTGCGTGCGTGCGTGTGTGTGCGTGTGTGTGTGTGTGTTGTTTTGTTTCTCTGTACACATTCCTCCTCAAAAACAAGTCCCTTAAGATGTTAAACTTTTGGTCATTATAAAAGTAGCCAATGAAAATCCTGTTTTTGCAGCCTTTATTAAATGCATTTGGTTAGATTTACTTTTACTAGATTTCCCTATTTTTTTTTTTATTCTTTTTTTAAAATTGTGTTGATATTTACACTATTTCAATGACACATATTTGCAAGTATTTATGTACATGTTGCGTGTATACTACACCATTTTTTTAAATTACATTCTTTTAATATTTTTAATTAATTAAAAAGTTGAATAATTTAATTATTATTTCTTTAGTTTTGTTTCAATGTCTGCACGTACATTGTGTCTCTTTGTAATACACAGCTCCTAAATGCCACTAGCTGTAGACGTTTTCTCTGTCGGTTCCATTTCGTAACAGCTATGCCTACACATCTGTCTGTGCATTCTCAATAATATATTGACCAACAACTTAGAAACCAAGATAATCCTGGCTATATGTTTTCTTTCTTTATTATAATAATAATCATTATCGGGTGCCATCTCCGCAAAGAAGGTAGGCTACCATGGAGTGTCATTCTGCTCTGTTTCCTGCTTTGATGGTGCAGGTTGTCATAGGCTAATTTGTCCATCTTTTGATGTTATTCATCCATGTTAGTTTTGGTCTGCCTCTTTTACCTTGTATTTCTCCTTCCAAGATTATTTTTAGTAGGCTGTTGTGTCTTTTAACGTGGCCCAAAAATCACATTTGTCTTGTTTGAATTGTGTTTAGTAGTTCTCTTTTTTATTTTTAGTTGTTTTAAGACTTCATCGTTTGTTTTCTTTTCTTTCCATCCAATTCTACCTATTCTTCTATATATCCACATTTCAAAGGCTTCAATTCTCTTTTCTATTTTCTTGTCCAATATCCATGTTTCTGCACCACATAGGAATATTGAAAAGGTCTAACATTTTACTATTCTTAGTTTCAGCCCTGGTGTTATTTGTTTTGATGTTAGTATATTTTTCATGACTTTAAAATTACTTTTTGCCATTCCTATTCTTTTGTTTAATTCGGTTGTACATTTTCCATCACTGGTTATTGTATGTTCAAGGTAGTTGTATTTATAACAATTCGGAGGCGAAGGCGCCTACCAACACCAGAGCTGGAAGTTGTCAGAGACCCACAGCTTATGGCTTGCGCCAGGATCGGTGAACCAAAACCATCCCGACCCTGCTCCACCTCTCCGTGGTGCCTCCAGTAACTGACTAACCTGTCTAGTCTGGCCAAGCGTGCAGGGATCGAACAGGGAAGACAACCCCGGTACTCAAAAATGTCGTGCTGAAGTCAGATGTGTTGAACCGAAAGGCGCAAATATTAACAGTTATACTGCAAACCACAACACAACGCATACACGTCCACTTAACGTCCTTTTAAGGGCGGATGACGAAGAGGTATTCTACAGCCTACGAATACTCTAGAACACTTTAGTCAGTGCGGGCGAACGCAACCAACCAACCAACCACCATAACAATTCTTGTTTTTATTTATTATTTTTCTTTCTTCTTGTGTTCTCCAAACAAACTACTCCTCTTCATTGCTTCTCCTTTAAAAAAAAACGTGAAATGGTCGCAGGTGTATTGGGCTATCGTTTATATATGGTTTCGACATTCTGCGTCAGTCAGCCCAAGACATCCGACTTTAGATGATATTGTGGGGACCGGATTGCCTTCTTCCTTCGATTCCCACTCGATAGAAAAGTCTGGTTAGTTTGTGTCCAGAGGTACTGCAGGAAGGTGGAGAAGGATATTCATAAATTGTTGTTGCTGTTCTTAAAGCAAGCATTCAGATACAGGTGTGACTCTCATAACACGTATAGTTTTGCCGTATAGTTTTGCCGTATAGTTTTGCCGTATAGTTTTGCCGTATAGTTTTGCCGTCATGCATCCCTTTGTTCTAGCATCAGCTATTAACATTAGAAATGTTTATTTCGCCAGTTTCCTTTTTTTATTTTTTGCTCCTGGATCTGCTAGGGTTTTTTGAAGGGTGGAGAATAGAGGCCATATACTTCCATGCTGTCTACTAGCGGTTTGCAGAATAAAATTGTTCAATACCATTATAACATTTAAATAATGAAGCAATCAAAATGCGGATAGTTTTATGTTTATCATTTTTATAATTTGTATTATTATACAGTTACATCTAATAATAGTGTTTGCAGCACTTATAATTTAATAGCTTGGGGTTTTAAATAACATCCAGTACGGGCTGTCAATTATTATTGGTAGCAACTGGCATTTATGAAATACTGTGTTCAGTGCTTTATAAGTGTATGTTTTTATCTTGTTGTTGTAAATCTTTAAAAATATCACAGATATGCTAGGCCTAAATATTAATGGGATGGTAACCAACCAATAATCTAAGATATGCTGATGGTACTGTATTCTTCTTCTTCTACCTTTCAGTTCCCTGTGAAGCATAAGTCTTCAACAAACACTTTCCATGCCGTTTTGTTTCTTGCCATTTTTTAAAAATCCTTCCATGTCTAATCCATCACATCATCTTCATCTCTGCTTCCATCTGTCGTCTTCAAGAATTCCATAGTCTTCTTTTTTGTATTTTTCCCCTGGGGATTCCAGAAAAGGGTCTGTTGTGTAATGCTCTCAGTTGGCTTCCGCAGTGTATGTCTTATCCAGCGCCATCGTCTTCACTGTATCTCTTTATCCACTGGTATTTGACTGGTACATTTCCATAATTATATGTTAGTGATTTTGTCTTGCCATTTCCATCCTTTTATTCTGCATAAGCAACCATTAATGAAAGTCTGTATCTTCATGATTATAATTTTTGTTATTCGCCATGTTTCACAGCCATATAATAAGACTGACTTAACATTTAACCTAATTTCTGTGTACTTCCATATGTTTCCCAGTGCTACCAATGCACCTCTTGCTTTTGATATCCTTAATTTGGTATCATTTTCATTTCCTCCCTATTTGTCTATATTACTACCCAGATATATGTAAGATTGTACGTCTAGTAGAGGTATTTCTCATATTTCTATTTGGTTATTGGAAAACTGCATTAATTCTCTAGTCACATAATCAGCAGATTGTACCCATAGTATGGTTTTATATGTGTGACACTAATAGTCACAAAGTCTACAAGTAATGTCCACAGTATCGTGAGTATGAATAACTAATATACCAAGAATGTGAGCACTAAAGGCTGCAAAGTATGTATATGCAGAAAGCGTATAATTGCTACCAATTAAGTGTGTGTGTGTGTATAATAGTCACAGCTAAAGAGACCAATGAAGAAATTCTAAATGAGGCTAATATAAAAAGTGAACTCCTAAAAACATCAAAAAGAAACAATCGACATTTTTCGGGCACATCATGAGAAGAGTAAATTTGGAATACTTGGTTACAAATGGCAAAATAAAAGGAAAGAGATTTCGCGGACAACAAAGAGAGAAAATACTGGATAGCTTGATTTCATGGCGTGGGAAAACAGTCAACAACAGAACTGATACGATGCACTGTAGATAGAAGATTGTGGAAGGATATTACCGCCTACGCCAACCGGTATGGCACATGACGACGATGATGATGATAATTGTCACAAAAAGCGTTGTGAATAGTCATAAAGTGAACAGATACTACCACTGTACCTGTATACCTGCAATATCCACAAAGTGTGTACTTAAAGCCCATCATTATTACCATGGCATATGCATTATTACCTGACATTTGCATTATTACCTGGCATATGGCTAACTCCCATTAAAAAGTGCGGTTAATACCCACAAAGCGTGTCACAGGACGACTGAGACAGAAAAGCCAAACGCTGAGGTAGCCACACATATTTTATTTAAATGATTGGTAAATGTACTCGCACGTCCAGAGTTAGGGAACTTGCAGCAGCTAAATCCTGAGAACACATGGGACTCCTCTAGTTCCGTATCCGGTCTGTAAATAACAAATGACGAAAGTCGAGAAAGGGAAATTTGGGGTGGTTGGTTGAAAAAGGGGGGGGGGGGGGGGGGTTTTGATGCTTGTCATGAAATGTCATGAAATGACCAAACACTTGTCGATAGCTGTGGTGAATATTTTTAATGTGCTGGATTTGGTTTTCAGTTTTTGTGACAGGAGTTGTTGGAAGACAGTAGGAAAACATAATGAACCGTTTTTTTTGTTTTGTTAGCCCATTGGAACATTTTTAATTGAACTATTATATTATATTATATTATATTATATTATATTATTATATTATATATATATTATATTATATTATATTATATTATATTATATTATATTATATTATATTATATTATATTATATTATATTATATTATATTATATTATATTATATTATATTATATATATTATTATATTATATTATATATATTATATTATTATATTATATTATATTATATTATATTATATTATATTATATTATATTATATTATATTATATTATATATATTATTCTATACTATACTATACTATACTATACTATACTATACTATACTATACTATACTATACTATACTATACTATACTATACTATACTATACTATACTATACTATACTATACTATACTATACTATACTATACTATACTATACTATACTATACTATACTATACTATACTATACTATACTATACTATACTATACTATACTATACTATACTATACTATACTATACTATACTATACTATACTATACTATACTATACTATACTATACTATACTATACTATACTATACTATACTATACTATACTATACTATACTATACTATACTATACTATACTATACTATACTATACTATACTATACTATACTATACTATACCATACTATACTATACATGTCAAATTAACAGACGCTTCACATGTGTATTCGTTCTCTACCATCAATGTTAGAAGTTGTCTGCTCAGATATCAAGGGAATTCATGCTATTTGTGATTGCCCTTATTACTCTAGTGGAGTGCATATTTTGGGGACAGAACATGCAGATTTAATTAGCTTTCAGCATAATTATCTAACAGTGAGACTGTCTATGTGTATACAACTGCCGCAGGTTCATTAAATGAAAGATACTGTAAGAAATGTAACCTTGAAACTATAAATAGGTGATTGCGTTTGGAAAAATAAGTTAGAAGATAACTGATGTGTTGGAGACAGATATACGAGGATAAAAATACATAAAAATGAAGTCACGAAAGAGGAGAGTCATAGTGTATGTATGCAGACAAGAGAGCGTGTGAAAAGGGGAGGTAGAAGATGAGTGATGTGGAAAAATGTAATCTTACAATAATGAAGGGGAAAAAAGAAAGAAAGATAAAAGGAAGAACAAAAAGAACCGAGAGAGAGAGAGAGAGAGAGAGAGAGAGAGTACAAATAAATCGAGGAGAAGGGCAAGATTTCCATTCATTAATTTTCTCCAATAATCTAATCTTAGCGAAAGAGCTCCGTCTACTATTAGTTTTAAGGAACGGAACTGAAGTGTACTTCCACTAAGACAAGATGGAGTGCAGACCCGTCTCTTTGTTACTGATAGCCGAGTTCCAGCAAAAGCCTCAAAAGCCTTAACTTGATTATACTCACAAAATTTAAATTCATTTCTTTTCCAGTGAGTGCTTCAAAGCTGTGGGAACAGATAACCAAGAGTAGAGAAGGAAGTATTAACAGATGAAACAGATTGAATGTAGTTTCATGAATAAATATATACAAACATATAAACATCGTTAATTGCTAAATACAAAAGTATATTATTTAATAAATTATTCTTGAATATAAATGCAAAACGAGTATTATTTCAATCAAAGTTAGATATGAGATTAATGTGTTATGTTAAGTTTGCAATTACGTAAAGAAACTTGTGGGGTTATCAGCCTGCACATGTTCGATAGAGATCGACAGTACATGGGCAGCACATAATCTTTACAGAGAGTGCAAAAGTAGAAGTAAGGAGCAGGTTGATGGATAACTTCAGACTGAATTTACCGGCTTGATCAAATGGTTATGTGAGGCAGAAGTTCTGACAAATTCGGCGAAGGAAGCTGTGACATGGTTCTCCCAAAAAACTAAGATAAAGAAGGGGAGCGATGCTTTCACGGTAACTAGCAGTAGACTGTGTAGTTTGACCATGGAGGTCATGGCAGTAAATAAAGCAAGGGTCTGGCTAGAAACACAATCTTTAACTCAGGTGTGCTTTCTAAGTGACTCGATGAGTATGCTCAAGAAAATCGCAGGAAGCTGGGTACGAAGACAGTGGTTAGTGTCACTAAAGAACTCAAGACTGATTGGGATCTGATTCATCTACGTTCCTGGACACAAATTCGTGAGAGAAAGCGAGAGTTGACAGCTTGGATGGAACAACTGCCGTGGATTGCGGACATGTTATGGACTTGGGTGACTTTCTGAATGCCCTCACGCAAGGTGCAATAGAGCACGCTGATGACTTAGTCAATGATCATGAATCTACAACTATGTTAAGACTGCACGAACATCAAGTCAAAACTGGGAATGACAGAAAGGAGCGCTACGCGGAGAAACAGACGAATAACAAATCAACACAGAATTGGAGTCATCATTCTCCACACACAGAGGAATATACTGGAGAGGATATCTGAGCACCTATGGGCATGTCTGACGTACAGTGAGGATGATCCGTCAACTAAACTAAACTAAGATTACCCCTAGATGGTGGAGTAAAATCTATACAAGTAACCCTGACGGTTGAAAGGAATACCAAAACACACTTATAAGTGTGCGGTTTTCATCTATAGGAGCTATACATGGCTGACGTTATTTAACTCACAATTACCCTTGTTTCCAAAGCTGAAAACGTCAAGCATGTTGGTTTTTTTCGAGATTTCCATTTCAGCCTTCAGAATTAGTTTTATTGACAGCGATGATTAGATCAACCGCGTTTTCGGTACGCAACAAAGAAAGAAACAATAGTTATGGTTATGGTTTATCTAAGGCCCCGGTATCACTGCATACGAATTAAAATCCATAATTGCTCAACCGCCCGTGCCAGGGGAATCATCCAAATTAAAACTCATCTCATTGAAGGATCCAAAAAATAAAAGGCAGTTTGAATCCCCAGCATAGCAGCTACAGCACACGCGAAAAGACATAAGGCGTAGCCGCACCAAAAGTGAATGCAGCTAAACTGTCCTTCGTCATACGATATCACCATTTATCATATGCAATCGGAATTCCAAAACAAGATCCGGATGAAAAATACAGCTCAAAGTCTGCATAGACCACCACTAAACTCAGTAGCTCCGGCGACTTGGAATATGACAAAACTGCAACAAGGAACACTTTTCAGACTGAGCCTGAATCCTGCCGTCTATCCTCTATATAGACCGGAAGTCCGGATAAAACAGTCACAGCATGAAAACAATAGAAAGTTTGGATCTGCGTGTCATTTGTGACATATTGAAAGGAAACCAATAACAATTGAGCCAAGATTATACGAGAATCGCCGAATATATGTAAGTCTGACCCAATATGTCACCCTCCAACAGAAGACAGTACAGATAATATAACAGGTCAATCAGAAAGTCGTCTTTTCAGTCTTTTCACAACTTCCCACTTGTTTTCTGTAATCTCGGCACTATCTTTAACATGGGACAATATTTCATTTTCTTTGATAATGTTTATCTTTCGTTATCTCCAACGATTCTATCAATCTATTTCTTCAGTATTTTTATCTTTCGATATCTCCAGTAATTATATATTCTGTTTCTTCAGTAATTGTATCTTTCGATATCTCCAGTAATTCTGTATTCTGTTTCTTCAGTAATTGTCTCTTTCGTTATCTCCAGTAATTATATATTCTGTTTCTTCAGTAATTGTCTCTTTCGTTATCTCCAGTAATTATATATTCTGTTTCTTCAGTAGTTGTATCTTTCGTTATCTCCATTAATTATATATTCTGTTTCTTCAGTAATTGTATCTTTCGTTATCTCCAGTAATTATATATTCTGTTTCTTCAGTAATTGTATCTTTCGTTATCTCCAGTAATTATATATTCTGTTTCTTCAGTAATTTATTTTATTTATCGTTATCTCTAGCAATTCTATCATTCTGTTTCTTCACTAATTCTACCTGTCGCTTTCCTCACTAGTTTAATTGTTTGCTCTCTGCAGTAATTCTGTAGCCCCTATAGACTCATCGATTCATCTCGCCCACTTTGAGAATAATAGGCAAAAACTACAAACTGTAGAGTTGCGCCTCTCCAGTCTCTGTTAAAAATGCTTTCAGTCCCTTTCCATCCCATTGCACCCACCAATAGTTGGTCTTGGAGAAGAGTGAAAAACATTACTCCTCTGATGAAAATATGTCCAGAATTATTATAAAGATCACGTGCTCTCATCTACATTCATTCCATAATATTTTTTGTTCATTGTTATGGCCAACCACAGATCAAATCTGCATCCTAGACACAACACTCTCGCTGAATTCAATAAACTACTCATATTTTCTATCTCTCTCTGAAGAATTGAGTGGATGTTTCTCCTGGCGGATGGCTTCCCCTCCCCCAACTCGGTCATCGAGATTTGTGTATGTAAACCCAAACTAAGACTCCCGTCCACCGCTGACAATGTAGCCACAAAGTAAGGATAAAGAAAAAATAATAAATCTTTGCTGTGATATAGGGCCGTACTCATCGAGTTGTTTTAATTCATGGTTAGAGTCAGTTGTTGACATAAGGAGAACAGATCTCTCACTCAGATGGGGCCGGCTATGATTTGCCCGTCGACCTAGCCGCTTTCGAAATTCTTGCCTCCCTTATCGACTCTCCCGTCATCGAATTAGTAGTCTGTATGCATTGATCGGGCCTCGGTCATCAGTGTTATTGGGTCTCCTGTCTGGCTTTCTGGGATGTTCTTTTCTTGGTCTCGTTCTAAGACCCAGTAACAGTAACTCTCTTTTATTTTATTCGACCTTCTGGTCGCTATGTGGATAGTCTGTCTATCTACCAGTTTGTCAAACAATTTCAATACGAGCTGTCGATTGCCTTCTCATCAATGCAATTGTCTTGTCATCAATACGATGGATGTAACATAATTATTATGTGATTTTATTGAACTAAAAGTGAAGTCTATGCTTTGCTGAGTGGTCTCTCTTCTTTCTTTTCGTTTTTCGTTTTACAAATCAGCATCAATTCAAAATAATAATTCTCGCCATATTCTCAATCAGCAAATCAGTCACAGCAAGGGAGACAATTCTCAGAAAACTATATAATTGTCTCATGGGCATTTAAAACACTTTAAACATCGACAAACCTAACAGTGCTTGGTTACTATATAGACACATGTTATTGGTTGTGTATGTAAACCCAACCAATTTGTATTGTTCGTACAATATGAAGATTATCATTCATTCATATATCATATATATATATATATATATATATATATATATATATATATATATATATATATATATCTCACTCTCTGCGATCAAGTCTCAATCACAGTAGGATTCCAGACTGTCTTATGAAGTCAGCTGTCAGTTTAAGTGATTCGATTGCTCCATATAGTTTCTCTTCCAGATGGTGGGTGTGGACCACATTGTCTTTCTCAGGTCTGTGAACTGGGGGCAAACCTGTAGAACATGTTTTGTTGTCATGTTGTACAGTGGCATTGGCTGGTTGTACCTATTTTCAATTTGGTGAACATGTGGTTTCTCATTCTTTTGTGGCCAGTGCGTAGGCGAAGTATGATGACTTGATTCCTCCTTGATAGTTGGAGGTATCCGTCCCTCTCGTTATACTTTGGGTGTTCTCGTTTCCATTTTTCATGATGGATTTGGCTTCATCATAACTGACCGGATGGTTCTCTTGTGGTAATCACCGTATAACTTGAAAAAAAAATTGAATGAAGCAGCGATAGAGGATATCAAAGTAAAATACCCTATAGTTGAAGAGAATTGCGCTGTAGGAAGAGGTAGAGGATATTGCTAGATCGTTTCGTTACCCTATGACTAAAGGAAAACACCTTTTTGTCATCCGCCCTTAAAATGACACGTGGGCCTGTATGCGTTGTGTTGTGGTTTGCACTAGAACTGTAATATTTGCGCCTTTAAGTCCAACACATCCGACTTCAGCATGACATTTTTCATTACCGGGCTGCTTTCCATCTCGATCGCTAATTATACTGTCCAGAGTGGACTGGTTAGTCTGTTTCTATGGGCACCACGGAGAGGTGGAGTAGGATTCATATAGTTTTCGCTCATCGATTCTGTCGCAAACCAACAGCTACGATACACTGACAGCTTCCAGAGTATGTCGCAAACCAACAGCTACGATACACTGACAGCTTCCAGAGTATGTCGCAAACCAACAGCTACGATACACTGACAGCTTCCAGAGTATGTCGCAAACCAACAGCTACGATACACTGACAGCTTCCAGAGTATGTCGCAAACCAACAGCTACGATACACTGACAGCTTCCAGAGTCTGTCGCAAGCCAACAGCTACGATACACTGACAGCTTCCAAAGTCTGTCGCAAGCCAACAGCTACGATACACTGACAGCTTCCAAAGTCTGTCGCAAGCCAACAGCTACAATACACTGACAGCTTCCAAAGTCTGTCGCAAGCCAACAGCTACAATACACTGAAAGCTTCCAAAGTCTGTCGCAAGCCAACAGCTACAATACACTGACAGCTTCCAAAGTCTGTCGCAAGCCAACAGCTACAATACACTGACAGCTTCCAAAGTCTGTCGCAAGCCAACAGCTACAATACACTGACAGCTTCCAAAGTCTGTCGCAAACCAACAGCTACAATACACTGACAGCTTCCAAAGTCTGTCGCAAACGAGCGCCTTCGTTAGAGGAGGTAAAAAGAAAAAAAACTTCAAAGCTTAAGAGAACCACGTGGTTGGACGGTCAAAGATTGACTGATAAATAGCAGGAAACAGAACTCTGTGAAGCGATTTGATGATCTCATGCAGTAGAGAAAACATCCCAGTTTAAATATAAGAAGGTGGACCACTCTTTCCGACAGCCAACGTACTCTGATTAGAGTAGAGAGATAACTATCACGGAAAACTAATTAGTTCAGGCTCGATCACTTGATGTAGTATTTATGGTTTCCTTGTGCTTTCTCCTGTCCTTTTCTATTCTCTTCTTTCCATAGAACCAGTTCGTTGCAATCAGGAACTCTCAATATCCGCTCCCCCATCTGTCACAGAATTTCCCAAAATGCATCGGTAAATTCGGTTGACATAATAACTTCGTGCAAGCCCTACTTGACTGCACAGGCAACGATTTCCAACTTCTTTAATCGCCTCTTACGACATAGTGGCGGGTAACGGCGACTGTATTCTTTTCTCTTGTATGGTGTAGTAATTACTTGGACAAGGGATGCGCATTTCAAACGACATGACTGAAGACAAACCTGACTCTTGCATCAATGGGGAATTACCAAGGTCAGGTATACGGCGCTAATCTTGCGATCTGTTGTTTGGTGTGCAACGGAGATAATCTGACGACGAACTGTGTTTTGTATGTTCGGAGTTGGAGTCAAACATGATGTCCTAACATCATCAAGCGCCATACATTTAAATGCTATGACGATCATCATTTTCAGGAGGACGTGATCTTCCGGGCAATGTGGTGGATAGGCGGCATGAACCAGTGAAGGCCGTGTCTGAAAAGTGTTCCTTGTTGCAGTTTCCTCATATTCCAAGTCCGGCTTGTTGCAGGAGCTACTGAGTTAAGTGCTCCGTGCATACCGTGAGCTGTGTGTTTCATCCGTTTTGATCAAGTTCCGATATTCCAATTGCTTGCGATGAATGCTGATATCGTATGACAGGGAACAGTTGGCTGTGTCAACTTTCTGTGCGGTTTCGCCTTATGTCTTTTGGCGTGTGCTGAGACTGCTATGATGGGGACTACAGCTGCCTTTCTTTGTTTGGGAGATGAGTTAGTGATTCGGATGATTCCACTGGCACGGGCGGTTGAGCAATTATGGACTTTCATTCGTTTGCAGTGATACCGGGGCCTTCCATAACCAAATAACCAAATAACGTGATGTAGCATTATGCAGCTGCGATTAATGAACTATGGAAATGCTATCTTATAATAGGACGGTTTTTCTTCATTAAGTTAGTACCGTATTGAGATGTGCTATCACACACGAAGCGTATCTTTACGACCAAGTATCCTATTCCTGAGTAAGCTAGAAATAAGACAAACCAAACAGGACTGTATAACGTTGGAATGTGACGCTGGAAATACTTTGGCAATTTTCTCAGAATTGACGTTAGAAGGCTACCCCACCAGGCCCTTATATACCAGAAGGCAAAGGAAAGCGAGGCAGACCAAAATAGACCCTGCTTAGAACCATCCTCAAAGAGAGCGCAGCTATGGATCTAAATAACAACCAAGAATTAAAGCAGTTGTGGGTGACCGTCGAACATAAAAAACTATGACTTCTGCCCTATAAGCTGGATTTGGCTCAAAATGGTAATCAATCAATCAAAACCTAGTCCTTGATTAATGCCTAGGCTAGCAAGATTTTCTGGGAAAGTGAAGCGGCACGGGCGTTATACCGACCACATTACCCCAAAAATCATGCACTGAAGGTCTGTAAAATTTATGGTCACTAACACCATATTCCCTATACGCCACTTGGCATGACGGGGCACTTTACTTTTTTACTAGCAAGGTTTTAGGCTGGACAGTATGACAAGGTTGTTAAGGAAGCCGAGCTCTTAATTTATCTTCTTACAGACATCTTCTCTCTTCTACCTTTTAGCTCCCAGTGGAGCATAGGTCTTCAACAAACACTTTCCAAGTCGTTCTGTTTTTTGCAATTCTTTTAAGATCATTCCATGTCTTCCCCATCATCTTCATCTCTGCTTCAATCTGTCTTCTCCAAGAATTCCTTGGTCTTCCTCTTTGTCTTTTCCCCTGGGGATTCCAAAAAAGGGCCTGTTGTGTAATACTCTCAGTTGGTTTCCGTAGTGTGTGTCCTATCCATCGCCATCGTCTTCGCTGTATTTCTTTATCCACTGGTATTTGACCGGTACATTTCCATAATTCCACGTTTGTGACTTTGTCCTGCCATTTCCATCCCTTTATTCTGCGCAAGCATCCATTAATGAAAGTCTGTACCTTCGTGATTGTCAATTTTGTTATTCTCCATGTTTCACAGCCATATAATAGAACCGACTTAACATTGGAGTTGAAAATTTGTATTTTTGTATTTAGCCTAATTTCTTTGGATTTCCATATGTTTCCCAGTGCAATGAAAGCTCCTCTTGCTTTTGATATCCTTATTTTGGTATCGTTTTCTGTTCCTCCCTCTTTATCTATATTACTGCCCAGATATATATAAGATTGTACGTCTAGTAGAGGTATTTCTCCTAGTTTTATTTGGTTATTGCCAACTGCATTAATTCTCATAATGTTGGTCTTATCTCTATTAATCTTTAGTCCTAGCTGTTGTGATCTCTCATCTAATATACTCATTTTATCTTGCATCTGTTGGTGGCTGTGTGATAGGAGAGCTATGTCATCAGCAAAGTCTAAATCATCAAGTTGTTTGGTCAGTGACCACTGGATCCCATTTCTGTTGTTTTGAGTTATTTTCATAATCCAATCTATGGCCAGTAGAAAGAGAAATGGAGACAGAAGGCATCCTTGCCTTACTCCTGTTCTTATTTCAAATGCTTCTGTAAGCTGTCCTTCATGCACCACACTACATTTTGTTCCTTCATACATTGTTTTTATCAGGTTAATAAACTTTATGGGGATTCCATAATGACTCAGCAACTTCCAAAGCATTCTTCTGTCTAAACTATCAAATGCCTTTTCGTAATCTATGAATCCAATATAAAGTGGGGATTTTAGTTCTAAACTTTGTTCAACTATTATACGTAGAGTAGTTATTTGATCAGCACATGATCTGTTCTTCCTAAAACCTGCTTGTTCATCTCTCAAGTGTTTCTCTATAGCCTCTTTTAGTCTCTCCAGAATGATTCTGCCTAATATTTTTCCTGGCACTGATAGTAGCATAATTCCCCTATAATTTGTGCACTCCTGTAAACTTCCTTTCTTTGGTAGTTTGATCATATAACCTTCTCTCCAGTCTTTAGGTATTTCTTCCCTCTCCCAAATTTTATCCAATAGATTATGTAACATCTTGGTAGAGGTGATAATATCTGCTTTGATGGCTTCCGAAGGAATTTCATCTGGTCCTGTGGCTTTACCATCTTTTAACATTTTGATGGCTTTCATTATTTCTTCTTTGCTTGGTTTTCCGCAGTTAACGTGTAATTCTTCTTCTGCTGGTAGTATATCTGGAGGATTATTTGAGCCAGGTCTGTTCAAAAGTTCTTCAAAGTGCTCCTTCCATCTCTCCATTTGTTCCTTTATATTACTAAGCAGATTTCCTTTCTTATCTTTGATAAAGGCGTTGATCTGTTTGTATTTTCCACCTAATTTCTTTGTGCTGTTGTACAGTTCTTTCATATTCCCTTTATTTGCTGCTTCTTCTGCCTCTTTAGCTAATTCATCTATATATTTCCTCTTATCCCTTTTAATGCATCTTCTCACTTCTTTATTCACCTCTGTGTAAGCTTCCTGTGTCTTGGCTTTATTACTTCTTGTTTTGCTTTTATTTATGTCTGCTTTCTTGTTCTTTCTTTCTTTAATTTTATCCAGGGTCTCTGCTGTCATCCATGCCTTATTCTGGCGTTCTCTTTTCCCCAGTGTTTCTTCGCATGTCTCTTTCCATATATTTTTTACCTGTTTCCAATGATCTTCTATATTTATAGTATTTTCTAGTTGTTGGAGGACTTGGTATTTGTTTGATATTGTGACTGCGAATTTATCTTTAATTCCTTGTTCTTTAAGAAACCCTACATTGAAATACGTTCTGCCCTTATTCGTTGTAGTATACCTTTTTAATTTAATTTTAAGTTTGGCTAACAGAAGATGATGATCAGAAGCTATATCTGCCCCTCTATATACTTTTACATCCTGTAAGGATGACTTAAACTTATTATTAATACATATGTGATCAATTTGATTTTCCGTTCTATGATCTGGTGACACCCATGTAGCTTTGTGTATTCTTTTATGTTGGAATATTGTTCCTCCTAGGCTCATTTGATTAAGGGCGCAGAAATTCACAAATATCTCTCCATTCTCGTTTATATCTCCAAGTCCATGTTTTCCCATAATCTCTTCAAAGCCTCTGTTGTCTGATCCTATCTTAGCATTTAGGTCTCCCATCAAGATTATAATATCCTTGGCTCGTCATGCATCCATCTGGCATTGTAGCTGTTTATAAAAATCATCTTTAACTGAGTCATCTTTATCGTTGGTTGGTGCATAGCATTGTATAATGTGTAATTTTATTTTGTTTTTGGTTGTTCTAAATGTTGCTCTCACCAGTCTTGGTCCCACTGCCTCCCATTCTATTAGTGTCTTCTGTGCATTCTTTGATAGCATTATAGCTACCCCTTCGCTATGTTGTGCTCCTGGTTCCTGGTGTCCTGATGATAAAATCATCTCCCCTGTATTCAATTTTATTCTCTCCGCTCCCAGCCATCTTGTTTCACACATTCCCAGAATATCTATCTTGTAGTTGTTCATTTCTGCTGCCACTTGTGCCGCTTTTCCCTGTTCGTTAAGGGTACGCACATTCCAGGTGCCAATTCTGGATGATTTCCTGGTAGACAAAGGGTGAGTCGGCAACCCGGACTCCTTATGGCTTTCTCCGGATTGCGTCATACATCTCTTAGACAGAGAGCCCTTCTCTTTCCTGGTTGACGGATTTACTTTATCTTTCTTTGACTTGTTCATGTTTGTGAAGTTTTTTCGGCTTATTTTTTTACAGTATGGGATAGCCAGTCCCATGCCTAACCCTCCTTTCTCGCCTCTTACGAACATGCCTGGTAGGGTACAGCGCCGCTATTCTTTACTTCCCTTTCGGGCCCCGGCAGCGCACGGGCGTTCTTACAGACATGCTACTTTAATAATGTTACTGCAGTTAGCTTTTTAGGTATGACTTCTTTCTTGCTTACAGTCTCCGCCGGCTCTGTATCATTGCTTTTATATAACAATGCGTTTGTCTAGAACGTGAACCGTATTCCAATATATCGCGTACATTTGAAATCACTTGGTATAACCTTTATAACCAACCTTAGTGGCGTAAATAGGCAGCAAAATCCAACAATATTGGTATTTTTTCTACTCTTTTAGCGCATCAATGAGGCACATATCAGGTTAATAATAAGGAAATAATTGACAACATTAGTTGACAGAAATTTGTTTCGTGGAGAAGAGGAGAGATATGTAAAATGTTATCTGCATAAGGATGGCGGTGTATCTAAACGGCACTTTTGATAACGCAAACAATCATATAGTTTGCAATAATACGCGACGAGTAGTAAAGAAATGGCGTGTTGCCAAGTACTCCCCACCCCCCCCCCCCCCCCCCCCGAGCTGAAGATGAGTGTGTATATCTCTCAGATTAGTTGATTACTGGTTTTACACAGCTGTATCTTTTCATCCCATTAGGACTTTTAGTTAAAAGATTTGAAATTGTGCAGGTTTTATGGATGAAGATGTCTTGAAACTGATACGTTCCACTAATTCTTGAAAATGTGTTTCCATGTGTGACCCCAAACACAAAAAGTAAAATTTCTAGCTAATGTAAATAATTATGTTTGAATTATATTTTAGTTGTTAATGCTCGTAACAAAGATTGACAATTCTGAGCTGCAATATTCCATTTTCAACTACAACAGTTCAAAATCATCACTTCCCTGCAGCCTCCCTGGCAGAGAGAAACAAGTCTGGCCGAGCTAGTAGGGATGAAACCTAAGGCCAACCCGATACCGAACACATACCGTAGTAGTGGAATGTTCTGAGTTGAAAGGCACAAATATAATAGGTCATAGTTTGTCGTCAACCAGAACATGGCACACTCAGCGCTCGTCTAACGCTCGTGAAATGGCATGGCGAGGAAGAAGCCTAATCGTTGTGATAAAAAGACGCTCCACAACATTCATAGTCTGGTTCTTTAAGTATTTAGTGGCCCACACTGGTTCGTTAAGTATTTAGTGGCCCACACTGGTTCGTTAAGTATCTAGTGGCCCACACTGGTTCGTTAAGTATCTAGTGGCCCACACTGGTTCGTTAAGTATTTAGTGGCCCACACTGGTTCGTTAAGTATTTAGTGGCCCACACTGGTTCGTTAAGTATTTAGTGGCCCACACTGGTTCGTTAAGTATTTAGTGGCCCACACTGGTTCGTTAAGTATTTAGTGGCCCACACTGGTTCGTTAAGTATTTAGTGGCCCACACTGGTTCGTTAGGTATTTAGTGGCCCACACTGGTTCGTTAAGTATTTAGTGGCCCACACTGGTTCGTTAAGTATTTAGCGGCCCACACTGGTTCGTTAAGTATTTAGTGGCCCACACTGGTTCGTTAAGTATTTAGTGGCCCACAATGGTTCGTTAAGTATTTAGTGGCCCACACTGGTTCGTTAAGTATTTAGTGGCCCACACTGGTTCGTTAAGTATTTAGTGGCCCACACTGGTTCGTTAAGTATTTAGTGGCCCACACTGGTTCGTTAAGTATTTAGTGGCCCACACTGGTTCGTTAAGTATTTAGTGGCCCACACTGGTTCGTTAAGTATTTAGTGGCCCACACTGGTTCGTTAAGTATTTAGTGGCCCACACTGGTTCGTTAAGTATTTAGTGGCCCACACTGGTTCGTTAAGTATTTAGTGGCCCACACTGGTTCGTTAAGTATTTAGTGGCCCACACTAGTTCGTTAAGTATTTAGCGGCCCACACTGGTTCGTTAAGTATTAGTGGCCCACACTGGTTCGTTAAGTATTTAGCGGCCCACACTGGTTCGTTAAGTATTTAGTGGCCCACACTGGTTCGTTAAGTATTTAGCGGCCCACACTGGTTCGTTAAGTATTTAGTGGCCCACACTGGTTCGTTAAGTATTTAGTGGCCCACACTGGTTCGTTAAGTATTTAGTGGCCCACACTGGTTCGTTAAGTATTTAGTGGCCCACACTGGTTCGTTAAGTATTTAGTGGCCCACACTAGTTCGTTAAGTATTTAGCGGCCCACACTGGTTCGTTAAGTATTTAGCGGCCCACACTGGTTCGTTAAGTATTTAGCGGCCCACACTGGTTCGTTAAGTATTTAGTGGCCCACACTGGTTCGTTAAGTATTTAGCGGCCCACACTGGTTCGTTAAGTATTTAGTGGTCCACACTGGTTCGTGAAGTATTTAGCGGCCCACACTGGTTCGTTAAGTATTTAGTTGTCCACACTGGTTCGTTAAGTATTTAGTGGTCCACACTGGTTCGTTAAGTATTTAGTGGCCCACACTGGTTCGTTAAGTATTTAGCGGCCCACACTGGTTCGTTAAGTATTTAGTGGTCCACACTGGTTCGTGAAGTATTTAGCGGCCCACACTGGTTCGTTAAGTATTTAGTGGCCCACACTGGTTCGTTAAGTATTTAGTGGCCCACACTGGTTCGTTAAGTATTTAGCGGCCCACACTGGTTCGTTAAGTATTTAGTGGCCACACTGGTTCGTTAAGTATTTAGCGGCCCACACTACATTCCTCCAGATTGGAAATGAATTTACTAACGCTATGTCACTTCAAACGTATATTTCAAGCACAATGTGAAGTGAATTATTTCGTTTAAAAAAAAATTCCTGAAATAACAAGATAGGTTATAGGTATGGTGAGTCTCATAGAAGTTGCCGTTGGTTAATAAATTGTTAGCGACTTCATTGTGCTGAATACATCAAACTAAACAATCAAATTCTTGAAAAAGTCCGCAAGTTCGACTATCTTGGTAGCATCAACAACAGGCCACATAAAAACTGAAATAAAGACCCGAATCGCATTGGCATCAACTGCCTCCAACATGCTCTCAAATATTTGGATTTCAAAGAAACTCAGTAACTACACAAAGCTCGAAATCTTTCTCTCCTGTGTGATTCCAGTATTAACATGCGAGTACGAGAGTTGGAAAACAACAAAAGCTCTAGATCAAAAACTAAACTGTTTCGAGAACAAATGCCTTTAAAGATTGTAAAACATCCGCTGGTCAGACTTCAAACCAATTACAGAAATAAGACGTGAAACTAAACAGAGCTATGTATCCAATTACAGAAATAAGACGTGAAACTAAACAGAGCTATGTATCCAATTACAGAAATAAGACGTGAAACTAAACAGAGCTATGTATCCAATTACGTTAGATGGCGACGATGGACGTGCCTCGGCCACGTTCTCAGGATGGACGAAAGAGTGTCATTATGTGGAATCCAGAAGACAAAAGAAAACGAGGAACACCAAAAGAGACACTCCGTAGAACCACCATTAAAGAGGGCGCAGCTATGGGTTTCAGGAACAACGAGGAACTAACGCAGGTCGCAGCTATGGGTTTCAGGAACAACGAGGAACTAAAGCAGGTCGCAGCTATGGGTTTCAGGAACAACGAGGAACTAAAGCAGGTCGCAGCTATGGGTTTCAGGAACAACGAGGAACTAAAGCAGGTCGCAGCTATGGGTTTCAGGAACAACGAGGAACTAAAGCAGGTCGCAGCTATGGGTTTCAGGAACAACGAGGAACTAACGCAGGTCGCAGCTATGGGTTTCAGGAACAACGAGGAACTAACGCAGGTCGCAGCTATGGGTTTCAGGAACAACGAGGAACTAACGCAGGTCGCAGCTATGGGTTTCAGGAACAACGAGGAACTAAAGCAGGTCGCAGCTATGGGTTTCAGGAACAACGAGGAACTAAAGCAGGTCGCAGCTAACCGTCGAACATAGAAAACTAGGACTTCTGCCATATCCGCCATATTTTCCCAGAAGGACAACCAATCATTGTATTAAGCCTCAACTGCATGAGGTGGAGTGGCCAGTTCGTTTCTTTCCTCCTAAGAGAATATCTCATGTAATCATGTAAAAAGGGTTAGTTGGACCTTTCGAGCCGTAGCCGGCCCATAGGACAAAGACTCAGATACTCTATCTCTTATCTAAATTTTATTCTAGCATTTTTCAATCCTTGTAAAGATCTTTTATCAAATCTCGCCATTTGTCTCTGTTCTGTGCCAGCAACTCTATCTCATTGAGGGAGCTGATTCCTGCTGCTCTTACCTCTCTGATCACTGTCACTTTGATTTCTGTAAACCGTCATCAAAACGTATTCTTTTTCCCTGTCTTATATCATCTTGGTAAAATATAAAACAAGTAGAGGAATTCAAGTATTTGGGCACAGTGTTTACAGAAGGACTGTGAACTTTATCGATATTTAAGTGGAATATGATTTATTCTTCCTTTGTGTCGTGTGTTCGCGGTTCGATAGGCAAGCACATGGTTCGACAACAATGTCGTCGTTAGTTGGGTGTGTTCAACCCGTATGTGAAAAGTCTGCGACGGTGGATGGGGCGAAAGAATTTGAAATAATCAACGGCCCAGAAAGCGAAAACAGCAAAAGTGTGTGGTACACATGAGGCATATTCAGAACACGAAAGACGAATATGGCAGACCACCGTGAAAGAGATTGGAGCCTCATCACGTAACAATCCAAAGAAAGCCAGGGAGAGAACACAATTAGAGCAAGACAAATGAAATTTTTTGGCCATGTTAAAAGACACAACAGCCTACTAAAAGTAATAGTGGAAGGGAAAATACAAGGTAAAAGAGGCAGAGGCAGACCAAGAGTAACATGGACGAGTAACATCAAAAGATGGACAAGTCAACCTATGACAATCTGCACCATCAAAGCAAGAGACAGAGTGGAATGGCGCTCCGTGGTAGCCAACCTTCGATGCGGAGAAGGCACCCAATGATGATGATGTTTACAGAAGATAGAAAACTAGACAGAGAAATTGACATGAGAATACAAAAAGCAAATGCTGTCACATACCAGCTTTCACCATTGTTAAGACATCTAAACATTTCTATGGCAGCTAAACAACAAATGATAAATAGCATTTTCATACCAACTTTGTCAAAGTGAAAGTCCAACATGGACCCTTTCTAAATCACATTTAAGAAAGATCAATACATGTGAGATGCGATGCTTGAGAAAAGTAACAACCAAGAATATATAGAATACCAAATGAAACCATAAGAAAAATAGTTTGGAACAAAACCCTGTCAAGAATATATAGAACAACAACAACTTAAACGGTTTGGCCACCTGGTCAGAATGAATCCTCACCAATCACCATCAAGGGCGTTCTTCTCGAGAATGCATAGAAAAAGACCAAGAGGAAGACCCAGAAGAAGATGGACAGATGCAGTGACAGAGACGTGTAACAACAAAGGAAAATCACTAATTCAGACAGTTCGATCAGCGCAAGAACGACAAATGACCTGGACGCTTTTTCGGTACTAGTGAGAAAGAGGAAAGAAGATATCATCTTGGTATTGGTGAAATCTTATCCTTGTTTAATTATCTAAAAATGCATATATATTATGTTATGTGTTAAAGATATATAAACATGTATATTGATAATTAAAACCGTGAAAAAATGTGTCTCTGAAATCTCACCTGCTGATTTGATAAAAACATACATAAGATACATATTAATTGTCAAAAATCCTAGCACTGCAATAGAATATATTCGTTGTCTCCTTGGTAATTATGCACCAGTTGAACTAGTGTTTTCTGTAATAATTTAATAATATGCGGTCAGATGAGACAGGCAATATATTGGAAACTGCAGGGAGGGGTCTGATAGCTAAAATAAATTTCCCACAAAGTTTTTTTTCTAGAAAAGTGGTTTCGATTGAAAAATAAGAAAACAAAACACAGCTTGCATAAGGGTAAAGGCATCAAGAACCATAGAGATATGGAGATGCTGTAAAGCTGATGATAATAGTGCCAGTTTAAAAAAAAGGAGAGAAAAAAGTGGTATGGTGTGGTATAACAGCTTTATGTGGTGAGAAACAAAAAGAAAGACGAACATCGTTTCGGCCAAGTAGGCCTTCAGCTGGAGCAATAAACAACAACACAAAAATATATATAAGGATATACACAGAATTCTAACTACATGGCGATAATATGCCAAATTCTCAAGGAAGGAAAACGAAAAGTCGCTTCCCTGTGGACGAGAGCTGATCAGACACAGACTGGACTAAAATTGATAAGGTGGTCTGACCAGGCAGTCAAGTGAGAAATAAAAGAATTTGGTTCTAAAAATATGAGGAGGTGGGTACAAGATACGAATTAAACTGTGTATATCTAACTATGGGTGTGCGCACCTAACAGATGTGCACAAATTAGCTTCCATACTCCGTTCAGTTATACTCTAAATGGTTCCAATTTCAGTTATGTAAATTAGTTGTTAAATTAATCGATCCCTGTTTTCACTAAAATAATTATGGTAAGCCTATTTATAGTGAACGTTTAGAGCATTGACGAAATGAGTGGGAGACAAGATAATTATTTACTAATTCTGTGTGTTTCTAGTCTTGGTCTTTATGATTTTTATTATTATCTTTATGATTCCTGGTAAGTCCCGCTGTCTAGAATAACTCATTTCTGTCATAGTTTTTTCATTTTTCTTTATCACCAACCCACATTGCATTGAGTGTTTACAACTTCACTTAGTTTAGTTTAGTTTAGTTTAGTTTAATGAACAAATTATCCTCATTGTACATCGGACAAGTCCATAACTGCTCCGATCTTCTTCGAAAAATATCCATCAACGTGTAGCTACTAACGACACCGGTGTTTTGTTGATTGATAAGTCTTCTTTGGATTCCTGCGTAGCGAACTCGTCTGACATATCCCACCTTGGCATGATATTCATGAAGTCTGTTCATAGCTGCGGACTCGTCTGACATATCCCACCTTGACATGATATTCATGAAGTCTGTTCATAGCTGCGGACTCGTCTGACATATCCCACCTTGACGTGATGTTCATGAAGTCTGTTCATAGCTGCGGACTCGTCTGACATATCCCACCTTGACATGATGTTCATGAAGTCTGTTCATAGCTGCGGATTCAGGATAATTTTTAGTCGTTTTGTCGTCCAGCCTCCCTGAGTGCTTTCAGAACGACATAGCGGCCCCTTTCTCTTCGCACTCATTATCAGCCAAACTGGCAGCACGTTCATTATCTCTTACACTTGCCTACCCTGGCACGAAAATGAAGCAGACACTTTTTAAAACAGACTTTTCTAGAGACAGACTCTAAACACTGCCGTCGAGATCATTCTGAGCATACTCATTGAGTCACTCCGGAAACACGAATGTATATAAGGCTGTGTCTCAAACCATGTTATTGCTCATGTAACAGTCATAATTCCCATGGCTAAACTACTTGTAGTCAATGCGAATGCACCACTATTTTCTTTCACTGTTCAGTCTCCTTTCTAAGCTGTGGAGGCCCCACGAGTTCCGTACATGCCGAATAACAGACCCATCCGTGTAAGACAAGTGTCAGTCTCAATTGTTTACTAGATTTTCCCATAAACCACAACAGACAACAACATACACATTTGTTATATACGAAAGCGTCAGTCTCAATTGTTTACTAGATTTTCCCATAAACCACAGCAGACAACAAAATACACATTTGTTATATACGAAAGCGTCAGTCTCAATTGTTTACTAGATTTTCCCATAAACCACAGCAGACAACAACATACACATTTGTTATATACGAAAGCGTCAGTCTCAATTGTTTACTAGATTTTCCCATAAACCACAGCAGACAACAACATACACATTTGTTATATACGAAAGCGTCAGTCTCAATTGTTTACTAGATTTTCCCATAAACCACAGCAGACAACAACATACACATTTGTTATATACGAAAGCGTCAGTCTCAATTGTTTACTAGATTTTCCCATAAACCACAGCAGACAACAAACTACACATTTGTTATTTACGAAAGCGTCAGTCTCAATTGTTTACTAGATTTTCCCATAAACCACAGCAGACAACAACATACACATTTGTTATATACGAAAGCGTCAGTCTCAATTGTTTACTAGATTTTCCCATAAACCACAGCAGACAACAACATACACATTTGTTATATACGAAAGCGTCAGTCTCAATTGTTTACTAGATTTTCCCATAAACCACAGCAGACAACAACAAACTACACATTTGTTATATACGAAAGTGTCAGTCTCAATTGTTTACTAGATTTTCCCATAAACCACAGCAGACAACAAAATACACATTTGTTATATACGAAAGTGTCAGTCTCAATTGTTTACTAGATTTTCCCATAAACCACAGCAGACAACAACAAACTACACATTTGTTATATACCAAAGTGTCAGTCTCAATTGTTTACTAGATTTTCCCATAAACCACAGCAGACAACAACAAACTACACATTTGTTATATACGAAAGTGTCAGTCTCAATTGTTTACTAGATTTTCCCATAAACCACAGCAGACAACAACATACACATTTGTTATATACGAAAGTGTCAGTCTCAATTGTTTACTAGATTTTCCCATAAACCACAACAGACAACAACATACACATTTGTTATATACGAAAGTGTCAGTCTCAATTGTTTACTAGATTTTCCCATAAACCACAACAGACAACAACATACACATTTGTTATATACGAAAGCGTCAGTCTCAATTGTTTACTAGATTTTCCCATAAACCACAACAGACAACAACATACACATTTGTTATATACGAAAGTGTCAGTCTCAATTGTTTACTAGATTTTCCCATAAACCACAACAGACAACAACATACACATTTGTTATATACGAAAGCGTCAGTCTCAATTGTTTACTAGATTTTCCCATAAACCACAACAGACAACAAACTACACATTTGTTATATACGAAAGCGTCAGTCTCAATTGTTTACTAGATTTTCCCATAAACCACAGCAGACAACAAAATACACATTTGTTATATACGAAAGTGTCAGTCTCAATTGTTTACTAGATTTTCCCATAAACCACAGCAGACAACAAACTACACATTTGTTATATATGAAAGTGTCAGTCTCAATTGTTTACTAGATTTTCCCATAAACCACAGCAGACAACAAAATACACATTTGTTATATACGAAAGTGTCAGTCTCAATTGTTTACTAGATTTTCCCATAAACCACAGCAGACAACAAAATACACATTTGTTATATACGAAAGTGTCAGTCTCAATTGTTTACTAGATTTTCCCATAAACCACAACAGACAACAACATTTGTTATATACGAAAGCGTCATTTAGTCCGGAAGTCTGCTTCCGTTATTCCAATATCTTCAACAATGTTTTCTGTTATCTATTTTAGCTCTCTTTTATTTTTTAAAATTCTTTTATTTATTTTCTGTTGTCTGTTGTTTCACTTTTTTTTATTCTTGTATTTATTCTCTGTTGTTTGTTGTTTCTCTTGTATTTTTTAAAATTCTTTTAGCTCTCTGTTATTTGTTGTTTCTCGGCGCATATAATATTAGAACATGTCACATGCTTTCTTGATTTCCATGATTTTACGATCAAGATCGCATCATCTCCGGCTGAACACAAACACATCCGCCACAATGACACAAACACAATGCTTATCAGACAGTTGACCACAGTCACGTTATATTCGCTAGTTATTCTCACGCAATTATTACGCCTTCATCACGCTACGATCTACTAAGGTCGCACTAATAGAACAAGTCGATAAAAGTCTGTTGTTGTCATAGCGATGATTGGTTTAGCCGTTACCATCGGCTTACCGGGAATAAGTAGTTTACATTCCCTCTACCTGTTGTTTTGTATCAAACCCATTAGTTCAACCCAGTGTAGAAAAAAACAATATTCCGGTACGGGACATTTTTGTGCTATTTTTTTTGTAGCATGAGTGGTTTGGCAACGCTTACAAGTATTGAATTTAAAAAAGAAATGAACACTTAAATGTACGGACTAATTATCCAAATGAAGGTCGGAAATTGGCAGCTCACTCGTAGCTGTTCTCACAACAACACAACAATAAAATAAAATGTATTATCTCGTTCCTGGTACAATAATTATATTGACAATTTGAAAGGATAGAGCTTATGGCATTCATATAAATGATGTTGTAGCGTGTGTAATCACGAATACTGTTTTTTAAATTATTATTTTGATCGAAGTATGAGTTATTTGTGGAGAAAAAGCAAAATGAAATATAATTCAAGTTTAAGTTCCCGCCAGACGACCTTCCTGCACTAGTCAAATATGTAGCCAATCACAGCTCTTCAATCCCTGCTACACTTGGACAGGAAATGATAAATTATTCCACTAAATTTCCGGACTTCACGCTATGTGATTATCTTCTCCTTGCGTGCACTGTGGAAAACTTCTTAGAAGATAGAGGCTCTTATGATGCAGAAAGGTGGATGCGATTGTCCTCCAGTAGACGTGAGGCCTGGCTAATGAACCATACCCTCGGGAGTGAGTTTACGTCATTGATGAGCACTTCTTGATAATAAATTGTTACGTTATAAAGTTATTCTTCTGTCCTACACTGCCCCTTCATCTTATCGTAGTAAGAGTATACGGAATACACTGCCGCATAAGGAGATTATAGTGTTATTTACTTGATATGGTCAGTATCACGCCAAGATGTTTTTACTTTTTTTCAATATAATTTTTTTGTTCATCTATTTTCAGATGCCGAGTTAATCCCGAAGTCGTATTGGCGAAAAGAAAAATAATAAGATCGCCGTTTTTAAGAATCCCAACTCTTATGAGTGCACTAGCCACTTCGTTACGACTTCTGGAGAGTGTAGTACCAGTATTTCTCATGTTGCTGTTGGTTTCAGAATCAATGTTTATTGCTACGCATTGCACGAGATCTCTGTTGTTGACGAACGATGTGTTTGAACGCGCTGAAATCTTGAATGTTGGTTTACGTTCCTGGTAAAACAAGCTGTAAAAATGGCCACACGTGTTCTTATTGTTCTTAGCAAGGATATTGTCTCCTTCCTGCTAGCGTTCAACCATTAAGTGGAAGTGGGTGCGTTGTTTCGCTAGTTAGCGGCAGTCTTCAGTAAGTAAAGGTTTCCTTCACGCCTTGCTAGGCCTATAGGACCTTCACTTCTTGCTCGGCCTATAAGACCTTCACTCCTTGTTAGGCCTATAGGACCTTCACGCCTTGCTAGGCCTATAGGACCTTCACGCCTTGCTAGGCTTATAGGACCTTCACTCCTTGCTAGGCCTATAGGACCTTCACTCCTTGCTAGGCCTATAGGACCTTCACGCCTTGCCAGGGTTATGGAACCTGCACGTCTTGCTTGTCTACAAGGGACCTTCATGCATTGCTCGTCTATAAGGGACCTTCACGCCTTGCTCGTCTATAAGGGACCTTCACGCCTTGCTCGTCTATAAGGAACCTTCACGCCTTGCTCGTCTATAAGGGACCTTCACGCCTTGCTCGTCTATAAGGGACCTTCACGCCTTGCTCGTCTATAAGGGACCTTCACGCCTTGCTCGTCTATAAGCGACCTTCACGCCTTGCTCGTCTATAAGCGACCTTCATGCCTTACAAGGCCTATGGGACGCTCATGCCTTACAAGGCCTATGGGACCTTCATGCCTTACAAGGCCTATGGGACCTTCATGCCTTACAAGGCCTATGGGACCTTCATGCCTTACAAGGCCTATGGGACCTTCATGCCTTACAAGGCCTATGGGACCTTCATGCCTTACAAGGCCTTTGGGACCTTCACCTTTGCTAGGCCTATGGGAAATATGGTGTTTATTACCATATTTTTCCATGACCATGGCACATATTTGGGTGATGTAATCGGTATCACGACTTTAGACCATATGGATATTGTTCTTTAAGTGATGCTTCAAGAGAAACAAACCTTTCTTCGTCCTCTTTTTCAACAGTCATTTTCTGTCTTGTCATTTCTTTGTAATCATCGTGTAATCAATCTATGCTAACTTTGCACGTTGATCTGTTTCACAGAAAATAAACTTGTTCTTTTGTGGAGCACCAGAATGTTTCCTAGCTATAATTTCCAAACCTTTTAATTTCCATATTTCATTTTATATCATAACTTGTGCACCCGGTTTCAATCACATATATCTTAATATTCTCATATCTTTCTTTTTCAATTATGTGCTCAAATCATTTCCATTTAACATTTATCGATCTCTAAAAATGCTAACAGCCAATGAAGAAGACTTATTTTTATTCATTTCAATGGCTGCCCTTCATTTTTTGATTCAGCATCTTCACATCTCAGATATATTTCAGAGATAAAATGCTAAAAAATTCGAACGATTCGACAGCCATCTCTGTTTTATGTGATCTCTGCCCCGACTTCATTTTTATGACGTTTCCAGCCAAGAATATTTGTCGATACTTCAAATTGCTGGAACGTTATCTAGTGGTATTGGCTCTATGTCTAGTAACAAAAAATGGCTTTCATTTAGTTTTTTTTTTTTTTTTTCAAATCTGAAGATCTGTACTCATGCAAATATATTCTTTACTTACATTAATTTAGCATATTGCTGATTTTAACCTCAGATGGTAGATGTAGAACAGAGGTGAGATGCAGAATGGCTCAGGCAAAAATGGCTCAGCAGCTTTCCAAAAAAATTAGGAAGATACTATGTAATTCATTTTTGACAATAGAAACAAGAAAAAGAGTTCTTAAGTGTTACGTAGAGCCAGTCTTAACATATGGACTCGAATCATGGACAATAGGACAACAGACAAGAAAATTACTGGAATCTGTAGAAATGTGGTTTTACAGAAGTATGTTGAGAGTACCATGGACAGCTAAGAAGAGTAATGAAGATGTTCTGAGAGAGGTCAAAGCAAAAAGAGAGCTAATTTCCAATATTAGGAAGAAACAATCATCATTTTTGGCCATGTAATGAGAAGAGAACAACTGGAATATATTGTAATTACTGGAAAAATTGAGGGACGAAGAGATAGAGGGAAGCAAAGAGAAAAAAAACAGACAGCTTAAGAGAATGGCGTGGCAAAGAGAGAGCTAATTTTCTATATTAGGAAGAAACAATCATCATTTTTTGGTCATGTAATGAGAAAGGAATGTTGAAAGTTCACTGGACAGCTAAAAAGACCAATGAAGAAATTCTCAAAGAGGCCAACACAAAAATGGAACTCCTAAAAAACATCACAAAATAAACAATCAACATTTTTCGGACAATCATGAGAAGAGGAAAGTTGGAATACTTGGTTACAACTGGCAAAAAAAAAGGAAAGATAGATCGCGGACGACAAAGAGAGAAAATACTGGATAGCTTGGTGTCATGGCATGGAAAACAGTCAACAACAGAACTGATACAAGCACTGTAGATAGAAGATTGTGGAAGGACATGATCGCCTACGCCAACCGGTATGGCACATGATGATGATGATGAATGAGAAGGGAACAGCTAAAATATATTGTGACAACTGGGAAAGTTCAGGGAAAAAGAGCTAGAGGGAAGCAAAGAGAAAAGATACCAGACAACTTGTGAGAGTGACTTGGCAAAAGGGTCAACAATAGAAATGATAAATAACTATCGAGATCGAAAGTTGTGGAGAGACATGGTCACCTACACCAGCAGGCCCGGTACTTTATGATGATTGCTGATGTATGTGGAAAGTTATATTTCAAAGTTATTTTTAAATGTCTTACATAATTATATATGTTTCTTTATCAACACATCTATCAGAACTACTGTATTCCCTAACTTGATGAAGTCCAAGATAATGAAAACGGTGAAGTTTTTTTTAGAGGGAGCTGCTAAAAATGGCATTAGCTGTGGTTAAGAGTGTTGCACCAAGCTCACTCAATGAGTAGAATATAAATGGTGATACGAAGATTGGTTATACAACACTTTTGAGACGACAGAAATTTGGGATCAACTGTGGCACAAGTAGAAACTGATGTTGATGAGGAACGTATTGAATTAGTGAACTACATAAACTATGGAAATGTTTACTGCAAAATGCTGAACGAGATTACGACAGCTTGAAGTTAGCACATGTATCATGATATAGGTTCTGCTAGCTATTCAAATAGTAGTTGTGCTAATCGTTGCGAGTATCACATAGTAGTTGTGCTAATCGTTGCGAGTATCAAATAGTAGTTGTGCTAATCGTTGCGAGTCTGACATAGTAGTTGTGCTAATAATTGCACGTATGACATAGTAGTTGTGCTAATAGTTGCAAGTCTGACATAGTAGTTGTGCTAATAGTTGCAAGTCTGACATAGTAGTTGTGCTAATCGTTGCGAGTCTGACATAGTAGTTGTGCTAATCGTTGCGAGTCTGACATAGTAGTTGTGCTAATAGTTGCAAGTCTGACATAGTATTTGTGCTAATCGTTGCGAGTCTGACATAGTATTTGTGCTAATCGTTGCGAGTCTGACATAGTAGTTGTGCTAATCATTGCGAGTCTGACATAGTAGTTGTGCTAATCATGCGAGTCTGACATAGTAGTTGTGCTAATCGTTGCAAGTCTGACATAGTATTTGTGCTAATCGTTGCGAGTCTGACATAGTATTTGTGCTAATCGTTGCGAGTCTGACATAGTATTTGTGCTAATCGTTGCGAGTCTGACATAGTATTTGTGCTAATCGTTGCGAGTCTGACATAGTAGTTGTGCTAATCGTTGCGAGTCTGACATAGTAGTTGTGCTAATAATTGCACGTATGACATAGTAGTTGTGCTAATAGTTGCAAGTCTGACATAGTAGTTGTGCTAATCGTTGCGAGTCTGACATAATAGTTGTGCTAATAGTTGCGAGTCTGACATAATAGTTGTGCTAATCATTGCGAGCAGCTTCACGAACGATGTACAGAAATCTGCATAAATTGTAGCATCGTGTGAGGTCGCTGAAACGAGGCAAGAAAAAAACAGAAAAATAATCAGAAAATTGTATGTAAGAGCTTTACCGAGTGAGAACACAACAAAATAACTAAACGTTTCGACCATACACATTCATCGGTAGAACAAATCTTGTGTCTTCAGTGGTTCATAAACAGTGGTCCGCGGATCCCCAGGGACCACGATAACAGACAGTCCACAAAGGTTTAAGAAATGGCATGGTCTTTAGCATTTAAAACGAAAATTGAAAATAAATAAATGAATGAGAACAAGAAAGATAAGGAAACGTAGAAATGTATCTTAATTTCTCTCTTGTGAGTAAAATTTGGCTTTTCTAACCTACCGTCTCCATAGTAAATTAATCAGCAGCACCAACATCCTTCTCATTAATTACGTATGTATTCAATGTTCCCTCATTTTCCACCTCCTTTGTCATTATTGAGGTTCATTTTTGTAAGAATCATATTCATGGCATTTTTTAGTTTTCATTGTTACGCCACGTTTTGTACACGCCTGTTATATTTATAATCTTGCGTGCATGCGGCGTCTGTTTCTTCATAAAGAATTTATATTAGTTATTATTGTTATTACTATTTTATATTAGTAAGAAATCATTCAAATAAAAAATATAATAGCAGCGTGTGGAATAACTCAATTAAAATATGTCTCATTATTTTCAAATTTGAAAACCCGTCATAAGAAACTTGAAATAAATATATGACGTACTTCCAGGTTTTAAATCTTCACTTGAGTTGAGCCTTGTGGTTCTGCAGGTGCAAAAGATATTTAAAGTGGGGCCGTACAATAGTTATTGTATTTTGTTTTCACTACGTAGAGCTGCTCGACACAAATTTATGTTTATATTTGTAGCCTTTACCAACATTGTATGCGGGCACTGAGGATACGTGAACACAAGAAAACAAAAGCGAAAGCAAATTTGCTAATAAACATCGAACAAGAGGTAGCATGCGGTGAGGCAACCCACGTATGATTAAAATCCTTGGTAACGTGTGCTTAGACCAAGACGTAGGAAAGCCAATAGACTGAAAACATTTAGAGACGAAGATGTGGTCTCTTGCATCAGAGTCAGTGAACCGTAACTTATCAAGATCCTTTTCTGCTTTTGCAAAAGTGGTCATTGAAACAAACATAACTGCTCGGGTCATCAAAGTGAGAATTGAAGAGAAAAGGGCGCAAACAAGGTATCTTGCTGTAAATAACGAGATAACTCAACTACGCCAATTTAACGTCAATTTTACGGGCAGATGATGAAGCGAAGTAATCGTTAAATGAAATAAAAGAAAAAATAGTTCTTTATTATGGAAACAGAACAGAAAATTGAAGCCTTTGAAATATGGATCTATAGAAGAGTAGGTAGAATTGGATGGAAAGAAAAGAAAACAAACAATGAAGTTTTAAAACAACAAAAATGTAAAGAGAACTACTAAACACAATTAGAGCAAGACAAATGAAATTGTTGGGGCATGTTAAAAGGTACAACAGCCTACTAAAAGTAATAGTGGAAGGGAAAATACAAGGTAAAAGAAGCAGAGGCAGACCAAGACTAACATGGACGAGTAACATAAAAAGATGGACAAGTAAACCTATGACAATCTGCACCATCAAAGCAAGAGACGGAGTGGAATGGCGCTCCATGGTAGCCAACCTTTGATGCGGAGACGGCACTCAATGATGATGATGATGATGATGATGATGATGATGATTATGGAAAACACTCGCTACCAAGCAGTTAGTCCTGGTTTAAATGTCACTGCAGCATCCAACGCGACAAAACTCCTGTAATCCCCACTGTCACCAGGTAAAATGGGGACCAGAGTTCACTCTCGAGGAAAGTCGCCATCGCTACGGATTTTGTACTGAAGGCGGCACCAGTCAGAGATTTCTAGTCTACTACCGGCTGGGTGGCTTGAGATGGCAGATGTGGTGCGAGGACGATTTTAATGACGTCGATTTACATTTCACACCGTTACTTTGTCCTTTAACCTGTCATGTGATTTTACGCCTGCAATGTTTTCTTGACACATAGTGCAATGTCACACAAGACAGACCTACCTGGCCTACATCGTCGTGGGACTTCATCTTATGAAATAAATTAATGAGTGGCTACCAACAACAGAGCAAGGCTAGAAAGTCTCGCAAAAGTAGAAACTATTACATGCACATACTTTTCTATATTGGATTGCACCATAGCTCAGTGGACAGTGAACCCTCCTACTAAAGACAGGAGGTTGGGTTCGATCCTGATCGACGGCGCACAGGTTCACATAGTCTCTACCCAATGACAATATTACGAGTTTTGGATTTTTTATAGGGAAGAAAAGCGAGACTGTCGTAATACTGACCACATAATTTCAAATGTAATATGCCGAATGCTTAAAAAATATGGACACTAACACCATATTCCCCATACGTCACGTAGCGTGACATGTCTATTTTCTTTCTTTCTTATTCCCTCTGTTCTATATTATGCTAGGTCGGCATCTGACTTAACAGGTCGTACACACAGACTAATCTAACTACTGAGTAGAGTGAGCAGTCTTCATCTCTGGTGATAGTCGAACAGCACACTTTTTAATGCTTGATTCGTGTTGTTGTACAGACATCGGAAACTGAACCAACTTAGAAAACTGGCGGGCTTAGAACTGAATTCAATGACGACGTAAAGCTCATTTAAAAGAAATTATCTTTGAAAGTTTCAAAAGCAAGGCACGATTGCTGTAGCTTCCATACTATTTTATATATTCAGATAAATTGACTGGTCGGGTATACAAACAGAACTAGTTCGAAGGGAGCGTTACCATCACACAAGAAATCTAAACATTGACTTCAGAAAGTCAATTTTGTGCATTAAGTATTTACCACACCAGATTTTTTTTCAAGTTTTTAATTGCTGTGTGTTTTTTTTTTCTTGTCGCGAAGCCTTTACAATAGGAAAGTAACATTTCGATTTTGTTCAACAGCCAAGTAATGATGCGAACCTTTTGCAATAGGACAGTAACACTTTTATGATAGCCAATAACAGCACGACCCTTTTACAACAGTGAAACATCTTGTGAACTCTCTCTTGTAACATCCATGTAACATTACGACCATTTTACAACAGTCAAACAACTTGTGAACTCTCTCTTGTAACATCCATGTAACATTACGACCATTTTACAACAGTCAAACAACTTGTGAACTCTCTCTTGTAACATTCATGTAACATTACGACCATTTTACAACAGTCAAACAACTTGTGAACTCTCTCTTGTAACATCCATGTAACATTACGACCATTTTACAACAGTCAAACATCTTGTGAACTCTCTCTTGTAACATCCATGTAACATTACGACCATTTTACAACAGTCAAACAACTTGTGAACTCTCTCTTATAACATCCATGTAACATTACGACCATTTTACAACAGTCAAACAACTTGTGAACTCTCTCTTATAACATCCATGTAACATTACGACCATTTTACAACAGTCAAACAACTTGTGAACTCTCTCTTATAACATCCATGTAACATTACGACCATTTTACAACAGTCAAACATCTTGTGAACTCTCTCTTGTAACATCCATGTAACATTACGACCATTTTACAACAGCCAAACATCTTGTGAACTCTCTCTTGTAACATTCATGTAACATTACGATCAATTTACAACAGTCAAACATCTTGTGAACTCTCTCTTGTAACATTCATGTAACATTACGATCCATTTACAACAGCCAAACATCTTGTGAACTCTCTCTTATAACATCCATGTAACATTATGACCATTTTACAACAGTCAAACATCTTGTGAACTCTCTCATATAACATCCATGTAACATTATGACCATTTTACAACAGCCAAACATCTTGTGAGCTCTCTCTTATAACATCCATGTAACATTATGACCATTTTACAACAGCCAAACATCTTGTGAGCTCTCTCTTATAACATCCATGTAACATTATGACCATTTTACAACAGTCAAACATCTTGTGAACTCTCTCTTGTAACATCCATGTAACATTATGACCATTTTACAACAGCCAAACATCTTGTGAACTCTCTCTTATAACATCCATGTAACATTACGACCATTTTACAACAGTCAAACATCTTGTGAACTCTCTCTTGTAACATCCATGTAACATTACGACCATTTTACAACAGTCAAACATCTTGTGAAATCCGTTTTGTAGCTACTAAGTCACTTGCCACTCGTCTGTATAACGACCACATGAAGGGGTTTAACATCGTTCGTTGTACAATGTACTTTAAAAATAGTTGTCCTTAATAACCTACGCGGACTTACTCCACCCCTTGAAATAGACTTGACGTTTCCGTCTTTGGGGTCATCGACTCTCAGGTTATGAACCGTGATGTTTCATCAGACGCTATTTAAACATGTCAACACCAATAATTTCCTGCAGCGACGAGCTATGTCGTTCTGTGGTTTAAAATCGATGTCTGCAACGTCATTGATGGTATTTTTTCTTTTCCTTCATTATGTTTGTGCATATGGCTTCCCAAGTGGTTATTGAAATATTTCTAACTTTGGCTTTATAATTCACATTCTCTTGTCTTCTTAAAAAACCTTCGGAAGTACGGAGACTCCTGTCTCAATTTCCGCCCTCGCCAGAAGCTGTACCGAATCACATCCTGAGCTCGTGTTGTGACGATTTGTACATCAATAAGTTTAACACAACATTGTTAGCTCCCCCTCTACTCGTGTGTAGGATCAGATATCAATAATTCCCAGCTTTTACATTTATTTCACTGGAGTCTTCTCTACTGTTTAGCGTTTTATCCTCTCAAAGATGGGAGGGAAATACAGTTGAGATCAAATAGATTGAGGTCATTGAAGAGGGCAACAACAATCATCATCATTGTATGCCATGCCGGTCGGTGTAGGCGATCATCTCTCTCCACAACACTGGGTCCTTCATCTGTGCCATAATTTCAGTCGGTGATCTTTTCTTATACCATTTGATTAGCTGTTCACTATTTTTTTTCTCTTGGTTGATCTGGTCTTCTGTCCATTCATTCTGCCTTTTGTTATAGTATTCTCAATGCCCTCTTTTTGCATGGCATGTCCAATAAATGAAGGTTGCCTCTTCCTTATGATTTTAATGATATTTCTGATTTCTCCAACTCGTTTTAAACCTTCTTTATTTGTAATTTTTGCTATCCATGGTATTCGTAGCATTCTTCCGATAAACCACACATCTCAGCTGCCTCTAATATTCTTTGTGTTGTCTTGTTTATCGGCCATGCCTGTCTTCCATATAGTAGAACAGCTACTTTAAATGGAAGTGTCCAATAAAATGATGTTGTAGATGAATGACGTTTTTTATTTGTGGGGAGATAATTATGTTGTGCTTGTTTGTCAATAAGCAGAAAATTCATCACACGTTCTTCAGTCTTGAAGCAGTAGAATTAAAATAGAGACACAGTCGGACCTAATAGAACGGATCTCAGCTGTGGAACATAGTGAAATGTAAACTGAAAGAGACATTCCAACCACGTGAGAGAGGGAACAATCTGAGATAGAGTGAGTGCAATAAGTGTTGTGTGGGCGTGCATGTTTCATGACTCACAGTGATTATGTGTTCGCCGTTGTTGGAGCACTTTATATTCCATAATTAACAGTCATCGTATGTTCGTGGTTAATGGGACATTTTATAAAAACTGTTTACAACAGCTGGTTAACAAGTAGACAAATGGTTAACTGACACATAACATGAGCACTGACACATGACATGAGCACTGACACAATTGTAAATATTTGTGAACATCTATGGTTGCAACATTCTCACAGTTACTTGGTCTCTGACACCTACAATATTGTGGCCCGTGAAAAGTTAAATATATAATTTGTTTTGTTTCTCCATATAGTTCTTGCAGAATACAGAATTTTCCCTGACCAATTTTTAACCTAATTTTGATGTTTAAACTAATTTTGATGTCATGTTCATTGCTTGCATTCGCTGAATGTAAGGAAGTCGCTGTAGATTTTGTAATAGTTATTACATTACAAGATCACATACTCTTTCAAACCGTGACACTACCACTGCTATGCATCAAGAATACACAAGCGCACAAACAGTGTTTTAAATCAAGAAATTGTTCACTGCTACTGCGATCTCATAATGTTTATTAAATTCCTCGGGTGACACAATCATGCATATAAAGTGATACATTTCAGTCGTCTCAAGTCAATTATTTGGTACATGTCTTCTATAATCTATAATAAGTTATCGTTCTTGGGTTATCACCCTCATCTTGTCGAACGCCTGTTTACTCGTCTTTATCTCGTCTATATTTTATTCACTGGTAATTTGGAATTCTGGGACACTGCTCTATATTTGAATCCATGCTAACTTATTATAGTCGTTTGAAACTATAACTGAAACTCTCATTTCTGCACAGGAGACTTTCAGTCTTTCTATCTTTAAATTGTTCTCTCTCTCTCTCTCTCTCTCTCTCTCTCTCTCTCTCTCTCTCTCTCTCTGTTTGCAGCTCTGCTAACAGTGTTCCTTTCGCTCTTCTGATCTTCTCTGTCTAATCTAATATGCTGTCTCCTCGATCTACTTTTTAAAATTGACTTACATCAGACTTCTGTGTTGGTTGCCTTGCCATGCCTAAAATTAAGAGATTCTTGGAATATCCACCATCTTACATCTCTTAGTTCAGACTATGATTGGTCCAAATCTACATATTATTTATGTAAGGACCGCCTATCTGTTCTACTGTGTTCGCTTACAGGCGAAGCTGTCAATCATCAGTCAACCCACCCTGGAGACCAACATCAAGGCATAATTAATTGATTCCTTTTACCTGAGATCAATCAGCGGTTCGTCGCTATCTGTCTTTGGTGAGCAGAGCATCTTGCATCTTAGTCCATGAGCTCGGACACAAAGTTACTGTCTCAGAGGAGTTTATAATTAGCCATTTTCTGCCTTGAAGTAAGCAAGCTCACCTGGACTAACTTTTGGTCTGCATTCTGGGTTCAAGGTTACATTCTACTGTTTATAAATGTGCAGCATTATCTTCATGAATTGTCTCCCGCTATCTCAACCTTGGAACCTTTATTCTTCAAGTCAGAAAGCTACCTACACTGTCCAGATAACCCAACTCATGTAAGGTCAAGACAAGTCACACTTCATGTGACGTCATACTGTCACAGATTTGTCATCATCGTCGTCACCCCCCCCCCCCCCACTCAAGTGATGTCATACAGGGCTTGAAGTGCACATCATCATAAGTCCCTGTTCTGGGTGAACTTCTCAATCTCAAAATGAAAGCTGATAAATGATGTCGTTGCCTTTTTTATCAGTATTTTTCTTAATTAACATCTTTCATGGTTGATCTATTTAAAATTCGTTCTTGCCGGTTGCCTTTTTTCGAATTTGCATTTTGTTTCTTTCGTTATTTCTTTTCATTCCCATACCAGCTTATTTTCATCTTCTGCTTCCTATTATAGATGATATTCTTGGCTGTATACCCTTTCTCCTATTTCTGCATTAGCTTTGAATTAAGTTTATTGTCTACAAAGTTTTTCTTAGACATTTGTCTTCGAATGCGTGTAGTTTATTCTCCATTTCTTTCGTTATTCTCAAGTTATACATTTTTTGGGAGCCGCGATAGCTCAGTGGTTAGTGAACTGGTTACAAAGGACAAGGGGTAGGGTTCGATCCCAACCGACGGCTTCCGGGTTCACCCTGCCTTAAATGGGTACAGGATTTTTTTCTGGGAAAGTAAAGCAGCACGGGCGTAATACCGACTACATTACCCCAAAAATCATGTGCTGAAGGTCTGTAAAATATGCGGTGACTAACACCATATTTCCCTATACACCACTTGGCGTGACAGGGGTACTTTACTTTTTTTTACTTATAAATTATTTGAGCTAAATACCATAAGCTTTGTTTTCACACATGACTTTTTATTTCGATATTTATCTTTATTTTTCTTAAAATCATTACTGTATTTCTTTGTCTGATTCTGGTTTTCCTTGCAACTTTCGATACATTCTCTTTGATCAGAGGGTCTTGGTGGCCTAGATGGGAAAACCACCCGACTGGGATACGGACGTTCGGTCAACCAATGTTCCATTCCCGCTGGAAGCGTGTAAGTTGTACTCGTGGTTGGAAAAAAAAACAACACCACCGCGGTCGACCCAGCCGCTGGCAGAAATGGTTATCAGGGTAGTGCTCTTGGAAGGTGAGGGATGCCGCCTCGCATCGTGAGTTTCGATGCTTGTTGCGATACTATCCAGAAGTCTCCGAACACTTCTGAGACGCCGATTGAAGTCTCGTACTTTAACCTTTACCCTTACTCTTTAATCACACTAGGAGCCACGGTACTTCATTCGTTACTGAATTGTTGTTCTACCAGGGCAAAGGAATCGGATTAGATCCCGATTGTCCACCAGGTTTTTCTTCTTATTTATTTAATAACTCTGTAGATCTTTGGAACATTATTGACAGACTTCATCAACGATTTCCTTTAAGATCTTCTTGATTAGTCATTCTTTTTTATGACTCTGCGAAGTCAAGTCCTGTTCTATTTATTTATTTCGTTTTTTTTTTAATACCTAGTCGTTGTTTCTAGTCGTACCTAGTCGTGGTATCTAGCTATATCTGGTCGTTGTACCTAGTTGTATCTAGTCGTTGTATCTAGTTGTATCAAGGCGTTGTATCTAGTCGTTGTATCTAGTTGTATCAAGGCGTTGTACCTAGTTGTAACTAGTCGTTGTATCTAGGTGTATCAAGTCGTTGTATCTAATTGTATGTAGTTGTTGTATCTAGTTGTATCTAGTCGTTGTATCTAGTCGTACCTAGTCGTTGTATCTAGTCGTACCTAGTCGTTGTATCTAGTTGTATCAAGTCGTTGTATCTAATTGTATTTAGTCGCTGTATCTAGTTGTATCAAGTCGTTGTATCTAGTTGTATCAAGTCGTACCTAGTTGTATCTAGTCGTTGTACCTAGTTGTATCAAGTCGTACCTAGTTGTATGTAGTCGTTGTATCTAGTTGTATCAAGTCGTTGTATCTAATTGTATGTAGTCGCTGTATCTAGTTGTATCTAGTCGTTGTACCTAGTTGTATCTAGTCGTTGTACCTAGTTGTATCAAGTCGTACCTAGTTGTATGTAGTCGTTGTATCTAGTTGTATCAAGTTGTACCTAGTTGTATCTAGTCGTTGTATCTAGTTGTATCAAGTTGTACCTAGTTGTATCTAGTCGTTGTACCTAGTTGTATCAAGTCGTACCTAGTTGTAGCTAGTCGTTGTAGCTAGTCGTTGTACCTAGTTGTATCAAGTCGTACCTAGTTGTATCTAGTCGTTGTATCTAGTTGTATCAAGTCGTACCTAGTTGTATGTAGTCGTTGTATCTAGTTGTATCAAGTCGTACCTAGTTGTAGCTAGTCGTTGTATCTAGTTGTATCAAGTCGTTGTATCTAATTGTATGTAGTCGCTGTATCTAGTTGTATGTAGTCGTTGTACCTAGTTGTATCAAGTCGTTGTATCTAATTGTATGTAGTCGCTGTATCTAGTTGTATGTAGTCGTTGTACCTAGTTGTATCAAGTCGTACCTAGTTGTATCTAGTCGTCGTATCTCATCGCTGCATCAGAACAATTAGATCTTGTTCGGTTCCTGCTAAACCATCGATGTCATCAACAAATTGCAGGTTTATTAATGCTTCTGCCATATTTTTCCTCCAAGGAACCTTGTTTTGCCGACCGGCAGTTAATTGGTTGACAATTTTATGGTGGTTTTTTTCAGACTAATAGTGTTGTTTCACCCAGCCGTACATGTGTATCTAATTCTTCATGAAGACTAAGGCGGCGTGGCGTTATACTGCCCACCCTATCCATAAAATGTGGTCATAAGAAATGTGGGCACTCATAGCCATTTTCCCCACACGATAAATGCGCAGAGTGAACCCTTCACTTCTTTTTTACTTTCCTCATACACAATTATTCAACATGTTGAATGTGAATAACCCCAAACTAAGACAAATCCATGTTTCAACATGTTGAGTTCAAAATGCTTAGTTTATTTTTTTTTTTAAACAAATGATAAACTCATGTTTCCTTGACTGATGAAGCCATGTGTGCGTGAGGTTCTGTTTGATAATTCATCTTATTCAGATGTACATCTAACAATCCACGTGAACTGTTCCAGCCTTTCCACAACAGTGTACACGTCTTACGAAAACTGTCATATTCTTCTTGGCACGGGCCAGGAAAGTATTTATTCTTTAGTTTAGCAACTTCAAATATTTAATCAAATGATCATCACACTGATTGAAGCATCCTAGCTGTCAGTTCTGCCAGAAATCTGCGATGTGGCTGTGAAATATCCCTTTCTGAACAAGGTGTAAGGACCATCAAAGGTTTGTCAGCGAACTCTTCAGGAGTAAAAATGTATTTTAATTAAGCAGCCTTCGACCAATCAAACATCAGGAGTTCTACGGATTTATTCGCTGGGTTTTCTCAAGTAACATTAATTATCACAATTTCACTAAATAAAAATGTAATTTTCTCTTCAACCGAAATAGTATGTGAAGAAAAAAATGACTCTATGAAAATTACAGATCCCAAAATAACAACGATAATCAATTTGATTGAGAGAACCTGAAATTGTTGATTATGTTTTATTCAAGGATATTCGATTACAACGCAGAAAATTATAAAAGTAATTGATGATATAGTCTGGTGTAGGTGTTTTCTGACAGTGAGGTACTTTTGTTATATTTACCTTCAGCCTGGTCTGTCTTCTTTTCTTCTTGCAACTGTCTGTAGAGAATAGGTCTTCGAGAAATACTTACCAAGCCGTCCGGCATCTTGCCATTCTTTTAGGATCGTCCAATGTTTTCCCCATTGTCTTCATCTCAGCTTCTACCTGTATTCTTCTCCAAATACATTGTCTTCCTCTTTGTCTTCTTCCTGGATATTCGAAAAATGGGTTGTCGTGTTATACTCTACGTTGGCTTCAGAAGTGTGTGTGTTTCCAACGCCCGGTCTCTGGGTATAATATAACATTACTTGTTGTAGGGAAAGAGGCTGGGGATAGCTATTTATAATTTTTGTAAAATGGTGATGCATTAAAATATGCATCACCATTTGTGAAACTGAGTCACAGCCAGCTATAGTACCAGAGGACTGAAAGGAATCACCAAAGATTTATGACGTTTCCAGCTATGTGATTATGGGTTATTGTGGGTAAAATTATAGCAGCCATCTATAGCTGGAAAAAAAATGAAGTCACAAACTTTGGGTAATTCCGATATTTGCCTATCAGTCCACATGTCTTAGTAACAATATAATATGGTTGTGGTTTGCGTGCATTATTTCCGGTCAAAATTGCCATCCTTCTGTAACTGAATTTATACTTTTCTCACTCTCCTGGAGCCTCTGCAATGTCGTGTTATCTTGTATTCTACAAAGTTGGAAGCACTTCCAACACCGTGGGCTGTGATAGCATTTATCGTTACGTTTATTATCATTTAAATATGTCAGTAGGTCGTAGATATGAATTCCAAGAATTCCTTGGTCTTCCTCTTTGTCTTTTCCCCTGGGGATTCCAAAAAAGAACCTGTTGTATAATACTCTCAGTTGGCTTCCGCAGTTTGTGAATATATTAGTATAGTTAGTTTATATGCGCATGTTTTATTGAGCATGTTTGGTTGTTTATTGGTAAACGTTAATAATCATAATATTTTAGATTTGCATGTTTATGTCTATGAATGCAATCATTCATTGAAACACTTCCATCAATATTAAATTGTAGGTGTGTACTTACCAAATAGGAAAGAAATTGTGTGATACTGGTTGTGAATATCTCAGTCACATTATTAACATTTATGGTCTATTTATTTTGATACCACTGTTCCATTGTTTGTTTTGCCTATTATTCATAAAGAACAGTGATGTTAGTTAAACTCACTCGCTGCAACAACCCTTTTTTATGAAAGAATATTTTTTTTCAAGCATAATTAAAATTGTGTCTGTTAATCAGCGCGTTTGAAAACGCTAAATTAAACCATCATTTGTTATCATTCTTAAATCATTTTATGACAAAATAATACTCAGTAGGCCTATGTATCGATATTTTCCTCTTCTCCATGCCTTTTGTTATAGAAACTGGTGTTACTGTAACTCTAAGATTGGCATGCTTCTACTTCTTCGGCAGTCAAAGAAACATTGATGAGATGCCACATCACCACCACCCTGTGTGGCTTGACCACTTGATTAATGGGGCATTCAATTAACAATAGCCACTACAACAACAAAAACAACTACGACAACGACAAAAATAACATTCATAACATCAAACACTATAACAAAAATACAACTACTACAGCGAAAAAATTCACATTAGTAATAACAACCAAAATAATAACAACAACTACAACAACGACAACAATCACAATAACTGCAACACCAAACATAACGACAACAACAGCAGGAACATCAACATCAACAATAACAACGACAACAAGAACACATCAACCACACAAATGGGACACACCAAGATGGAAGTTCGTCCGAGTTCTAGCCGTGGTGTATACAATGCTGATCTTGAACATCGCGCTGTCTGTTGTCACAGCGAGTTGGCGGATTGTTAGAATTGTAACCACGGGTTTGAAATAATTGTTTGTGCACATTTCGTTAACCACCGCTGTAGATCAAGTCTTTATTCTGCTGGCTTTGTTTGCGACATTGGAAGCTAATGACCTAACTGCCTAACTTGTGTAGACGGTTCGTTTGGGGCAAATTGTGCGTTGCAGTGTCACTGCTAAAATCGCTCAGTTTGTGACAGGGCTACAGGGACATGCACAAACAGTGACAGTTGTCGGCGAGAGCGTTTCGGACCCCAGTGTCAGTACTTTGATCTAGTTTGCAAATACGCCTAGGGGTCTGGACCTACAGATCCGGACAGTTTCATGGTCTAATCAACAGGTTACGGATTGAAGGGGCGATAGTTGCAGATATCTGCTCCATCTACATTGGCGGGGGTCGGAATGTGGCTCTCAAACAGAACGCAAACCAGACCGACACATTTAATGCTTGATATACAGTGGACGGATATGGACCAGAGGCCGCAGTTAATGGCAAAACAAAGACCAATCTTTATGACAGTGACTGCACACACACAAAATTGAGAGGTGGAACCAATTCTATTTACTGGTGTCTGAACTTTGACACGTCCCAGAAGACTCACACCATTCGAATTTATCATCGATCTAGCACTATGATTCGGGTAAAGAATGACACTCCAAGGGCTTTCTCTGACAGTGGCGGTGTGGTGTTCCAGTATAATGATATATCATACCCAAATATTTCTGTGAACACTATTGTAGTCACCATACAAGCGACAATGGCACACAGTAAGTTTGAGTTCTCACCGACCTTTTCGCAGGACGAGAGTGCACTGACGGTGTGTGAGGTGCAAACATTTACAGACACCTATTGTCTGGACGGGCATTCTAGGTCGTTTTGTACAGTGTGTGGTGGGAGTAGCAAAGGCTGCACCGTCATCATCGGTACGTGTCACGGCAACTATTCACATGGAATCTATGGACACGACTGCTCCGGGTCTTGTCTTAGTGTCAGTTCTTTATGCGAGGAAAATCCGGAAAATGCCAACATTGCAAACATCCTGGCTATACCTGTGATGACACTTGTCCTGATGGTAATTTTGGGCTACAGTGCGAACAGACGTGTTCTGATGGCTGTGACATCATATGTGACACAGAAAGAGCAGACTGTACGCGCAAGGAAGCGTACTACGGGCCAGACTGCACTCTCAAATGTCCTGACCGTTGTTTCAACGACACCTGTGAACAGTCAACCGGGATCTGTGCATGCAAGGGAACGTTCTACGGGTCAGACTGCACTCTCAAATCTCCGTACAACTGTTTGGACGATATCTGTTAACAGTTCATGGGGGCCAGCGTCTCGTATGTCGATGATTCCCACGTTAAGAAGAGTCTGCCGACTACTACAAACCCAAGCATATGGATACCTTAATGTGTACTGGATATTTTCTTTCTGTGCTGGACATGGTTCATTTCTTGGTGTGTTTCATTGCTAGCCAAGGCTCATATCTTGGCTTGTGTGTGTGTGCTGGCCATGGCTCATATCTTGGTGTGTGTCATGTTAGTCATATCTCATATCTTGGAGTGTCCGTGTTAATCATGTCTCATATCTTTAAGTGTGTATGTGTTTAGTCATATCTTGGTGTGTATCTGTGTTGGTCATGTGTCATATCTTTGTGTTTGGGCTAGTGATATCTCATATCTCTGTGTGTATGTTTATGTTAGTCATATCTCATATCATTGTGTGTGCATGTCTGTGTATGTCACATCTCATATCCTTGTGTTTGCATGGCTATGCTAGTCACATCTCATATCATTGTATGTGCCTATCTATGTTGGTCATATCTCATATCTTTGTGTGCATGTTTATGTTGGTCATGTGTCATATATCTTGATGTATGTCAGTGTTGGTCATGCCTCGTATCGCTATGTGCATGTCTGTGTTTGTCACATCTCATATCTTTGTGTGTGCATGTCTGTGTTAGTCACCTCTAGTGACTCGGGCAGATGGAGCTCGTAAACCTGGGAGGGCCGACCATCTAAGGGCAGAATCCCCCTACAGAAAAGATCACCTGCTGCCTTGCAGGAAGATTGGGGACAATCAAAGGCTAGGGAAAGCAAAGCTGAATAAAATTCTGGCTGAAATCGGATGCACTGGGCCACTGGCGCAGAACACAGTGCAACGTTATTAACGGGTGTTCAATCAGAGTGGATCTGACAGACTCTAATTGTGATGTTCTGATTGTAACACACCTAACCTGACAGCTGAGTTCATGTGAGGAGCTGGAATCCTACTCTGATTGTGTCCTGATCGCAGAGAGAGAGAGAGAGAGAGAGAGAGAGAGAGAGAGAGACCACAAAAATAACAACCACGACAACAATAAGAACACCAACCACGAAAACAACAATTACTATGACAACAACAAACATGTGATGAATTAAAAAGATGCAGAGAATGTTGCTCTGGGAGAACAGATCTTGAAATCGACCAGCAGATTACGTTTGCTGTTGTTGTGCTACCAATGCCAGACCTGGACCATAGATGCAAGAACAATAAGAAAAATATCCTCTACAGAGATGAAATGTGTTAGACGAATGACAGGAAACAGTCTGAGAGATAAGATCAGAAATGAAGAACTGAGAAAAAAGCTAGGAATAGCCCCAGCCATAGAATATATAAGGAAACAACAGATAAAATGGTTCGGCCACGTGACAAGGCAGAAAGAACAAAACACAACACAACGAGCTTTCAACAAACGTTGTGAGAACAACAGACCCAAGGGTCGACCACCAAAAAGATGGATCGATGGAATATTAGAAGCACTAGGAAACATAACAGCAGCAGAGGCGAACAGAAGAGCAAAAGACCGCAAATTGTATCTCCCCTCGACGCTGAAAGGTAGATGAGGAAGGAAAGAAGAAGAAGAAGAAGAAGATTACGTTTCGCTGGTTGGAATTGGGCGGATGTCTTGTTTGTGAAGAAAAGGAGAATAAATTCAAGATGGTAATATAATACTGGAATAAGAGATAAACTCAATGCCACATAGTATAGCTCATTTGTTACCTACTCCCAGATTTAGATGCTAGGATGAAGCAGCTAGTACTGACCCAACTCGTGCTCTTAGACTACTTTTTCATCAAGCAGTTAATGTTAGACCACACTCCCAGTCCAATCTTTTGCAAACATTGAACGCAACACTCTGTCTTTTGCATGCAAACCTCAAACAAAAAACTACCTTTACGACACATAGTCCCATTGCTGGCGCATGTCGGAGTGATGTGGGGGGCCACTAGATAGAACCTGATGGATAAAAGCCCCTTGGTCAAAGCAGTCACCACGACGTGTGAGATTCACCCCCGTTTTATTTCACCCCTGATAGAAACAATCCTTTCTGTCTACTGCGGGTTTCGAACACCGTTATTCAGCTTTTCAGCCAGCTGATCAGTGGTTTTAGCCGCACGGCCACGCGCACATCCTAAAAATAAATTGTAAAAAAGATTTAAAAAATAAATTGTATGTGCATAAAAAAAAACAATGTTACAATTACAGCACAAAGAACATACACAGTCATATCAAAGTTAATGGGAAAAAAAGTTTTTTTTTTTTTTTTTTTTTAAAAACATCTATTATAAATGTTATAACTAGTGATAGAAAATGCGGGACAAAAATAAATAAAAGAATAATGGCAAAATACATTTTAAAGACAAGAAAGCAACAAAATATGTCCACATAAAAGGAAATCAAATGGGGCTGAAATCGGGAATAAAGTGTTCTAAGTATGGTGCAAAAATTGGACATTGAATTATAAAAAAATATAAAAGAAAATTAAAGCCCCTGGCATATGGATATAAAGAACATTTTAAAGAATTGAGTGGTGAAGAAAGAAAACAAGTAATGAGGTTTTGTAAAAAAAAAAAATGAAGATAAAGAAATAAATATACTACAATTTTAAATTGACACTTGCAAATGAGATATTTTGGACACAAAAAGTGAGCGAATAACTTACTGGAAGATATCATGAAATGGAAAATACTAGGTAAGCGAGGAAGAGGCAGACAAAGAATATAGCGGACTGTCAACATTAAGTGATGGACAGAAGAATTTATGACAGCATGCACCACAGAGGCAGGAAACAAAATGAAGGGACGCTCCGTGGTAGCCAGGTTTCGTTGTCAAGACAACAGAAGGGAATGATAACAAGCTTCGGGTATTCTTCACAAATTGTGTGTAGAACCACTGCTCTTATCACACCAAAGTCCGCAGTAACGGAGACACCATGTGCTGGAGCTTTTGAGCTTGACAGTAACGATAGATTGAAGATCTCTCCGTGAGCGTGTATTAGACAGTGAAGTAGTGAGAGTCTGCGGGAGTCCATTTAAATATAATTTGAATGCTGTTGGATAGCCTGTATAACAAGCAAGCCATATTGAGCTATTACATGACACACTCTGCATCAATATTTGGCAATGACTAAGCGCTTATAGGTCTTTGTTGAGCGCAATGAGGTCGAGTATTGTAACCAGCATTTAGAAAAATAAAAATCTAAACAAATATGAGAAGAAAAAATGCAAGCCTTTTTCAATATGAAAATATAAAATGACAAATCGAGTAACAAATAAAAGTTCATATTTTCCGTGATAATATAAATTTGCATTACTGGAAATGTCAACCAAAGTACATTAAAATATCCAAACAGTTCGTGCATAATCTAGGTCAGTAGCAATACATTTAACAAATTTAATATTTTTTAAAATTCAAATGAAACAATGATTGGGACAGATCGAATTTGCTTCATATTTATTATTCTGATCTAGTGGTTCGTGTTTCTCCGTTAGAGCCGCTTGATTTGTTTGACTTCTCTGGCAAATGGAGAGTTCTCGAAATGAAACAATAAAACTGAATCACAGGAATTAGCAATGGGAACTGGCTTAGAAAAATAGTATTCCGGCTGTAGTAAAGCTGGGATATGAAAAATTAAAGAGGGGAAAGTAAATTTTAAAAATACGCAATGAATGATGATAACTTTACACTGAAATGATAATTTACGACGTTCAAGCAAAAATGAGCAAGATTTTTTTGGACAACTAGAAGTATAAAAGTAAAATAATAAAAGAAGTAGCGTGCAGTACAACAAAAATGTTTTAAAATTAGTTTAAGTTATTATTTCACAAATAAATACAATAAAGATTGCATACGATCGAACTCTTAGAAAGTAAAGAAAGAAATGAGCTCTCTCACGCCACATAGCGTATAGAGGATATGTTGTTGGTGCCCATATTGTTGTATAAACCTTCAACTTATTATACCTAGTTTCGGGGTAATGTCATCAGTATTTCATTCCAAGAAAACAAATTCGGTATCCATTTAAGGATGTTTTCAGTTCGTTCACTAACAACTGAGTTATCTCGGCTCTCATATGGACCTCTTCTACAAATTAAAATGCATTTATCTTTGCGACTTGTTCTTTCTTAATTTACATTTCTCATGTTTCCAGGATATCTCTTGGTAATTTATCTTGTAATGTATGTGTATTTTGAATTCTATAATCTTGAAACAAAATGTAGCAAAATATAACATCTTCTCAATATTCATGTATGGTCAGAAACGTAGACATTAGACCAGAAAACAGAATAGAAAATTGAAGCCTTTAAATTTGGGTCTATAGAAGAATAGGTAGAATTGGATGGAAAGAAAAGAAAACAAACGATGAAGTCTTAAAACAACTAAAAATGATAAGAGAACTACTAAACACAATTAGAACAAGACAAATGACATTTTTGGGGCATGTTAAAAGACACAACAGGTTAATAAAAGTAATATTGGAAGGTAAAATACAAGATAAAAGAGGCAGGGGCAGACCAAGATTAGTGTCTGATAGTATAGAGCAGGGAAGGCTAATTTATTTCAAATGGCGGGCCACTTTTTTATTATTTTTTTTGTGGCGGGCCACACACATAACAACATCAATACAAATAAACTTGGTATTTGTTTTAAGGTAATATTTTTTTGTATTTATCGACATTATTTTCTTACATAAATCGTTTTGTTGCAACAGAGTTAAAAATGCCTAGTTGATTTATACAAATAAATAAAAGTTGCTATTTATATTGCTTAACAAACATGTTTTAGTTAGGTCATTTTAAAGTTGACATGTAACAAACCTTAATGAGAACAATATGAACGTTCATGTTCTGTAAAAAATTCATCAAAGTCAATGTGTAAAGATGATGATGATATTCGTAATAAATCCTGAAGGTGGCCATCAGTGAGTCGGTTTCTTTGTGACGATTTAATCGCCTTCATTGTTGAAAAAGCACACTCACATATATATGTGCTTCCGAACATAGAAGTAATTTTCAAACTGAAATCACTCAATGCGGGATATTTTTCCCGTGGCACAAGTTTCCAAAAGTCAACTCCTATCTCCATCCTTGATTGGAAAAAGGGGTCACTTTGAAGGTTACATAACTCCGACTGAAAAGTGTCATGTTGTTGGAAAATGTCACACTTCATAGGGTTGTTAAACAATGCCAGTTCTGGTCGTATACCACTGAAGTCAGAAAACCGTTCATTGAATTGCTCCAATAGTTTGTCTAACATTAATACAGATAATTTGAAATCAGTGTCACTGCGCTCCTCAATCAGTTCTTTGCAAAAAGGAACATTAATGGTTTTCTTTGGCCAGGGTAAATCTAAAAACTTTTAGTTGACTTATAAATCCATCTAGGTGTCCTACCAAATCTGAGACTGTTTGGGAACGTCCCTGTAGCTTCACGTTGAGTTCATTCATGTGCTGGGTGATATCAGTTAAAAAGGCCAATACGCTGTTAAAATATGGATCAGACATTTTTCTGATCAGTTCTTTGTTGGTATCATGTTTCTCTAAAAACTGCTTTATCTCGTTTCTCAAAGCAAAAAAACCGCTTCAAACAATTCCCTCTGCTAACCCAGCGTACTTATTTGTAGAGCACTAAATCGCCATATTTCGCATCAACTTCTGATAGAAAATTTATAAACTGTCGGTGTGTCAAAGCCCGATTCCCGCTCTTATTAAATTCACACACTTTATTACAGTTTTCATAACATCCTCCACGTCTAGAATCTTGCCACACAGCGCCTCCTGGTATATAACCCAATATAATGCTGGGCAATGGAAGCCAGCCTTCATTAATAGTCCAAGTAAACCTGTTTGATTACCACACATTGACTTAGCGCCATCCGTCACTGTTGCTGAAAGTCTGTTTATGTCACTGATACCGTTAACAACTTTCATAACTGAGTCATAAATGTCTTGACCTTTGACCGTATTATGCAATGAATCTAAAGCTAGTAGCTCTTCATTGATAATAAAGTCTTTTGAAACAGTTCTTATGAAAATTAAAAGTTATGCCGTGTCTAATATGTCAGTAGATTCATCCAAATCCAGAGAAAAGTAAGCGGAATTTGTAACGACACTCTTTAATTTACTAGTTATATGAGAACTTATTTCCTCAACCCTTCTAGTGACTGTCTATTTTGATAATGGAACGCTCTCATAATGACTGGCAATTTTTCTTCCCCAAATGCACGCGCCATGTTAATAGAACAACGCTTTACTATGTCACCGTCACATAATGATTTTTTTTATTTCGCTATCTCTCCGCTTACAACAAACGATGCCATTAAGAAACTTGTTTCTTTTGTTGTTAATCTAGTAAAAACAAATTTCTGAGCACTAACCTTTTTCTTCAAATCACACACAAGTGTAGAACGTATCGTACCAATGTAGTCCTTGTATTTAGCGGCGTGGTGCTGTATGTAATGCCGTTTAAGATTATACTCTTTATTTACAGACAACACTTGCAAACACACAAGGCACTGCGGTTTTCTATCCTTATTGTTGATAAATGAAAAATCACGTTCCCATTTCTCATGAAAAAATCTGATTTTTTTTCCTTTAATTGACGTTTATTGCTCATATTATACCACGACCGAAGCAACAGACAATGAAAACACAGATTACAACAATAGTACTGTTTCCTGTTAAAATGGAACTGTTCACTGTAACTCGACACAATCAGAATGATCAGATCGGATCTCGGAATCGGATATATAATTTTGACTGATGAAAAAAGGTTTGGAGAGAAAGAAACTGAAAGTAAAATAATTGTGAGGTGAATGTGTTGGGGAGGAGGAGGTAGGTGACTAACAATACTTCTTGGTGGAAACTGTTTGAACTTGCCGAACCGAGAGTCGGTTCTAGAACCATTCGTCGGCTTCTTCCTTTGTTTCAGTCGATCGCAGGATGATCAAACGGAAAAAAAGAATGTGTCGGGAATGACGGGAAGGCGACGTTAAACTAACTACCAGAGTGTTCTGAGTGTTAAACATAGGTCTATTTGTACTGTTATTCTTCTTTGATTTATCTCGGATGTTTCCACCAATAATTATACTTTATTTTAAACAAACTAATAGGGAATATTTGAGTTAGCTTTCTCCACGGTAGAAGTTAATGTAACAAATTTTTAATCAATTTTACCCAGGACATTTTGCTCAATGCCAAAAAAAATGACGTCGCAGGCCACTTGTGGCCCGAGGCCACTTATTGGCCATCCCTGGTATAGAGAACCATCTAATAAAGTGCAATGTTACCCAAGGGGATGAAACTCTTCCTAAATGAAATAGTTTATGAGTTTAAACTAGAGGGCTTTACCCAAAGTTCTATAATTTCTAAAGGAGGTTTGCTCCATCGCCCTCTTCTGAAGAAAGTTCCTCATCAACTTCCAGCTGCTCCCTGTTCAGTCCATGGGAACTCACTAGTCTCATTCTTGTGGTGGTTCTCTACTTCCCACATCTACATCCACACCTCAATCTCTAAACCCTTCAACTTTCCCAGAGGCACAATATCATCCACCACTACAGCCTTCTGTTCACACTCTTTCTCGAGACCTTCAAAGTGTCTGGCTTGGTGCACACAAAATCTGGCCATAACTTCCTCCAAGCAGAGTTGTCTGTACTTGAAAGAAAAACTTCCCTCAAGTCTTTGACTGTGGATCGTTTCAATGATTACTTTTAAATTTAGAAAAAAGCCAAATTTGAGGTGGGGGGGGGGGGGTGGAATTTTTCTGACACAAGCTTGTTTGACAACAGATATCAATTTCTGGAATTTAGTGTTTAAAAAAAGGCAATCTGTGAACGCTGGCCGCTGATCGTTTGACAGTCGAGACAGACCCAACACTGTTCAAATTCTGAAGCCAAGGTGAAGAGTTTTACTCGAAAAAATAGTACGAGTTGAGAGATGTACGGAGGAGAGGTGAACGAATACACACGTTTCATTGTTTACCTGTGGATGTGTATCACTTGCACTTTTTCAAGTGATATAGGTTGGATTGTTCATGCCCTATGTTTCATTACGATTACATATATTGTTGTGTATTAACCTCCAATATTTACATATTTTGCTTTCCTCTTTTCTTCCGTCAGAAAGAATTAAACTCCTCAAGCATACTTCTCAATTTTCGTCATAAAATACTTGATTTCAAGGTTAAAAACAATATTCTCCCTTCGATAAACAAACAAACAAAACAATTTTTTTAAATGGCGTTATCCGAGTTCCTAAAATACGTGAAATCTCCTCTTCAGGTTGTCATCAACCGTGTCGAGTTATTCCCCTTAAGGAGTGTGGGTCATTTCTGAAGAGTTCAGCGAGTGTTGAAATCAATGTCCATTATCGCAAGGGGGGGGGGGGGTAAATAGACGTGTTTCCGCTCAGAAATGTGGAGGGCAGATAACCAACAAGTCTATGACTCGTCCACAGTTCATTCTCTATGATTTCAATAAAAGGTCAAAATCGACCAAGGGAATGATGAAGATGATATTGTATGTAACAATGATTTTATAAAGGTGCATGATTTTCTTTGCTGGTCTTTCGGAAGAGTGTTTGGCTGTTTTATAACAGATAATCTTTGTCTGAAGTCAAAATTGTACGTCTGATGTAAGACACGTAATTGTGATGTCACAAATCAGATTCTAATATACCAAGTACAATACATCGTATACCATGGAATGAATGCAAGACCGGAAACAAGAGACATCACAAAGCATCCAAATCTGTGTTGTAACAAGTTTAGTTTTAATGCAACATATTTAGCTGTGATGTAACAAGTTTAGTTCTGAGGTAACGAGTTTAGTTCTGAGGTAACGAGTTTAGTTCTGAGGTAACGAGTTTAGTTCTGAGGTAACGAGTTTAATTCTGAGGTAATGAGTTTAGTTCTGAGGTAACGAGTTTAATTCTGAGGAAACTTGACACAAATCTACCTCTAAAATGTAAGAAATGTTATGAGAATGGTGAATAGTCGTTACTTTAATCTTCGTTTTTGTATGGTCCCTTGATGATTAACCGACGAAGCAGCGAGTGACCATCACTCCCCGTGACGTGTAGGTATTATGAGTACAATCTCTCCCACTGCTTCATTATGCGTGAGCATCTAATCTTGTGTATCCCAGTTACAGTTTCTCTGCCCGAATAGCTCAACATTTGTAACTCGTTTTTTTCCACATTTCTCCCCCCAAAGTTCATATAATTCACGTTTTAGTGGCTAAGACCACTCAGTTTTAGAAACGTGAACGATATCGTCCACTTTCTCTGTACATATTATCTATTGGTGGGGGGGGGGGGGGAAAGAGGGGTGCGGGCAGTGATGGACTATGGGTTCGAAATTTAAGGAGGCCGGGATGTGAGACCGATTATTTAGGATGACCTTTAACCTTTAACTAGACCATAGCGACTTAGAGATTACTTCAATTTACGTTACGTATAATCATCACCATCATGTGCCATACCGGTTGGCGTAGCCGATCATGTCCTTCCACAATCTTCTATCTACAGTGCATCGTATCAGTTCTGTTGTTGACTGTTTTCCATGCCATGACACCAAGCTGTCTAGTATTTTCTCTCTTTGTCGTCCGCGATCTCTCTTTCCTTTTATTTTGCCAGTTGTGACCAAGTATTCCAACTTTCCTCTTCTCATGATGTGCCCAAAAAATGTTGATTGTTTCTTTCTGATGTTTTTTTTTTTTGGAGTTCCTTTTTTGTGTTAGCCTTTTTAAGAATGTCTTCATTGGTATTTTAGCTGTCCATGGAACTTTCAACATTCTTCTGAGAAATCCCATCTCTGTGGCCTCTAATCGTCTTTTCATTTGAATTTCTACTGTCCATGATTCGCTTCCATAGGTCAAAATTGGTTCTACATAGCACCGATGAACTCTCTTTCTCACTTCTATTAAGAACAGGATTATTACTACGCTACAGCGGAAATGTAATTACATTGAATAGCTTCTTCAATTAGTGTCCTTAATTATCATAATAGCTTAGTTATGCTAATGTAAGTTATGAAAAAAACATAGTTTGGCTGCTAATTAAAATGTTTTAAAATTGTCTTCACGTTTTATTTATATCTAGTCGCAGAGCGGTGATTTAAGGAAGTGTTAGTTAAACTTGACTCCCCTGTCTAAACTTCTATTCGCCACAATTAGGAGGGAGAAAAGGCAAACTATTGGTGGAGACATGGTTGCAATGGCAACCAGGAAAGTGATTTTTTAAAATAGTTTACCTAGTTCTCATACATAGTGCAAGGTCGATAGATGTCGCTGTACTGTTGTACTTAGTTTCATCTACATAGTCATCCAAGCCTATCTATTAGTAACGGCTCGAATTACTTGAAGGAAGTGGGGGAAAAAGGGGGGGGGGGGGGGCGCTCGGTAGACTAGTTGGGAAAAATACCCATCTGGACTACCGACGTTCGGACAACCTGTGTTCGATTCCTGCTGGAAGCAGTTTGAGAGCTGTACTCGTGGTTGGAATAAAAAATACCTCAGCGGTCTACCCAGACGCTGGCAGAAATGGGTACCAGGTAGTACTCCGAGAAAGAGAGGAATGTAGCCTCGAATCGTGAGTTTCGATGCTTGAAGGGACACTATCGAGAAGTCTCCGAACACTTCTGGATTGGCGGTCGAGCAGATTTTGGTGAAAACTGGCGTGCTAAGACGTCGATTCAAGTCTGTGCCTATTACTTGAGCATATTCCCATATGGTGCAGAAACATGGATATTTGACAAAAAAACATAACAGAGAATTGAAGCCTTTGAAATGTGGATATATAGAAGAATATGTAGAATTGGATGGAAGGAAAAGAAAACAAACGAGGAAGTCTTAAACAACTAAAAATGAAAAGAGAACTACTAAGCACAATTCAAACAAGACAACTGCGATTTTTTGGGTCATGTTAAAAGACACAACAGCCTACTAAAAGTAATCCTGGAGGGGAAAATACAGGGTAAAAGAGGCAGAGGCAGACCAAGATTAACATGGACGAGTAACATAAAAAAATGGACAAATCAGCCTATGACAACCTGCACCATCAAAGCCAGAGACAGAGCAGAATGGCGCTCCATGGTAGCCAACCTTCGTTGCGGAGAAGGCACTCGATGATGATGATGATGATTACGTGAGCTATATCACAGCAGACTGGATACGATGGCTGCTTGTACATGGACATCTAACTCATTGTACTGTAATGTGATTGTGTTATGTATTTTGAAAAGAGTCGTACCCTCCGTTGCCTCCTATCCATCGCTGTAGGTGGAAATATTACTTGGAAATTGAGTTTTGAGAATTTGTCTTCAGCGAACAAACAAATGTATCAACAGATCAAGACAGCCTGGAGTGCATCGAGTTAGGTCAAACACTGTTACTCTACTAGCATGCTGTATCCCTGAGGTAAGGAGTGATGAAAGCTCATTTCAATATTTTTATTTTAAGACAGTAAAACTAAAAAAAAAAAGAAAAAAATATTTTAATTACAATAAATAGTAAAATTACTATAGGTAGTCAAACTAGATTAAATAGTAAAACTAAAATTAATAGTAAAATAAATGGTAAAGTTTAAATAAACAGTATAATTTAAATAAATAATAAAATTCCAATCAATAGTACAATTTAAATAAAATCATAATTAAAACAAATACTATCCGTTGCCTATTGTGATGTATATAGAATACTGTGTTATGCTTCATATTTTTTAATGATCAATGAGACACATGGTCAGTACTACGTCAAGTAGCCATACTTTCTCAGAGAAAAGTTAATTTTCAAATGATGGTTGAAACTTAAAATTGCTGTGTGCGAAGCCTCAAAGGCACCGTCTTGTTCGTGACCCAAGCTGGTCTAAATGTTTAAATGTGTAGCAATAGCTGATAGCTGAAGACGAAGCAGCTGTCCAAAAACAAATTCCACTTTTGAATTGTTCTGTTGGAATCGTGGTGGCTGTGATGTTGGTGGTGACACTGTGGTTGTTATTATAATGATGGTGTGCTGATTATGATTGTGCTGTTGGTGGTGGCGATAATGGCAATGGTTGTTTCACTGTGGATGAGGCGATTATGATGGTGGATATGTTAATGACGTGGGTAATGAGAGTGCGCCTTTCTAAATCACGTTTAAGAAAGATCAATACATGTGAGATGCGATGCTTGAGAAAAGTAACAAATAACACAAGAAGAGATAGAATATCAAACGAAACCATAAGAAAATGTAGTAGGTAGGAATAAAACCCTGCCAAGAATATATAAAACAACAACAACTTAAATGTTTGGGACACCTGGTCAGAATGAATCCTCACCAATCATCATCGAGGGCGTTCTTCTCGAGAATGCATGATAAAAAGACCAAGAGGAAGACCCCGAAGTAGATGGATAGATGCAGTGACAGAAACATGTAACAACAAAGGAAAATCACTAATTCAGACAGTTCGAGCAGCTCAAGAACGACAAATGATATAACCACAACACCTTTTTGGTACCAGTGAGAAAGAAGAAGAAGAATGTGAGTGGGGGTTGATAGTGGTGGGTGGGGGTGATAGTTGGTAATGACAATGATGGTGGTGATTGCTGCGATGCATATTTTAGATAGTTAAATATTGATTGACGATCATGATGATGATGATGATAATGGTGATGATGATGGTGATGATGATGATATTGTTAGCGGCGATATTATTTATTATATATAATTGTTATTTGTCCTTGTACGCACATCTACATCACTTCAACATTTATGGAAAGATAAAGTCACATGTGGTGCGTGGTGATGGACGTTCTTTTTTAATTACTGTTTTACTCGTTTCAAATAGACAACAGGCAGCAAGCAAGATAATCATTTAGTTAGAGCGAGATTAGAGAAAGAGTGTAGTGGATTCCCCTTCTTCAGCGTTCAAGTCTTGTGATGGTGCGGACGTGACTCTTTGTCCCGTTTCATGATGGAGGAGTAACGACAAAATCGTGACGCACTATGAGCTGTTCGCATGAACAGGATAGAAGGGAATGCAGGGGATGTGTGTGATGGTTGTGTGTTATTAATAATGATTATGAGAGTGGTAATACCTGGTTAGTGATGGTTGTGAGAGTGGTAATACCTGGTTAGTGATGATTGTAAGAGTGGTAATACCTGGTTAGTGATGATTGTAAGAGTGGTAATACCTGGTTAGTGATGATTGTAAGAGTGGTAATACCTGGTTAGTGATGATTGTGAGAGTGGTAATACCTGGTTAGTGATGATTGTAAGAGTGGTAATACCTGGTTAGTGATGATTGTAAGAGTGGTAATACCTGGTTAGTGATGATTGTAAGAGTGGTAATACCTGGTTAGTGATGATTGTGAGAGTGGTAATACCTGGTTAGTGATGATTATGAGAGTGGTAATACCTGGTTAGTGATGATTGTGAGAGTGGTAATACTTGGTTAGTGATGATTATGAGAGTGGTAATACCCGGTTAGTGATGATTATGAGAGTGGTAATGCTTGGTTTTCTTTATGACGTTACCCTTCACCAATCTCTGGGGCATTGAGATCCGAGTATCTAGCCCTCTCGAAGAACGGCAATAAGCAGTAGGTTCCGTGTGCGGGCGATCACGTTAAGAAACACGTGGCGGTTAAAATATAAAAAAAAGTAGGCAACAAATATGGCCGCTTCTAGGGCAACATTGTCAGCAGAAACCTAGCCACACTTGGATCCCGAGCCATGCTACGGAGTTCGTGCATGTGAGCCACTATTCTCGTTGGATTTTTCTCGAGATTCTCGAAGGGGATATCGAAACAGGTATGTATTTGTCCGGTATGCAGTGACGATGATCCTAACATCAACAACTTTGTTACACGTGTGTTATAACATGTAACTGCTACGGTTAAATAATAATTAATGTGCACATTTTAAATTCACTTCCAATAGAAAACAAGAAAATTAATTAGAAATTAGATATCTAGGAATGTTTGTTTATAGTTTATTGACATTCAGGTAGAGGGTTGTCATTTCTGCATACCTTCCTTATCCAGACAGTCTCGTTAACATTTGAGTATCGGAGCCTGTAATTTTGCTCGACATAAATATAAAGGTCTGCAGCCAGATGCAAGCGCCACCTACTTACCACACGTGTAATTGGATTCGTCAAATAGCGAGGTGCTGATGACAACGTGTTTGAGTTGTTCCTCGTTCTTTGGTGTCACTGAAGATAACACTGTTATTACTACTCTGTCAGAGCGGGTTCGGTCATGATTGATGATGCCTGTACGTGGCTGTAAGTATCTAGAAAAGTGAGAACATAACGTTGTACTCACGTTTGACTTGCGCTGTAATCATCGCTCTGGATGGCATAAGTTATTATTTTTTTTCTCACAGTTTGCATTGACCTCGGCAATTAGAAACTGTACTCTTTCGATTACAAACAGCACAGGCTGATGATTAAACGATGGCGCAACAGAATGGAACATTTACATTCACCCCATCTATTAATGCTGAACTAAATACATTAAGGTGAATGTCGCTCAGTATCAGGGGCGTACCACCTTTGTGTGCTACACGTGCGGCGCACGCTCAAGTAAAAATACTAAAAATTGTTTGTGATAGTATGTAATTATGTCATTAATTGAATATTTGTGATTGTTATTAATTAGAAGATAAATCATTTTGTAATTTTCTTTTTTCATTCTTATTTGATTGATTTCTTTATCCTAATTAGTTTTTTTAGGTTGAAAAAGGGGGGGGGGGTGTTACAGCATTGATAAAGTTTATTAATTACTGATGTTTAACGGTTTGACATAAGCAAGCGTTAAAGCCTTCTCCAGGAATAATCTGCTAGATTCCAGCATTGTAGATACCATAAGCCAGAGGTGAGTGCCTTTTGCTTCGTGTGCTTTATTAATCAAGCACACAGTGATGCTATAATTAGACTTAATAGTGAGACGGAGTAAAAAGTAAAGTGTCCCCGTTACGCCAAGTCGCGTATAGGGAATATGGTGTTAGTGACCATAAATTTTACAGACCTTCGGCACATGATTTTTTGGGTAATGTGGTCGGTATTATTACGCCCGTGCCGCTTTACTTTCCAAGAAAAAAATCCGGTACCCATTAAAGATTGAAGTGAGACTGAGAGTTGACATATACAACGCTCGCTTTGGGCTATTCTGTGTGCGGCAAAGGGGTAGCACACAGCTATTGAAAAATGGCGTCCATACATGTACTAGCGTATTATATATTATGGGCTGCATCGATTTATATGTGTGTGTGTGTGTGCGCGCGCGCGCGCACTTAATTAAAGTTGTTTAAGAATAGATCACAGCAAAATAGGTATAAGATCAGACAGTATGGGCGAATAGACACGTAGACGAAGTCAGCAAGGAATGCCCTTTAAAATGTGATTGCGTAGAGAAAAGAAATATTAAGATATGTGACAGCAGGTGGGTGGCAAGGAGTGGCCATTATATGTAAAAAGATAGCTAGAAGAGAGAGTTAGCAGAGAGAGGGTTAGTAGAGAGCTCAAAGAGAGAACACACAGACGACAGAGCAGAGTAATTGGAAAGGCTGCCAACAATCTCCACGACTAATCGTCAACTAGTTTAGATTGATAAGACGTTAGAGCAAGACTAATATTAGATCAAAGCACCAGAGTTGGAGGTTCTCGGCGGCCCACAGCTGATGGCTTGCGCCGGGATCGGTGAACCAGGGCCATCCAGACCCTGCTCCACCTCTCCGCGGTGCCTCTAGTAACAGACTAACCTGTCTGGTCTGGGAGGAGGGAGGACAACCCGATGCTCGGGAGTGTCGTGCTGAGGTCGGGTGTTTTTGGGCCGAAGGGCGCAAATATTACAGTTGTACTGCAGGCCACAACACGGCGCAGAGGCGCCCACTTGGCGTCCTTTTAAGTGCGGGTGATGAAGAGGAATTCTATAGTGTGCTGGAATATTCTAGAATACTTTAGTCATCGGGCGAACATAAGCAAGCAAGCAAGATCAAAGTTAGGCGAGCAGCATATTTCGTTAGAGTTAACTACACAACTAATGTTTACACATTAGCACGGTAGTTATAAAGTGTCACCTGTAATGTGTTAAATTGTTCCAACAAGAAAGGGTCATCCAGACCGCCAGGTAGTATTGACCTTTATAGCAATGTGAAGTCCTATAATTATGAAACTGTATTAATGTAACTTGTGACCACAGTGCTGCAAAATGTGTACATTAATAAATATGTTTTGTGTGTTACTGAACCCTCAGGCGTATGTTGCTTATCAAAAACGAAAGGAATATATTTTACTTGAGAGAGTTAAAGATGTGAATGAGACAGTCTATATCGTACCTGAATCACGAGAAATAAGAGAGACGTAAAAGTTACCTCAACAGAAATACAAGAATAATATCAAATACAAGAATACATATTAACAATCATTTAAAGAAGTAGAAAAAAAAGTAAAAGTATCCCCGTCACGCCAAGTGGCGTATAGGGAATATGGTGTTAGTGATCATAAATTTTACAGACCTTCTGCACATGATTTTTAGGGTAATGTGGTCGGTATTACGCCAGTGCATTTAAAGAAGTACTGCTTCAAATTGCTTTGGTTTTGTGGTTAATTTTCTTCATACAAGTTTAAGTTATATTTCTACATTTTGATGAAATTAAGGAAGAACACAATTGTTGTGTACTGGAAAATCTGAGAAATAAATTTTCATCCGGAATTTTCTAGATTACAAATAGTGACGGGTGAATGCCCCTTCTTTCCTTCCTTATTTGCCTTATGGCGTTGAAAGGAGATAAATGTTGCTCTTCTTTTGGCTTCTGTTGTTATGTTTCCTGGGTTTTTTTTCCTTCAATATTCCATCAATCCGCGGTTGGCCCTTTGGTCTAGTTTTTTTTTTTTCGCAGTGTTTATTGAAGGCTCGTTATGTTGTATTTATAACTTTCTTTATCATATGACTAAACAATTGTACCTGTTGTTTATTTATGCGTGGACTGCTTCCTGTCCTTCGTTTAACACTTTTCATGTCTATAGTTGTTACTTTTCGTATTGTTCTTGAGTCTAGCGTTCAGGTCTGGTTATTTTAGCACAACGTTGGGATGAAGATTGTGTTGTAGGGTGCCCATTTCGCTCTAGTGAACTGTTCAAAAGTTACAGAATCTTGTTACGATACATAACAAAGTCAGAAATCGGAATATACTAGCCATTTTTCTAGCAAACAATATCAGTGAATTATTTAAATCACTAGCTGTGAAAAATTAAACTTTATGTTGGCCTGATTTACTGTTTGAGAGGAGGACTGTGTCATCAGCGTATCTGAGTTCTGGAATTATGTTGCCATTTATTTGTGAAATCGAATGGTCGAACATCATAAATCTGTCGTCGTTTCTGACATTTCTCATGATGTTCTCAGTATAGATGTTAAAACAGATATGGAGAGAGGAAGTATTCCAGCTTCGCCCCTTTTTGTACTTCAAACCAATTTGATGTTTCACCCACTATTCTGATAGGAGTACGGGGAAATGAAAGAGTGGACAGGTTGGCTAGCTGCGCTGTCATTGAGGACGGGCAACCAATGGATCGGGCGGACATCATCAATGCCCACCGATATGTGGGAAGGACACAGGACTTCGATAAACACAGATCCACGTCACTTCTTCGGATGATGGAGATGGGAGTTAAGATGGGCACAGCCAGAAATGAGAAACTTAGTGGGCGTATAAGACTTATCAACCAACACAGAACTGGAGTCGTCAGTCGCTGGACGGGACTTGCTGAGGAGGGGATCTGAGCATCTATGGACATGTACGGAGTGCAATGACGATGACCCGCAAATAACTCAATAACTCTGATAGCTGCTTGCTGTTCGTGATATAGTGATTCGATAAGTTGTATTAGGTGTGTTGAAAAGCTTATATCTTTCATGATGTTCCACATTTTCTGATGTTCGCTAAGGCCTTGCTGTAATCTATGAAGCATGTATGCAGTTCTATGTTGCATTCCCACAATTCTCAAGGATGTTTCTCATGTTAAAGATGTGGTCCCCGATACCTCTACTATGTCTGAAGTCTGCTTGAACTATATGAAGTTCCTGTTCTAACTTTTTTTTGCTATCCAATTCATGATGATTCGCAACATTAGTTTACTGGTTTGGCTTATTAGGGCAATAGTTCTGTATTTGGATCACAGTTTCTGATGCCCATTCCTTCGAACGGGGATGAACACTGATTTTTACGAGGCTTTTGCCAGTCTGTATTTTTTCAATCTTCATACAGTGCATGATAAATACGAACGCTGGCCTCCACTCCAGCTTGTATGAACTCAGCTGGAATATCATCACTTTCTGGTGACATCCCCCCTCTTCAGATCTATCTATCTATCTTTCGTTCACCTGAAGTATTGTCTATATCTGCAATGTCGTTTCCTGTATAAATTTTACAGTCTTTTGTAATTCTTGCAGTGGTCCATATAGTTGTGTCTGTAGTGTTGTATCTATGGGCCAATGGATTTTCCTCAGTCTACTATATTCAGTGCAGTCTTGAAGTGCTGAGCTCAGCCGTCTGGGGCGCCTGTCCACATGTACAAGTAGTTGAGGTGCCGATCTTGAATTTTGTATACATGTGACTATGGAGTCGATTGTGTCCTGTTCTGAGGCGTATAATGATAACTTGTTCATATCTATTCATATTATGAAAGGCATCCTGATTTGGGGCTTGTGGTCCTCTGATTGATTTGATTATCTGTTTCTTATGATGGCATGTAACCGGTGTATCTAGTTGTGTGCCTGTTGAACCTTCCTTTGCCAACTGATCTGCTTTCTCATTTCCTGGTATTCCACAGTGAGATGGGATCCACTGCAGGGCAACCCTGTGGTGCTTGCAGAGTTCAGCCAATAAGGTCTGCAGATGTAATTTTCTGGATTGTAGTGCCTGGAGTACTGATCTTGCATCTGTCAAAAATACTACATGATGTGGGCAAAGATTACTGTTCAGCAGTTTTTCTATTGCCAACTTTATTGCTTGTATTTCTGCATCATAATTGTGACAATATTTCCCTGTTGCTATTTCATTCATATCCCTAGTGTTATTCGGGTACTTTATATATGCACCTGCTCCCTCATTCGTTACTGCATTCTGAGCTGATCCATATGTGTAAACACTAATCCATAGGTCTCGTGGGTATTACTTATCCAGGAAACTGAGTTATTGTTTTCGCTGTAGACTATTCTGTTCCTCTTTGTCAACTATTCCTTTCACTTCTGTCCGTATTTGTATTGATAATCCCGATTCCTCTGTCCATGGAGTCTGTTCTGGTATGGGCAGTAGGGGGTTAACAACTCTTGGCATGCCTGGTGTTTGTCTACTAATACGCTTGGCTTGGTGGATAAAACTGCTTCTCTTAAGTCGTCCCAATGCAAGATTTTGGAATCGGTCCTTCATTGGATGTCTCGGCATACAAGCAAATTTTTCTGCCTGGATCAGTACCTTTGTGTCCCTCCGTTCTCTCAGTGCTGGTATCCTCCACAATTTCTCCATCTCCAATATTGGTGTTGATTTCATTGCTCCTGTGATGACCCTAAGTGCCTGGTTTTGTACTTTGTCCGGTTCTTGCAGTGTGGTGTTTGATGCTGAGCACCATGCAGATGATCCATATTCTAAATGTGGGCGTATACTCTGTTGGTAAACTTTACTGAGTATTTTCCCACTCGCACCCCGTGTGGTTCCACACAGCTTTCTTAGAATAGCCAACTTTCTCCTTGCTTTTTGGGTTGCCTTTTTTATCTGCTGTTTCCAAGATAGTTTGTTATCAAATGTAACTCCGAGATACGTAGCTTGTATGTCTTCTTTCACAGGCTCATTGTTTATGTAGATGGCTCCTGCTTTTTGTTTTGGGGAGAGAGTGAAAAGTGTAGTACTGCATTTGTCTGTATTGATGCTGATACGTGATCTATTTGTCCATGAGTTCTGTGCATTCATAGCTCTTTGTAACAATTTGGAGGCCACTGTTGCATACTCCTCTGTGCACCACATTACCAAGTCATCTGCATACATTGCCACTCTGATGCCATGTGGTGGTTCAGTAACTAGGTCATTGATGTAGATCAGAAAAAGTGTTGGAGATAGTACCCCTCCCTGTGGAACGCCATGGCGCAGTAAGACCGTCTTACTCTTAAGACCATCTAGTTGCACTCTGGCTCCCCTGTTATGCAGGTATGCTTTGACCCATTTGTACATCCTGCCATTTACTCCATAATTTCTCAGTTTCTTCAAAAGCCCTTCCTTCCATACCTTATCAAATGCTTTCTTTAGGTCTATCCATGCTGCTGGTACCAGTTTCTTTTCTTGAAACGCATCCTCAATTTCCTGGGAAAGATAGGTTGCTTGATCTTCGGTAGAGTAACACTGTCTAAAGCCTGCTTGTTGTGGGACAAGGAGATTTTCACTTTCTAGGTACCACTGCAGTCTGAGATTGATTATACGTTCCATTGTTTTACACAAACAGCTTGTAAGGCTGATTGGTCTATAGCTGGATGTCGTTGAACCATCTTTTCCTGGCTTTAGTAATGGTGTCATAATTGCTTCTCCCCATGCCTGTTGCACTCTACCTGTGATCCAGCAAATGTTGTAGATCTGCAGTAGTTTTGCTTTAGCTGCAGTTCCCAAGTTCTTAATCATTTCATTGGACACTCCATCAGTACCTGGTGACTTTTTCATTTTTAATTTGGATATTGCCAGCTCTAGCTCTCTTTGTGTAATGGGTATTTCCATGACTTCATATGCGGTCTTTTCTTGTCTTGCATTTTGTTGTTTTAAACGGGTCGCTTGTCGTTTCTCTAGGCTAATTTCAATATTATTGTCATTTGCAAAAGAGTCTGCAAAGTTATTAGCTGCATGTTTACCTGTTAGAATGTTTCCATCCTTCTTCAGTGTAATTTTGGTGTTCCTTTCTGTACCCTCATCATTCAGCTGTTTTACAAGCTTTCACAATTTTCTTGTGACTCGTTCAAGATTCAAGGACTCTGTTTTCTCTTTCCAGCTTCTCCGTCTGGCTTGTAGTTTAGCCCATTGAAATTTGGCTTTAGCATGCTGATAGTTATTGTGGTGTTCCTGGCAGGGGTTATCTCTGCTTGCTTTCGAGATATTTCCATGTCATTGTGCAGTTGCTCTAGTTCACTACTCCAGTATGGTTTGTAGTGTTTCCGTGCCCCTCTAGGTATTGTTTCACTGGCAACTTGTATTATTAGTCTACTGAATTTATCAACTATTTTGTTGATGTCTCTGTCTGTATTTAGATCTTTAGTCAGTACACTGGTGTAGTGTTGATACATTTTCCAGTCTGCCTTTTTGTAAATCCATCTGGAGAGAGTGCTGCTCTCCCTGACGGCCTCATTTTGCACCACTAAAAAGACTGGTCGGTGGTCGCTGCCTCCAAGTTGTTTCCCAACAATACGTGTGATATTCCAATCGAGGTCTGGTGAATGGATAGCGAGGTCTGGTGTAGAAGTGGTATGCCATGATCTGGAGTAGAATTTTGGTGGATCGGTTGTCTGGTTTAATAGTATAAGCCCATTGTCATCCTGCCAATTTTGAAGTTCTTCACCTCTCTTGTCCATTTGTTCATATCCCCAGCTCTGTGAATGGCTGTTAAAGTCTCCACATACAATTATTCTTTCTTTTAATGTAATTGTGTCTAGTGCTAGTGGGCGGTCACTAGGACAGTAGTAGTTAAGTAGGTGAAAGTCTGTATTTTCTATCCTGAGGTGCAGTATTTGATACTCCGCCCCATCCATATACACTTCAATCTGACATGCATTGATGTTGTTCTTTACAAGTGTCAATATTGCGCCCTTTTTCTGTCAGATCGGTAGCACTGGTATCCCTTAATCTTCAAGGCTATGTCTTTGTTTAGATGGGTTTCCTGCAAACAGCATTTGCTTACTTGTTCTTCATGCAGGATATTTTCTAATTCTATCTTTTTACTGTACCCATCTCTTTTGCTGTTGATGCCTTCAGCATTCCAGTGCATTATTTTGAGTGATCTTATTTTAGATTGGCCAGTAGCTTTATTCTCTCGCTCCCTGACTCCACAGAGCGGTTTAGAAGGACATCCAGTAATAGAGGTTGGGCCCTTTCGAGGCTGAGGGCCCGGCGTTGCACCTGCTTGAGTGTCCATCACAGGGCGAGTGCCATATCGATTTACAGTTATAGACATACTTCCCATTGGCGTGAGTGCGTGGCATCCTGATTGTTGTAGTGCGCCTTTTGGCTGGTTGCCTCCGACTTCAGCCCTTAAACTTGCTAGAGCAGACTGTGGTCTTGCCCGGGTGTAGGAAGGCCTGGCCAGTCTTGGTTTTCAGTCCCTGGTGACTGTTAAGCCCCATCTCCACGACAAGGAGCTGGCCTTGATGAGGCCCTCTTCAGATTATTAAGGACATGTTACAAGACTTAAAAATTGAAAGACTACTTTTTTTTTAATTTAGTGATTAAAAGGTTTCTGTGTAAAGAAAGGAGGCTGTAATTAATAGCAAAATGAAAAGATGTACACATTGTTAATTAAGATTTGTAAATATACCTTCATTAGATGTATTAGTTTAACATTGATGTATTTCTCCTTACTATAAACCATTTTATTTAAAATAGAACAAATATTAACAGAATATATAAACTATTTATTAGTATTGCACATTGCACAGAAGAATGTTGAGAATACATTGGACAGCTAAGAAGAGTAATGAGAACGTTATGAAAGAGACAATAGCAAAGAGAGAACTATTTTCCAATACTTGGAAGAAACAGTATTTATTATCCATGCAATGAGATGGGAACAGCTGGAATATATTGTGACAACTGTGAAAATTGAGGGACGAGGGGAGATAGAGGGAAGCAAAGAGAAAAGATACCAGACAGTTTAAGAGAATGGCTTTGTTGAAGGTCAGCAACAGAAATGATAAATAACCGTCGAGATATAAAGTTGTGAAGAGACATAATCACCTACGCCAGCAGGCATGGTACGTGATGATGATTGTAAATTCAATCTAATAATATTATTACATTAAAAATGAACATGTAAAAGTAAAGTAAAGAGCCCCCGTCACGCCAAGTATAGTATAGGGAATATGGTGTTAGTGACCATTATTTTTTATAGACCTTCAGCACATGATTTGTGGCTCAATGTGGTAGGTATTACGCCAGTTCCGCTTTACTTTCCCAGGAAAAATCCGATACCCATTTAAGGTTGGGTGAGCCCGGAAGCCATCAACTCTTGTCCTTTGTTGTAGAAAAATGTATCTCTTTTTTTTTTAAGAATATTAAACTCTCACACCGTAGCACACCTACTATCAGGGATCAAGAGACGCCACTGCCTAGCACGTGTACAATACTGTATGGTATTGGCTTGCCTAAACGTTCCTTATTAATCTTCTTCTCCTATATCATAGACTTCGTAAAACCAAATGCAATTTCGCTGAAAATGTCGGTTCAACGGAAATTTCCCTTTTGTCATGTCATGACCTAAGCACACGACCTCAATTTCATGGCCTAGAAATCATACATTTTACAAATACTTTACTGGTCAGATCTCAATGCATAAAACCTAATTTCATCCATTGCGTTATACTGTTGCATGGTGCCAGATCTGTATAACCATATAATGGACCATCAGAGCTGGTTCAAGCCATAATGCCGTATTGTCTTTGATAACTGGGATCTCCAATCGATTGTTTGATCTACATACTGAGTAGTTTATGGCTCCTCTTCAAATTTATTTCGCTGTCTTTTTATTTCCTTAGAATTATTACTATGGAACCTTATCAATTCAGAATATCGTGTGCAGTATTTAATTTCTTGATTTAGCACGCGCGCGCGCACACACACACACACACACACACACACACACACACACACAAACCCTCTTATATTAAATCGCGTGATTTATTCTTTATTTATCTTATATTTAGTGGTTTAAAATATTTTTTGTAATTGTCTTTTTTTTTGTAAATTCTTTATTTTCTATTTCTGCAAACCTTTTGTTCTAAACGTATAGTCATTGTGTAGTTCTCTTCTTGTTAGCGCGCAACTGTAAAGTGGGCGATAGTTTACGACACAGCAGCGACATTTATATCTACAGGTCCCACACATTCGTCTTCAGCATCAATCGATTTACTTAACAATTTGGTCTGGGCTGCTGGAATTTTTCGTTTACTCTTTTCGATATTTAACTGTCAAGGGTTTTTAACGTGCGCGAGTGCACACGAGACTTCCTGCTTTCGCCTTTTTAAAGAGAGAGTTAGGCATCTAATAACTAAGTAAACACGAATTAACTTTTGAAAAATTATCTCCGCCAGTGACGTGATTCGCACTTTCCTATCCAGAGGATAGCGACTAAACTCTAGACCATCCAGCCTCATTTGTGTAGTTCATAACTTTCATTATTTTTATTTCGTTGTTTCTGTGATTGTATTCACAGTTTGATTTTGTATTGCTGACGTTCCCCGTCCAACGATTTTGCTTCCAGTATTTTTCAAGTGAGAAAATAGAATGCACGGTCAACGCGCCTAGTCTTCTTCATGTTTCTTATATTGTCATTTATAAGTCTTTTTTTCCCTGCCACTTTCAATATTCATTTATCCCAGTAATCTCATTTTCGCTCTTCTTTTGTTAGCTGTGAACGTTGAACGTGGCATTATAAACATAGTGCCAGGAGTTCATGCTGCATACTGCAGGCTCTGGCTTGTATAAAAATCCCTCTTGTTAAGCTACTTTATATAATCCGTTTGCATATTGTTTGATTGCAAATATTTCATTGTGGGTCCACTGTACAATTTATACAGTTCTATATGTACTCCGGAGCCGCGATAGCTCAGTGGTTAGTGAACTAGACTACAAAGGACAAGGGATAGGGTTCGATCTCAACCGACGGCTCCGGGTTCACCCAGCCGTTAATGGGTACCGGATTTTTTTCTGGGAAAGTGAAGCGGCACGGGCGCAATACCGACCATATTACCCTAAAAATCATGTGCCGAAGGTCTGTAAAATTTATGGTCACTAACACCATATTCCCTATACGCCACTTGGGGTGACGGGGGGTACTTTATTTTTGTTTTTTTATATGTACTCCATTTAGCGTCATCGTAGATGAGCGATAGTCAAGTGACTTTTTTCTTTTAATTTATTTTTGGTTCTGGTGAAGTCCCTAAATACTAGGAACTGGAGTCTGCGTGTTAATCCGTTTTTCCCTGGCAGCCGTGTGCACAGGGGCCCCTCGCCGTACAGGCAGATAACTCCGACTTCGGAGGTACTCATATTTTTTCCGTCGATGAGTGATTGATGTTTCATGCCGGGCCTCGCTGCTGAGACCAGGAGTGATTGCCGTATAGAGAAATCATAAATAAAAATCCCAAACATCCAGCCGGGATTTGAAATCACAACCTCTCTGTCTGGAGACCGGCGTCTTGTCTCGAGACCAATCATTCCCCTAAGGTTAAGTGATTAATAATGCGTCAATTTTCCAAATCGGTTTTTTTTTTTTTAGTATCAATAGTAGTAGTTAGTTTATCGAACGATCACCTTCACTACATGTTGGACAATTCCGTAAGTGCAGGGATCACCCCACCCCTTTTTTTTCCAAAATATCCCTCAACATATAGCGACTGAGGGAGCCGCGATAGCTCAGTGGTTAGTGAACTGGACTACCACGGACAAGGGGTAGGGTTCGATCCCAACCGACGGCTTCCGGGTTCACCCAGCCTTAAATGGGTACCGGATTTTTTTCTGGGAAAGTAAAGCAGCACGGGCGTAATACTGACCACATTACCCCAAAAATCATGTGCTGAAGGTCTGTAAAATATTGGGTCACTAACACCATATTTCCCTATACGCCACTTGGCGTGACGGGGGTACTTTACTTTTTTTTACTTATATAGCGACTGACAACCCCTGTTCTGTGTTGTTTACCAGTCTTCCTACGTTCTGTCTGTGTTTATTTGTGTGTGCTATGTGCATCGATGGCTGTCGATTAAAAGGTTTCTCGCTCCCCTAAGCCGCGCATGGCTCATTTACTTCTGAAGATAGGTGGTCAGTGCAGCGACGATGTTTCAAACATTTTAACTGGCTGGCCCTGAGTATTGATATTCTCTTTCAAATGCAAAAATCACAGATACAACAAAATGTTCCAACATATTGTTTTCCCTCTATCTTCCTAGCGCAGGTTAGTCATATTTATATCCTATCCTCTAAATTTTACTTCAGTGGTTTTTTTTTTAATTTATCTCTCTAAAAATGTATATATGAGCAGTTTTATTAATTTCATCGTAATAAAATAATTTTCTATAAATGTGGCGACCCATGATTATGCAAAGAAGTTACCACGGTTGTTTTCTGTTGTCTTCATTACGTTTGTTTACGGTTGACTCCGCTAGCCTTTGAATAAAAAGTCTCACCCACAAGGCAACGGGGTTGTTTTACTCTAGGGTACCTTCCGTTAGCCTTATACTCTCCTGATTATGCCTGCAAGGCAGCAGGGCAGCAGCAGGTTGTACTGTCTACTGCATACAGTAGCAGGTAAAATAACCTGACCTGAATTCAGTTGACATTTTGGAATAGAAAAAATAACAAAAGTATTGAATGATGTCTACAACAGCGGATATATACCAGACGATCTGATAAAATCAATATTCATAGCCCTACCAAAGAAACCTGGTGCGATTGAATGCGATGATCATCGCCCAATAACCCTTTTGAGTCACGTACTAAGATATTACAAAGAATCATCATGCGCAGAGTGCGAAACAAAATCAGTCCAGAAATTAGTGATGAACAGTGTGGTTTTGTTGCAGTAAAAGGAACGAATAATGCCATATACATCATAAGATCTTTAACAGAAAGAGCCATAGAGGTGACAACATATCGATACTAAGGTTTCATAGATTACACCAAGGCATTTGACGTAGTAAAGCACCAAGAAATAATCACAATTTTAGAAGGTATAAACGTATACACCAAAAGATCTAACAATAATAAAGAGCGTGTACTGGCGATAAACAGCAGCCATAAAAGCTGGAATTCAATTGGGAATGTTTCAACAAATAAAACATGGCGTTAAACAAGGTTGTGTGCTGTCATCCGATTTATTTAATATGTTTAGTGAGATTATTTAAGATTCATAAGAGGCATGCCTGGAATAACAATTGGAGGTCATAATATAAATAATTTAAGGTATGCTGATACAAGAAATGTTTGACATTATAGTGAAGGACAGCAAAAATAAAGGACTCAGCCTTAATAGTAAAAATATAGAAGTAATGGTAACAATAAAGAAAAAGACATCACCCCAGTACAAAATAAAGACAAGTGGAACAATATTAAAACAGGTAAATGAATTTAAATATTTGGGAACAATGTTAGTCTCAAACGGTAGATGTACAACAGATGTGAGATTCAGAGTGGCTCAGGCAAAAGCAGATTTCCAGAAAATGAGAAAGATACTATGCAATCTATTTTTGACAATAGAAACAAGAAAAATAGTTCTTAAATGTTATGTAGAGCCAGTTATATTACATAGTACATATTGATATGAATCATGGACAATAGGACAACAGACTAGAAAATCAATGCATGCTGTAGAAATCTGTATTTACGGAAGAATGTTGAGATTACCAAGGACAGCTAAAAAGAGTAATGAAAACTTTCTGAAAGAGACCAAAGCAATAAGAGAGCTAATATCCAATATTAGGAAGAAACAATCATCATTTTTTGCTATATAATGAGAAGAGCATAGCTGGAATATATTGTAACAACTGGGAAAATTGAGGGACGAAGAGATAGAAGGAAGCAAAGAAAAAGATACCAGACAGCTTAAGAGAATGGCTTTGGCAGAAGGTCAACAACAGAAATGATAAATAACTGTCGAGATTGAGTGTTGTAGAAAAATTTGATCACCAACGCCTGGGATGGTCAATAAGGTGAAGAGCACCATGGGATGAACAGGGAGCAGCTGGAAGTTGATGAGGACTTTTCTGCAGAAGAGGGCGATGGAGCAAACCTCCTGCAGAAATTATAGAACTTTGGGTAAAGTCCTCTAGTTTAAACTCATAAACTATTTCATTTAGGAAGAGTTTCATCCCCTTGGGTAACATTGCACTTTATTAGATGGTTCTCTATATCAGGGATGGCCAATAAGGTGCACGCGGGCCACTTTGTGGCCCGCGACGTCCTTTTTTTGGCCCGCGGCGGATAAAAAATAAAATCAGATTGCATTGAGCAAAATGTCCTGGGTAAAATTGATTAAAAATTGTTGTTACATTAACTTCTACCGTGGAGAAAGCTAACTCAAATATTCCCTAGTAGTTTGTTTAAAATAAAGTATAATTATTGGTGGAAACATCCGAGATAGACTAAAGAAGAATAATAGTACAAGTAGACCTTTGTTTAACACTCGGAACACTCTAGTAGTTAGTTTAATGTCGCCTTCCCGTCATTCCCGACTCAGCCTTTTTTCCATGTGATCATTCTGCGATCGACTGAAACTAAAGGAAGAAGCTGAAGAATGGTTCTAGAACCGACTCTCGGTTCGGCGAGTTCAGTTTCCGCCAAGAAATACTGTCCATCACCCACCTCCTCCTCCCCAACACATTTACCTCACAATTATTTTACTTTCAGTTTCTTTCTCTCCAATCCTATTTTCATCAGTCAAAATTATATATCAGATATCCGATAATCCGATCTGATCATTCTGATTGTGTCGAGTTCCATTTTTAGCAGGAAACAGTGCTATTGTTGTAATCTGTGTTTTCATTGTCTGTTGCTTTGGTCATGGTATAATATGAGCAATAAACGTCAATTAAAGGAAAAAAAATCAGATTTTTTCATGAGAAATGGGAACGTGATTTTTTTTTATTTATCAACAATAAGGATAGCAAACCGCAGTGCCGTGTATGTTTGCAAGTGTCGTCTGTAAATAAAGAGTGTAATCTTAAACGGCATTACTCACAGCACCTCGCCGCTAAATATAAGGACTACATTAATACAACACGTTCTACACTTGTGTGCGATTTGAAGAAAAAGGTTAGTGCTCAGAAATTTTTTTTTACTACTTTAACAACAAAACAAACAAGTTCCTTAATGGCATCGTTTGTTGTAAGCGCAGAGATAGCGAAATAAAAAAAATCATTATGTGACGGTGACTTCGTAAAGCGTTGTTCTATTAACATGGCGCGTGCATTTGGGGAAGAAAAAATTGCCAGTCATTTTGAGAGCGTTCCACTATCAAAACAGACAGTCACTAGAAGGGTTGAGGAAATAAGTTCTCATATATATAGTAAATTAAAGAGTGTCGTTACAAATTCCGCTTACCTTTCTCTGGCTTTGGATGAATCTACTGACATATCAGCCGCAGCACAACCTTTAATTTTCATAAGAACTGTTTCAAAAGACTTTATTACCAATGAAGAGCTACTAGCTTTAGATTCATTGTATAATACGACCAAAGGTCAAGACATTTATGACACAGTTATGAAAGTTGTTAACGGTATCGGTGACATAAACAGACTTTCAGCAATAGTGACAGATGGCGCTAAGTCAATGTGTGGTACTCAAACCGGTTAAGTTGGATTATTAAGGAAGGCTGGAATCCATTGCCCAGCATTACATTGCATTATACACCAGGAGGCGCTGTATGGCAAGACTCTAGACATGGAGGAAGTTATGAAAACTGTAATAAAGTGTGTGAATTTAATAAAGGGCGGAAATCGGGCTTTGACACGCCGACAGTTTATAAATTTTCTTTCCGAAGTTGAGGCAGAATATGGCGATTTAGTGCTCTACACACAATGTACGCTGGGTTAGTTTGAAGCGGTTTTTTGCTTTGAGAAACGAGATAAAGCAGTTTTTAGAGAAACATGATACCAACAAAGAACTGATCAGAAAAATGTCTGATCCACATTTTAACAGCGTATTGGCCTTTTTAACTGATATCACCCAGCACATGAATAAACTCAACGTGAAGCTATAGGAACGTTTCCAGAACAGTTTCAGATTTGGTAGGACACCTAGATGGATTTATAAGTCAACTAAAAGTTTTTAGATTTACCCTGGCCAAAGAAAACTTAATTCATTTTCCTTCGTGCAAAGAATTAATTGAGGAGCGCAGTGACACTGATTTCAAATTTTCTGTATTAATGTTAGACAAACTATTGGGGCAAATTAATGAACGATTTTCTGACTTCAGTGGTATACGACCAGAACTGGCATTGTTTAACAACTCTATGAAGTGTGACATTTTCCAACAACATGACACTTTTCATTTGGAGTTATGTAACCTCCAAAGTGACCCCTTTTTCCAATCAAGGATGGAGATAGGAGTTGACTTTTGGAAACTTGTGCCACGGGAAAAATATCCCGCATTGAGTGATTTCAGTTTGAAAATTACTTCTATGTTCGGAAGCACATATATATGTGAGTGTGCTTTTTCAACAATGAAGGCGATTAAATCGTCACAAAGAAACCGACTCACTGATGGCTACCTTCAGGATTTATTACGAATATCATCATCATCTTTACACATTGACTTTGATGAACTTGTTGCTGCACATGAACGTCCACATTGTTCTCATTAAGATTTGTTACATGTCAACTTTAAAATGACCTAACTAAAACATGTTTGTTAAACAATATAAATAGCAACTTTGTTTTATTCATTTTTATAAATCAACTAGGCATTTTTAACTCTGTCACAACAAAATGATTTATGTAAGCAAATAATACCGATAAATAACAAATATATTACCTTAAAACAAATACCAAGTTTATCTGTATTGATGTTGTTATGTGTGTGGCCCGCCACAAAAAAAAAGATAATAAAAAAGTGGCCCGCCATTTCAAAGAAATTGGCCATCCCTGACCTACGCCAACAGGCATGGTACTTGATGATGATGAAAATAATTTGTTTCGATAAACGGTAGATTTCTGTAAATATGTCGTTCCTAATCTAGAACGATTTATTCACCAGAACTTTCAAGTCATTACTATTTTTTTCATTTTCATTCCCTCTCTCCCCCTCTCTCTCTCTCTCTCTCTCTCTCTCTCTCTCTCTCTATTTTGGTTTTGCTTTACTCACTCAGTGTGACAGGGTATTGCATCTTCTTTCTATGTCGTTTTCTGAATCTTTCTCTTTTCTCTCTATGTCTCTCTCTCTCTCTCTGTCTCTCTCTCTCTCTCTCTCTCTCTCTCTCTCTCCTTTTTTTTCCTTTGACTTTCTTTGCCTGCCTCTATTTACGCTTTTTTCTCTACTTGTATCTGTCTCAACACACTTGTTTGCTTTCTACACTTTAAGTTGGAACGAGTTCTTTGCCTGGCAAAACAACTGTAATTGCACAGGGGAAAAGACTAGGGAGTCAATAACTGAGTGCACAACCTGCAGGTCTGGTGTTTTTGTTGCTGTGGTTATATCCGAAGCGAACAAGGAGCGATGCGCACTGGGAAATTATTCAAAATAATCCTATGTTAAATTATCATGTTGAAGTAGTAAATGGACATATCTAATTATAACTTAACTGCAACGCAAACAATTTTTTTTCAACCCAAAATGGACAAATGTTAGAAAAGTTAAGAAACTACAAATTTGATAGTTGTGACCCTTATCCTACACCCTGGCAGTTGCGAAAAGCTCCATTCATTACAATTTGTTTCTCAACCAAAGTAATTAAAAGATTTCATACGTGTAGTTAAGATTGTCAACAAAAACGTGTGCGCTCAGGCACTCGCGAGAAGAACGGTAAATATAGGGGACACGAGAGCAGCAAAAAAATGAGTGGCCTACTGCTGGAGTGACAAACGTTATGGTGAGGATATAAGCAAGTCTTTGAGTCATTTATCGTCAACATTATGGTGATGACATAAACAAGTCTCTGAGTCAGATATCGTTAACATTATGGTGATGACATAAACAAGTCTTTGAGTCAGATATCGTTAACATTATGGTGATGACATAAACAAGTCTTTGAGTCAGATATCGTTAACATTATGGTGATGACATAAACAAGTCTTTGAGTCAGATATCGTTAACATTATGGTGAGGACATAAACAAGTCTTTGAGTCAGATATCGTTAACATTATGGTGAGGACATAAACATGTCTTTGAGTCAGATGTCGTTAACGTTATGGTGATGACATAAACAAGTCTTTGAGTCAGATGTCGTTAACGTTATGGTGATGACATAAACAAGTCTTTGAGTCAGATGTCGTCAACGTTATGGTGATGACATAAACAAGTCTTTAGTCAGATGTCGTTAACGTTATGGTGAGGACATAAACAAGGCTTTGAGTCAGATATCGTTAACGTTATGGTGAGGACATAAATAAGGCTTTGAGTCAGATATTGTCAACGTTATGGTGAGGACATAAACAAGTCTTTAGTCAGATATCGTTAACGTTATGGTGATGACATAAACAAGTCTTTGAGTCAGATATCGTTAACATTATGGTGAGGACATAAACAAGTCTTTGAGTCAGATATCGTTAACATTATGGTGAGGACATAAACAAGTCTTTGAGTCAGATGTCGTTAACGTTATGGTGATGACATAAACAAGTCTTTGAGTCAGATGTCGTTAACGTTATGGTGATGACATAAACAAGTCTTTGAGTCAGATGTTGTCAACGTTATGGTGAGGACATAAACAAGTCTTTAGTCAGATGTCGTTAACGTTATGGTGAGGACATAAACAAGGCTTTGAGTCAGATATCGTTAACGTTATGGTGAGGACATAAACAAGGCTTTGAGTCAGATATTGTCAACGTTATGGTGAGGACATAAACAAGGCTTTGAGTCAGATATTGTCAACGTTATGGTGAGGACATAAACAAGGCTTTGAGTCAGATATTGTCAACGTTATGGTGAGGACATAAACAAGTCTTTAGTCAGATATCGTCAACATTATGGTGAGGACATAAACAAGTCTTTAGTCAGATATCGTCAACATTATGGTGAGGACATAAACAAGTCTTTAGTCAGATATCGTCAACATTATGGTGAGGACATAAACAAGTCTTTAGTCAGATATCGTCAACATTATGGTGAGGACATAAACAAGTCTTTAGTCAGATATCGTCAACGTTATTGATGTTATTGATGTGGTTGTCAGTTGAGCATGGGAGGTGCGGACGATTAAAATCATGATGAGTGAGGCAATTAAGTCAACAATTGTGGAGGTAGTTAGTGATGATAAAGTTGGAGGAGAATAGGAGAGAGGAATTATAAAGACTCTCAGGAGGAGCAGAAAGAAAGAAAAGATAAGATGAAAAAAATTGGCCTGATACATAACTTATCTTTTTACCTAGATTCACTAAGGTTTTCATTATTTCAGATATTTCTAATGACACATTTTTTTTACTCTTGAGTACGGAAAACAAATAATACCAGGGCTAAAACTAAGAATAGCAAAATGTTAAATCTGCTCAACATTCCCTTATGGTGCAGAAACATGGACATCAGACAAGAAAACATAAGAGAATAATGAGGCATTTAAAATGTGGATATATAGAACAATAGGTAGAATTCGAATGGAAAGAAAAGAAAACATTCGATGAAGTCTTAAAATAACTAAAAATGAAAAGAGAACTACTAAATACAATTTAAACAAGACAGATGCGATTTTTGGGCCATGTTAAAAGACACAACAGCCTACTAAAAATAATCTTGGAGGGTAAAATACAAGGTAAAATAGGCAGAGGCAGATCAAGACAAACATGGACGAGTAACATCAAAAGATAGACAAGTCAGCCTATGACAATCTGCACCTTCAAAGCAAGAGACAGAGCAGAATGGCGCTCCATGGTAGCCAACCTTCGTTGCGGAGATGGCACTCGATGATGATGATGATGATAATGATGATGATGATGATGATGATGATGATGATGATGATGATGATGATGATGATGATGATGATGATGATGATGGTGATAATATTAAGTACGGAAACGTCAAGAAGTTTGAGTTGCTCGGCGTCTAGCTACTTCACAACCATGAACGCCGGCTTGTGAAAGCTGGCAATGAAAGGGAGAAACTGCTATAGAATGAACTAAACTTAAATAATAAAGGACATAAATACATAGCGACTGAGAATCAATGTGCTACCACGATGTGATGAATACAGATATTTCTGAAGAAAAACATCTAGGGAGGATGTTACAAGTATAGATCGTAAAACATTATATGAGCCGGACAAATAACAATTACCATAATGTTTAACCTAGAGACAAGAAAAACTATTCTATTCTTCTTCGTCTTCTTTCCTTCCTCATCTGCCTTTCAGCGTCGAAGGGAGATATAATTTGCGGTCTTTTTCTCTTCGCCTCTGCTGCTGTTATGTTTCCTAGTGCTTCTAGTATTCCATCGATTCATCTTTTTCGTGGTCGACCCTTGGGTCTGGTGTTCATACAACGTTTGTTGAAGGCTCGTTGTGTTGTGTTTTGATCTTTCTGCCTTGTCAAGGGGCCAAACCATTGTATCTGTTGTTTTATTGATATTCTATTGATGGGATATTAGCATCATTAGACGGGCAGTGGGACTGACCAGGGCCTCGGATACAATTTCACTTTCCCATGAAGATTGTTGAAATAGACTAATCTGTTTGGTCAAGCGAGTAGGAATCAAAGAGGGATGGCATTCCTGACACCCCCAAAAATCAGTGCAGACATCGAATACGCCGGACCGAAATATCACAGCTTTCTAAGCGCCGCAACACGTAATTATGACTGTTGAAACTCTGGTTCAAGGGCGTGCGACAAGGGGAGTTGACCTTTAGAAGGTTAGCGAATCCAATCACACAGCAAAGACAACTCCGTAAACAGGAAAATCATGACGTTATTTATTTGTTGACTGAGATATGAGGAAAGGAAGAGGGGAGACTGTAGGCCCAGAGAATAAAGACAGCATGTGCACTTCAGTCGCAACGAAATGTTTGAGTCAGAGTTTTTACTCCATCCCTACCCCCTCCCATTCTCCACCCGATATAGAATAGACTTTTGACTCCCCAGCGTTTTGAACCCGCGTTTCTCTAGAAAGATAATTCTATTTTTAAAAAAAAAGCAAAGTTGAAAATAAAACATTTTCGCAGTTTTACCATTTCTGATTTGCAAAAAGGGGGGGGGGATTTACGGGAATTGAGAATATAGCCCCACCACCATCCCCCCCCCCAAACAGAAATGAAGATATATATATAGAAGAGTAGCATCATCAAATGAGCCAGTGGATGTATTTGATAACCACACTGATAATCGTGACGATTCAGGCGATATTCAAGTGGAGGTTACATCCACAACTACAAGCAAACGTTTTCTGATCACCGCATCCACAATGTGTTTTTTAATCCCTCTTTTATTTTCTAAATTTACTATTTAAAAAAAAAATCGAAGATAAAACAAGATTACGAAAATCTGTTCATGAATCGCCAGAGTTCTCTCGGTAACGCCTTGTTATTAGAAGCCAGAGATGTGCCCAGTAAACATTCCCTAATTACGTCCCATTAAGCACATTTTCGACAGACAGGTCAAGGCATTATCCCTTCAATGTCACGTGATGTTCTTGCTTCAGTGGCATTAATCATCCATGTATTAGCTGCTGTTCTATCCCTGTGTCTCTAGCGGAATGTGTTGTTAACATCGCTGTGGATAAACAGGGGAGGTTTCAATGTTTGAAAGTCAATATTTGTTTTATGATTCCACGCAAATCAAATGTGTCAGACTCTGACAAAATGCAATCTATTATTGTCTTAGCTAAATCCTTAAACAGACATTTGTTGTGTTGCAGTTCGCTGAAGTATGCGGAGTTGTCAGACTGGAAAATGAAGCACTTCTTAGTTTTCGTTCCTTTGTTACGGTCTGGTAAAGGAGTCAGAGGTCGACACGCCATGCATCGCTTTCCAAGGTAACGACATTAACCAATCACCATGCTTTGTTTATGATCACCACTCTTTGTTGAATTTTCCGAGTATTTTTTTATCGTTCGACAGTTTGCACCTCCGGCAAAGTCCATAGAGACTAGGAACTGAATTTTGCAGATTAATCCGTTTTTCCAAGGCAGCCGTGTGCACAGAGGTTCATCGCCGCATAGGCAGATAACTCCGTCTTCGGAAGTGCTAATATTTTTTTCGTCGATTAGTAATTGACTTTTTCAGGCCAGGCCTCGCTGCTGAGACCACGGGAGGTTGCCACTGAGCGAAATCATAAATAAAAATCCCAACAGGTGCAGTCTGGATTTGAACTCTCAGCCTCTCTGTCTAGAAACTAACCCGTCCCCCGATCATCAAGCCTGATTCACGTTTTCACATCTCTGTTTTCACATCTCTGTTTTCACATCTCTGTTTTCACTGTCCTCTGCCAGTCATTTTTGCCTATAGTTCCTCCATGTTCTTCTTTCATAACTCTACAACTCGGCAGTTCTTGTGATATTTTCTGCACTCCCTAGAACATCCTATCCAGTTCCAAAGTTAAAAAAGTCAAGTACCTCCGTCCCGCCACGTGGCGTATAGGGAATATGGTGTTAGTGACCATAAATGTTACATACCTTCAGCACATGATTTTTGGGGTAATGTGGTCGGTATTACGTCCGTGTCGCTTTACTTTCCCATAAAAAATCCGGTACCCATTAAAGGTTGGGTGAGCCGGAAGCCGTCGGTTGGGATCGAACCCGACCTATTGTCCTTTGTGGTCCAGTTCACTAACCACTGAGCCACCGCGGCTCCCTTATCCAGTTCCATAGTCTATCTATTTTCAGAGCGCTCATTATGTCAGGAGGTTGACGACTGGGAGTCACGACCCAGGCGGGCCCACCTCCCTTAGAGTGTCAAGAAGCTTATGGGCCGAAACACTTGCTCTACTGGGATCTTTTTCTGATGATCAGATTGTCTCCTGCTGCGAGGCTCTGTATAAAGAATTTCCTATTACTGTACTTTCGAGCCACAGGCTCACAGAGGGCACAAATTATAGACCCTCCATGTTCGATCATTTTGCTATTAAGTGTTGGAATTTTATTACAGGACTCGCATTCTATTTCGCTATGCGTTTCTGTTCTAAGTGAGCCTATCAACCTCGGTAAGTGGAGTGATGTCAGTTGTTGTTGCCTCTCTCTTCTGTGTTTTTTAGTGTGTGTCTCTATGTTTGCCGCTTTTTTCTTCTACCCTCTAGTTCCAAAATGAGGTCTTACTTGTTGAAAAGTTCAGATAGTAGAAGTCGAAGTGGGACAAGATGAAGAGGAAGACGAAAATGGACAGGAAAAAGAAGAAATAAATAAAGAGGAAGAGAAAGAAAAAAGTAGAGAGAAGAAGAGCAAGAAGAATATATTAGCCGGAGGTACAAGGGATCAGTTTGATCAGGGATATACTAACCAGATCGAGGCTTACAAGACGTGTTAAAATGATAGTACAAGACTAGATCCACAAGAAATATTCGTTAAATCATTGACATGCCGCTATTTCATTCAAGTAATTCTATTTGCGTGTTTATAGTTTAGTCGATATATGATCTTCATTGCGCAATGGAAACTCCATAGTGCATAGATCCCCTCCCCAGCACGTTCTTTACTACGAAGCACACCCGCCATACACTATCTAAAGCACTGAAGATCTTTCATCTCAAGTGCACGAACTCCGTTGCACTGGGCGTTAGCCCTTTACCCCAAACTCCTTAGTCGCCTCTTACGACATGTGTAACATGTGACAGAAGCTATATTCTCTTTTCCACTCACTTGGTGTGGGCCCCAATAGCCACATGGGAGTTTTGCGCGTTTTATTGATATCATAAACAACAGTTGGCGTATGACCTTGATACATTCATTATTTGAGAATAAATCAATATAACCCATTTCATGTTATCGATCCTTCAAAAGTGCACATGTTTCTTGACACATTTTTGATAATTACAAGAACGCCCGCCATTCCGCTAGAAATGTGACGCTATAGTTATCGTTACTTTTATCGTTACTTCTATTTACCTCACTATTTCTGTTACGCATTTCGCAATTGTAAACATACACAATTCTTTTATAGCACATACAATTTTACTAAAAGAACATCTCAAACTCAATCTTGGAGAGATTTCACATTGGAAAAATGCAAATGATTCTCACCATAATATTATGAAAATGTACACAAATGTTTTTTTAATATCTCTCTCTCTCTCTCTCTCTCGCGCTCTCTCTCTCTCTCTCTCTCTCTCTGCCATCAGGACTCCATCAGAGTAGGATTCCAGACTCTCACATGAAGTCAGCTGTCAGGTTAAGTGTGTTAAACGCCCCCACAGGCAGAACATCACAATTAGAGTCTGCCATATCCACTCTGGTTGAACACCCGTTAAAACTAATATAATTTGTAAGAACTATAGATGAAGAGAAAGGCGAAAAGGAGCAGAAAGAAGAAGAAATAAATAAAGAGGATGAGAAAGTGAAAAAGTAGAGAGAAAAAGAGCAAGAAGAAAGTATTGGGTGGAGGTAAAAGGGATCATTTTGATCAGGGATATACTAACCAGATTATCTGGTTATCTGGTTATTCCGACTGTGTCATGTCTGGTAATTTTACCTGCTACTGTATGCAGTAAACAGTACAACCTGCGGCTGCCTTGCTGCCTTGCAGGTATTCTCAGGAGAGTAAAAGGTTAAGGGAGGGTACCCTGAAGTAAAACAACCCAACTGCCTTGTGGGTGAGACTTTTTAGTCAAAGGATAGCGGAGCCAACCGTAAACAAACCGATGGAAAGCAACAGAAAACCACCGTCGTAATTTCTTTGTAGAATCATGAATCGTCACGATAATAGAAATCACAACGTTAAGGGGGATTCCAATGGAAAACCCTCGTTCAGTTGGGGACATCATGTGTTACAAGTGATACATGATCGTTATCAAGCTACTATAAGCAAAATAAAGATAAAACAGACTCTATAGATAGGTACTTGGAATATGAGAACACTCATGCAGAAGGGTAAACTAGAAAACATCATACAAGAAATGAAAAGAATGGGTTTACATTTACTGATTTAAAAAAAAAGTAAAGAGCCCCCGTCACGCCAAGAGGCGTATAGGGAATATAGTGTTAGTGACAAATAAATTTTACAGTCTTGCAGCACATGATCTTTTGGGTAATGTGGTCGGTATTACGCCCGTGCCGCTTTAATTTCCCAGAAAAAATCCCGTACCCATTTAAGGCTGGGTGAACCCGGAAGCCGTCGGTTGAGATCGATCGAACCCTACCTCTTGTCCTTTGTAGTCCAGTTCACTAACCACTAAACTATCGCGGCTCCTACATTTACTGGGACTTTGCGAAATGAGATACACTGGATCTGGGGAGATATATTCTGATGAACAATAAATAATCTATTCTGGAGGTACTGAACACCAAAGAGGAGTAGGTATCATCTTGGATGCAGAAAGAGCAAGAACAGTGAAAGGTTTTTACCAAATATCTGACAGAGTCCTTTTAGTGAAACTGAATGGAAAGCCAATAAATATAAATCGGATACAAGTTTATGTACCAACAGCAGACCGTCTAGAGAAAACAATTGATAAATGTTACGACGAGTTAAATAAGGCACTTCGTGAATGCAAACCACATGACAACACCATAGTTCTAGGGGGTTTTAACGCAAAAGTAGGACAGGAAAGAGTTGAGGAAGTAGTTGGTCATTATGGCTTAGGCGAGAGGAATGAAAGAGGTGACAGATTTATTGACTGGCAAGAACAAACAACATGATGATAGAAAACACCTAGTTTAAGCAACATCCAAGACGTATGTGGACATGGAAAAGCCCAGAAGGCAACGCACGTTATCAAATTGATTACATAATGATAAACAATAGATTTAGAAACAGTCTGGTGTGTGTGAAAACTAGACCAGGGGCAGATTGCAATAGTGATCATGTACCAGTTGTGGGAAAGCTTAGAGTAAAATTAAAAGCAGCAAAACGAGCTTCAGTTAAAATCAAGTTAAATTTAGATTTATTCAAATCAGACAAGAAGTTTCAAGACAAATATAAAATCACAATTCAGAACCAGTACAATGCAATAGGGAAGATACAAAGCATTGATGAACAGTGGGAAATGCTAAAAGAATCAATGCAAAAACATCACAAAAGTTCATACCACCGTGAGGACAAATTCAAGAATGAAATGGATTACAGATGAGATTTTGCAGCTAATGGATACAAGGAAAAGAAAAAAAAGAAAATAAAGATGAGTTATAAGAGATTAAATAAAGAAATTGTAATAAAATGCAATTAAACAAAAGAAGCATGGCTAAAACAGAGATGCAAAGAGATTGAAATGCAACAAAAAGGAGATACCAAAGCTATGTACAAACAAATTGAAGAATTAACAGGAAAAAAAACGCAATCAAAAACTGGATGTTTAAGATCAAAGAAAGGAGAACTGTTGATTGAACAAGAAAGCATAAGGGAATGATGGACAGAATACATTAAAGTTCTTTATAATGATGAACGAACAGAAGTAAATATTAAGGATAATGGAGAAAGACCAGAAATACTCAAAGAAGAAGTGGAAGACGCCTTGCGCAGTATGAAAGCAGGAAAAGCTCCTGCACCAGATAATATAACTAAAGAAGAGATTGAAGCCATGGGGTGATTTTGGAATAGAAATAATAACAAAAATATTGAATGATATCTACAACAGCGGATATATACCAGACGACCTGCTCACATCAATATTCATAGCCCTACCAAAGAAATCGGGTGCGATTGAATGCGATGATCATCGCTCAATAAACCTTTTGAGTCACATGACTAAGATATTACTAAGAATCATCATGCGAAAAGTGCGAAACAAAATCAGTCCAGAAATTAGTGATTAACAGTGAGGTTTTGTTAGAGATAAAGGAACAAGCAATGCCATATACATCATCAGATCTTTAGTAGAAAGAGCCATAGAGGTGAAAACAGATCTATACCTATGTTTCATAGATTACACCAAGGCATTTGACAAATAGAGCGCAAAGAAATAATCAAAAATTTAGAAAGCATAAACGTAGACAGCAAAGATCTAAGAATAATAAAGAACATGTACTGGCAACAAACAGCGGCCATAAGAACTGGAAACCATTTGGGAATGTTTCAGCAAATAAAACAGGGTGTTAGACAAGGTTGTGTGCTGTCACCAGATTTGTTTAATATTTATAGTGAGATTATTTTAAGATCCATCAGGGGCATTCCTGAAATAACAATTGTAGGTCATAATATAAATAATTTAAGTTATGCTGATGATACAGTCTTAATCGCTGAGTGAAAAAGAGTTACAAGAAATTTTAGACATTATGACGAATGAAAGCAAAAATAATGAACTCAGCATTAATAGCAAAAAAGGGAGAAGTAATGGTAACAATAAAGAAAAAGACATCACCTCAGTGCAAAATAAAGACAAGTGGAACGATAGTGAAACAGGTAAATGAATATAAATATTTGGGAATTTTGTTAACCTCAGACGGAAGATGTACAACAGAGGCGAGATGCAAAATGGCTCAGGAAAAAGCAGCTTTCCAAAAAACGAAGAAGATACTATGCAATCCATTTTTGACAATAGAAACAAGAAAAAGAGTTCTTAAATGTTATGTAGAGCCAGTCTTAACATATGGATGTGATTCATGGACAATAGGACAACAGACAAGAACATCACTGGAGTCTGTAGAAATGTGGTTTTACAAAAAGAATGTTGAGAATACCAGGGACAGCTAAGAAGAATAATGAAGATGTTCTGAGAGAGGTCAAAGCAAAAATAGAGTTAATTTCCAATATTAGGAAGAAACAATCATCAATTTTTGGCCATGTAATGAGAAGAGAACAGCTGGATGTAATTTGTAACAACTGGAAAAATTGAGGGACGAAGACATAGAGGGGAGCAAAGAGAAAAGATACAAGATAGCTTAAGAGAATGGGGGAGCCGCGAATAATCAGTGGTTAGTGAACTGGATTACAAAGGACAAGAGGTAGGGTTCGATCCCAACCGACGGCTTTCTGGTTCACCTAGCCTTAAATGGGTACCGGATTTTTTTTCTGGGAAAGTAAAGTAGCACGGGCGTAATACCGACCACATTACCCCAAAAATAATGTGCTGAATGTCTGTAAAATATAGGGTCACTAACACCATATTTCCTTATACGCCACTTGGCGTGACGGGGTACTTTACTTACTTTTTTTAAGAGAATGGCTTGGCAGAAGGTCAACAACAGAAATAATATTAAACTGTCGTGATCGAAAGTTGTGGAGATACATGATCACCTACGCCAGCAGGCTTGGTACTTGATGATGATGATGATGATTAAAAAAAACACGCTATTTATTAATTACGCTGGAAACTAAACTATTTGTATGTTCATGTTATTTGCTTTTTAAAACTAAAATAAGAAAATATGTGTACGGAAAGATGAGGACCCCTCGACGCTGAAAGGCAAATGAGGAAGGAAAGAAGAAGAAGAAGGAAAGATGAGGAGGAGACGGAGTACAAAAGTGACATTGCTGAAGGATAACAATGGAAACAGAGACAAAGAGCGTAGAAACAAACCTGGGATAGGTACTCTTTAAAGGATTGTTAGGGACCATACACAAAAGAGAAACTTACTTGTTGTCAATACTGTTACAATAAAGTTACAAAGCTCGTAGACCACAAGATGGTTGGTTTTGGTCCGTAGTTTAGAAGAAGAAGAATGTATGATTTTTTTTTTAATAGAAAAAAAATAACAAAGCATGGTCTTTTTAAAAGTAGAAGAAGATGACGCTGTGGAAACGATTTAAGAAAATATATTTTTCTAAACAAAGTGGGATGTTGCAGAATCATGGTATTTTCGTTTAAAAAATGTCCAATTTTTGCAAAGTTTAAAACTGAAAATTCACATTTTAGGCTTAAATAAGCAGCTGTGAGATGGAAACATAATTGGGGGCTGATGAGAGGAGAACCAAGCTGAAAAATTAAAGAGGGAGATTAAGAAAGAATGTTTCTTTCCAGGTGTCAAGTACTTTACGTCGGTCTTCCGTGTTTTGTTATTGTTAGAACCATGGCATGTTGCACAAATCAAATTGTGTAAAGAGGGAAATAATGGACAGCGATAAGGCACAACATTTCAAGGTCGTTGGGGTCTATTAAACGATTGGTTCCCTAAAAGTCCAAGTAAAGTAACATGTAAAAAGCTCGATCACGCCAAGTGGCGTATAGGGGCATATAATAATATGGTTAATGACCATAATTTTTACTGACCTTCCACACATGATTTTAGTGGTAATGTGGTCGGTATTACTACAATTTCCCAGAAAAAAATCCACTTTACTTTCCCAGAAAAAAAATCCCACTTTACTTTCCCAGAAAAAAATCAGGTACCCATTTAAGGCTGGGTGAATCTAGAAGCTTTCGATCAGGATCGATCCTGACCTCTTCTACTGTTTTACTTCCCCCCCCCCAAAAAAAAAAAAAAAAAAAAAAAATCCGGTACCCATTTAAGACTGGATGAATCCGGAAGCCGTTGACCAGGATCGAACCCCGACCTGTTGTCCTTTGTAGCCCAGTTCACTAACTACTGAGCTATCGCGGCTCCCTACAAGTCATGCCTTCTATGTAATATGGCAAGTCTGAAAGCACGCCAGGATTTAGACCTGTTGAGACCCTAAGTTGGCCAAGCTAACTGAAACTTTGAGATGTCCAGTTAAAATATTAACACCAGAGAGTCTCTACCATCAACTATAAACTTGACCAATCTTTGGACTATGAGGCTGTAGCTTTTTTTAAGGTCCCCTCCACGCCTTGCTAGGTATATGGGGAATATGTTGTTATATAGTGACCATATTTTTCTATGACCACGGCACATTTTTGGGTGATGTGATCGATATCACGCCAGGCCGCCTTTACTTCCCAGAAAACTTTCTGGTACCTATTTTTAGAGGTTGGGTGAACCCCGGAACCTTGTCAGTACGAAAAAAAAAATCCGCCACTGCTGGGAATCGCACCCGAACACCTTCTGGTCAGGAAGCGAACACACTTAACACTCAACCACCGAGACTCCTAGCTAATTTAGCCTAGACCTAAATCCGGTACTGCCTGAAAAAAAAAATAAACTTGTCCTGAAAGTAGTCATCCGTGTTTGTCATAAAGGTAAAGGTCAAGGATATTAACCTCAGGGTATGTAAATGTCCCTGACATTCACATCCTTCAACTGCTCGAAACACTTGCGACTTCTGTAAGCTTTCTCCTCGTAGATCTGTACAGCAAATGTCATCCATGAGTTGATAATTTCTTATCGTAGAACTATAAATATCATCCATGATTGATATCCCTTCACCCAGGACTTGTAAAATAAATTCCATCAATGGCTGATATTCTCTCATTATGAACTTGTATAACAAATGTCATCTATGGTTGATATTCTCTTATTATGAGCCTGCACACATGTCATCCATGGTTGATATTCTCTTATTATGAGCCTGTACAAATGTCATCCATGGTTGATATTCTCTTATTATGAGCCTGTACAAATGTAATCCATGGTTGATATTCTCTTATAATAAACCCGTATAACAAATGGATACAGCCAACTATATAGATGACCCGCTGGCAGAAAACAAAATCGGAAAATAACCCCAACTAGCGTGACGTTTTCAGCTTTGCAAGATGGGGCGATTGCGGCTAGAATGACGTCATCCGTCTATAGCTCAGAGAGCTACGTCACTCTAATGGAGGTTTTCCTGATTTCCTTTATTGCACTTACACCTATCTAATATAGGCTATGACATGATTGATAGCACTATCGTGTCATTATCATCAGCGTGTGCCATGTCGGTTGCAGTGAAAAATAACTTTTCTTTCCAGCTTCATGCACAAGGTATTGAATATTATTTATGTTCTTGTCGTTATCATAAGACTCCATTTCAGAATGTCTAATATCCGCTCTGTCTCTCCCTTTCTCTAATTATCCTAAATTTCCTTTCCTTTTTCTCTTCTCTCTCTCTCTCTCTCTCTCTCTCTCTCTCTCTCTCTCTCTTCATTATTCCATCTCTACCTTACTCCCTCTTTTCTTCTGTGTTTACGTCTCACGTTCTTCTCTCTTGTCTTTTTCTTGTTCTGTCATTCACTTCTTCATTAATTATTCCTCTATTCACAATGCCTTATAACACCCCATCGACATCTAACGCATGTTCTAGAAACACGTTAGTAGTAGGAGGTGGACACAATGCTCCTGGTTTTTTAGTTGACCAAAGAGAAGGAGGAAAGGAGAAAGATTTCCTCCTTCAAGTACAAGAGTTATATAGAGACTACGGCAAGCCGCGGCAAGCTGCGGCAAGCTGCGGCAAGCCAGAGTGATGTCATGATATATATGTATATATGAATAGGGGTTGTATAGTGCATGAAGGGGTGAGTCATGTATTGGACATCAGTTTTTCCCGCCAAAGTGACTTCCAATAGGAGCTAGTGTGTGTATGTTGTCCGGCTATAGACCACGCCCACTCCGGAAGTGAAACTACCATATCAGGGACTAGCGTTACGTTAGTTATTTCATAGATATACTGTTCATATATACATTTAATAATAATAAATTAATATTTATTATCTCCAAGGGACCGTAAGGGACCGTATTTAAGATAGATACGGACCATAATCAGTGATATTTAATCAGGTATTTCACGCTGACGACATGAAAGAACGATAGTCTCCTACCGTGTCACATAATGACCCAATCAATAAACCGCTCCCGTGAAATTAAAGATTTCTTTTTCCCAAGCGGTCTCGCTGCGTCGCTATGCTGACTGGAATTATCGAATTTATAACATAGGTTTAAGAAATATATTAAGGTCAAGCTAAGTCCACTAATAGATGAGATCGAGAGTGCACCGCAACGTTCATAGCAGAAAAGATAAGTGTAGTACATGTCAGTTGCCTCTCTGATACATTTTATTAGTTATTAATTATTTTTAAATATTTATTAACAGATCACAAAGAAGCCTGTGTTCGTGTTCATGTGTGTTTGTGCACAGTAATCAGAGAGTAGACAAAAGGAAAATTCTTCGGAAAACGTAGCTGGCTGAAAAAAAGTAATAATTGTTGGCGGCGAGGTGCTTATATTCGTGTGTGGTCATAGAACAAGTGGACGGATAGCTGGGTTTGATGGAGAGGTGTGTGTGTTTGTCTGTGGGTCCTAGAGCAAGTGGACGGTTAGCTGGGTTTGATGGAGAGGTGTCTGTATTTGTCTGTGGATCCTAGAGCAAGTGCACAGTTAGCTGGGTTTGATGGAGAGGTGTGTGTGTTTGTCTGTGGGTCCTAGAGCAAGTGGACGGTTAGCTTAGTTTGATGGAGAGGTGTTTGTGTGATTCAGTATCCAAATAGTGATATAAATATATGTTGAAGTGATGGGTGACTGGCTAGAGTGGTGACTAAGTAGATCGATCAATCCCTCACCCAATATTTCCAAACACACTCGTTACATCACTAAAGATAAGGGTTATCAATATTAGCACAACGTAATCAAAACGCTAATAAAATAGGGTAATTATGGGGCGATCCAGTCTGTCTGGTTTATTACGTGACCACATTATTCAGCTTTCGCATCCATAGGCTGTTAATGGGGAAAAAGTACTAAGAATATTTTTTGTATCAGTGTCCCCTACCACTCATCAACACATTCAAACGGACACAAGGCGTCTAACATATTTTATATTTGTTGTGGTAAGTTTTCTTACTGCTTTACCTTTATAAACATGTCAATGATAATAACAACTCAAAGATCAGATGAAGAAGTTAACGTAGACTGAACTGTAGACAGTTATAATATATGTTTAAAGCTGTGACACATTATGTTCCAGCTTAAGTCTATGTCGGACACCGATGCGATCTCATGTCTTATTAAACAGCCTAGGTAATTAATGTTAATCGGAGGTGAGCTTTATGATAAAAAAAATTAATTAAATTAAACTACAAAACCAGTGACGTCATGACAGACGGGTTGTAGGAACCAATCATGATAAGTCAGTAGTTTGGTGAAACATTCGTGTCTCATACTGGGTGCTGTCTCACTGAAAAGCGTCGCACGTGGCTGATTTTCCCAATACTGGACAGACAGATCCATCCACAGAATGAACAAGATACGTTTTTATTTGTCTTCTGAATTTTATAACAACACTGTCTCGAAACATGCTGTGCCATTTTTTAAATTTTGCTTTCCATGTGCTACGATCCGCAGCCACATTTTCTGTTTCTTTCACTGATAAAAAATGCCCCCAAGAAAGCCCTGCAAACATTCTTATAGCTCAACACTGGTCTGCCCTAATGCCTCGCCCCATCTCTAAGTTTTCCTTACAATATTTTTATTAATATATTTGTATTTACATTCAATTTTTTTTTTGTTGTGTATTTTTTTTTGTTGTTGTTTTATTTTACATTCTTCTCGCGTGACTCACCCACTATAGTCTCCGGTTCCTAAGTAATACCATAAAGGACGGGAGTGTGGCTCACTGCAAGACGTTAGCTTGTTACTCTGTCCAGTCTTTAGCTTACAAAGACAACGTACATTTTAAAAAATGTATAACCTGTTATCTTTCCCAACATAGGTAGTCCAAAATTATGATCCATCTAAAAGTGTACCATCATCCTACAGAGCTAGTTTAATTATATCGTCTAATGTAGGTGTACCTAACCCAAGTATAAATAATCGGTATCTGTCTCCCATAACGGAAAGTCGGCTTCCTCCCCCTCTTTAGTTAGTTCATCTATATATTTCCTCTTATCCCTTTTAATGCATCTTCCCACTTCCTTGTTCACCTCCGTGTAAGCTACCTGTGTCTTGGCTTTTATTTCCTCTCGTTTTGCTTTTATTTATGTCTACCTTCTTATTCTTCTCTTTTCTTTAATTTTATCCAGAGTCTCTGCTGTCATCCATGTCTTTTTCTAGCATTCTCATGTGCTCAGCGTTTCTTCGCATGTCTCTTTCCATATTTCATTTACCTGTTTTCAATAATCGTCTTTAGTAAATGTATTTTCTAGTTGATGGAGGACATGGTATATGTTTGATATTGTGACTGTTGGTAGCAAACAATCATAATAAGTCAGTAGTTTGGTAAAGTATTTGTGTCTCATACTGGGTGCTGTGTCACTGAAAAGCGTCGCACGTGGGTGAATTTGCCAATACTGGACAAACAGGTCCATCTACATAATGAACATGAGGTATTTCTGTGTGTCTGCCCGTGTCTTTTTTCTGTTGCACCAATGTCATCTGAATTTGATAACAGTACTGTCTGGAATTGTGCTGTGCCACTTTTTACTTTTAGTTTTGCTCTCATGTGCTTCGATATGCAACCACATTTTCTGTTTCTTTCACTGATAAAAAGTCCCTCAAGAAAACCCTGCAAACATCCCTATATCTCAACAATAGTTTGTTCTTTTGTCATGTTCCATTCGCAGAAAAACTACCCATGTGGTTGAAATTACCATTACTTGACAGACATATCCATCTACAGAATGAACAAGAGGCAGTTTGTGTGTCTGGCCATGTCTCTTTTATGTGCACTTTGTGGCTTCTGAATTTGATAACAGCACTGTCTCGAATCGCGCTGTGCCATTTTTTATTTTTATTTTTGCTCTCATGTGCAACGATATGCAACCACAGTTTTGTTTTTCTGTCACTGATACAAAATTCCCCTGCAAACATCCTTATATCTCAACACTAGTTTGGTCTGCCGTCTCGTTCCATCTCTAAGTTTTCCTTACAATATTTGTTTGGGAATACATTATTCATTCTTTACATGACCCACCCACGGTAGTCTCTGATTCCTAAGTAATTCCATGATGGACGGGATTGTGGCTCGCTGCAAGACGTTAGTTTGTTACTTTCTCCCGCTATATTATAATCGTTAGCTTGCAAAGAGAACACACATTTTTTTAAAATGTATAACCTGTTATCTTTCCCAACATAGGTGGTCCAAGACTATGATCCACATAAAGTGTACCATCATCAGGCAAACCTGGTTTAGCTATGTCGTCTAATGTTGTTGCACGTAATCCAAGTATAATCAATCGGCATCTGTCTCCCATAAATGAAAATCGCCCCTATCGAAAAATATCCTCCTCTATTTAAGGTTATCTTGTTAAACTGGAAATATTGATATGGTGATACGGGGAATTAACAACAAGATATGTTTGACGGCGTAATCCCCCAAAAACTCACGGACAGCGTTACAAGTGACGTTGATAATTTTTGTTTTGTTTGTCTGTTTGTGTGGAAAATTTGAGTCATCGCACTGAAAGGCTCCTTTAGGTGGTCAGGGAACGTGTAGATCACATTCCAAAATACCAAAACATGTATCTAAATGTAACCAATGTATCACTGTGCATGTAGGCGCTCTCCTAGTTCTGTAACCATCGCTCTCCAATTATCAGTATAGATCTGTCTGACATCATATGGAAGAATATCTAAAGCGTCATCGTCAACTGTTAGTTTTCTTCTTTTCGCAGAACATCCAGTTTCCACTCGATGTGATAGCTCGTTTGTGTGACACCGATGAAGAAGTAGAAGGAGACTGTATGGGGAACGATGAATAATGCTGTAGTTCGTATGTCAATTGTCGCTACTATTAAACGACGAACTGTAAAGAGGTCGTATGGGTGAGTGGTAGCGATACAGATAGTGATATTGCATTTTTGGTTTTCTAGATGTTTTTTCTTTAGATTGTTGAGGTGCATTTGCACACGAAATATCACCAATAGTTTTGTTTTCACTAGCAGAAAATCACCATAGACTTTTTTTCTCCGCAGATCTTCATTTCTTATCTTATATCCGAACTTATCTTGGAACTAGTTTCCTGGCGTATTTGTGACACAGGTGACTTCCTACCGCTGAGAGTTATTTTCACGATGCATCGTTTAAGAGCTGTTGAACGGGGCTCTTTTCAATATTGGATATTCAGATGAGCCCAGAATCAAGGCTGAATCCATAATGACTGAGCTACTCGAAACACTGAGATGTGCTGTTGGTGACACATGTGAAAAAAGATGATGGCGTTGTTGTCGAAACATCATGATGGCTGAGTGAACATGTTGTTGACATGACAGATACTGTTGTCGTTATTGATGCTGACAACACAGTTTTTTTTCGGTGATGGGCATGTGAAGGGTTGTATCTCCCTATCAACCGACAACATGGTAAAAAAACTTGTAGTCGGTGGGTCTGGTGTACGACTCGTTATGACAGAGGTTGACACACTCACAGAGTTTGTAGTGTCAACATAAGAACATACCCAGATTTGTCGACGCATCAGAGATTGTAGGATCAGCACAGGTGACATGCTCAGGTGCCTCAACACACACTCGATTGTAATGTCTCTGCTCTACATGTATTATCGGTGTTCTTATAGTCGACACTGTCGTGGTGTGATCGTTCAAGATGTCATAGATGTCGACACACTAGGCTGTAATGTCGGTGATATATGTGATGGTATTGGTGTCGGGAGAATACAATTTGTAATGTCAACACCCCACATTCTCTCTTATTAACAACTAGTCGAGTCACCTTTCATGATAAGCCTGGTCGGTGACGCACACATTTCGATGTTGTTTTAATGGTGTCGAGCAAAATTTAATATCAAAATATATCAAAAATGTTCAAACTTTTTTTTAATGTTGATGTAGTTGTAGTCTTGCGCGCATCAGAATAACGAGATCGCCATCACTGAGACCGGTGTCGACACGCTCTCTGTTTTGTGTGAGATATGTCAACTGAGCGTATGTTTTGTTTCTACCCTAGCTGTGTTCGAGTAAGTTGGTTTTTGTGTACCAGATCAACCTTTTATTCATCATCTTCCACAGCAACTTTCCTACATAAGGGACCAGGCAGATGGGTCTGTAATTCTCGGAGATCATTTTTTTTTTGTGTGTGTGTGACTTTTCTGGGTCAAGGTATGGTATGCAGAGATCTCCTCCCAAGCAGATGATACGTGTCCTAAGTGTCAAATATTGTTAACGATCATGAAAAAACCAGTCATCGAGGTGGCATTTTCGACAGGCTTGAAGAAATCAATGTCGAACTTTGACATTGACAAATACCTGAACATTGTCCTTCACCCTCATTGTAATGTTTAAGTAAGATTTCCTGGAATGAAATTCGACATCTAGGTGATCAGCGCGTCAAACATATCATAGGCTGTGATTGAGCTCGATGTTTTACATCCCCTTTGACTGGAGGATGATGAGCCTGTAAATTACGGAAGCCGTGTTGTCATCGAACTGTCTAGGTATGGTATGTAGAGATCTCCTTCCAGGTAGATAATTCATGTCCTGAGTGTCAAATTCGGTTAACGATCCTGAAAAAAGACATGATGACGGAATCCTCGAGGTGTGAGGAATATTGTTATAAGACCATGATTAGCATGTACCATACCAACGGACGTAGACAATCATCACACCGACCACATTTGTCTGTCCACACTGCAACTTATCAGTTCAGTTGTTGAGTGGTTTCCATCTTCTCTCTTTATCGAACACGATCTTTCATTCTTTTTTTATTTTACCACTTGTAACCAAGTATTCGAACTTTACTTTTTTCATGATGTGCCTGTAAAACATCGATTGTTACTTTCGACTGTTGATTAAGAGCTGTCTTTTTGTGTTGGACTGTTTTCAACCATTCAGGGAACGCTCAAATTCTTCTGAGAAAGGCCACATATGCGGCCTCTAAGCGGTTTTTCATTTGGTTGTCTGCTGACCAGCGATGTCACCACCACCTCATGTATACTTGACTCTGACAGGCGATTTGCGAAAAATAAGAGGGAAGCAAGTAGGTAAGAACGGCGTATACAAACAAGACATGAGAATCTGTGGTAAAATCAATCTACCCAGGGGTCTGATGGTGACATATGTCGAATGATTTGACATGAACCCTTTACTTTTCAACATCTTCACTTTTAAAAGTAACAGGTGAATCGACTAAGGTATAGATAGCATACTACCCAAAACTGGCGCTTTTTATTCTGCTGCGAAGATAGAGATAGTGGACACGATGTATGTACACGATCAGTAGACTGAACTTACCCAATTGTTCAAAAGACTTGAGCAATTGAGTGAGAATCGAACACTGGTGAACCAGACAAAGACCTTTTCAAATTTGTGTCTCTCCGATCAAAGATATTGTGAACACACTTTCAAAACTTCCACAAGTTAATTCAGAAACCATTGCGATGACCCGCGAAACACGGGTGAGTCGGAAAAAAAAAAAAAAAAAACACGAGCCATATTACGACCACCAACCAATTCAACCATTCCAACAAAACTAGCATCTGTCATTTTCCCGATACAACCGAATGTCTGGTGACGAATCGCAAACATATATTTACAACACCGCTAGTCCAGCGTCATTACCGAACAACAAGTGTCCTTCAACCAAGAAAAAATCTCTCATTTGACATTTTGCTGTCTCATGTAACCACCACACGACGATGATGAGACATCAACATGGTCAAATGAGAGATTTTTTCTTGGTTGAAGGACACTTGTTGTTCGGTAATGACGCTGGACTAGCGGTGTTGTAAATATATGTTTGCGATTCGTCACCAGACATTCGGTTGTATCGGGAAAATGACAGATGCTAGTTTTGTTGGAATGGTTGAATTGGTTGGTGGTCGTAATATGGCTCGTGTTTTTTTTTTTTTTTTTTTTCCGACTCACCCGTGTTTCGCGGGTCATCGCAATGGTTTCTGAATTAACTTGTGGAAGTTTTGAAAGTGTGTTCACAATATCTTTGATCGGAGAGACACAAATTTGAAAAGGTCTTTGTCTGGTTCACCAGTGTTCGATTCTCACTCAATTGCTCAAGTCTTTTGAACAATTGGGTAAGTTCAGTCTACTGATCGTGTACATACATCGTGTCCACTATCTCTATCTTCGCAGCAGAATAAAAAGCGCCAGTTTTGGGTAGTATGCTATCTATACCTTAGTCGATTCACCTGTTACTTTTAAAAGTGAAGATGTTGAAAAGTAAAGGGTTCATGTCAAATCATTCGACATATGTCACCATCAGACCCCTGGGTAGATTGATTTTACCACAGATTCTCATGTCTTGTTTGTATACGCCGTTCTTACCTACTTGCTTCCCTCTTATTTTTCGCAAATCGCCTGTCAGAGTCAAGTATACATGAGGTGGTGGTGACATCGCTGGTCAGCAGACAACCAAATGAAAAACCGCTTAGAGGCCGCATATGTGGCCTTTCTCAGAAGAATTTGAGCGTTCCCTGAATGGTTGAAAACAGTCCAACACAAAAAGACAGCTCTTAATCAACAGTCGAAAGTAACAATCGATGTTTTACAGGCACATCATGAAAAAAGTAAAGTTCGAATACTTGGTTACAAGTGGTAAAATAAAAAAAGAATGAAAGATCGTGTTCGATAAAGAGAGAAGATGGAAACCACTCAACAACTGAACTGATAAGTTGCAGTGTGGACAGACAAATGTGGTCGGTGTGATGATTGTCTACGTCCGTTGGTATGGTACATGCTAATCATGGTCTTATAACAATATTCCTCACACCTCGAGGATTCCGTCATCATGTCTTTTTTCAGGATCGTTAACCGAATTTGACACTCAGGACATGAATTATCTACCTGGAAGGAGATCTCTACATACCATACCTAGACAGTTCGATGACAACACGGCTTCCGTAATTTACAGGCTCATCATCCTCCAGTCAAAGGGGATGTAAAACATCGAGCTCAATCACAGCCTATGATATGTTTGACGCGCTGATCACCTAGATGTCGAATTTCATTCCAGGAAATCTTACTTAAACATTACAATGAGGGTGAAGGACAATGTTCAGGTATTTGTCAATGTCAAAGTTCGACATTGATTTCTTCAAGCCTGTCGAAAATGCCACCTCGATGACTGGTTTTTTCATGATCGTTAACAATATTTGACACTTAGGACACGTATCATCTGCTTGGGAGGAGATCTCTGCATACCATACCTTGACCCAGAAAAGTCACACACACACACAAAAAAATGATCTCCGAGAATTACAGACCCATCTGCCTGGTCCCTTATGTAGGAAAGTTGCTGTGGAAGATGATGAATAAAAGGTTGATCTGGTACACAAAAACCAACTTACTCGAACACAGCTAGGGTAGAAACAAAACATACGCTCAGTTGACATATCTCACACAAAACAGAGAGCGTGTCGACACCGGTCTCAGTGATGGCGATCTCGTTATTCTGATGCGCGCAAGACTACAACTACATCAACATTAAAAAAAAGTTTGAACATTTTTGATATATTTTGATATTAAATTTTGCTCGACACCATTAAAACAACATCGAAATGTGTGCGTCACCGACCAGGCTTATCATGAAAGGTGACTCGACTAGTTGTTAATAAGAGAGAATGTGGGGTGTTGACATTACAAATTGTATTCTCCCGACACCAATACCATCACATATATCACCGACATTACAGCCTAGTGTGTCGACATCTATGACATCTTGAACGATCACACCACGACAGTGTCGACTATAAGAACACCGATAATACATGTAGAGCAGAGACATTACAATCGAGTGTGTGTTGAGGCACCTGAGCATGTCACCTGTGCTGATCCTACAATCTCTGATGCGTCGACAAATCTGGGTATGTTCTTATGTTGACACTACAAACTCTGTGAGTGTGTCAACCTCTGTCATAACGAGTCGTACACCAGACCCACCGACTACAAGTTTTTTTACCATGTTGTCGGTTGATAGGGAGATACAACCCTTCACATGCCCATCACCGAAAAAAAACTGTGTTGTCAGCATCAATAACGACAACAGTATCTGTCATGTCAACAACATGTTCACTCAGCCATCATGATGTTTCGACAACAACGCCATCATCTTTTTTCACATGTGTCACCAACAGCACATCTCAGTGTTTCGAGTAGCTCAGTCATTATGGATTCAGCCTTGATTCTGGGCTCATCTGAATATCCAATATTGAAAAGAGCCCCGTTCAACAGCTCTTAAACGATGCATCGTGAAAATAACTCTCAGCGGTAGGAAGTCACCTGTGTCACAAATACGCCAGGAAACTAGTTCCAAGATAAGTTCGGATATAAGATAAGAAATGAAGATCTGCGGGAGAAAAAAAGTCTATGGTGATTTTCTGCTAGTGAAAACAAAACTATTGGTGATATTTCGTGTGCAAATGCACCTCAACAATCTAAAGAAAAAACATCTAGAAAACCAAAAATGCAATATCACTATCTGTATCGCTACCACTCACCCATACGACCTCTTTACAGTTCGTCGTTTAATAGTAGCGACAATTGACATACGAACTACAGCATTATTCATCGTTCCCCATACAGTCTCCTTCTACTTCTTCATCGGTGTCACACAAACGAGCTATCACATCGAGTGGAAACTGGATGTTCTGCGAAAAGAAGAAAACTAACAGTTGACGATGACGCTTTAGATATTCTTCCATATGATGTCAGACAGATCTATACTGATAATTGGAGAGCGATGGTTACAGAACTAGGAGAGCGCCTACATGCACAGTGATACATTGGTTACATTTAGATACATGTTTTGGTATTTTGGAATGTGATCTACACGTTCCCTGACCACCTAAAGGAGCCTTTCAGTGCGATGACTCAAATTTTCCACACAAACAGACAAACAAAACAAAAATTATCAACGTCACTTGTAACGCTGTCCGTGAGTTTTTGGGGGATTACGCCGTCAAACATATCTTGTTGTTAATTCCCCGTATCACCATATCAATATTTCCAGTTTAACAAGATAACCTTAAATAGAGGAGGATATTTTTCGATAGGGGCGATTTTCATTTATGGGAGACAGATGCCGATTGATTATACTTGGATTACGTGCAACAACATTAGACGACATAGCTAAACCAGGTTTGCCTGATGATGGTACACTTTATGTGGATCATAGTCTTGGACCACCTATGTTGGGAAAGATAACAGGTTATACATTTTAAAAAAATGTGTGTTCTCTTTGCAAGCTAACGATTATAATATAGCGGGAGAAAGTAACAAACTAACGTCTTGCAGCGAGCCACAATCCCGTCCATCATGGAATTACTTAGGAATCAGAGACTACCGTGGGTGGGTCATGTAAAGAATGAATAATGTATTCCCAAACAAATATTGTAAGGAAAACTTAGAGATGGAACGAGACGGCAGACCAAACTAGTGTTGAGATATAAGGATGTTTGCAGGGGAATTTTGTATCAGTGACAGAAAAACAAAACTGTGGTTGCATATCGTTGCACATGAGAGCAAAAATAAAAATAAAAAATGGCACAGCGCGATTCGAGACAGTGCTGTTATCAAATTCAGAAGCCACAAAGTGCACATAAAAGAGACATGGCCAGACACACAAACTGCCTCTTGTTCATTCTGTAGATGGATATGTCTGTCAAGTAATGGTAATTTCAACCACATGGGTAGTTTTTCTGCGAATGGAACATGACAAAAGAACAAACTATTGTTGAGATATAGGGATGTTTGCAGGGTTTTCTTGAGGGACTTTTTATCAGTGAAAGAAACAGAAAATGTGGTTGCATATCGAAGCACATGAGAGCAAAACTAAAAGTAAAAAGTGGCACAGCACAATTCCAGACAGTACTGTTATCAAATTCAGATGACATTGGTGCAACAGAAAAAAGACACGGGCAGACACACAGAAATACCTCATGTTCATTATGTAGATGGACCTGTTTGTCCAGTATTGGCAAATTCACCCACGTGCGACGCTTTTCAGTGACACAGCACCCAGTATGAGACACAAATACTTTACCAAACTACTGACTTATTATGATTGTTTGCTACCAACAGTCACAATATCAAACATATACCATGTCCTCCATCAACTAGAAAATACATTTACTAAAGACGATTATTGAAAACAGGTAAATGAAATATGGAAAGAGACATGCGAAGAAACGCTGAGCACATGAGAATGCTAGAAAAAGACATGGATGACAGCAGAGACTCTGGATAAAATTAAAGAAAAGAGAAGAATAAGAAGGTAGACATAAATAAAAGCAAAACGAGAGGAAATAAAAGCCAAGACACAGGTAGCTTACACGGAGGTGAACAAGGAAGTGGGAAGATGCATTAAAAGGGATAAGAGGAAATATATAGATGAACTAACTAAAGAGGGGGAGGAAGCCGACTTTCCGTTATGGGAGACAGATACCGATTATTTATACTTGGGTTAGGTACACCTACATTAGACGATATAATTAAACTAGCTCTGTAGGATGATGGTACACTTTTAGATGGATCATAATTTTGGACTACCTATGTTGGGAAAGATAACAGGTTATACATTTTTTAAAATGTACGTTGTCTTTGTAAGCTAAAGACTGGACAGAGTAACAAGCTAACGTCTTGCAGTGAGCCACACTCCCGTCCTTTATGGTATTACTTAGGAACCTGAGACTATAGTGGGTGAGTCACGCGAGAAGAATGTAAAATAAAACAACAACAAAAAAAAATACACAACAAAAAAAAATTGAATGTAAATACAAATATATTAATAAAAATATTGTAAGGAAAACTTAGAGATGGGGCGAGGCATTAGGGCAGACCAGTGTTGAGCTATAAGAATGTTTGCAGGGCTTTCTTGGGGCATTTTTTATCAGTGAAAGAAACAGAAAATGTGGCTGCGGATCGTAGCACATGGAAAGCAAAATTTAAAAAATGGCACAGCATGTTTCGAGACAGTGTTGTTATAAAATTCAGAAGACAAATAAAAACGTATCTTGTTCATTCTGTGGATGGATCTGTCTGTCCAGTATTGGGAAAATCAGCCACGTGCGACGCTTTTCAGTGAGACAGCACCCAGTATGAGACACGAATGTTTCACCAAACTACTGACTTATCATGATTGGTTCCTACAACCCGTCTGTCATGACGTCACTGGTTTTGTAGTTTAATTTAATTAATTTTTTTTATCATAAAGCTCACCTCCGATTAACATTAATTACCTAGGCTGTTTAATAAGACATGAGATCGCATCGGTGTCCGACATAGACTTAAGCTGGAACATAATGTGTCACAGCTTTAAACATATATTATAACTGTCTACAGTTCAGTCTACGTTAACTTCTTCATCTGATCTTTGAGTTGTTATTATCATTGACATGTTTATAAAGGTAAAGCAGTAAGAAAACTTACCACAACAAATATAAAATATGTTAGACGCCTTGTGTCCGTTTGAATGTGTTGATGAGTGGTAGGGGACACTGATACAAAAAATATTCTTAGTACTTTTTCCCCATTAACAGCCTATGGATGCGAAAGCTGAATAATGTGGTCACGTAATAAACCAGACAGACTGGATCGCCCCCATAATTACCCTATTTTATTAGCGTTTTGATTACGTTGTGCTAATATTGATAACCCTTATCTTTAGTGATGTAACGAGTGTGTTTGGAAATATTGGGTGAGGGATTGATCGATCTACTTAGTCACCACTCTAGCCAGTCACCCATCACTTCAACATATATTTATATCACTATTTGGATACTGAATCACACAAACACCTCTCCATCAAACTAAGCTAACCGTCCACTTGCTCTAGGACCCACAGACAAACACACACACCTCTCCATCAAACCCAGCTAACTGTGCACTTGCTCTAGGATCCACAGACAAATACAGACACCTCTCCATCAAACCCAGCTAACCGTCCACTTGCTCTAGGACCCACAGACAAACACACACACCTCTCCATCAAACCCAGCTATCCGTCCACTTGTTCTATGACCACACACGAATATAAGCACCTCGCCGCCAACAATTATTACTTTTTTTCAGCCAGCTACGTTTTCCGAAGAATTTTCCTTTTGTCTACTCTCTGATTACTGTGCACAAACACACATGAACACGAACACAGGCTTCTTTGTGATCTGTTAATAAATATTTAAAAATAATTAATAACTAATAAAATGTATCAGAGAGGCAACTGACATGTACTACACCTATCTTTTCTGCTATGAACGTTGCGGTGCACTCTCGATCTCATCTATTAGTGGACTTAGCTTGACCTTAATATATTTCTTAAACCTATGTTATAAATTCGATAATTCCAGTCAGCATAGCGACGCAGCGAGACCGCTTGGGAAAAAGAAATCTTTAATTTCACGGGAGCGGTTTATTGATTGGGTCATTATGTGACACGGTAGGAGACTATCGTTCTTTCATGTCGTCAGCGTGAAATACCTGATTAAATATCACTGATTATGGTCCGTATCTATCTTAAATACGGTCCCTTACGGTCCCTTGGATATAATAAATATTAATTTATTATTATTAAATGTATATATGAACAGTATATCTATGAAATAACTAACGTAACGCTAGTCCCTGATATGGTAGTTTCACTTCCGGAGTGGGCGTGGTCTATAGCCGGACAACATACACACACTAGCTCCTATTGGAAGTCACTTTGGCGGGAAAAACTGATGTCCAATACATGACTCACCCCTTCATGCACTATACAACCCCTATTCATATATACATATATATCATGACATCACTCTGGCTTGCCGCAGCTTGCCGCAGCTTGCCGCGGCTTGCCGTAGTCTCTATATAACTCTTGTACTTGAAGGAGGAAATCTTTCTCCTTTCCTCCTTCTCTTTGGTCAACTAAAAAAACAGGAGCATTGTGTCCACCTCCTACTACTCACGTTGTCTGTTCTCTGACGTTTGAAACAATATCTTCTCTCAAGACATCATCATTAATCCTTGTATTAACAATATCTTCTCTCAAGACGTCATCATTAATCCTTGTATTAACAATATCTTCTCTCAAGACATCATCATTAATCCTTGTATTAACAATATCTTCTCTCAAGACATCATCATTAATCATTGTATTAACAATATCTTCTCTCAAGACATCATCATTAATCCTTGTATTAACAATATCTTCTCTCAAGACATCATCATTAATCCTTGTATTAACAATATCTTCTCTCAAGACATCATCATTAATCCTTGTATTAACAATATCTTTCCCTCAAGACGTTATCATTAATCCTTGTATTAACAATATCTTCTCTCAAGACATTATCATTAATCCTTGTATTAAAAATATCTTCTCTCAAGACATTATCATTAATCCTTGTATTAAAAATATCTTCTCTCAAGACATTATCATTAATCCTTGTATTAACAATATCTTCTCTCAAGACATCATCATTAATCCTTGTATTAACTCTCTGTTTGACTCTTCATATTTTTTTACGCATAAAATAATACGTCAACATTTTTATTTGTAAAATAACAAGAAAAAGAGTTCTTAAATGTAATGTAGAGCCAGTCTTAGCAAAAGGATGTGAATAATGGGCAATAGGACAACAGACAAGATAATATATAGATAAGATATAGATAAATATAGATACAGGAGGCTGTAGAAATGTGGTTTTACGGACGAATGTTGAGAATACCATGTACAGCTAAGAAGAGTAATGAAAACGTTCTGAAAGAGGCCAAAGCAAAGAGAGCTAATTTCCAATATTAGGAAGAAACAATCATCATTGTTTGGACACGCAATTAGAAGGGGAACAGCTGGAATATATTGTGAAAACTTGGAAAGTTGAGGGGCGAAGAGATAGAGGGAAGCAAAGAGAAAAGATACCATACAACTTAAGAGAATGGCTTATCAGAAAATCAACAACATACATTTTAAATAACTGTTGAGAGTTAAATTTGTGGAGAGACATGATCACCTACGCCAACAGGCATGGTACTTGATGAAGATGATGATGATTTGTAAAAATAACACATCAGTTAAAACACTTTTATTAATTTGTGAAAACAAGTATAATTTTTTAATATTTCAGTATTTTTAACACTTTTAAATCTAAATAATGTTAGCAGTTCTTACATTTGTTTCCGGATCGTCAGTATGTCATGATTTTTCTTCGCTTATTTCTCACTTACAATTCTTGCAGTAAAAGCTAATTTTTAATTTTCTGTATTTTTTCTCAATAACATCAAGAAACACAGTAAAGGTATTGCTGCAGAATAATTAAATGAATAATAATAATAATAATTAATTGATAAATGAAATTTTGCGAGATATTATTGCAGATTTACATCAAAAAGACTCACAAAAAATAATCAAGTGTCACGTTTCGACTTCGGTCTTTTTCAGAGACAACAAAGAGCATAAGCGTCCACACAAACTATATATAGAGCATATAAGTGGGGGAGCCTCCAGGGTTCACGACACCTGGGTACCTTCGTTCTATTACGTTCTGAGTTTGAAAACTCTCCATGCATCTTGATGAACTGTACCACATGCAACGCTAGAAACGAGAACAGGGGAAAGAAAAATTAAAAGAGGAAGACGAAATGAAGTAAAGAAGAAGGGAGAAAGTAGAAAAGGGGGAGGAGGAAGAAGAAGAAGAGGAGGGGGAACAGGAAGAAGAAAAGGAGGAGGGGGAAGGAAGAAGAAGAGAAGATGAAGAAAACGAAGATGGGGAGGAGGGAGGAGGAGGAGAAAAATGAAGAAGGATTGATTGAGGAGGAGAGTGAAGAAAGTGGTATAAGCAGGAGGAGGAAGTAAAAGAAGAGGGAGAGGAGCAGAGGGAAAAATAAGAGACGGAGAAAGAAGAACAAGAAGTATTTTGGAGGGAGAAGAAGAAGAGGAAAGGAGAAAGAAGAAAAGAAGGAAGAGCGGGAAGGAAGAATAAGAAAGGAGAAAAAGGAAGAAGAGGGAAAGAAGTGGAGGGGCATGAAGAATAAAGAGGGGAGGAGGATAAAGAAGAAGATGAAAGATGAAGAGGAAAAATTAAGGAGAAGAAGAAACTGGATCCACATCATCTGAAAATAAACACCCAAAACAATCTGTGATCTTCCACCCTTTTGTTACCATCCTCAATTCAAAGTGCCAGGTACCTATTATTTTGTCATGCAGATTGACTTCAGAACATCAGCGCTGGGAATAAAACAATGGTCGTGTCTTCAGCAAGAAAAGCGTTAACTAAAAATGGTCAAAGCGCTAACCAAGTCGATTTTATCACAAAGTCAAGTGCGTTATATCGCTACCCAAGTGCGCTTTATTACGAAGTCAAACGGCAGGCACAACTCTACTCAAGTCCACTTTATTACCACGTCAAGCGCCAGCCATAAATCTACTCAAGTCCATTTTATTACCAAGTCAAGCGCCAGCCATAACTCTACTCAAGTCCACTTTATTACCAAGTCAAACGGCAGCCATAACTCTACTCAAGTCAAACTTTATTACCAAGTCAAACGCCAGCATAACTCTACTTAAGTCCACTTTATTACCAAGTCAAGCGCGTTATATCACTACCCAAGTTCACTTTATTACCATGTCAAGCGCTAGCCATTCCTCTACTCAAGCCCACTTTGTTATTAAGTCAAACGTTAGTTATATCGCTACCCAGGTCCACTTTATTACCAAGTCAAGCGCGTTATATCGCTACCCAAGTCTACTTTATTACCAAGTCAAGCGCCAGCCATAAACTCTACTCAATTCCACTTCATTACCAAGTCAAGAGCATTATATCGCTACCCACGTCCACTTTATTACCAAGTCAAACGGCAGCCACAACTCTACTCAAGTCCACTTTATTACCAAGTCAAGAGCATTATATCGCTACCCACGTCCACTTTATTACCAAGTCAAGCGCCAGCCATAACTCTACTCAAGTCCACTTTATTACTAAGTCAAACGGCAGCCATAACCCTACTCAAGTCCATTTTATTACCAAGTCAAGCGCCAGCCATAACTCTACTCAAGTACACTTTATTGCCAAGTCAAACGGCAGCCATAACTCTACTCAAGTCCACTTTATTATCAAGTCAAGAGTTTTATGTCGCTACCCAAGTCCACTTTATTACCAAGTCAAGCGCCAGCCATAACCCTACCCAAGTCCGCTTTATTACCAAGTCAAGTGCCAGCCTAAACTCTACTCAAGGCCACTTTATTACCAAGTCAAACGCCAGCCTAAACTCTACTCAAGTCCACTTTATTACCAAGTCAAGCGCCAGCCTAAACTCTACTCACGTCCACTTTATTACCAAGTCAAGTGCCAGCCATAACTCTACTCAAGTCCACTTTATTACCAAGTCAAGTGCCAGCCATAACTCTACCCAAGTTCGCTTTATTACCAAGTCAAGCGCCAGCCTAAACTCTACTCAAGTCCACTTTATTACCAAGTGAAGCGCCAGCCTAAACTCTACTCACGTCCACTTTATTACCAAGTCAAGCGCCAGCCATAACTCTACTCAAGTCCACTTTATTACCAAGTCAAACGCCAGCCTAAACTCTACCCAAGTTCGCTTTATTACCAAGTCAAGCGCCAGCTTAAACTCTACTCAAGTCCACTTTATTACCAAGTCAAACGGCAGCCATAAATCTACTCAAGTCCACTTTATTACCAAGTCAAGCGCCAGTTCTATCGCTACCAAAGTCAGCTTTATTACCAAGTCAAGTGCCAGCCATAACTCTACTCAAGTCCACTTTATTACCAAGTCAAGTGCCAGCCATAACTCTACTCAAGTCCACTTTATTACCAAGTCAAGCGCCAGTTTTATCGCTACCAAAGTCAGCTTTATTACCAAGTCAAGTGCCAGCCATAACTCTACTCAAGTCCACTTTATTACCAAGTCAAGTGCCAGCCATAACTCTACTCAAGTCCACTTTATTACCAAGTCAAGCGCCAGCCATAACTCTACTCAGTCCACTTTATTAACATGTCAAACGGCAGCCACAAGTCCACTTTATTACCAAGTCAAGACAACTCTAATCAAGTCCACTTTATTACCAAGGCAAGATAACTCTAATCAAGTCCACTTTATTACCACGTCAAACGCCAGCCATAACTCTACTCAATTATACTTTATTACCAAGTCAAGGGCGTTATATCGCTACCCAAGTCCGCTTTATTACTAAGTCAAACGGCAGCCATAACTCTACTCAAGTCCACTTTATTACCAAGTCAAGCGCGTTATATCGCTACCCAAGTCTACTTTATTACCAAGTCAAGTGTCAGCCATAACTCTACTCAATTCCACTTTATTACCAAGTCAAGCGCCAGTTATATAGCTACCATAGTCCACTTTATTACCAAGTCAAGCGCCAGCCATAACGCTACCCACATTTCCGCCTTTTCACACAAACTTAAAAAAGAAATAGAGCTTTCAAGAGCGTGATCATCTTTCGACATCTACGACAGCTGTAAAGCCTCCAAAGCAGAGCCTTTAATCGATTTCCATTCCTGTAAAACTAATTGCGACCTGGTCAGCTTATTTTAGTTCTTTAAGATGACTGTGACATCCTTCGGAACAATTTCCTTAAGTGTCTTATTGTAACTCACAAAACTGAAAACCCAACCAGTAGCCTGGTTGTGACATGTCTCGAAGACTTCTACACCAGCTTATCTTGTTGGATGGACACTTCTACTTCATTCCTGCTGAAGGTTTACTGTGCCGATGTTGCAAAGATTTTGGTAGGGAATAGGCAAATAATCGCGATGCTGCGGTAAAGCTGGTAGCAAGGAGCCAGTGGTGGGGAGTGTTAAGAGGAAGAAGTCCACAGGCCAAAACGTCAGTATTGTGTTGTGTTCCTCCCTTGTAAAGCTGTCTTCATACCTTGGAGTGTTTAACACTCCCACCACTGGCTCCTTGCAATGATTTTACATGGTGTTATCAAAATCTCAACGAAATACTCACACTTTGCAGATATATTCTTAAACACATTCTTGAACTAGTTCAGTTAAAATTCATGAGAATGCTCAAGGCAAAAAACGAATGGTCATAGCAAAATAGTGAAGGGTTATAGTAAAAAGTGAAGGATTATAGCAAAAAGTAAGGATTAATGCAAAAAGTTAAGACCCATACAAAAAGTGACGAATCATGGCAAAAAGTGAAGGATCGTGGAAAAAAGTGAAGGATCGTGGCAAAAAGTAAAGGATCGTGGCAAAAAGTAAAGGATCGTGGCAAAAAGTAAAGGATCGTGGCAAAAAGTAAAGGATCGTGGCAAAAAGTAAAGGATCGTGGCAAAAAGTAAAGGATCGTGGCAAAAAGTAAAGGATCGTGGCAAAAAGTAAAGGATCGTGGCAAAAAGTAAAGGATCGTGGCAAAAAGTAAAGGATCGTGGCAAAAAGTAAAGGATCGTGGCAAAAGGTGAAGGAACATAGCAAAAGTAAGGGATGCAAGCAAAAAAGTAAAGGATCATGGCAAAAAGTAAAGGATCATGGCAAAAGTAAAGGATCGTGGCAAAAGGTGAAGGAACATAGGAAAAGTAAGGGATACAAGCAAAAAAGTGAAGGATCATGGCCCAAAAAAAAGCGCTACCACAATGGATTGAACAACGAACCACCATGTGACGACCATCTTTGATTATTTACAAACCATGTGTGCGGGGAATATGCTTTTCTTTCCCATATTTTTCATCGATGTTTCTAGATGAAATGGTCGGTATCACGTCAGGCCGACTTGCTGTTCCATAAAAAAAATATCTGGTACCCATTTCCAGATGCAGGATGGACCACGAAGCTGTGGCGGTCCGACTTTTAAGCAATGGTTATATCTGCGGTTTGAACCTGAACTTTTCTGGTCAGTACCGAGTGCACTATCCATTTAGCCACCAGGACCTCAAATCACCTGTGAAAGAGACTCATGTCAGTTTTGATATTTACCGCCACGTCTCCATAAACACAAGAGAGATAAGGTGCTACAACATTATCATCATCAAGTGCCGAGCCTGCTGGCGTAGGTGGTCATGTCTCTCCACAACTTTCGATCTCGACATTTATTTATCATTTCTGTTGTTGACCTTCTGCCAAGCCATTCTCTCAAGCTGTCTGGTATTTGTTATCTTTGCTTCCCTCTATCTCTTCGTCCCTCAATTGTCCCAATTGCTACAATACATTCCAGTTGTTCTCTTCTCATTACATGGCCAAAGAATGATGATTGTTTCTTCCAAATATTGGAAATTAGCCCTCTTTTTGCTTTGACCTCTTTCAGAACATTTTCATTACTCTTCTTAGCTGTCCATGGTATTCTCAACATTCTTCTGTAAAACCACATTTCTACAGACTCCATTGATTTTCTTGTCTGTTGTCCTATTGTCCATGATTCACATCCATATGTTAAGACTGGCTCTACATAACATTTAACATTGCTACAACACTCACATGAAACTGTTGTTATAAATCTTTTAAAATAGAAGATTAATATTAGAATGTTATTTTACAGTTCTATTCATTTACGATGACTCTTCTATGACTCTTTTATGACTCACAATGCCATTACACATGGAACGATTCTCCAGTCGACAAACACAAATGAGTCACCCAGGTATTTTAGCTCGGTCTATGAAAACACAGGGAACAACCAAATAATTGCAGTCACCATACTTTGATAGAGTGTACGCTACATTACACCCCACCGCTTGCTCCCTGCTGTCAGCTTTACCGCGGCACTTAAATTATGTGTCTGTTCCCTGTTTATCTTATGCTCTGCTACTTCATGTTTGTCTAGCGTAATCCATATTCTTTTGATTTTTTATATCTTCATTTCGTTGTCCATTTGTATTGTCCTTTTATGTACAGCTGTCACTCTTCTTTGTAGCAATGTACGTTACACTCAACCACTTGCTCCCTATTATATTTACACACAAATAGTATTAGCAAAAATTGGGGGAATGGAGAATATACACAAACAATTAAAAAACAAAACAAAAGCAAATACAAAGAATACATTCCAGTCAAGGAGTTAATCTTCATCTGTACCGTCTCCTAGCACAAACTCATTATCTCACATCTGTTTGTTATTGATACATTAGTTGACTTGTTCATTTCTGTCAATCCATGGAGATTTTAAAAAATACATACCCTTCTTCTATAATACATTCAAAGTGATTAATGTCTTTAAAACGTTTCTATAAATGTAGTTCCTCTCTCTGCGATCAGGACTCAATCAGAGTAGGATTCCAGACTCTCACATGAAGACAGCTGTCTGCTTAAGTGAATTGACATCATAATTAAAGTCAATTAGAGTGTTAGATCCACTCTGCTTGAATACCTGTTAAAACGTTGCACTGTGTTCTTAAATGTAGTTTAAAACTGAATATTCCAAAACCTGGAACACTTAGATTTGCCAAACTTTGACCTCTTTATTACATGCTTTACCTAGAAAGATATTATTCACACACACACACACCACACACACACACACACACATATTTACTTTAGCTTGAAATGTGATGTTTTCTGTGTGGTCTCACAAACTGAAACCACTTCTATAAATTATCAATTTCAAGAATAAATTGAATGTAGTAGATTCATCTTCATCCATAAAAGCTGCACAATTTCCCAAAATTTTTAACTGAAACACAAACAAGACAAATGAGGTTTTGGGGACATGTTAAAAGTCACTGCAGTCTACTAAAAGTAATCTTGGAAGGGAAGATACAAGGTAATAGAGGCAGTGGCGGACCAAGACTAACGTGGGCGAGTAACATCAAAAGATGAACAAGTCAGCCTATGACAACCTGTACAATCAAAGCAAGAGAGAGATCGGAGTTGTGCTCCAAGGTAGCCAACCTCCGTGCGTAGACACACTCAATTATGATAATGATGATGATGATAAGTGAAATGCCACCTTTAGATGGAAACAAACTGCTGTGACCTATGTACTTGTACTATATATGGTTGTACAGGGTCAAAGTGTTCCACATATAATAGTATTATTTTACTATTTGCATTCATATAAGTCAATCTTTGTTTTCATGGTTAATTTCAAAGTTTGAGACAGAAGACATCCAATCCAACATTATTTACGATGTTTTTCTCGGCCACCTTTACTATTTTCATATTATTATGGAGGCTTTTTTCATAAATAAAATACAACAGATGACCATTCACTATAGAAATAAACATTTCCCCAGCAGGGCTTTAGTTACTTTCCAGGAATCGATTCCGGGCTGCACCAATCAGTTATTCCAAACACACAATGTGCCATTTATTAAATCTCATTTGTGTGGAATCAACGGGCGATACTTTAAATCTAATATTACTGGCGTGTTCAATAATTCCCTTGTCTTGATATGCCAGATTGTCTGGTCTGTATTTTGACAAATCTGTTATGCGACTTTCTTTCTTCCTATTTCACGGGGAAGGGAGGGGAAGGGAGGGGAATGGTGTAGTTGTCTCTCTTATCAATTATAATTTATTGCTGCAAAAATGAACTGCAAAAACACAAAAAGAGTTAAATCTTTTGTCTGAGTATTTGATAAAGTTGAGATTTGCGTGTAATTAGGCACGCTTGGTTATTGGTTACCTCTAGTAATATAATTAGTAAACGTGTTCTGTCGCATATTATAAAACTGATGTTGGTTACCTCTAGCAATATAATTAGTAAACGTGTTCTGTCGCATATTATAAAACTGCTGTTGGCTACTTTTCAAGTGAAATAAACTATCGTAAAGAAAATTCGTGTTTTTTTTTTTTTTTTTACTTATTTCTGACATTACTGCACTCATGGCAAACCAATAGGTGCGCTCAGTCTCATCCGTCAGATTGATTAAAGTTCGTATGCTCGTTCGTCTTCTACAACTTATTCGTCTTTCTCTTCTTCCTCTTCCTTTTTCTTCTTCCACTTCTAGTGCTTATTTTTTCTTCTTTCTCTTTTTCTCTTTCTCCCTCTCCTACTTTTTCTTCTCCTTCTTTATTCCTCTTCTCCTCTTCCTATTCTCTTTTTCTTCTTTTGCTGCATCTACTTCTTCTCTGTCTACTTCTCTTTCTCATTCTTTTACTCTTTTTTACTTCTCTGTGTCTCCTTCTTCTCCTCCTTCTTCCTCGTCTTCATTTGCTAGACGACTCTTTATACACCCCTCAAAAGGACGTTCAGTGAGAGAGTATCTCCTGCTGTTGTTTCCAGCAATTTGCGATATTGATTCTGCCCAACACATCCTAAATGCAGTATAATGTAACTTCTACTCTCTGTGCTCTGTAGTTGCTAACTTATGTCGTTCTTCTCAATGTTAACAACAAACGTGGATCATTCCATCCCACGACACACTAAAGTTCGTGTGCAAAGGAAGGAGTGGACAGCAATTTATTTTTAACTTACTGTATCGAGGAGAAAAGCTCTATAGTTTTTTTTCGGACTATCTATTGTTCTCTATATGTTTCTGTTGATTGTGGATTTTTCCGAATTCTATTTACATGCTATTGTCTCTAATTTGTTTCTCTCTCTCTATCACCTAGGAAATGTCCTTAATAATAATTACCTGTTGTCTCTAATTTGTTTCTCTCTCTCACCTAGGAAATGCCCTTAATAATATTTACCTGTTGTTTCTAATTTGTTTCTCTCTCTCTCTCATCTACGAAATGTCCTTAATAATATTTACCTGTTGTCTCTAATTTGTTTCTCTCTCTCTCACCTAGGAAATGTCCTTAATAATATTTACCTGTTGTCTCTAATTTGTTTCTCTCTCTCTCTCACACCTAGGAAAAGTCCTTAATAATATTTACCTGTTGTCTCTAATTTGTTTCTCTCTCTCTCTCTCTCACCTAGGAAATGTGCTTAATAATATTTAACTGTTGTATCTAATTTGTTTCTCTCTCTCTCTCTCTCACCTAGGAAATGTGCTTAATAATATTTACCTGTTGTCTCTAATTTGTTTCTCTCTCTCTCTCTCTCTCTCTCTCTCACCTAGGAAATGTGCTTAATAATATGTACCTGTTGTCTCTAATTTGTTTCTCTCTCTCTCTCTCTCTCTCTCTCTCTCTCTCTCTCTCCTGGGAAATGTGCTTATTAATATTTACCTGTTGTCTCTAATTTGTTTCTCTCTCTCTCACCTAGGAAATGTCCTTAATAATATTTACTTGTTGTCTCTATTTTGTTTCTCTCTCTCTCTCTCACATAGGAAATGTGCTTAATAATATTTACCTGTTGTCTCTAATTTGTTTTTCTCTCTCTCATCTAGGAAATGTCCTTAATAATATTTACCTGTTGTCTCTAATTTGTTTCTCTCAGTCTCTCACCTAGGAAATGTGCTTAATAATATTTACCTGTTGTCTCTAATTTGTTTCTCTCTCTCTCTCTCTCTCTCTCTCTCTCTCTCTCTCTCTCTCTCTCTCTTACCTAGGAAATGTGCTTAATAATATTTACCTGTTGTCTCTATTTTGTTTCTCTCTCTCTCACCTAAGATATGTCCTTAATAATATTTACATGTTGTCTCTAATTTGTTTCTCTCTCTCTCTCACCTAGGAAATGTCCTTAATAATATTTACCTGTTGTCTCTAATTTGTTTCTCTCTCTCTCTCTCTCACCTAGGAAATGTCCTTAATAATATTTACCTGTTGTCTCTAATTTGTTTTTCTCTCTCTCTCTCTCTCTCTCATCTAGGAAATGTGCTTAATAATATGTACCTGTTGTCTCTAATTTGTTTCTCTCTCTCTCTCTCTCTCTCTCTCTCTCTCTCTCTCCTAGGAAATGTGCTTATTATTATTTACCTGTTGTCTCTAATTTGTTTCTCTCTCTCTCACCTAGGAAATGTCCTTAATAATATTTACCTGTTGTCTCTATTTTGTTTCTCTCTCTCTCTCACATAGGAAATGTGCTTAATAATATTTACCTGTTGTCTCTAATTTGTTTTTCTCTCTCTCATCTAGGAAATGTCCTTAATAATATTTACCTGTTGTCTCTAATTTGTTTCTCTCTCTCTCTCACCTAGGAAATGTGCTTAATAATATTTACCTGTTGTCTCTAATTTGTTTCTCTCTCTCTCTCTCTCTCTTACCTAGGAAATGTGCTTAATAATATTTACCTGTTGTCTCTATTTTGTTTCTCTCTCTATCACCTAAGATATGTCCTTAATAATATTTACCTGTTGTCTCTATTTTGTTTCTCTCTCTCTCACCTAAGATATGTCCTTAATAATATTTACATGTTGTCTCTAATTTGTTTCTCTCTCTCTCTCACCTAGGAAATGTCCTTAATAATATTTACCTGTTGTCTCTAATTTGTTTCTCTCTCTCTCTCTCTCACCTAGGAAATGTCCTTAATAATATTTACCTGTTGTCTCTAATTTGTTTTTCTCTCTCTCTCTCTCTCATCTAGGAAATGTCCTTAATAATATTTACCTGTTGTCTCTAATTTGTTTCTCTATCTCTCACCTAGGAAATGTCCTTAATAATATTTACCTGTTGTCTCTAATTTCTTTCTCTCTCTCTCTCTCTCTCTCTCTCTCTCTCTCTCTCTCTCTCTCTCCTAGGAAATGTCCTTAATAATATTTACCTGTTGTCTCTAATTTGTTTCTCTCTCTCTCTCACCTAGGAAATGTCCTTAATAATATTTACCTGTTGTCTCTAATTTGTTTCTCTCTCTCTCTCTCATCTAGGAAATGTCCTGAATAATATTTACCTGTTGTCTCTAATTTGTTTCTCTCTCTCTCACCTAGGAAATGTCCTTAATAATATTTACCTGTTGTCTCTAATTTGTTTCTCTCTCTCTCTCTCACCTAGGAAATGTGCTTAATAATATTTACCTGTTGTCTCTAATTTGTTTCTCTCTCTCTCTCTCTCTCTCTCTCTCCCCTAGGAAATGTGCTTAATAATATTTACCTGTTGTCTTCAGCAATTAGCGACCTCTAAAATTCGACATCAAGTAAGATTATGAGAGCTTTACCTTCTTCATTGCATGACCATGGTGGTCCGAGCGCTACAACTTGCAGACTTCGCCAACCATCTCCATTCCATTGGAGAGCGTTCTTAGAAATTGGTCAAATATTTATCTGCATCTTTCGGTCCAGCATTGAGTTATTTGCGGGTCATCATCATTGCATTCCGAACATGTCCATAGGTGCTCAGATCTCCTCTTCAGCAAGTCTCGCAGTGTCCAGCGACTGATGACTCCAGTACCGTGTTGGTTGATAAGTCTTCTTACATGCCCACTAAGTTTCTCGCTTCTGACTGTGCCCATTTAACTCCCATCTCTTTCATCCGAAGGAGTGACGTGGACTCATGGTTGTCGAAGTCCTGTGTCCTTCTCACTCCCCGGAGGGCATTGATGATGTCCGCCCGATCCATTGGTTGACTATCCTCAACAATAGCACAGCTAGCCAACGTGTCCGCTCTTTCATTTCCTCGTACTCCCGCATGTCCTGGGACGTAGACAAAGGTGACCTTATATATTTTTGACTTCTGCAATGATTCTACCTATTGCATATGTGCAGAGCCAGTATTATTACAATGTTCATCGAATCACGTAGTACACAGGCGTGGGTGTAGTCTTGTGACTCTAACCAGATGAATGCTGTGGTCATTGCCATCACCTCCATCGTCATGCTACTCGTGGTCATAACGTATGCACCACTGTCTTCCTTGACTATTCTGCTTGTCGAGTGTGCTTTAAATGCCCACGCACTCCTATGGTGTCGTATTACATATGCGTCGGTATAGATGACTGCATCTTTCTCATCGGTGTTATCCCGTATGAGACCGTTGACCTCCGCATTGACCACGACTGAGTTCTGTTCCCTTCATTTCCCGTAGAGTGTGACAATACACGAGAATGTCCACCTAAATGACGTGGGCACCGGTATCCACTCCTCGCCAACGTTGATATTGGTAAGCCCACAGACCCTTTTGATGACATCTTCTGCTCGGCCCACTCATGATTTGCCTCTTTTTAGCCTGGCACTTTTCCCTGTGTTGAGCTCGTGGTGCAATGGATGCTCGTTATCTGCACTTATCTTCATGTATGCTCAGATGCCACCAGATCTTGATCCTGTCATCCATGGTTAGAAAGTCAAGAAGATACCTCATTGCTACACAAGGAGTGTCCCTCGTACACCCAAAGAAAATTCGCATAGCGTCATTCTGTATTTTCTCCAGCGTGTCAATTTGCGTCTTTCTTACAGTAAGAACTGCCAGTGCATACTCGATTGGTGCTAGTCCAGCATATCCCGTCTGAGACATTTTACTTACAAATATTTCCTCGACTACGGACGTTTTGGCCTACTCTTTTCGACTTTTAAATTGCTAATTATTTGTCTCTAGTCTAAACCACAGGAAACTACTATTCGTGTTGTTTCGTCCTATAAATGTTTGTTTGCAACGCAAGCATTCAGCCCTAACCTATCCGATAAATACTTGTGTTAATAGGAAATTACAGATACACAATTTATCTCCGAGTTGTGTTAGTAAACCTATGCTATATGAGTACAATACTTGAAAGGCATCGCCAATGATATCAACCTTTTTAGATTACTTAGTTGGCCGTGTGCTCTAGCTGTTGTTTCAAAACAAGACGCTGTGTCGAGGAGTCGGTGTCGATCCTGCTTCGGGTTTTTCTTGTCTTTGTTTTTTTTCTGTTTTTCATTATTTGTGAATTTTTTATTTTTTTTTTTTTTTTTTTTGAGTATTGTAAACACACCCCTTCCTCTGAAATGATTCGCTGCTCTTTCGCGTCGAAAGTTTCCCTCTGTAATAATATTCACTTATTAGTATGTGTCTCCATCCTCAAATATGAAAAGATTTTTTATGTGTTAAACAAATGGAGAAGTGAGTTCCACGATGTCCGTTACATGAGTGGACAGTGCCTTACATGATTGCAGAGTTTTTTTTTTTTTTTTAAAGGGTAATGGAAAGTGTAATATTGTAATTTTAGAACTTTAATGGGGGGGGGGGGGACCTGAACAGTGTGTGTCTGTGTGTGTGTGCATATATATATGTGAGGGTGTGTTGCTAAAAATGTCAACAACCACGTTTATTTTGCAACATTTTAATCAAACTGACGTTGCTTTATTCAATGTCTACAGACAATTTCGTCCGCGTGACCGTTTTAGAGTATTTTTCTTTTACAAATATTTCTTTAGGTGTGACTGACGTAAGGACTGACGTAAGGACTGACGTACATGAGGCCAGGACGTTTTTTTATTGGATCGCTTTAGATAAGCTTCTCCAGCAAAAGTTCTGAAAGGAGGTAACGTCCCCTTCTTCTCTTGTATCCTTCTCTCTTCTTCTCTCTTCTTCTTTCTTATTCTTCTTCCCTTCTCCTTCTTTTACTTATTATTTCCTCTTCTTCCTCTTTTTCTTCTCTCTTCTTCTTATTCCCTCTTCTTCTTCTCCCTTCATTTTCTCCCTTCTTCTCCCTTCTTCTTCTTCTCTCTTATCCTTCTTCCCTCATCTTCTTCTTCCTTCTTCTTCTTCTCTCTTATCCTTCTTCCCTCATCTTCTTCTCCCTTCTTCTTCTTCTCTCTTACCCTTCTTCCCTCATCTTCTTCTCTCTTATCCTTCTTCCCTCTTCTTCTTCTCCCTTCTTCTTCTCTCTTATCCTTCTTCCCTCTTCTTCTCAGCGTTTACCCATTAAGTTGGCGTAGAAACGTTATGTCGCTAGTGCAGCAGCAAAGGCGTCTGCACCTTTGGGCCAAACACATCCTGTCTTCGGTGTTTACTTACCAATACTTTCCGAACAGCGGCCATTTTGGTCTACCCTTTTAAACTGCCAAGTGTTCTTTAACGAGCGCGAGTGCACACGGGATCTCGATTGTTTTTCACCGTTATCCGAGAGGGTTAGACATCGGATGTCACTATCCGAAGACCAGGGGAGGGTAAAGCCACGAATAAACCATCAATTCGAAGTGTAAAATGTTCATCGTCTATAGCGGGATTCGAATCCGGGACGTTTCTGTCCAGATGCCGTCTTCTTATTCTAAACCACACAATCCCCCTTCTTTATTTTCATTACTTTCATTCGCTTAAAATTGTCATGTTTTGTTTCCGTTTCTCGCCACCAAATTATTCTATAAATCCTTAATTCTGCGAATTTTTGTTTTCTATTATCTTATTTCATGTCAATATTTCTGCTTCGAACATAAAACTACAATTTGATATAACACTTGCATATTCTCGTAATAGCCTTTGATGATATTCGCTTAGGAACATGTTGCTAGATTTGCTTTTTGTACTTTTTTCCATTTAATGCTGCCTTGTGATATGCAATGCTTGAGTAAACCCATTGAAACTGCTAGAAATGAGAGAATTAATAAAAACGGGAGTAAGAAACATTGAAATAACCTGTTGCTTCATGTATTGCCAGACACGGCTGTTTGTTTCCATCTGTAAGTGTAGAATTTTAGTTATAATCTTCAAAACATTTGCAGCATTTTTAGATAAGGCTGTACTGAGCCTAGAACATTCCTCTTATTCTTAAAAATAATAATTTATGAAAGTGGTTCCAGTTTATTTTTGGGGACATGTTAAAAAACACAGCAGGCTACTAAAAGTAATCTTGGAAGGGAAAATACAAGATAATAGAAGCAGAGGCAGACCAAGACTAACAAGGACGAGTAACATCAAAAGATGGACAGGTCAGCCTATGACAATCTGCACCATCAAAACAAGATACAGAGCAGAATGGCGCTCCATGGTAGCCAACCTTCGATGCGGAGACGGCACTCATTGACTGAATGAATGATTCCAGTTTGTGACACCAAATACAAAACGTAACATTTTTTAGATAAAATAAAGATTTATGTCTAAATAAAGATTTATGTCTAAATAAAGATTTATGTCTAAATAAAGATTTATGTTTAAATAAAGATTTATGTTTAAGTAAAGATTTATGTTTCAATATTCTATTAGTTAATGCTCATAACAAAAAATATATCAGATATTGGTAAATGTGAGAGTTTCGTGGGATGCCAAATTCTATTTATAAACACACAATTTTAAGATTCAGCTTCTTTCAATCACTTGGAATGTAAAACAGAAGAAGCATGCGAATTTTATCTTCTTGAAAATATATTAACGAGCAGATTCAGCTAAAGTATCAATGACATACAACTGTGAGAGACTTTTAATGTAATGGTTATTGCTGCTTTCTTACTTCGCTCTCCTGGTTTACTCTCAAAGCCGTTGCCATAGTTAGATATACCCACAAGGTAAAAAAGGTTTACAGCAGTGGCGTATTCTCTAAGTTACCGCAGCTACCGCCAGTAGCCTGAACATATTAACGAAATGCAAAAGGAAATGATAATTTATTATATTTTTTTTATAATTATGTTACAAATTTTCGAATATTCTATTACACATTTCGTAGGCCAATATGATTTATTTGCTTTGATTTGCATTTATTAAAGCAAGGTTTTCCTATAGCCACTATACGTTTCTGAATGAAACCGAAACTACTCTACGATAGTACATGAAATCGCTAATAAGTAGCGGTACAGTTCTCTTCTTTCAGACTTAGTGTTAATGTCCTTGACATTAAAAAATTCCAGTTAAAATAATACGGGAGGAAGCTACCTATACAAAATGCGGTTTCATTGGTTATTTTTAGCTCTAGCCAATTAGAAGCGTCACAAAGTGAAAGTGAAACTATTTCTGATTACTGGAAGTTCATAACTGTATATATCTACGTTATGCGCATCAGCATCTATAGAAAGAACTTTTTCTGATCTCAAGAGAATCACATCTTATTGTCGCTCAACTCAGACACAAGAACGCTTATCTGATTTGTCAATAATGTCCATTGAGAAATCATTCCTTCAGAAACTTAGAAAGCAACCCAACAGTACTTCCAGTAACAAAGTCATCGTGGCATTTTCATCCCAAACGAGACGGATAAAATTTATACATAAATAAGTAATTTAAAATATAGTGATGTCATTAGCAAATATTACTTCTTGTTAGCCTACTGAATATAATATATGTGTTTATTTATTATGTCAGCGGTAGCCCAGACCCCAAACCAGTATACGCCACTGGTTTACAGTAACACCACTTCCCGCTGTATGTAACAACACCAGCATCAAAACATATAATAAATGATAAAACAATGGGCGAGTACAGAACTTCTTCCAGGTTTTTTTAGTTTGAATATTGGTATCGAACACACAATGTACTTGTATCATGATGAACACTGGCATCAAATGAAGCAAATTATCTGAGCTAATAATAAATATGTATGTCTATCGCCTTTTTTTTTTTTGAAACTGAAGAGTTGGCAATAGCTTGGACAACTAAAAATACTGTCACGTATTTTTTCAAAGAGATCAAAACAAAAGAAAAGCGTGTACCAATCATCATCATCATGTGTCTTACCGGTTTACGCAGGCGATCATGTCCTTCCTAAATCTTCTATCCACAGTGCATCGTATTGGATGCTATAAACATCCAATATACACCAAGCTATCCAGTATTTTCTCTCTTTGTCGTCCACGATCTCTCTTTCCTTTTATTTTGCCAGTTGTAACCAAGTATTCCAACTTTCCTCTTCTCATGATGTGCCCGAAAAATGTTGACTGTTTTTTAGGAGTCCCCTTTTTGTGTTGACCTCTTTGAAAATTTCTTCATTGGTCTTTTTAGCTGTCCGTGGAACTTTTAACATTCTTCTGAGAAGTCCCATCTCTGAAGTCTCTAATCGTCTTTTCATTTGTTTGTCTACTGTCCATGATTCGTTTCCATAGGTCAGAATTTGTTCTATCTAACACCGATGAACTCTCTTTCTCACTTCTATTGACACAGACTTGTTGCATAAGACGTGCACCCCACCTGCTTGACTTTCCTCAGTCATCTGTACCAAGCCCTTCGTGATTATCTGATCAAAACCAACGCGTCTTTTTTTTTGTATTGCCAAACAATATTTTCACTTGTTTTTACTCTCCATATCAGACATTTCTCTTGAATTGTTCTTATATTCTTTAGCAACCATTTCTCTTGAATTGTTCTTATATTCTTTAGCAACCATTTCTCTTGAATTGTTCTTATATTCTTTAGCAACTGATTCTCTTGAATTGTTCTTATATTCTTTAGCAACCATTTCTCTTGAATTGTTCTTATATTCTTTAGCAACCGATTCTCTTGAATTGTTCTTATATTCTTTAGCAACCGATTCTCTTGAATTGTTCTTATATTCTTTAGCAACCATTTCTCTTGAATTGTTCTTATATTCTTTAGCAACCATTTCTCTTGAATTGTTCTTATATTCTTTAGCAACCATTTCTCTTGAATTGTTCTTATATTCTTTAGCAACCATTTCTCTTGAATTGTTCTTATATTCTTTAGCAACCATTTCTCTTGAATTGTTCTTATATTCTTTAGCAACCATTTCTCTTGAATTGTTCTTATATTCTTTAGCAACCATTTCTCTTGAATTGTTCTTATATTCTTTAGCAATCATTTCTCTTGAATTGTTCTTATATTCTTTAGCAACCATTTCTCTTGAATTGTTCTTATATTCTTTAGCAACCATTTCTCTTGAATTGTTCTTATATTCTTTAGCAACCATTTCTCTTGAATTGTTCTTATATTCTTTAGCAACCATTTCTCTTGAATTGTTCTTATATTCTTTAGCAACCATTTCGCTTGATGTGTTCTTATATTCTTTAGCAACCATTTCTATTGAATTGTTCTTATATTCTTTAGCAACCATTCCAATTGAATTGTTCTTATATTCTTTAGCATCCATTTCTCTTGAATTGTTCTTATATTCTTTAGCAACCATTTCTCTTGAATTGTTCTTATATTCTTTAGCAACCATTTCTCTTGAATTGTTCTTATATTCTTTAGCAACCATTTCTCTTGATCATTAGGTAATTGTAAATTGAGTATGTTTCTTCTATGATCTATCTATCTGTGGTGAAAGGACATTTTTATGTAACACTCTGAATCAAGCGCATGTTTTGATTATTCTCCGTGGATAGTCCATGTTTCACAGCCATACGCTGATATTGGGGAAAAAAACAGAATAGTAGATATCTCAGTTTTGTCACATATTTTTGAGTTCTTTGGCATATTTTGTGCAATTGTTTTATTTAATTCATAGCTATGATCAGTCTCTTCTGATCTCATGTGTAATCTTACGGTGACTCGTCATGTGACAAGTGGAAACTACTGTGTAGACTTACGGTGACTCGTCATGTGACAAGTGGAAACTACTGTGTAGACTTACGGTGACTCGTCATGTGACAAGTGGAAACTACTGTGTAGACTTACGGTGACTCGTCATGTGACAAGTGGAAACTACTGTGTAGACTTACGGTGACTCGTCATGTGACAAGTGGAAACTACTGTGTAGACTTACGGTGACTCGTCATGTGACAAGTGGAAACTACTGTGTAGTCTTACAGTGACATGTCATGTGACAAGTGGAAACTACTGTGTAGACTTACGGTGACTCGTCATGTGACAAGTGGAAACTAATGTGTAGTCTTACAGTGACTCGTCATGTGACAAATGGTAACTACTGTGTAGTCTTACAGTGACTCGTCATGTGACAAATGGAAACTACTGTGTAGTCGTACAGTGACTCGTCATGTGACAAATGGAAACTACTGTGTAGACTTACGGTGACTCGTCATGTGACAAGTGGAAACTACTGTGTAGACTTACGGTGACTCGTCATGTGACAAGTGGAAACTACTGTGTAGTCTTACAGTGACTCGTCATGTGACAAGTGGAAACTACTGTGTAGTCTTACAGTGACTCGTCATGTGACAAGTGGAAACTACTGTGTAGTCTTACAGTGACTCGTCATGTGACAAGTGGAAACTACTGTGTAGTCTTACAGTGACTCGTCATGTGACAATGGAAACTAATGTGTAGTCTTACGGTGACTCGTCATGTGACAAATGGAAACTACTGTGTAGTCTTACGGTGACCCGTCATGTGACAAATGGAAACTAATGTGTAGTCTTACAGTGACTCGTCATGTGACAAATGGAAACTACTGTGTAGTCTAACAGTGACTCGTCATGTGACAAATGGAAACTAATGTGTAGTCTTACAGTGACTCGTCATGTGACAAATGGTAACTACTGTGTAGTCTTACAGTGACTCGTCATGTGACAAATGGAAACTACTGTGTAGTCGTACAGTGACTCGTCATGTGACAAATGGTAACTACTGTGTAGTCTTACAGTGACTCGTCATGTGACAAATGGAAACTACTGTGTAGTCGTACAGTGACTCGTCATGTGACAAATGGAAACTACGGTGTAGTCTTACAGTGACTCGTCATGTGACAAATCGAAAAATCAAGGGACGATGAGAGAATGGAACGCTGAGGTAGCAAGAAAATACTGCAAATTGTAAGGAAATGGCACGGCAGTACCTAACATCAAAAGTGAGAAACAACTGTAGATGTAGAAAGTCATTGAGCGATATCATCATCATCTTCATCGTAGTCAATGGTACTTAATGGAGATTGAAGCTAAACAAAACATGTTGTCGGTTTCTTTAACATAATTAATCAGCTTTACACGTCCTAGATGTCTTCCTGAATTCATTGTCCTTTTTCTGCCTGTCTCTCTCTCTCTATCTATCTATCTGTCTGTCTGTCTCTCTCATGAGCTTTGTGAGTTGAATAGCAGCAACATTTTTCCACATTACACACTCGGGCAGTTCACGACTTCAAGGGCGATTAGCTTTATTAGGGTTTGAAAGAGTGCGAAAAAATTATCGTCCCTGAAATATTTTCATGCTTCTTTCTGTAGGGAATTGTAGGGCTTGTTATTTCTGTTATGTGGTTTTGTTTGTGTAATCTATGTAGATGTGGATTTTACTATTTAATTAAAGTGTTTCTATTGTTTTACCTAATGTCATTTGATCATTTTTTTTTAAATTAATACCGTATCATCATCATGTGCCATCGCGATAGGCATAAACGATCATGTCCTTCCAAATTCTTCTACGTACCGTGCATCGTATCAGTTCTGTTGTTGACTGTTTTCCATCCCATGACACCAAACTATCCAATATTTTCTCTCTTTATCGTCCGCAATGTCTCTTTCACTGTATTTTGCCAATTGTAACCAAGTATTGCAAGTTTCCTCTTCTCGCGATTTGCCCATATTTCGGGAAATTATATTTATGACATATCAGTTTAAACTAAATTTTTAGATTTTAATATTTCAACTAAATTATAGTACTTTAAAAAAAATATATACTACTTGTTAAATATTAAATGTATATGTATGTGTGTGCGTGTGTATAATGTGTATATGTATATATACATACATATATGTACTGTGAGTGAGTGAGTGAGTGAGTGGGTGAGTAGGTGAGTGAGTGAGTGAGTGAGCGAGTGAGTGAGTGAGTGAGTGAGTGAGTGAGTGAGTGAGTGAGTGAGTGGGTGGGTGGGTGGGTGGTGAGTGAGTGAGTGAGTGAGTGAGTGAGTGAGTGAGTGAGTGAGTGAGTGAGTGAGTGAGTGAGTGAGTGAGTGAGTGAGTGAGTGACATTCTGACAGCTCACTACATTTGCCAGTTGAAAAGCCAATGTTCTTTCTCGCTGTCATAAGCTGTTTCCCAAGCCAGTGAACCAGAGTCAGCTGTGCCGACTGGAGAGCGCAAAGATGCGTTCGGACACGCGCTCACTACAACGCCCAGCCAGAGCCTTACCACAACGCTACCTGCATTCTCAGTGCTTTGTTAACAAAACACTTTTGTTGATGATATCCTAGGATACAAAGCATCATCTGCACGTATTTACTGAAAGTCTCGTGTTATTTGTGACAGCTTCATATGAATTGCAATTGTTATGGAGCGCGAATTGTTCACTTCAGTATCCACTGCTTGATCTGTCTCAATAGCGGGCAAACAGAAATGTTTTCTTTCTTCGGTGTTCTAAAATAATTTTTGAACAAATATTTGTGTTTTCGAGAAGCGCGTGGCCGTGCGGTAGGAGTGCGTGGCCGTGCGGGAGGAGTGCGTGGCCGTGCGGGAGGAGTGCGTGGCCGTGCGGGAGGAGTGCGTGGCTCTGTGGCGAAATTCACTGTTTCGCTGGCTGAAAAACCGAGGTATGGTGTTCGAAACCCGCAGTAGACGGAAATGAATTTTTTCTATCGGGGGTGAAATAGAAATTTTGAGTCTCACACGTCGTGACGACTGCTTTGACCAAGTGGCCATTATCCCTCTGGTCCTATCGTGAGAATTATCTCAGTTATGGAGATGTTTTTAAAATGTTTGAATTATCTCATTTTCGGAGATGTTTTAAACGTGTTTGAATTATTTCAGTTTTAGGTACGTTTTAAAAATGTTTGAATTATCTCATTTTTGGAGATGTTTTAAACGTGTTTGAATTATCTCAGTTTTGGAGACGTTTTAAACATGTTTGAATTATCTCAGTTTTGGAGACGTTTTAAACGTGTTTGAATTATCTCAACTTTGGTAACGTTTTAAACGTGTTTGAATTACCTCAATTTTGGTGACGTTTTAAACATGTTTGAATTATCTCAGTTTTGGGACGTTTTAAACGTGTTTGAATTATCTCAACCTTGGAGACGTTTTAAGCTTGTTTAAATTATCTCAGGTATGGAGATGTTTTAAAAATGTTTGAATTATCCCATTTTCGGAGATGTTTTAAACGTGTTTGAATTATCTCAATTTTGGAGACGTTTTAAACGTGTTTGAATTATCTCAGTTTTGGAGACGTTTTAAACGTGTTTGAATATCTCAACTTTGGAGACATTTTAAACGTGTTTGAATTATCTCAGTTTTGGGGACGTTTTAAACGTGTTTGTATTATCTCAGTTTTTGGGACGTTTTAAACGTGATTGAATTATCTGAACTTTGGAGACGTTTTAAAGATTTTTTTATTATCTCAGTTTTGGAGATGTTACAAACAGATTTGAATGTATTTGTGTCCAGATTTATGTGATGATGACTAACATAACATAACACAACATCACATCAGTTTGAATGATTTCAATTTTCAACCGCTACTCTTTCATATGATGTTTTTCTTTAACGAAGGATTTTGAAAGCATTGCACTAGACATATTTATTTTTCAGGGGCCTCGGTAACCTGGTTGGAAAACCACTCGACTGGACTAGCGACGTTCGGACAACCCATGTTCTATTCCCCCTGGGAGCTGTCTGAATTATACTCGTGGTCGGAGAAAAAAAAATACCCCCACGGTCGACCCAGCCGTTGGCAGAAATGGGTACCAGGGTATTACCCTGGAAAGGTGAGGAATGTCGCCTCGCATAGTGAGTTTTGATGCTTGAGGCGACACTATCCAGAAATCTCCGAACATTTTTGGATAGGCGGCCGAGCATATATGGGTGAAAACTCCTGTGCTAAGTCGCCGGTTCAAGTCTCGTACTTTATCTTTACCTTTACCTTTATTTATTTTTCTTAACAATGAGAATGCGTGATTCCCTCAAATTTATATTTTTCTTATTTTCAACAAAATTAAGTAAATTTAGTAACATTGACATTGTAGTAATCAAATGCCATTCAATCTGTAGAGTTTTTCTTATGCTTCTTTTAGAAGGGAAAAAAACATATATAAGGTATTTGTGTGCGAGCTCTTGTATTTTCACATAAACTACTAATTTCTCTAACTTTCCTTCAAGTTGTCAAGAAAACCTTCACAAATATCTTATCACAGCTCAATTTTATTTTTATTTCAATAAGTCAATGTGTGACTTTTAAATTACCACTCTCAAAGAGTTCAAAGATCTTATTGGTACTGCCATTTTCATTTCCCATCGCATTTCCGTTATCGTATTTAGATGAGCAAAGCGCATCTTATTTTTCTGTCAGTCAAATCAAAGCACGGTGACCACTTTAACTTTCGACTAGCTATGTTTCTCATGCACTCAAGATTTGTCAAGAAGTGAAGTGCTATCGTCCCTCAAACAAGATCATTAATATATCATTAACTGGCAGGATTACATATAATTAATGTAGTTTATTCATAATCGTTTTTAACAAATATAATCATTTATTAAATTCAATATGTTATAGATTATTTTTTATTTAATAGCTATTACCGCCACTACATAAAATCACTAATATAGAATTATGGAAATGTACCAGTCAAATACCAGTGGATGAAGAGATACAGCGAAGACGATGGCACTGGATAGGACACACACTGCTGAAGCCAACTGAGAGTATTACACAACAGGCCCTTTTTGAAATCCCCAGAGAAAAAGACCAAGGAATTCTCTAAGAAGACAGATATAAGCAGAGATGAAGATGATGGAGAAGACATGGAGCGATCTTAAAGGAATGACAAGAAACAGAACGACTTGGAAAGTGTTCGTTGAAGACCTATGCTCCACAGGGAGCTGAAAGGAAGAAGAGGAAGAAGAAACTGCCACTACATAGTTACTGCTATACCTACATATACATACACCCATATATAAATATAAAAACATAGCTTTTTCAACAGGAACGGGCCCAGAACCCTTTTATATAATCGTTTAGATTTTAAAGGTCCAAGATGCATATTTTATTAGTTGAGAAGTAGAATTGTCTTCCTGTTTTATAACCTTCGATGATACAAATATAAGTACACCGGGGCTTCGGGTTTCCGGCATGTAATATTGGATAATAGGAAAGCATCTATTTGGAAACAGCATCGCATATATATATATATATATATATTAATTTTTAATTATTTACAAAACTAGTTAATTTTAAAAGTATGCTACTTTAACATATTCAAATAATAATAATATATTTGTTTGTATTATATGGGAAGAAAAACGCTTGACGACAAAAGAACTGGGATCTGTCAGCGACTCATAGCTGATGGGTTGCGCCAAGATCGGTGAATCAGAACCATGCAGACCTTAATCCACCTTCTCGCAGTGCCTCTAAAAACAAACTAGGCAGTCTAGTCTGACCAAGGGAGTAGGGATAAAAGAGGAAACGCGCAACGCGGTACTAAAAAAGGCCGTGTTGATGTCGGATGTGTCGGACTGAAAGGCACAAATACAACAGTTCTGCTGAAAAACTCAACTTAACATCTACGTCAATGGAACGTACTTTTAATTACGAATGATGAAGAAGTCAATCAGTTCCTTTAGTAGTCATCGCCAGAAAGAAAGACCTAATGGTGTATCTGTAGTTCGATGGTTACCTCTCTGATAAATAGTTCCTCTCATCGGACGAACACTGCAATTAGTGAAGTTTTAAAATAGTGCAACATTTTTCCTGAGTTAACCAAGGTAAGGTAGTGCCCTACTGCACCACTGACCTTCACATGTCTGGCATTGGCGTAAAAGGAAACACACACCCACTAATTAATATATAATGAGAATACTTTGTCCTGACTTTTAATGATCTACGTAAACATAGAACTACCAATTACCAGAGAACTTCTTCTTTCTTCTTTTCTCTGTCTCACTGGTACCGAAAAGGTGTCGTGGTTATATCATTTGTCCTTCTTGAGCTGCTCGAACTGTTTGAATTAGTGATTTTCCTTTGTTGCTACATGTCTCTATCACTGCATATATCCATCTTCTTCTAGGTCTTCCTCTTTTTCTTTTCCATGCATTCTTGAGAAGAACGTGCTTGATAGTGATTGGTGAGGATTCATTCTGACCAGGTGGCCCAACCATTTAAGTTGTTGTTGCTCTATATATTCCTGGCAGGGTTTTATTCCTACCATATCAGAGAACACGTAGTTATATATTCAAATATACTTTGTACTTGAAATTGCACGAATAAGTTTGAAGATTACTGTATGTTGCTGTTTTTTAACCTCTATTTAAAAAAAAAAAAGCCATCCCAACGTTGTGCTACCAATGCCAGACCTGGACCCTAGATGCAAGAACAATACGAAAAATAACCTCTGCAGCGATGAAATGGGTTAGACGAATGACAGGAAACAGTCTGAGAGATAAGATCAGAAATGAAGAACTGAGAAAAAAGCTAGGAATAGCCCCCGCCATAGAATATATAAGGAAACAACAGATAAAATGGTTTGGCCACGTGACAAGGTAGAAAGAACAAAACACAACACAACTATCCTTCAACAAACGTTGTGAGAACACCAGACAAGGGTCGACCACGAAAAAGATGTGTCGATGGAATATTAGAAGCACTAGGAAACATAACAGCAGCAGAGGCGAACAGAAGAGCAAAAGACCGCAAATTATATCTCCCCTCGACGCTGAAAGGCAGATGAGGAAGGAAATAAGAAGAAGAATAAAGTCATCTGATTTCACGGCTGTTTATCACTGACGCTTTAGTTTATTTTTGCTCGTGTCTCTTTCCGTGAAGGTAAAATATACAAGTTTCGCCGATCATACATTTAAAATAATTTGAAGAAGATGTGTCTTAAAGGTTAACAACTTTTCTGGTTAGGGATTGAATAGCCAACCGCAGATACTGCAACATTTGACAATATCTATTTTTTTTTTTTTAGTTATGAGCTTACTCTACAGAAATATTGAAAAATATTGACTAGCTAAAATATTTTAAGTTGTGTGTGGGGTCACAAAATGAACCCCACTTCCTTAGATACTTATATAGGAATAGAGCTGGAAGCTGTCAGCGACCTATAACTGATGGTTTCAGCCTCGATCGGTGAAACAAAACCATCTAGACTGTACTTCACGTCTTTGTGGTGCCTCTAGCAGCAGACTAACCAGTCTTGTCTAACCTCGTCTAGCAGCAGACAAACCAGTCTTGTCTAGTAGCAGACTAACCAGTCTTGTCTAACCTCGTCTAGCAGCAAACTAACCAGTCTTGTCTAACCTCGTCTAGCAGCAGACTAACTAGTCTTGTCTAACCTCGTCTAGTAACAGACTAACCAGTCTTGTCTAACCTCGTCTAGCAGCAGAGTAACTAGTCTTGTCTAACCTTGTCTAGTAACAGACTAACCAGTCTTATCTAACCTTGTCTAGTAACAGACTAACCAGTCTTATCTAACCTTGTCTAGTAACAGACTAACCAGTCTTATCTAACCTTGTCTAGTAACAGACTAACCAGTCTTGTCTAACATTGTCTAGCTGCAGACTAACCAGTCTTGTCTAACAATGTCTAGAAACAGACTAATCAGACTTGCCTAATCTTGTGTGTTGGGATCGATAGGAAAGGACAAACTTTTTTCTCAAAAACGCCATGCCGATGACGGATGCACTGGGCCGAAAGGTGCAGATATCACACTTTTTTGCGGAAAACTATAAATCAACGCATTCATGTCCACTTAATATTATTATAAGGGTTGATAACGAAGAGGGATAGCTTGAATCGAGGTCGGTGAGATAGAATTATCTAGGAGATCAACTATTCTTTTATCCATTGGCTAAACGCAAGAGAGAGAGAGAGAGAGAGAGAGAGAGAGAGAGAAAGCACTTTCATACCATATACATTTTAATAATCAGTGAAATGTGCTAGGCTCTGTGCATCTTTATCTATAAACGATGACCATCTTTATCTATAAACGATGACCATCTTTATCTATAAACGATGACCATCTTCATCTATAAACGATGACCATCTTTATCTATAAACGATGACCATCTTCATTTATAAACGATGACCATCTTTATCTATAAACGATGACAATCTTTATCTATAAACGATGATCATCTTTATCTATAAACGATGATCATCTTCATTTATAAACGATGACCATCTTCATCTATAAACGATGACCATCTTTATCTATAAACGATGACCATCTTTATCTATAAACGATGACCATCTTTATCTATAAACGATGACCATCTTCATCTATAAACGATGATCATCTTTATCTATAAACGATGACCATCTTCATCTATAAACGATGAACATCTTTATCTATAAACGATGATCATCTTTATCTATAAACGATGACCATCTTTATCTATAAACTATGACCATCTTCATCTATAAACGATGACCATTTTCATCTATAAACGATGACCATCTTTATCTATAAAATATGATCATCTTTATCTATAAACGATGACCATCTTCATCTATAAACGATGACCATCTTCATCTATCAACGATGATCATCTTTATCTATAAACGATGACCATCTTTATCTATAAACGATGACCATCTTCATCTATAAACGATGACCATCTTTATCTATAAACGATGACCATCTTCATCTCTAAACGATGATTATCTTCATCAATAAACGATGACCATCTTCATCTATAAACGATGACCATCTTCATCTATAAACGATGACCATCTTCATCTATAAACGATGACTATCTTCAACTATAAACGATGACAATCTTCATCTATAAACGATAACCATCTTCATTTATAAACGATGACCATCTTCATTTATAAACGATGACCATCTTCATCTATAAACGATGACCATCTTCATCTATAAACGATGACCATCTTCAACTATAAACGATGACCATCTTCATCAATAAACGATGACCATCTTCATCTATAAACGATGACAATCTTCATCTATAAACGATAACCATCTTCATTTATAAACGATGACCATCTTCATCTATAAACGATGACCATCTTTATCTATAAACGATGACCATCTTTATCTATAAACGATGACCATCTTCATCAATAAACGATGACCATCTTCATCTATAAACAATGACCATCTTCATCTATAAACAATGACCATCTTTATCTATAAACGATGACCATATTCATTTATAAAAGATGACCATCTTCATCTATAAACGATGACCATCTTTATCTATAAACGATGCAAATTTTTCAATAATATAACTACAAACTAACTTTTAGACGAAAGCAAACAACTGTGCATTAATCGGTTTTTGTTTTTAAGGTAAAGGTTGTCCTATAACATATAATGTTCAATGGGAGTGAGTGTTCAAAGCTACCGTCCTAGACCACAATACTTATTAGTGGTTAGCAATACAATGAATTGATGTATTCATTCCTAAATTGTATATCTTCTCTAAGCGCATAAACAGAAAGAAAAAGACTAATTCAAATGACAAAATTATAAAACAACGAAGAGGTGATAGCAGTGATCAGTTATGACGAAGTTGAATGTTTCCCTTCACCATATCATCAAATGTTGCCGAACATCTTTTACGTTTCATTTACTACATAATTAGTCATAGAAATAGTCATAAATATATCGTGCTGGGCCACGAGTAAAACTAGAAAAATAAACGTCACATTTTTGGAGCCAGTTAAACTAACAGGGAAACAAGACAAAGCACTACGGCCGTACAAATCTTTGCGTTGAACAAGGTGCATATCATGTTTATTTGTTATTTCTTGGCCTGTTTCTGTTGAGGGCTTCTAGCCGAAACATTAAATTGTGTCTTGTTTCCCTTTTAGTTTAGCTACCCAAAACAATTCATCGTTTATAATAAACCATAACTTGATGTGTGTTCACTGTACTGTAGGTGGGTATTTGACTAGCGAGGCTCGATAATGGAAAAGGGAAAAATAAGGGGGAAATTTGTTGGAAGTGCTGCGGGTTGTGTGTGTATATGTGTGAGATTTATGGGCAGAAGGAGATGAGATAGATATGCCGAGATAGATAGAGAGAGAGAGGAGAGAGAGGGGGGGGGGGAAGTGAAATGGGAGTAGCAATCAGCGATGTATGTGTGAGAGAAATAGTGAGGGGAATAGGAAAGAGATTGGAAGGAAGATTGGTACAAGAAGATGTCGCCATAAGTCTTCACCCTGACTGTGAAGGAAATGTAATCTAGAGCTGAATGTGTTGCTGCTATATGTGCTCGTATATAAACTATGGCCACACCCTAATGGGAAACTCTTCTGCCATTTTGACCCTGAAAAGACCTTGGAAATAGTGTTCCCTATTATTCTAACTAAACTTGTATGTCAGTTAATATGACTACTTCATCACAAAATTAACCACCTGGGATTTTTTTAATACTAATTTTTTTTTTTTTTTTTTTTTTTTTTTTTTGGGGGGGGGGGGGGGTGTTGATGTCTGATAGAGCTAAATCCGGAGAGTAGTGTGGATATTAAAAAAAAAAACTGTGTTTCAAATCGATGGTTGTTAGCTGCATGAACCGAGCTTTGTGAGAAAGTGAGTTCTCTGAAGGCAGAGGAAGTTTTTGAGCGTTAGCTATTCCCCCTTTTCTGGCCCCCAGACTGTCTTAGCTTAGTAAGAGCATATCCACGGCACTGTCCATTAACCTCATTGCCGAAATGCAGATAATCTATCAAATAGAACACCGCTGGCATCTCAAAATAAAACAAGTCAGCTGTTCTGTTGTTCTGAAGATTTGTGTGCTCTCATGTCAACCACAGCGTAGGTTTAGGAGAAAAAAACAGGACATACGCACATACGAATACTGACCATTCGACCAGCTATCTTATTTCATGATAATCCTATCCTACAATCATGAACATGACAACGAGTCAATTTCGCTAGATCAAATTACTTTGAACGCTGAAGAGGAAGAACAAGGACAAGAAGAAGTGCTCTCGCCTTGACAGGTGTTCAGGTATTTTTTCCACAACAATTTAGAATTTAAAATTCTGGATCATTACGTTTCACTTCCTTGTCTGTTTCTGTAGCTATTTTCTCTGTAACATCAAGAATTGTGTCTCCACACTGGTCTTAGATTTTTCCTGTAACATCAAGAATTGCGTCTCCACACTGGTCTTAGATTTCTCCTGTAACATTAAGAATTGTGTCTCCACACTGGTCTTAGATTTCTCCTGTAACATTAAGAATTGTGTCTCCACACTGGTCTTAGATTTTTCCTGTAACATTAAGAATTGTGTCTCCACACTGGTCTTAAACTTCTGTAACATCAAGAATTGTGTCTCCACACTGGTCTTAAAATTTTCCTGTAACATCAAGAATTGTGTCCTAGCACGGGTCTCAGACCCCTCCATTGTCCTGACAAATTGTCAGAGCTGTAGATCAGTTCAACAGAGCATGCTGTCCCATGCGCCAAGTGTGAGCAGCTGTTGAGGATGTAAATGCTTGCTTCACACGTTCAGTGCAACTAGGGGGAAGTTTGAACGTCCATAATTGCAACTCTTACGTGATGCTCTTTCACAGTCAGGGTAAAGATGTATGGTCAGCCCCCGCCTCCCCACCCCCATAGAGGGATAGTGTATTGAGATTAAGAATTGTGGATGAGAGAGGTAGTGTACGAGATGGGCAAATGTTACAGTGAATCTGGATGATTTGATATTAAAGGATAATACAAGGAATGGGAGCCGCGGTAGCTCAGTGGTTAGTGAACTGGACTACCACGGACAAGGGGTAGGGTTCGATCCCAACCGACAGGCTTCCGGGTTCACCCAGCCTTAAATGGGTACCGGATTTTTTTCTGGGAAAGTAAAGCAGCACGGGCGTAATACTGACCACATTATCCCAAAAATCATGTGCAGAAGGTCTGTCAAATTTATGGTCACTAACACCATATTTCCCTATACGCCACTTGGCGTGACGGGTTTTAAAAAAAAAAAATACAAGGAATGGATTAAAATGATAGGACAGGAAAAAGGATTCAGGGAGGTCCGATTGTTATTGACGAACGAGAGAGAGGGAGAGGTGAAGGAAGAGAAAGAGTAAGACGGTGGGAGAGGAGAGAAAGAGTAAGACGGTGGGAGAGGAGAGAAAGAGTAAGACTGTGGGAGAGGAGAGAAAGAGTAAGACGGTGGGAGAGGAGAGAAAGAGTAAGACGGTGGGAGAGGAGAGAAAGAGTAAGACGGTGGGAGAGGAGAGAAAGAGTAAGACGGTGGGAGAGGAGAGAAAGAGTAAGACGGTGGGAGAGGAGAGAGAGTGACTGAAGTTCAATATTTGGTCCTGGCTTTTTATAATTGTTCTTTTAATTATTCTGTCGGTTGGTGTGTGTGTGTTTCCGAGTTCAGTTTCAACAACTCCGGTTCATGTCTTCTGCGTGTTATGTAGAGTCAGACCTGACTGATACAAATGGTTCCTGGACAATGGGATTACAGACAAGAAAAGATTGTTGAAAACACAGTGAACAGATAAAGAAAGATATAAGGATATTGAGGTCAAGACAAGAGGAAAGTTATGTACCAACATCCCAGAGAAATAAACAGAGCTTCTTGGTCTTGTAACATTCTGTAACAACTGGAAAATCGAGGGGGAAAATATAATGAAGGAGAACAGAATGACTCGATATTAAACAACTCAATGGAGTAGCAAGGTAGAAGGTCAAGACAGATAAAGAACTGACTAATCATTTTGAAAGAAAGAAATTTATGGAGGAAATAATTCACCAACGTCAACAGACGTGATTATTAATGATGATGATGATGATGACGATGACGACGACGATGAAGATGATAATGATGATGATAATGGTGGTGGTGATGATGATGATGATGATGATGTCAGACTATTATCAATATATTCCTGGAAGTATTGGCTGAAAAAAAAACACGAAACCAAAAATTGCATAGTGAACTAAATGGGAGACGACTGTCCTTAAAATGTTTAATTGGCGACTATACCTGCATCCGTCTGTCCTTGAATGTATAAATAGAAAAGGAAAACTCCCCGGAGATAGCGTATTTCTCCGTAACACCAAAACAAATACATAACAACTTTGAGAAGACTTACGCAATCAGACTGTGAAATAATACTGAGCGTTCTTTACATTTGCTTGATATGTTTATTTACATGCGATCTCCAAAAATCACTGAGCTATCCTGTCGTGTTTACTTTCCGTCTAACTAGACAAAGTCGGTTTCCATTCTCAAGTATGATGACGTTTTGTCAAAATTGTTCTTTTTTCATGAACTGGCAGGAAGTTCCCCCTATCCTCCCCACTTTTAAAGGAGTAACAACATTGTCACATACAAAATTCGAAGTATAAACGAAACAATACATTTTTATTCCATCATCGGTCATTAAGTACGTTTGCAGGGCAACTTTTGTTATAATTTATTACTGGTGTTCTTCATATTTTTTAAGTGTTAAGGAAGAAAAAAATGCTGATGGAAATGCACTGGCCACATCATCGCAAGTTAATAAATATAGATATTTATAATAAAAAGGTAATGGTAATCACTAAGTTTGTGATAAATGTCATTCTTAGGCACAAACAAAAACACTTCTTCATTTCTTATTCACTTCCTCCTATAGCTTTGGAGTGTCGAGGGAAATGCAAAGTTCTGGTTCTCGTCATTCTGGTAGTTTCGACCATTGCAAATTGATGTTGTGTTTCTTTGACATTGCCGGCCCATCCTACTCTGGGTCTACCTCTTGCTCTTCTCCTCTTTTAATATATTCTTTGTATACTAAGAAATTTCACGACAATCTTTTTAGATTGACAAACAATTTTATTTGTTGTTTCTTTATGTGGTTTAGGATTGGTTCAATGTCCACTTTGTTCTCTTACGACATCATTTCTAAAAAAACAAAAAACTACAAAAACTTTCAACAAACAAGAGAAAATTGTAGTTAATTATTGCAATTAACTGTTACATTAGTTCAACGGATACTTAAAAGAATACAACTAATTAAATCAGTATTGAATTAAACTTAAAAATAAATGAAGAGAAAATCAAACCAACTCAAAAATAGGATTTGCTAGAACTTATTAACCCAACTTGTCAAGTTCATCTAGATCAATAGTTCATACCCCTGCCTCATCAACAATTTAAATTATTTAAGACAAAACAAATTAACTGGAATTATGTGCATATATTAAAAGGTAGTCAGGGGCTGCGAGTGTACAACTGCAAGATTGAATATTGATGCATTTAAAACGGTGTTACAATGATTATGGTGAATGCTGCACTCTGGACAAACTCATAGGTGCCATGCCCGTTAGCGGTTTGGAATAGACCTATACTCGTATGTGTTATCATACCCTCTTCCTATGTACAGCCGAAGACGGCAACCTTAATAAGTTCAAAGAAAGTATTTCTAAGCTCAAAGCTAGTGAGATCACTATCATCATCATCATCATCATCATCATCATCAAGTACCGGGCATACTGGCGTAGGTGTCATGTCTCTCCACAACTTTCGATCTCGACAGTTCTTTATCATTTCTGTTGTTGACCTTCTGCCTAGCCATTCTCTTAAGCTGTCTGGTATCTTTTCTTTTTGTTTCCCTCTATCTCTTCGTCCCTCAATTTTTTTCCAGTTGTTACAATATATCCCAGTTGTTCTCTTCTTATTACATGGCCAAAAAATGATGATTGTTTCTTCCTAATATTGGAAATTAGCTCTCTTTTTGCTGTGACCTCTTTCAGAACATTTACATTACTCTTCTTAGATGTCCATTGTATTCTCAACATTATTCTGTAAAACCACATTTCTACAGACTCCAGTGAATTATTGTCTGTTGTCCTATTGTCCATGATTCACATCCATATGTTAAGACTGACTCATCATAACATTTAAGAACTCTTTTTCTTGTCTCTGTTGTAAAAAATGGATTGCATAGTATCTTCCTCACGTTTTGGAAAGCTGCTTTTGCCTGAGCCATTCTGAATCTCACCTCTTTTGTACATCTTCCGTCCGAGGTTAACAAAGTTACTAAATATTTAAATTCATTTACCTGTTTTAATATTGTTATATATATATATATATATATATATATATATATGTCAATATATTTTATGTTCTACTTCATTTCCGGTCACTGACAATCTAATGTGGATCAGTTCTTACAAAAATAGGTGACTGCATAGTCTGTTGAGAATAAATGCAATGCATGGTAATCAATGCATTCTATGCTCTTTTCTGTCCCCTAATTTAGACAAAGATAATACTCAAAACCCACAAGTGGGTATCAAAGTTGAAGGAATATACCTGGAGACGGCTCAGAGCTACAACTACCTTGGACGTGCTATGACTAGTGATGGAAAAATGTATCACTGAAATATTCAAAGGAATTCGAATGGCACAAAAGTAATTTTAATGTCATGAAAAATATAGTAACACCAAAACAAATATAAACAGGGCTAAAACTAAGATTAGCAGCATATTATATTTTCATCATTCTTGTATGGTGCAGAAACATGGACATTAGACAAGAAAACAGAACAAAAAACTGAAGCCTTTGAAATGTGGATTTATAGAAGAATATGAAGAATTGGATGGAAAGAAAAGAAAACAAATTATGAAGTCTTAAAAGAACTAAAAATGAAAAGAGAACTACTAAACACAATTCAAACAAGACAAATAAGATGTTTGGAACATGTTAAAAGACACAACAGCTTACTAAAAGTAAACTTGGTAGGGAAAGTACAAGGTAAAAGAGGCAATGGCAGACCAAGACTAAAATGGACGAGTAACATCAAAAGATGGACAAGACAGCCTATGACAACCTGCATTATCAAAACAAGATACAGGACAGAATGGCACTCCATGGTATCCAAATTTCGATGCGGAGACGATACTCAGTGATGATAATTATAATGGTGATGATGATGATGATGATGATGATGATGATGGTGATGATGATGAGACATTTAAGTCGAAACGTTGTTGTGCAGTCTTGTCGTTTACTCATATCTGCAGGCTTCTATGTCTTTGCTATTATTTTTTTTTCTTTTAACAATTTGAGAAAAGAAGACGTTAATGACTCTCGTAACGCTCCGGCTGTACATACGACCTAAGCTTTCTGTCATTCATATTTGGTTTTTACTTGTTCTACATTCATTCCGAGCTATATCAGTCTTGAAGAAGATAGGGTCGTCAATTACGGTCACATCTTGTGTTTTCATTAAGAAAAGGTAACGAGTGTCAAATAATTTATGATGATGGCAACGATGATGCAGAAGATGTTGATGATGATGATGATGATGGTGATGACGCATACAATTATGATGATGCTAGTGATGATATAGATGATGATAATGATGATGATTATGATACTGTTGATGATGAGGATGATGATGAGGATGATGATGATGATGGTGTTAATGATAATTATGAGACATTAACGATGAAAATGACGATGCTGATGAAACAAATGCTACGATATGATGCGACCTTTTAACCTTTATATCCAAGAAGGTGAACGATGAGTTGCAATGATTTCTATCTCTTGAAATTTCAAGAATCTACTGAAAAACAACTGCATAAATAAAGTGTGTCAGATGCATGACAGGAAACAGCCTGAGAGATAAAATCAGAAATAAAGAGTTACGAAAAAGACTAGAAACAGAACCAGCCATCGCATACATAAAACTACAACAGATAAAGTGGTTCGGGAGTGTGATAAGACATAAAGAACTCAATCTAATATATCGAGTTACCGACAAACGATATGTGAACACAGGACAAAGAAAAGGGTGGATAAACGGAATAAAAGAAACACTCGAACGTATAACATCAGAAGAGGCCAATAGAAGAGAAAGAAACAGCGTACTATATCTCCTCTCGACGCTGAAAGGCAAATAACGAAAGAAAAAAAACTGAAGAAATTGAAGTTTATCTTAACTAAAAATTAATACAGTGCTAAGTGTTCTGTGGGAACTGCGATAGCTCAGTGGTTAGTGAACTGGACTACAAAAGACAAGAGTTAGGGTTCGATCCCCAACCGACGGATTTTGGTCCACCCAGCCTTTAATGGGTACTGCATTTTTTTCTGGGAAAGTAAAGCGGCACGAGCGTAATACCGACCACATTACCCCAAAAATCATGTGCCGAAGGTCTCTAAAATGTGTGGTCACTAACACCATATTCCCTATACGCCACTTGGTGTGACGGGGATACTTTCCTTTTTTGTTTTGAAGTGCTCTATATCTATATTCTAAATCAGCAGACTGCGGGAAATCGCCCAAAAATTCAAAACTATACACATGAAAATGTCCAATGAACAGAGGAGTGAAACAAACAGCTAATATGTTGCCTAAGTGCGATCTCTTTCCTAATATTTTAATATTGTCTTGGGGGGTGGTGGGTTAATGTAATTTCCCGTCTCTACGATCCATGGTGGTAAAATGAGGTTTTAAAAAATCAAATCTTTTTGTCAGATGGAGAAATGAAAGCTCTAAAACATCAAATTTGCCGGATGAGAATCCTTACCAAAAAAAATACATCCGTCGACTGCTAGAAAATTGTTATTATATTTTTTTTTGGTGTCCATAGCACATTTCCTAATCTGGGCAGTTTACTTTATATTCCAATAAAAATCAAATTATGGATGTGCTTGTTTGCGCAGAAATTAAATTGTTTATCTAGAAATGAATGATGAGTGAGATTGTGGTTTAGTTATTGCTTGTAATGTGTTTGTTTAATTATTTCAAGAGAAACAGCCAAATCAATTCATTGGTGAGCTACGGACACTTAAAGCCTCATGTTCGTAATTTGTTTTCATTTCCCACTGTTGTTTCACTTGGGAATTTTAGTTTTCACATGTGTATATAGGTGGTTTTGAGGTTTTGTATACAATGTTAAGAGTGAAAGCAGTCCATTGTGTGTGAACAACCAGCTAACTCGTACGACAAGAAGAGAGTGAGGGTGGCATGACAAGAATTACAAGAAGGTAGTCATGGAAAAGACATGCTGAGAATTCCAAGAAAACTTTCAACTCAGAAAATGTTGATAATTTTGTGCTTGGTTTTATTATGCTATTTTGTTTCTGTTTTCCGTAATTGTAGATACACTGAGAATACAAAGACAAAAGTGGTCAATCAAGTCATCAAAAAATAAATTGGTGCAGAGCTGAGGATGGGGAAAATAAAATGTAAAATGTGGCTGACGGTGTTGAGAATAAACTGTGGTAGAGCTGACGGTGGGAAGAATAAACTTTGGTAGAGCTGACAGTGGTGAGAATAAACTGTGGTAGATCTGACGGTGGTGAGAATAAACTGTGGTAGAGCTGACGGTGGGGAGAATAAACTGTGGTAGAGCTGACGGTGTAGAGAATAAACTGTGGTAGAGCTGACGGTGGGGAGAATAAACTGTGGTAGAGCTGACAGTGGGGAGAATAAACTGTGGTAGAGCTGACGGTGTAGAGAATAAACTGTGGTAGATCTGACGGTGGAGAGAATAAACTGTGGTAGAGCTGACGGTGGTGAGAATAAACTGTGGTAGAGCAGATGTTTAGGAGAATAAACTGTGGTAGAGCAGACGGTGGGGAGAATAAACTGTGGTAGAGCTGACGGTGGTGAGAATAAACTGTGGTAGAGCTGACGGTGGGGAGAATAAACTGTGGTAGAGCAGATAGTCCTGCATGTATGCAACCGAAGAGTAAGTGAGCATCGAACAAAATGAACAAGAAATAAATGTCAAATATTAGAAAGCAATCACATATCTAGGATTTGTTCACATTAAACTATCTAAGACTAAGAGAGTTCACTAACATTCCTCTTTTTCTTCCTCTTTATGTCCTTTTTTGTAATTTTACAAATCAATGTAATTATTTGTAAAACACTTCACTGGGGTTCACAAAACCTCCGAAGATTTCTTTATCTTATAGCTTTCTTAGAAACCCAGAACCTGCCTTGAGCAGAACTCTACAGGCTGCAAGACTAGAGAATGTGCTCTAATTTTTATGGAGATTTATGGGTAAGAATCATTATCTTGAAAAGACCTGAATTTCTTAAACGTGTTGCCGAAGTTTATAGTATATGGATTTCTGTCTAAATAGAACAGTTTGTCATTATTCTGAGAAAATTGTAGATTGTGTCATTTAGACGAAAATGCGGATGAGATATCTTCTAATTATTTCCAAAAGTGATACTGGTGATTGGTTTCATTTTTATAAAAGACTGAGTCGTTTGTTTATTTTCAGATTGTACTGAGTAAGTATCAGATGGCACATTACCAACGATTTTTTTTAGTACCCTGGTTCGTTACAGAACTAATTTTAAGCTTTTATCTTTAACAGTGGCAGAATTACAATTGCCCCCCGTGGACCCCTGTATTTGGAAAATGCTGCAAAGACAGGTTTATTTGTTTTTGTTTTTTTTTGGCAGAACTAATGTTGCACCAATTCATTACAGTAATTTTAGATCAATATGCCACACAGAACTAATGTTGCACCAATTCATTACAGTAGTTTTAGACCAATATGCCACACAGAACTAATGTTGCACAAATTCATTACAGTAGTTTTAGATCAATATGCCACACAGAACTAATGTTGCACCAATTCATTACAGTAATTTTAGATCAATATACCACACAGAACTAATGTTGCACCAATTCATTACAGTAGTTTTAGATCAATATACCACACAGAACTAATGTTGCACCAATTCATTACAGTAGTTTTAGATCAATATGCCACACAGAACTAATGTTGCACCAATTCATTACAGTAGTTTTAGATCAATATGCCACACAGAACTAATGTTGCACCAATTCATTACAGTAATTTTAGATCAATATGCCACACAGAACTAATGTTGCACCAATTCATTACAGTAGTTTTAGATCAATATGCCACACAGAACTAATGTTGCACCAATTCATTACAGTAGTTTAGATCAATATGCCACACACAACCAATGTTGCACCAATTCATTACAGTAGTTTTAGATCAATATGCCACACAGAACTAATGTTGCACCAATTCATTACAGTAATTTTAGATCAATATGACACACAGAACTAATGTTGCACCAATTCATTACAGTAGTTTTAGATCAATATGACACACAGAACTAATGTTGCACCAATTCATTACAGTAATTTTAGATCAATATACCGCACAGAACTAATGTTGCACCAATTCATTACAGTAGTTTTAGATCAATATGCCACACACAACCAATGTTGCACCAATTCATTACAGTAGTTTTAGATCAATATACCACACAGAACTAATGTTGCACCAATTCATTACAGTAATTTTAGATCAATATGCCACACAGAACTAATGTTGCACCAATTCATTACAGTAGTTTTAGATCAATATGCCACACACAACCAATGTTGCAACAATTCATTACAGTAGTTTTAGATCAATATGCCACACAGAACTAATGTTGCACCAATTCATTACAGTAGTTTTAGATCAATATGCAACACACAACCAATGTTGCACCAATTCATTACAGTAGTTTTAGATCAATATGCCACACAGAACTAATGTTGCATCAATTCATTACAGTAGTTTTAGATCAATATGCCACACAGAACTAATGTTGCACCAATTCATTACAGTAGTTTTAGATCAATATGCCACACATAACTAATGTTGCACCAATTCATTACAGTAAGTTTAGATCAATATACCACACAGAACTAATGTTGCATCAATTCATTACAGTAATTTTAGATCAATATGCCACACAGAACTAATGTTGCACCAATTCATTACAGTAGTTTTAGATCAATATGCCACACAGAACTAATGTTGCACCAATTCATTACAGTAAGTTTAGATCAATATACCACACAGAACTAATGTTGCATCAATTCATTACAGTAATTTTAGATCAATATGCCACACAGAACTAATGTTGCACCAATTCATTACAGTAGTTTTAGATCAATATACCACACAGAACTAATGTTGCACCAATTCATTACAGTAATTTTAGATCAATATGCCACACAGAACTAATGTTGCACTATTCATTACAGTAAATTTAGATCAATATGCCACACAGAACTAATGTTGCACCAATTCATTACAGTAATTTTAGATCAGTATGCCACACAGAACTAATGTGGCACCAATTCATTACAGTAGTTTTAGATCAATATGCCACACAGAACTAATGTTGCACCAATTCATTACAGTAGTTTTAGATCAATATGCCACACAGAACTAATGTTGCACCAATTCATTACAGTAGTTTTAGATCAATATGCCACACAGAACTAATGTTGCACCAATTCATTACAGTAGTTTTAGATCAATATGCCACACAGAACTAATATTGCACCAATTCATTACAGTAGTTTTAGATCAATATGCCACACAGAACTAATGTTGCACCAATTCATTACAGTAGTTTTAGATCAATATGCCACACAGAACTAATATTGCACCAATTCATTACAGTAGTTTTAGATCAATATGCCACACAGAACTAATGTTGCACCAATTCATTACAGTAGTTTTAGATCAATATGCCACATACAACTGTTTTTGCATCTATGAGAAATTAAAAAAAAAAAATTTCTCTGGTGGATTTGTTATTATGCTCGTTTCTGGCCAGAAAGATCCGGTACAATTCCCTGATGTGGCGAATTTCTTACTTTCAAGCAACACAGGTTCACTTGGGTTCACCTGTCTCTGAAAAGAGACTTTTCATCAGTTTTTTGTTTTTTTTTGCCCGTGGGAAGCAGGGCGGCCTGGCGTGATACCAACCATAGGACCTTTAAAATGTGCCGTAGGTTATCCAAAACTGTAGTCACCAACACCTTATTTCGCCTGCTTCATGACGGAACCTTTACTTACTTGATCATTAAAAACAATAACGATCAATGCTGAGATTTTTTTCTGTTGGAACGCGTTCCGGAAAACTTTTACTAGTTACATGGTCTCAATATACATTTGTGTGTGTTTGAAAAACTAGGTTACTGGAACCGTCACCTACCAAATGATGTATATTAAAATTAGCAGTTGGTATTGGTGCCAAATTTGTGGTAAATCATGTAATTATACATAGAAATGAACACTCCATGATGCAGGCCGCGATTTTCAAAAGTAACTGCATCCTTTTTCTTTATTTCCTTACACCCCCCCCCCCCAAAAAAAAAACAACTAATTATGGAAATAATGACAAAGATAATTTACCCTTTGATCTCGATTTATCTGTCTCGTCAGTTCTTCATTCTCAAAGATAATAAGCATCGCATTTTGAGATGTTTTTTAAAATGTAGTAAGGTGCATATAAGTATCCTCTACGTCTTTACTTCAATGATTAGAGGCGACCAAAGATTCATTGATAATGTCCTGTTTTTAAAAAAAACGAATGTTAAAATTAATCTATCCTAAAGTTAAACGTAAAAATGCCTAATGTTATTTGCATTGTTGTATATTTATGTTTGTAAGTGACAAGTGCGTAGACGTACAATCTTACATATATCTGGCCAGTAACATAGACAAAGAAGTAGGAATTGATAAGGATACCAAAATAAGAATATTAAAAGCAAGAGGAGCATTCGTTGCACTGGAAAACACATGTAAATCCAAAGAAATTAGGTTAAATACAAATTGTCAACTCCAATGTTAAGTCAGTCGGCTGTGAAACATGGAGAACATTAAAATGACAATCATGAAGATATAGACCTTCATTAACGAATGCTTGCGCTGAATAAAGGGATGGAAATAGTAGGACAAAATCATTAACATAAAACTATTGAAAAGTACCAGTCAAATAACAGTGGATGAAGAGATACAGCGAAGACAAAGCGCTGGATAGGTCACACACAGCGGAAGCCAACTGAGAGTCTTACACAACATTTAGAATCCCACAAGGAAGAAGACAAAGAGGAAGACCAAAATATTCTTGGAGAAGACAGCTGGAAGCAGAGATGAAGATGATGGGGAAGACATGGAATGATCTTTAAAGATAGGCAAGAAACAAAACGACTTGGAAAGTGTTTGTTGAAGACATATGCTCCATGTGGAGTTGAAAGGTAGAAGAAGAATAAAAAGCGACAAGTGCATGTTATTTGAGTTTTAAATAGTGTGACAATTTATGTTTTCTATAACATTTTCAATGTTATGTTGAGCAAGTCTTAACATATGGATGCGAATCATGGACAATAGGACAACAGACAAGAAAATCACTGGAGTCTGTAGAAATGTGGTTTTACAGAAGAATGTTGAGAGTACCATGGACAGCTAAAAAGAGTAATGAAAATGTTCTGAAAGAGGTCAAAGCAAAAAAGAGAGCTAATTTCCAATATTAGAAAGAAACAATCATCATTGTTTGGCCATGTAATGAGAAGAGAACAACTGGAATATATTGTAACAACTGGGGAAATTGAGGGACAAAGAGATAGAGGGAAGCAAAGAGAAATAATACCAGACAGCTTAAGAGAATGGCTTGACAGAAAGTCAACAACAGAAATGATAAATAAATGTCGAGATCGAAAGTTGTAGAGAGACATGATCACCTACGCCAGCAGGCCCGGTACTTGATGATGATGATGTCATTTAAACAATTAAAGCACCTAAACTAAATGGCTCGCTTTAACAACTTAGTCAATGAATGTGAGCACTGTTGCTGTAGCTGCTGTTTAATGGTGCGGTTTCCTTGACATAACCAATATATCTTGTATCATCAATTATTGTGAAACAGAAGTTATCATAAGTCAAGATTGCTTTCACGTATAGTATTACCCCAGCTCCGTCTGGGAACACCACGTTTGGAGTACTCCCCAGCAGTGACAACCCAATTTGTGACTGTCGGTGGATGGAAGGCACATGACTGGATCGTGTGTCGGAATATGTCGGTCTAATTGGGAAGAACGTGTACATCGAGTGTGAAGAAACATTGGAGCTCGTGGGATGACAATTCATCCGGAGAATAATCGTCACAAGTATGGTGATTAGGCTTTTTTACTAGGCAGGCCCTTGTGTATAATTGTGCTCACCACTCTCTCGAGAAATAATTAGTTGAAAAATATGAAGCACTTTGTGAAATATTTGTAATTTGGTGTTTCAGTTTTCTTTTAATTTTTTTTTCTTTTAAAAATTAGAATGTTGTATTTTATGTTGCAGTGTTACTATTATTTGTTGACCATGTTATGAGAAGGGGAGAGCTGGGACATATTTTAACAACTGAGAAATTGAGGGACAAAGAGATAGAGGGAAGCTAGGTGAAAAGATACTAGACACCTTAAGAGAATGGCTTGGCAGAAGGTCAACAACAAAAATGATAAATAACTGTCGAGACCGAAAACTGTGCAGGGACATGATTACCTACGCCAGCAGGCTTGGTACTTGATGACGATGTTACTATTATTATATATATTTTGCGTTGTTAAATTTATTTGTATAATTGTAATGATGTTGCCAGCTAATTTAGGAGCTTCAGGGCAGGAGTAAGAATAAGTTGTAGTTTGTTTATGTTCGTAAATGTTTCTTTCTCTTCTACGCCTTAGATTGGCGAAGTCGTGTTGTGTCGTAATTTTACAGCAGGCTATGACACTTGCGCCTTCCAGTCCCACAAAGTCGACTGTTTAAACGAGAGTTGTTTTGTACCAGGTTTTCCTTCTCTTTACGATCACTACTCTCTCTCCAAATTGTCTAATTTATTTTCCCCTGAGCTACCAGAAGGAAGTCGTAAGCTCGAAACATTGTGATTAGTTCAGGTTCGCTTATCTTGACTCATACGGTCAGTTATGAGTCGCTGACAGCTTTAAGCGTATGGCGTCTGTGACCTCTTAGTCATTGGCCATATACACACGCGCACATGCACACGCACAAACACAAACACGCGCTCACAGACACACGCACCTCAATTATTTCTCACTCTATTCTTCGCCCCTCTTTCTAATTTTTCCTCTACAACTTCAAATTGAACAAGAAAAAAAATTACTCCTGGCATAAGAGATCGATTTGCACTTGTTGATGATTATTGTAATTTTTTTTTCTTCACAAAATAAATTGAAGACGAGGACAAACAATTTGCATGCAATTTCCAATCTATGCACTCATATTACGTTTTAATTTTCAATTTCAAAATATAAAAAAAACATATAATTAATAAATAATTCAAATTCCGTGTTGCTTTTTGTTATAATTGTTGCATACAGAGTAACTGTATATTTTTTGCGAATTTTTAGTAAATAATTAAAATAGAAAACATATTTATTTTACGAATGTTTAGTAAATAATTAAATAGAAAAAATATTTATTTTACGAATGTTTGAGCAGTGGCAGCTCAGTGGTTTGTGAACTGAACTACTAGAGACAAGAGGTTGGTTTCGAACCTTAACCATAGCTATTAGGTTCACCAACCCTTAAGTAACAAAAAAAGTAAGTAGTACCCCCGGCACGCCAAGTGGCGTATAGGGAATATGGTGTTAGTGACTATACATTTTACAGACCTTCAGAACATGATTTTTGGGTAATGTGGTCGGTATTACGCCCGTGCCGCTTTACTTTCCCATAAAAAAAATCCGGTACCCATTAAAGGTTGGGATCGAACCCTATCTCTTGTCCTTTGTAGTCCAGTTCACTAACCACTGAGCTATCGCGTCTCCAAACCCTTAAGTGGGTATTGAATTTTTTGGAATGTAAGAGCGATCTGTCGTGATTCTGACCACATCACAGGGGAAAAAACGCCATATACATCAGAGCTTGAATGAAACTATTCACTTTAACTTTATGTCTGGGCGTCGTCGATATGTGTCCCTGGTTTGTAGGATGTGGATGGGATGAGAGAGAAGAACGATGGAAGGTGGCTATGGTATCGGCTTGGCGAGAAACACAATCTTAAAACGATAATTATAAAATATATAAAACTAGCAGTTCTGAACAAGTTGATGGAAGTGAGGATAGAGCAATGACTATCTTGATGTATTCGCGACTTATAACGGGTTCACTTTCAAACGTATTACCACCGATCCATTTGTAAAAATTGTTTGCTCTCTGCCATTATTTTTTAAAATGGAAATTGTGGAAGTTATAGAAGTTGTGGAAATTATTAAAGTTATGGAGATTATAGAAGTTGAAGGAATTATGAAAGTTATAGAAGTTGAAGGAATTATGAAAGTTATGGAAGTTTTAGAAGTTGAAGGAATTATGAAAGTTATGGAAGTTTTAGAAGTTATGGAAATTATGGAAGTTATAGATGTTATGGAAACTATGAAAGTTATAGATGTTATGGAAAATATGAAAGTTATAGAAGTTATGGAAATTATGGAAGTTATAGATGTTATGGAAATCATGGAAGTTATAGATATTATGGAAATTATGGCAGTTATGGATGTTGTAGAAATTATGAAAGTTGTGAAAGTTATGGAAATTGTAGAAATTATGGAAGTTGTGAAAGTTATCACAGAAAATACATCTTGCATGTACATTTGCAAGATAGGTAACCTTATATAATTTTCTTCAATTGAATGACACATGTCTAAACAACAATTCTAAACAGTGTGTTTAACATACAAGAAACTCTCGAAATGAAGTGTGGCAGGGGTATGATAAGAGTCAGCATGTATAATTAGAAGCGTATAACTAAGATATATTAACCTTTAGTAGAAATTATAAAAAAATTATGAATTAAACGGTTGTGGCAGGTGATAAAACAGGTACAGTTAATTTTAGTTTACTCACCTATCAACAAATACTTGGAAAATAGCATAACCTATGCACGATTTAGGAAATTACGGATAGACAAAATAGTAAAAACACTCTGAGATGTAACTAACAAGCAAAAGTGAACCAAAAAAAATAAAAAAGAATGATTGCATACTATCTCTCCCCTCAAGACTGAAAATCATAAGAAGAAGAAGTAGATGAAGAAGACAACGAATGTGACGGAAGTAGACGACGACGATAAAGAATTAGAAGAAGATAATTAGATAACGATCGTGCTGAAGTCGGATGTGTTGGGCCGAAAGGCGCAAATATAACAGTTATACTGCAAACCACAACACAACGCAGACACGTCCACTACGTCCTTGTAAGGGCGGATGATGAAGAGGAATATTCTAGTCTACCACGATACTCTAGAATACTTTAGTCATCAGGCGAACGCAACCAACCAACCATTAGATAACGACTAAGAGGAAGAAGAATGGGAAAAAGAAGGAAGGAGAGAAAGAAAAAGAAGCAGGTGATTAATGTGTGACGTTGCCTTGCCTTAACTATTCTTTTAATTCAATGTCGAGTCAGTCCTGCTGTCTACTACCGTGTTATCTTCCACCTTTCTATCTCTGACACAGATCAGTTTACGCTTATAAAAGACAACGACTGCCCATTCATTCATTTAGATTGCATTCTCATCTCCCTGTAGTTCTTTCTCTCCCATTCTCTAGCCACTGACTGATGTGGAGAATTATCTTTCCTAGGCATGTTGAACGTGATGTTTGGTCAAACAAACCAGCTGGTAAACCAGTACAAAAACTGGTTCAATGTTTCTGGATGATTGTTATTTGCTCTCAGTATTGACCAGTTTTTGGACCTATAATTTGACTAATAGCCTCATTGAAGGCAAGGTCTTTGTCCTTATCTTTATGTAGCATCTCAATTCTATATATCATGTTCTATTTTTTTTTTCAGTTCTGCTGTTATTGTATTACTTAGAGCAAATTCTGAACCGTGGAAGCGAATCATAGACAACAGACAAACACATGAAAAGACATATAGAGACATAAATGGGATTTCTCAGAAGAATGTTGAAAGCTTCCTATACCGTCAAAACGACCAACAAGGAAATTCTCAAAGAGGCTGAAACAAAAGAGAGCTCTTAAAAAAACATTAGAAAGAAACAATCGAGATTTTTTGGGCACATTATGAGAAGAAAAGTTGGAACTTGGTTACAACTGGCAAGATACAGTGAAAGAGAAATCGGGAATGACAAAGAGAGAAGATACTAGATAGCTTGGTGTTATGGGACGGTAAACAGTCAACAACAAAAATTGATACGGTGCAATGTTGACAGAAAATTAGAAATTGGAAGGATAATATCGCCTGACCCAACCTGTATGGCACATAATGATGATGATGTAATTGTATGTCTCGCAATCATAACAGATTTTTAAAAAAGAAAGTAAAAAAATAGTAAAGAGCCCCCGTCACACCAAGTGGCGCATATGGTGTTAGTGACCATAAATTTTACAGACCTTCGGCACATGATTTTTGGGGTAATTACGCCCGTGACGCCCGTTTACTTTCCCAGAAAAAAAATCCGGTACCCATTTAAGGCTGGGTGAACCGGAAGCCATCGGTTGGGATCGAACCCTACCGCCGGTCCTTTGTAGTCCAATTCACTAACCACTGAGCTATCGCGGCTTCCAATCATAACAGATAATATATGTTTATATATATATATATATATATATATATATATATATATATATATATATTATAACTAACAACAGCATCAATCTATTGTTTTTAATATAACCCTAATATTTCTCCTTCACCTAATAGTTGTCATTGTTTGCTAAGTCTAATATGTCTAGTTCGGTTTGGGCTTTAGTTTGCCTAAAATCCGGTCATTAAGAGTGGTCATCTTGTGTAACAAAAGTTTAATATTATCTGGCAATCAACTTTAAAAGAAATTAAGAAACACGCATTTTTTTTAAATTATTGTCCCAAAAGCCCAATTCAACAGCAATTTTATATTCTTAAATAATACACTACTGTTTACTTCGAGCTTTTAAAGGTGTAATCTTGTACGTACTTTCACGACACTAAAGAATTCTTATTAAAATGTTAAAGTATTATTATCAAGAATTATTTATTAAAATGTTTTTTTTTTTTGTTTTATAAAGAATTGTTATTAAAATCTTGATTAAATGTTTTATTCGGCACACCAAATTTTATTATTAATTTAAACGCCATTTTGGCAGTTGATCTAGTCCTTAAAAATTATTGTTGCATATGCAAAGTGACAAGTGCATTTTGTTGCTGGTTTTTTAATTAGCAGATAATGCCTTTCTGTAATATTTTATTTCTTTCTTTTACGTTACTAGTGTGTTATCATCATCATCAAGTACCGGGTCTACTGGCGTAGGTGATCATGTCTCTCCACAACTTTCGATCTCGACAGTTCTTTATCATTTCTGTTGTTGACCTTCTGCCAAGCCATTCTCTTAAGCTGTCTGGTATTTTTTCTCTTGCTTCACTCTATCTCTTCATCCCTCAATTTTTCCAGTTGTTACAATATATTCCAATTGTTCTCTCATGGCCAAAAAATGATGATTGTCTCTTCATAATATTGGAAATTAGCTATCTTTTTGCTTTGACATCTTTCAGAACATTTTCATTACTCTTCTTAGCTGTCCATGGTACTCTCAACATTCTTCTGTAAAGCCACATTTCTACAGACTCCATGGATTTTCTTGTCTGTTGTCCTATTGTCCATGATTCACATCCATATGTATACCATTTGTACTACTGTGTCGAACGAATTTATGATATTTTCCTGAGGCCTTTGATTTTCTGCCTGTCTCAATTAGCTTCCTTGCACGTAGGTAACAACTGTAAGAAAAATAAACGTAAAATGATAATCAAGACAGATAAGACAAACAATGACGTTTCTGACAAGGTCTACGTCAAATACAAGATAACGAAGAACAAATACACTAAGAAGTATCTTCTCTTCTTTAGCTCATAACGATGTTGATCCATAAAGAATGAGAGTTCTAATGAAGAAAATGTGTACTTCATTCATGAATCGCCAGAGCTAATTTCCAGTGTTGGGAAGAAACAATCATCATTTTTTGGCCATGTAATGAGAAGAGAACAACTGGAATATATTGTAACAACTGGAAAAATTGAGGGACGAAGAGACAGAGGGAAGCAAAGAGAAAAAAATATTAGACAGCTTAAGAGAATGGCTTGGCGGAAGGTCAACAACAGAAATGATAAATAACTGTCGAGATCGAAAGTTGTGGAGAGACATGATCACCAACGCCAGCAGGCCTGGTACTTGATGATGATGATGAATGAAGTAAATAGTCTGACATGGGTGAGCCCAAAAAAGGAAGAGTGGTCAGAGCCCATGTGCCTGCTTTTCACGTGAAAGGATCTGTGGGGTATATGAGACGACATCAAGGGCGAAAAATGAACAAAGAATTGCAATAAATGTGTGGTCTCCTGATGACATATGAAAGAAGAAGCCCCATTATGAAGGGGAAATTGGAGATACAGAAGTAACAATGGGTTTATGAGAGTAAAGAAAATTAGATAATTATAAATGTAAACAATTATAAAATTAGACAATTATAAAATTAGACAATTATAAAATTAGACAATTATAAAATTAGACAATGATAGTTATAGTTATTCCAAGGCCCGGCATCACTGCAAATTAATGAAAATCCGTAACTGCTCAACCGCCCGTGCTAGTGGAATCATCCGAATTAACATCTCATCGAATATCCAAACAAAGAAAGGCAACTGCGGTCCCCATCGTATCAAACACAGCACACGTCAAAAGACATAAAACGCTTCAGCACCGACAGTGAATGCAACTGAACTGTTCTCGTCATTACGATATCATCATTCATCGTAAGCAATCTGCATATAGAAACACCATCCGGATGAAACACACAGTCACGGTCGGTGTGCACAGAGCACTAAACTCAGTAGCTTCGGCAGCAATCCGGACTTGGAATATGAGGAATCTGCAACAAGGAACACTTTTAAGACAGTGCCTCCAAGGTTCCTTGCCGCTTCCGGCATATTGACAGGAAGTAGTCCTCGGTTAATTGTAACAATTTAACTGAAGAGTATAATCAAGTAATAACTGTTGCTAACTTGTCAAATTTTAACCAAATAATTTATTTTTAGCAGTCCAAGTTTGTGTAACGTGCTGTCCAACTTGAACGTAACTGAGTAACGTTGAGTTTTTTCTATCTGACAGAAACAACGTCACGTAAAGCAGCCGAAAAAGAAACTACAGAATAAGTAGCATCAGAAAGCCGAACTTGAAAAGTGCACATCAAGTTGGAAATACTTGAGAAATGCACAGGAGAAAGAACCCCACTATCTCAGCTAAAAACTAACACTTATACTAACGAATACATAAATTTAATATTACTATATTATAAGTAACGAATACATAAATTTAATAATAACTATATTATAAGTAACGAATACATAAATTTAATAATAACTATATTATACTAACTAAGACATTATATTTTCTCCAGGTTCTTACCATCCATTGCTCTACAATGTTCCCAAATGTGTACACTCTGAGTTCTTTTCGTTTTTTTTTAATAATTTAACCCTTCTTTCCACCTCCCCCTTTTAAAAACAACCTTTGACACGAGACGAGAATCGAATCAATGTTCATGTGATTGACAAACGGCCAATTGAATGGAAAGTGTCGACCCACGACAAACAAGAAAAGGCATTTTCAAATATTGCGTCAATAGACGAAAAAGTAAATAAACAGAGAAGAGATCACATTATTTTAAACTTTCTACAATGCTTCCCTTTCTCCGATTGTTCAAGTCGAATGTAAAACTACATTCTCGATTAGACCTGCATGTATTTGTTGTATAAGTGGAGACACATAATACATCCACAGCGATCTATATATTTACAAAGGCCAGTGGGCAGAAAATAAAACCAGAAAACCTTCCAAGGAGCGTGACGTTATTAGCTATAGCAGTTACAGACGACCGACGTCACTCTACTCACAATCGCCCCTGCTCGAAAGGCTGAAAACGTCACCATAATTGGAGTCTTCCGTGAATTTTCTGTCAGGCCCGTGGACCTTTGTAAATCTATAGATGGGTATGACTAAAAGCATTGTCAAAAATACTATCAAAAATAAATAATAACGATCTGACAGTTCAAACACGTGGCACACATCGGCAGCCCCGGAGAGATAACATGACCTAAATAAATCTGATTGGCTCAGTTACCACCAACATTGGTTGGCTCTAGAAGTTGCACGCGCTCTTGTTGATGCAAGTGAGCTCAGACAAAGTGAAGTGAACCTAAAGTAAGTGCGATAAGTGAACATTCCAAAGTAACACATTCAGATTAAGGTAACTCATCGCAATATGAACCAGTGGTTCCAAAACTTTATCTGACCAACAACTCATTCTCATTGCTTCCAATAGTTTCATAAACTCATTCTCATTGCTTCCAATGGTCCCATAAACTATCTATCTTTCTTTCGCCTGAAGGATCGTCTATATCTGCAATGTCGTTTCCTGTATAAATGTCACTGTCATTTATAATTCTTGCAGTGACCCATATAGTTTTGTCTGTAGTGTTGTGTCTACGGACAAATGGATTTTCCTCAGTCAGTCTTGAAGTATGTGTTCAGCAGTCTGGGGCGCCTGTCAACATGTTCATGTGGTTGAGGTGCCGATCTTGAATTCTGTATACATGTGACTGTGGAGTTGATTATGCCATGCGTATAATGATAACTAGCTTGGTGTCATGGCATGGCAAACAGTCAACAACACAACTGATACGATGCACTGTAGATAAAAGATTGTGGAAGGACATGATCGCCTACGCTAACCGGTATGGTACATGATGATGATGATGATGATGATGATGATGATGATGATGATGATGATGATGATGATGATGATAACCTGTTCCCATCTATTCATATTATGAAAAGCATCTTGATTTATCTTGTGGTTTTCTGCTTGATTTGATTATCTGTTTCTACTGATGATATGTAACTGCTGCATCTGGTTGTGTGCTTGTTGTGGCTTCCTTTGCCAGCTGATCTTCTCTATCTCTCTCTCTGTCTCTCTCTCTCTCTGTCTCTCTCTCTCTCTATCTATCTATCTATCTATCTATCTATCTATCTATCTATCTATCTATCTATCTCCATCTATCTATCTCTCGTTTCTTAGTATTCCACAATGAGATGGGATCTTCTGAAAGGCGACCATATGGTGCTTGCAGAGTTCATTCAATAAGGTCTGCAGTTATGATTTTCGGGATTGTAGTGCCTGGAGTGCTGGTCTTGCATCTGTCAAAAACACTACAGGCTGTGGGCTAAGATTACTGTTCAGCAGTTTTTCATTGCCATCTTTATTCATCGTCATTATAACAATATTCCCCTGTTGCTATTTTATTCATATTTTTAATGTTGTTTTAGTATTTTATGTATGCTCCTGCTTCCCCAATTTTACCGCATTCTGTGCTGATCCATCTGTGTACACACGAACCCAAAGATCTTGTGGTTATTCTTCATCCAAGAAACTGAGAGTGATTGTTTTGCGCTGTAGACTATCTTGTTCCTCTTTTTACAAGTATTCCTTTCACTTTTGTCCGTATTTGTATTGGCAATTCGGATTCCTCTGTCCAGGTGGTAGGTTCTGGTATGGGCAGCAGGAAACTCTTGACAAAAAAATGGCCACTCTTGGCATGTCTGATTTGTGTCTACAAATTCATTTGGATTGGTGGATAAAACTGATTCTCTTAAATAAGGGGTTAAGGCATAAACATGCGAAGCTGCAGTAAAGCTGAATGCGAGGAAAAATAAAAAAAATAGAAAAAAATGGTATGTTAGAAGCTTTACGTGATAAGTGGACGACACAGACTAAACGACGTTTCGGCCCAATAGGCCTTCATGCAGGAACAAACAAACAAAAAAAAACACACACACAAAACTAATAACGAAACAACCAAAACAAAAACAATGGAAATGTGTTAAAGAAAACAAAATTATCTATCCTGTGTGTAAACAGAGGTCAAAACGAAAAGGAAACAGCAACCCAGAGCGGCTGTCGTGAACGTATAGAAACGTGCAGAAATGTGCGCAAATGCACACAGAACCAGAACAGTTCACACAGGGGTCAGTGTGCAAACACAAAGGAGAAAGAAAAGAACAGCAGACCAACAGGTGCTCAAAAGGCAGCAAGAGAGTGGGGTCCAATAAAAACAAATAAGGGGTAAGGAGCACAGAAAAAAGGTATAGAGGAGGTATTTTGTTTTTCCTTTTTTTCTGGTAAAATTAGAAGGGATCAAAGAGAAAAGCAAAACCCGTAGCCAAAAATGCTGACTGAGGTCGGATATTTTGTACTAAAAGACGAAAACAACGCACCTTTTTTAAGCTACAACTCGGTGAATCAGCGTTCATTTTACGCTTTATATAATGGCGGAGTCTTTCATTCGTTGCCTCACTCGACGGCTATACATTGTAACGTCGTTACTCTTCATCTTTTAAGCAAGTTATGTAGGCATAGATGCGTTGTGTTGTTGTTTACAAGCTGTAAGAAGTGCGCCTTTTCGACTAAATACTTTCCACTTCAATTTGGCATTTTTGTAGTACAGAGTTGCTATCCGTTTAGATTCCATTTGCACGTCTGTTAATAAAAGCGCCTCGAAGCGGTCGTGAAGGACCTGGACAGATTTGGACAGAGGTCGTGTTTACCTATAAACTAAATAAGCTATATCTTAGGCCAAACATTCCGAGGGCACAAATTTGTATGATTTGGTTTGAAAGCACACATTTTTTTTCATACCAGTATATGACTTTATGTATTGTGAGATCTTCTGGTGTTAATTTTTATGAGGAAAGTTCAAGGTGGGGGGAGGCCTCAAAGTTTATTTTATTTTAAGGACTTACCCAGTCTAAATCAGGCATTGGATGTGGGCCACCGATTCTGGTCCACTATGAGTTGCTAATCGCTATCAGCACTGTTACTGATAAGCACCTTCTACTAGCCCTACAAAGAAGGAAGAGAAATAATCGTCGAGCAAACGAAACAGCAGCAGAGTAGAAAAAGCCCATCTTCAACCAACACTACACATGTCGACGATGGTCTACAACACCAATTACTGTGGCTATAACTGTCACTTTGAGAATCATAGGCTGAAGAAATTCAGAGAATTGGTAACGATTTTACACTTCAAGAGCCTTTACCTAGAGGAGAGTTCATTGCCCTACCAATGACTGGAGCTATACCTACCACTTTGGGAATCATAGGTTGAAGGAATCCGTAAATGTGTTAAAGATTTCACACTTCTAGAGACATTATCAGCGTCATCAAGCCAGTGTAGAATTATTTGATCAAGGGGTTTGTTTAAGAACATTTCCTGCGGGATATCCTGCCAGAAATGTCAATAGGTTATTAATAATTCATCAATTCTGGTGAATTTTGCCTCCCAGTATAACCAATTTAATATATTTGTGTCTGTAGTCTATTGTAATTTGGACTGAGAACATCAAGAACTGAAAGTTAACTTTATAATCTGTATTCTACTGAATTCATCTTTCTATACGTTATTTTATTTTATTTTTTTTTTATATATAGTCTGTTGAAATCAAAACTACTCTTGAGTATGACTGACTGGTTGGCAATGGTTACATAAACCGCACTTCTGTAGGTCCAGCAGCAATACGTGATGCCTTATAGAGAGGGTTATGAATGATAACTGCTTTGAAGAAGAGCACTAGCCGTCTCACCTTCTTTTCATGCGACATAAGTACGCGGAGTTGGCCTATCAGTTGACAGCATTTCACTGCTATCTTCCCACCACAATAACGTTATGTAATATTCGACAACCTTCAACTCATTACGGGTACTCTCGTTACCGCTAAAATTACAAAACTACAAACATATGGGTATGTCATTTTCTTTATTACATTTATTATTTAACTTCGTTTTTTTATTGTTATTATTATTATTATTATTATTATTATTATTATTATTGTTTCCTCACGGATAACTTCGTCTTTGTTGTAAATTATAATTTTTAACATGAAACAGAAAATAGAGAGTAAAACTGATCATTGACTGGAAATAAATCGTTGGTGCATTCTAAAGGATCGAGAGAATCATCATTATCATCATGTAGTCTGTAGAGGAGAGAACGTCGCTCTGTTGATGCCTGTCTGAATGTCTCTCCTTGCTCATCTGCGCCGTCTGTGTTTTATAAGTAAAAAATCCCTGATGTCTTGCTCCAGTCGTTTCATAAATCGACCCTTCTCTGTATGTTTTTCTTCTGAAACTGTGTCCTGTCTTCTATTGTTCTTTCAAGGTAAGCATGACATCTAATGTGGCCAACAAATCATTAATGTTATTTGCCTAATGTTGAGAAGATATAATAGTTTGCTATTCTTAGTTTTATCCCTAAGAATAACAAAATGTTATATCTTCTCAACATTCCTACATGGTGCAGAAACATGGACATTAGACATGAAAACAGAACTGAAAATTGAAGCCTTTGAAATGTGGATTTATAGAAGATTGGGTAGAATTGAATGTAAAGAAAATGAAGCAAAAGATGAAGTCTTTAAACAACTGAAAATGAGAAGAGAATTACTAAACACAATTCAAACAAGACAAATAAGATTTTTGGGACATATTATAAAGATTCAGCAGACTTTTAAAAGTAATGTTGGAAGGGAAATTACACGGTAAAAGAAGCAGAGGCAGATCAAGACTAACATGGACGACAAACATAAAAAATTGGACCTCAAATTAATCAGCCAATGATAATCTGCACCATCAAGGCAAGAGACAGAATAGAATGGTGCTCCATGGTAGCCGACATTCGAAGCTGAGAGAGACGGCACTCAATGAATGAATGAATTTAATTCACCTACCAGCACCAGAGCTGGAAGTTATCAGCGACCTGCAGCTGATGGCTTGCGCCAGGATGGGTGAACCAAAATCATCCAGACCCTGCTTCACCTCTCCGTGGTGCCTCCAGCAACAGACTAACCTGTCTAGTCTGGCCAAGCGTGCAGGGATCGAAGAGGGAAGACAACCCGGTACTCAAAAATGTCGTGCTGAAGTCGGATGTGTTGGGCCGAAAGGCGCAAATATAACAGTTATAACAGCAAACCACAACACAACGCAGACACGTCCACTACGTCCTTGTAAGGGCGGATGATGAAGAGGAATATTCTAGTCTACCACGATACTCTAGAATACTTTAGTCATCGTGCGAACGCAACCAACCAATTTACTTATCAGTTTTAGTTCCTTTTATTTTCTTCATTTCATTTTTTTAATGCTTATGTTGGTTCTTTTGTCTGTTTGCGATATTTGAAGATTAGTCTCAAAAACACATTTCACCAAACACATTTTTGCGTCAGTTTTTGCAGAGCATAAACAGATCAATGAAATATTTGAGGTTGAAGTAACAAAGTAAACTTTGTTAAATTCCACATTGAATTATCTCTTAATGGTAAATTGTTGTTTTAGCTAATTTTTAACTAATAATTATGTTGTATCCAGGGAGTTTGTTTACTCTTGTTTTTTTTTTCTAGTGTTTGTTTTATATTCACTGAATTATGTGTCTGTGCTTAGGTCTCTCGGACGTTATCCTTTTATATATTATGTTTTTCGGTCTGCACGTCTACTTGCCTGTTTGTCTATCATCTTTCACATATATTTTGTGTGAGTGTTGGTCTAGCGGGAGCTGCTATACACAATTTCAGCTCTTTTTTTTCTGTTTCTAAAGGCTGTACTCAGGGTTAGTTAGTTGAAAAGCTCCCACAAAAAAAATATCACTCCAAAGGTAATAGTAAAAGGATATATAGCTGAGATTTGTTGTCACGATTTTCTCATTTCTGGTGACATTTGACCTTTCACACAAGAATCACTGGCGGGCAAATTTTCTTTTTGGGTGATTTTCTAAAAGCGAGTCCATTGAGAGATTGGGCATTGAAACTGATATACACGAAAGATCTATTCCTTTATTTTTCGCTTGGTCTTTGGTAGTATCAATTCTTGATAGTGTCACATATAACTGATCGCATAAAATGCCAGACCACCAAGGTCAAAACAACTACCCGAAATATTAGGCCTTTTTTGTGACTTATAAATAAAAGTAAGGATATTATAAATATCCCAAAAATGGGATAAAATTATAGCGCGTCCACTCATAGCCAGAATACAAAATGAAGACTTCTTTTTTAATGTTCTACTAATTAATCAAACTACAAACAACCGTTATAACCTTTGAGACCTTTTATTTCGTTATGTCCAAATGTTAAAGGCATCCTCTGTCTATTTGTAGCTTCGAGAACGTGCCAGTGTAAAGGTGGTATTTGTTGACATCGTTCAACTTTATCATGGAAAAATATCAGCTGTACATCATTAATAATGCATTTAATATAACGTTTCATAAAACATATTTAATTACACATGTAAAATGTACACATGTAAAATAGGCACGTGTACGAATTTGGTATGATGGAATATGTAAAAATGGTGCAAATAATTAGCACGAAATGTAAATAAAGTGATGAACACAGATGCAGAGAGAACACATTGTGGCAAATTGTTAGTTATTTCACGTTTGTTTTTAATCTGCTCTCCACGGAACATTGTTGCGGCTTTACAAGTGTCTCTAAAATATTGACTTTCCGTTCGCGTTTCCACAGTGGCGGGTGCATGTACAATGATGAACAGAGTCTGGTGCTGTGGCTGGAAACAAACTATGACTTGACTAGAGCACAATATGGTAATACGTCACGATATTGCTGTATGGCATATGTGCCCATGCTATCGACCATGATATCCAATACTTTATGTCGTTGACAGATATATGGTCAGATATATGACCAACATAGGAAGCCGCGATAGCTCAGTGATTACTGAACTGGACTACAAAGGACAAGAGGTAGGGTGCGATCCCAACCGACGGCTTCCGGTTTCACCCAGCCTTAAATGGGTACCGGATTATTTTCTGGGAAAGTAAAGCGGCACGAGCGTAATACCGACCACATAACCCCAAAAACCATGTGCTGAAAGTCTGTAAAATGTATGGTCACTAACACCATATTTCCCTATTCGCCACTTGGCGTGACGGGGGCACTTTACTTTTTTTTACTATATGATCAACATCTCCCTTCCCCCCCCTCCCCCCCACCCCCCCCCCCCACCACACACACACTCCAAAGGAAATGTATTTGTCCATTTTCAGAGGCTAAGCAACGCTTAAATGTACATAAACATGAACAGCAAGCAGCTTATCAGAATAACGAACGAACGTCAAATAATTTGAAATACAAAAAGGTGCGGGGCAGGGATGCATCCTTTCTCCATCCAGTTCAAAATCTATGCTGGTAATATCATGATAAATGTCAGAAACTATGACAGAAATTCGACCCTTTCACATTCTTTTTTTTTTCGTTCGCCAGCTTTGACCTCTTACGAAGTCCCTAGAGACTAGGAATTGTATTGTGCGTGTTAATCCGTTTAACCCTGGCAGCCGTGTGCACAGGGGTCCCTCACCGCACAGGCAGATAACTCAGACTTCGAAGGTACTCATATTTTTTCGTCCCTGAGTAATTGACGTTTCAAGCCGGGCCTCGCTGCTGAGACCAGAGGTGGTTACCGCAGAGAGAAATCATAAATAAAAATCCCAACTGGTGTGGCCGGGATTTGAACCCAAAATCTCTCTGTTTCGAGGCCGGCGTCTTGCATCGAGACCAACCAGTCCCCACCCTTTCACACTAATCCTCCTCTCAAACAGTCAAAAGGGATTAAAATAGACGAATTAGTATTTTTTTTAAAAACCAGTGAAGAACAAATTTCCATCTAAACATACAGAAAACTAAGACAATGCCCACTGACAAAACAAAATTTAAATACAAAAATCATCATCAACAGCGAAGAGCTTGTAATTGTAACAAACGATGAATATTTGGAATCTGTAGTAACTAACAATGAAAACTGTCAGAAAAAGATCAACAGCAGATTAGCAATAAAACTGCCAAAATTAAATGCCAAGAAGAAAATGTGACACAATACCAACAATACAGAACAATTAAACTTACTGAGATGTATCTTCCCTATAGCAACATATGGTTGTGAATCATGGACAATCTCTCACGCAGCAAGGAAGAAGATCAATTCATTTAAAACACAATGCTGAAGAAAAATCTTTGGGATGTCTTAGATAACGAATAACGATCAATTAAGAGATATGAGATATTTTAAATGTTAAAAGAACTGGTTTATAAACACAATTCTACGAAGGAAATTAAAATACAATGGCCTTGTCAAAAGACAGAGCGGCCTGGAAAGAACAATAATGGAAGGCATGGTTCCTGGGCGACGCATTAATGGAGACCAAGAAGAAGGTGGTTTCAAGTTATCAGAGAGACCTTGGACATGTCAACAGAAGAAGTGGGTGATCAGGCTAGAGACGAAGATTCTTTCAGACGGGCTGTGGTGAATGTAACGTTTTACCAAAAACATGCTACCTGATGATGAGGTAACGCCTGAGACTTTGTTGGTAAGGAAATAATGTTCCGCAGTTGAAATTCGACCCTCCATTCACGTGGTTAACAAAAAAAGGCGATGAGCACTAACAAGCAATCTTTAAATGCGCACAGCTTCCTTTGCCAGCAGATCTACTTTCTCGTTTCCTGGAATTCCACAGTGAGATGGGATCCACTGCAGGGCGACCTTATGATAATTGCAGAGTTCAATTAACAAGGTCTGCAGATGTGGCAATTTTCTGGATTGTAGTGCCTGAAGTGCTGATCTTCCATCTGTCAGAAACAATTCAGGCTGCGGGCTGAGATTACTGTACAACAGTTTTTCTTTTGCCAACTTTATTGCTTGGATTTCTGCATCGTGATTGTGACAATAATTCCCTGTTGCTATTGTATTCATATCCCAAATGTTATTTGGGTACTCTTTGTGTGGTTATGCAGATGATTGTGTGAATGTATACAAAAAGATGACGTAGTTAATTGTGTGAATGTGTACATATTGATGACGTAGATAATTGTGTGAATGTGTACAAAGGTTGTGCCACCAACACCAGACGTGAATTCTAGACACAAGAACAATAACAAAATTAACCACTACCGAAATTAAATGTGTTAGATGCATGACAGAAAACAACCTGAGAGATAAGATCAGAAAAAAAGAACAGAGAAAAAAGCTAGGAATAATTTCCGCTATTGAATACATATAAACACAACAGATACAATGGTTTAGCCACGCGTTACGACAAAAAGGTCAAAATACAACACAACGAGCTTTCCATAAACGTTGCGAGAACAATAGACCGACGATTCGACCACGAAATAGATTATTAGAGAAATATTAGAAACACCGTGAAAAATCACAGTAGCAGAGACCAATAGAAGAGCAAAACCGCAAATTACATCTCCCCTAGGGAGATTGGTTGGTCTCGAGGCAAGACGCCGGCCTCGAGACAGAGAGGTTGTGGTTTCAAATTCCGGCTGCACCAGTTTGGATTTTTATTTATGATTTCTCTCTACGGCAACCACTTCTGGTCTCAGCAGCGAGGCCCGGCTTGAAACGTCAATTACTCATCGACGGAAAAAATATGAGTACCTCCGAAGTCGGAGTTATCTGCCTGTGCGGCGAGGGACCCCTGTGCACACGGCTGCCAGGGGAAAATGGATTAACACGCAAAATTCAATTCCTAGTCTCTAGGGACTTCATCAGAGTTGAAAGCTGGCGAACGCAACAACAACAACAACAACAAAAAGAGCAGTAAAGACATAATAAAAGATTTAAACATTAAAAATAACTAAACTTATAAATACCATTCAACAGAGGAAATTAAAGTGCAATAGTCTTGTCAAAAGACAGCGGGCTGGAAAAAAAATAATGAAAGGCTTGGTTCTAGGATGACGCATCATGGGAAGACCAAGAAGAAGGTGGATTCAAGACATCAAGGAGACCATGAACATGACAATTGAAAAAGGGGAAGATTCGGTCCAATATATAGATTCTTTCAGACGGGCTGTGGTGATTGCTACGTTCTGCAAAGAACATGCGACCTAATGATGACTCTTGCCGAAGCTACTTACAGATTGTAAACTGTGTTGAGATCTTATGTGTGATCCAACAGCAGGCTGAAGTATTAATAGATACTGTCGAATACAATAATAGTGGTCTTATAAGAGGTTATTGGATACATTCAGCTTCATCGTTCTAAATTAGCTTACTATGCATGCGTCTTCATAACAAGATTTTCGATATTGGTGAAAGACATTGGCGCTTGTCCTAAAAGTTGTTATCTTATTTCAAATCACACTTCAACACGATAGAGATAAATTATGGTTGACAAAGTAGGGACATTTTGTTCGTGGACATTTAAAAAAATAATTTAGCACTAACGAAAATCCAAAATATCTTTCGCCCTTGACACTTGGACCGTTAACTTCTGTCTGATCTATCTATCTATCTATCTAGGCCTAGAGTTTTTTTATGTTTTAAAAACGTTAGAGAGACATGTCGAGGTGTATTGATTTGTGACATCTGTCATTCTCCTACTAAGATGCATGTCATATTTGCTTCAATAAATCATCTAAATAACTAAGGGATGGAAAGGGGGAAAAGGGGGGGGGGGAAGGGGGGAATGTGAACATGATATAAATTGTAATCGGTTTAGAATATCGTTCGCAGCTGGCAAGTGTCAACCTAAACCTCGTGTTCACGCAGTCTAGATAACGAATTAGTTTCACTTCTTTCAAAGTCCTGCATTCTACTCATATCTCTGATGTTGTTAATGATCTGACCTTTCTATCAGATGTGACCAGCTATTATATCTGCTTTTCTGTTGCCTTCAACACCAGAATGACTTTGTGCAAGGAAGAAGGCACCAATACAGATCTGTTATCTATGTTTTGACTCCAGCAATTGTCGACAGATGGAGCCTTTCTGGACTTTGTGAATCAAGCTCACAGAGCCACTCATCTCGCAGAGACACTCATCTCGCAGAGTCACTCATCTCAAAGAGTCACTCATCTCAAAGAGTTACTCATCTCACAGAGTCACTCATCTCACAGAGTCATTCATCTCACAGGCATGAACGTAATCCTGTAGCTCTGACTAGATAAAAACTCTTATCACGACTTCTATGAACACCGTCGTCATACTATAGGTCACTATTGCGAGGAGACCAAATTGTCTTTTGAAAAGTAATGTCACCGAAGAATGTAGTATACTCCCGAGCACTCCTTTGATGGCGCTCTACGGAACCATCTATGTAAATAATAAGTAGTGTATCCTGAAGACATATGCTCCCATTCTCCCCCAGTGTTAGTATTAGACATCTCCCATACCAATTTAACAATACAAACCATATTGAGGAACTCTCCACACTTTGCAGTTTTACCACTATCAGCGCAAATATGAAAAATTATGTGTTTATTAACATTCGATATCAACGTCACTAACAGCCCAGGTTGAGGTGTGTCCTTCCGCCTGGAGTTCTACCAAGCTTTGATCGCTTGTCTTTTACTGTCCAAGCTTTATCCATCACCTAGTTCTACCAAGGGTGTTTTTTTTTTGTTTTTTACAGGGAACACTTACTTTTCTGCGTCTATGAAAATATCCTCTTTTTTTTACTGAAAGATATTTAATTTGTTCTTCTACATTCTAGTTTTGTGATTATCAACCAATGTGACACACGTATTGGACAGCGATCACTGCCATGGTATCCAGAGCAGTATAACTTCATTTAGGTGTCAAGGCAGACCTAACAAGAGCCACGTCAGTAACGCTGAGGTCCCCAAAACGTTTCGCTCGTCTGGTCACACTTCCAACGTTGATACATTTAAGATTAGTTGAGTAAATAGGAAACTCTTTATACCAACGTTGATACAAATAAGATCAATTGAGCAAATAGGAAACTCTTTATACCAACGTTGATACAATTAAGGTCAGTTGAACAAATAGGAAACTCTTTATACCAACGTTGATACAATTAAGATCAGTTGAACAAATAGGAAACTCTTTATACCAACGTTGATAAAATTAAGATCAATTGAACAAATAGGAAACTCTTCATACCAACGTTGATAAAATTAAGATCAGTTGAACAAATAGGAAACTCTTTATACCAACGTTGATACAATTAAGATCAGTTGAACAAATAGGAAACTCTTTATACCAACGTTGATACAATTAAGATCAGTTGAACAAATAGGAAACTCTTTATACCAACGTTGATAAAATTAAGATCAATTGAACAAATAGGAAACTCTTCATACCAACGTTGATACAATTAGATCAATTGAACAAATAGGAAACTCTTTATACCAACGTTGATAAAATTAAGATCAATTGAACAAATAGGAAACTCTTCATACCAACGTTGATACAAGTAAGATCAGTTGAGCAAATTGGAAACTCTTTATATCAACGTTGATACAATTAGATCAATTGAGCAAATAGGAAACTCTTTATACCAACGTTGATACAAGTAAGATCAGTTGAGTAATAGGAAACTCTTTATACCAACGTTGATACAAGTAAGATCAGTTGAGTAATAGGAAACTCTTTATACCAACGTTGATACAAGTATGATCAGTTGAGTAATAGGAAACTCTTTATACAGAGTTTCGCAGCAGGAGGCAATCTGGTAATTAAGTGTCTTGTTGGAAAATGAGCGTCATTCGCAATTGTCATTCGGGTCCTCTTAATGAAACAATAAGTCATCTTTGACGTTAATCGTATCGCTATCCCTATCCGCTAATAAATCTACTAGGAGCACCTGAATCACGTGCACGAACTCCGTTGCACGGTCGGGGATCCATCCAGTGATGGAAAGGAAGAATACCTTAACACATTTTGACACTTTAAAAGTCAACACCTGACTAGTTTCCTTTCTACCACTACATCGGCAGTAAACCCTGCATGCAAACAAGAAACTGACACACTAAGACTTAGGTCCATTTTTATCATTAAGGACACGCTGAGATGTTTGCCACGATTATCAATATGTCGGTTCTTTGTTAAACCATACAACTTTGTTGCTATAATATTTATGTTCAGGCTTGCTGTTTTCAGTTTAGATGTGATTTTTATAGTTTCCTGCTAAAGGTATGACGGCAAGACCTACTGTTCGACTGATTCTTGTAATCGACATGTAGATTAAATCGGGAACGAGAATATAGTGCTAATACCTCTAGCATTTCTTAATTAATTAGGTTCTGTAAAGTTTTTAAAAAAAATTTTTTTTTGAATTTGTGACTTGTTTATGTTGAGTATACAATTTCTCTCGACTTGGAAAGTGTTTGTTGAAGACCTATGCTCCACTGGGAGCTAAAAAGGTAGAAGAAGAAGAAGATACAATTTCTCTATTGTAAAAACCTGTAATTTAAAGCTTTCATATTTTCGTTATGAGATATTAATAGCCAACGACATGCTGTAAACAAATTAGTGAGTTGATTATTTAGGATCACTCATCATTAACAGCGGAGATAGCTTTGGAGAGATTAAGGGGAGACAGTCCGATGTTTCACAGAACTGTTGGAAACGTTCGTGGCAAAGACTCCTGCAAATGTATCCAATTTATGCTGCTCAAACCTTGCATCACATAGTTTAGCCTGAACTCTATGTGGTCGATAAAATTTTAAAAAACCATCATTTGAGAAAATAAAAAAAAAGTAAAGTACCCCCGTCACGCCAAGTGGCGTATAGGGAATATGGTGTTAGTGACCATAAATTTTACAGACCTTCGGCACATGATTTTTGTTGTAATATGGTCGGTATTACGCCCGTGCCGCTTTACTTTCCCAGATAAAAATCCGGTACCCATTAAGGGCTGGGTGAACCGGAGCCGTCGGTTGGGATCGAACCCTACCTCTTGTCCTTTGTAGTCCAGTTCACTAACCACTGAGCTATCGCGGCTCCCATTTGAGAAAATGCTGGATAAGAATTCTTCATATATTCTGACTCGACAAATTAAGACAAATAAAATCAAAACTGAACTGACTTTGGAGCTCAGTAAAACAAAAAATACAAATAATTTTTTTTTAAATTATGGCTTAGTGCGGCCCACATCACCTGTAAAATGTGCCGAATGACCCCTGTGGGTGTGGGGGGGGGGGGGCCAGGAGGAGGACTTTACTACTTAATGTGTAAGCAACCTACTGGGGTTAAACAAGGATGTATTTTATCGCCCTTGTTATTTGGAATTGTTATGGACTTCATAATGAAGAAATGCTGCACTGGTAATAAAGGCATCGAATGGATACAAGGAGACCATTTGGAGGACCTCGACTTTGCTGATGACATAGTTCTCATCAGCAGTCAGATAAAAACGATGCAGGAAAACACAAATGAACTATCATCAATAGCCAGCAAAATTGGGCTTGAGGTCAATCATGAAAAGACTAAAGTCATGAAAAGTTTAATTCCAACAAGTGACAAAATATACATGGAAAACAAACCAGTAGAAGAGATCGATCACTTTATCTATCTTGGAAGTCACATTGATCGAGAAGGGGATACGAGCAAAGAAATTAGAATCAGACTGGCTAAAGCAGCAATGTCTTTCAGAAGCCTTGAAAAGTTGTGGAAATCAAAACTCATTAGCACAAACACAAAACTTAGGCTATTCAAATCAAATGTACTATCAACCCTTACGTATGCGTGTGAAAGCTGGAAAACAACAAGAGATATAGAAACAAAGTTGAACGCATTCGAAAATAAATGTCTAAGGAAAATACTTGGTATAGAATGGAACGAATTCAAAACAAACGAGGAAATTAGAGAAATCGCCAATCAACCACTATCTTCAGTAATAAAGAAAAGACGATGGTCATACGTTGGACATGTGATGAGAAGAGATAATAATCGAATAGCAAAGCAAGCCCTCATATGGGAAACAACAGGTAAAAGAAAAAGAGGAAGACCCAGGGAGACACTGAGAAGAACATTGATGAGAGAGGCAAGAGCAGCAGGAATCGGCTCCATCAATGAGATAGAACTGCTTGCACAGAACAGAGACAGATGGCGAGATTTGATAAAATATCTTTAAAAGAAAACTGCTAGAACAAAAATTCATATAGGAGAAGGTGTATATTGGTCTACGCCCTATGGGCCGGTTACGGCTCGAAAGGTCAATAGATAGATAGATAGATAGATAGAACCTACTGGCAGTGCACAACAGTACAATAAAATAATATAAATACCAAACAAAGCAACAATCATATCAGCAATAAATATCAATGGCTTTTAAACTGTGACTGTAACTGTCTAAAATGTAAGTGAACTTTTAGGTAGCCACCATCGTACAACAATAGTCACATATAACATACTGCTACACATAGTACTTACATGACAAGCACATGTCAACAAAAATTTGGCAGCTCACAGTGTTTGTAACTGGAGAAGTACGATGCTGCACTAATGTCTCAACGACACTTAACACAACACTCACTTGCACAAAAAGTCGGTCTTCCACTCAGACTGGCTTCTCTCAATAATCTATGTATTGTTTGCACTAGCTGCCCAAATCTATACTAGTACCGAATATTTGTCCGTGCTTGAAGCGTGTCGTCAGCAATGAATAATCAGGAAAAAGGTAGCTAGGGAAAAGAAGATAATTCATCAATATCTGAATTGTGTGGTTATATATCCAGACCTGCCCTCTCTTTTGGATGTTTATCTACATTTCTTGTCCTGGTGTCTTTCACTCAGTAAACAAATTTTATTTCAAGGTTTTTTTTTTCTTTCTAAAATCTATCAATCTTTCTCTAAATTATCATTCTAACTTGATCATTTGTCTCTTGTTCTGATGCTGCCTCTAGTAAATCATCATTAAATCGTCCCCAATGTCTGCAGACCGGTTGATAATAATTAGATTATGTCTCATTGGATGCAGGCTCCACTTTTGTCTCTGATTGTTTATAAGATAGATTATCTTGGATGCAAAACTGAAACTTGGACACAGATTGTTTGATCTCCTCGAAGTTGTTCTACATCTGGTAAATCTTTTATGAAAGATTTTCAAGACCTACAACAATTGCTTAATGTGATAAACATAACAAGCAAAAAAATATGGACTAGAAATGAATATCAAAAAGACTAAAACTATGATCATAAACAAAGAAAATTCTCAAGACCTACAATTAAATATCACAGTTGAGGGAATACATCTGGAGACAGTCCAGAGTTACAACTACCTAGGACATACTATAACCAATGATGGAAAATGCAAAACTGAAATAAACAAAAAAATAGGTATGGCAAAAAGTAATTTTAATGCCATGAAAAATATACTAACATCAAAACAAATAGCAGCAGGGCTGAAACTAAGAATGGCAAAATGTTACGTCTTCTCAATATTCCTGTATGGTGCAGAAACATGGACATTAGACAAGAAAACAGAACAGAAAATTGAAGACTTTGAAATGTGGATTTATAGATGTATAGGTAGAATTGGATGGAAACAAAAGATAACAAACGATGAAGTTTTAAAACAACTGAAAATAAAAAGAGAACTACTAAATACAATTAAGACTAGACAAATGCAATTTTTGGGGCATGTTAAAAGACACAAAAGCCTACTAAAAGTAATATTGGAAGGAAAATTACAAGGTAAAAGAGGCAGAGGCAGGCCAAGACCAAGTCAATCTATGTCAGCCTGCACCATCAAAGCAAGAAACAGAGTAGAATGGCGATCCATGATAGCCAACCTTCGTTGCGGAGAAGGCACGCGATGATGATGAACGACAAGAGATCTCACTAAATTAAACTCTTACTTAACCTGTGGAAGGTCTTTTGTATCGAAACGTTTTATTCTTTTCTATTTGTCTTATCCGTACGATCGTAAAGTACTATTTTGTGTCGTATTATTATACTTTTACCTGCTTTACAGTATCACGGCGACTTAATATTTATTCTAACTATGCGTCTATCTCTTGAGCTATCAACTCATTAACTTTAACATTGATTCCAGATTTAAACAAATGCGGAACATTATTTTTTTTCTAAAAAAAAGTATTTTTTTTTTAATCCATTTTTAATTTCTAGAAGAATTTGTTAGTCTTCATGGAATCCTTGAAGAATTATCGAACATAATTGTTGCCAGTTTGTTAGATAAAATGACGTACGAGATCAAATGACGTAATCCGAGGAATCTCCACTTACAAATGAAGGTTTCATTCGCCACGATGTATCATTAAAAGGATTGCAAATATTGGTTAAACCCTTGTGTGCATTAATTTACTTATGAATTTTTAAATTTGTCACATTTAAAGAAAAAAATTGACTGCAGTATTTGCTGGGGAAAAAATCATGGCATGAAGGAAAGACCAATTAGTACACGAATCAGAAAAAAAAATGGAAACGCCTTCTCAATAAATGCTTTCGTGAAAAAGCTCGAGAAAAAAATTGCAGACACAAAAGTAAATAACTTGTCAGGATGTAAACACGTTTAGGCCTCAAAAATATCCATTCATGCGGCATTACGGTATATTATACTTCTTCTTTTCTTCATCATTTGCCTTTCAACGTTGAGGGGAGATTTAGTCTGCGGTCTTTTGCTCCTCCTTTGGCTTTTCTACTATTATGTTTCCTAGTGTTTCTACTAATATTCCATCAATCGTCATGTTCCATCAATGACCATTTTTCGTGGTTGTCCTTGGGTTTGGTGTTCCTGCAGCGTTTTTGAATGCTTGTTGTGTTGTATTTTGATCTGTCTGTCTTATCACGTGGCCAAACCATGTTACGTGTTGTTTCTTTGTGTACTCGGTGACTAAAATTATTTATAGAATTATTTAAGGAATCGAATAACAAATGACACAATCTTAGGAGCCGACCACATGGGAATGAGAACGAAGGAGACACGTCATGGGTGGGTTAGTCTGATAATATTACCTGAGTGATGTTATCAGTTGATAACCTAATATTATGTGCTTTTTAACCAAAGACCTTTTTTGGGGACTCAATGAAGATATCCCCGATGGAAGAATAAGAAGAATAAATTGTACTATTAGTCCCATAAATGATTCGCTTCCAGAGGTTTATGATGTAAACAAAGCAGTTTTGTCATTGCAAGTGAATAATGTCCACACCAATAATTGGTCAGGATTGTGTAGCAGCAGCAGCTTTATAGCGAACACAGAAAACATCACAGGATTGTGCTGTTCTGAAACAGCTATGCCATGCTACCCTAGAATTGCCTTTAATGGGATTACTGTGACCACAAACCACTCTCCATGTGTGTGCCACATATTTACACTCCAGAAAGAAACACTGAATATAACAACATCATGTGCCGTCTGTGATATTAATGACCACAGACTAGGAGCCTCCAATATGATTGATACAACTGTTGCACCAACCATTTCATCAGCAGAGCCATATCTATGGAATGTTAATCTGACATTGTTCTTGAATGATGTCCAAATTAATGAGACATCAGAATCGTGTGGCGGCAGCTACAAGAAGGGAGCGGAGAACATCAAGTTCTGCTGCTATAAATGAGACTTGCCTTGCTATACCAGAATTGCCTTAAATGGGATCACTGTAGTTGAAAACTTCTCCTCTTGTGTAAACTACACATTGACATCTAAGAGTGAATCAGTGAAGGTCACAAAATCATATTCTCTCTGTGCTTTTACTAACTACAGGTCGTGTGCTTCTGTTGGATTGGAAATGATAACTTACCACCACTGTGTGTCTATATGTTTGGAATTGGAGTCATCAATGATGGCCTAACATCATCAAGTGCTATGACGATCATCATTTTTCGGGAGGACGTGAACTCCCATGGTATATGGTGGATAGGCGGTAGGAACAATTGAAGGCTATGTCTGAAAAGTGTTCCTTCTTGCAGTTTCCTCATATTCCAAGTCCGGCTTGTTGCAGGAGCTACTGAGTTAAGTGCTCTGTGCACACCGTGAGCTGTGTGTCTCATCCGTTTTGATCCTGCTTCGATATCCCGCTTGTTTACGATGATTGATGATATCGTATGACAGGGAACAGTTGGCTGTGTTCACTTTCTGCGCAGTTTCGCCTTATGTCTTTTGGCGTGTGCTGAGACTGCTACGATGGGGACTACAGTTACCTTTCTTTGTTTGGGAGATGAGTTAGTAATTCGGATGATTCCACTGGCACGGGCGGTTGAGCAATTATGGATTTTAATTCGTTTGCAGTGATACCGAGGCCTTCCATAACCAATAACAAATAACCTAATATTTTAATCGACTAAAAAGACAGAAAAGGAAAAGAAAAGAAAGCTAATTTTTGTGAGAGAAAAAAAGAAAGACTACATTTAAATGGCAATAATGTATCAACGATGATAGAGGAAAGAACATAACCAAAAGGTTATATCATGTTTTGCTACGTATTCTTCATAAAGACATATCTTGAAATTAAACCACTAATAATTGGACAATATAAGAAAGGAATTTTGGGATTTTTATTTATGATTTCTCTCTACGACAACAACCCCTGGTTTCAGGAGCGAGGCCCGGCTTTAAACGTCAATTACTCATCGACGGAAAAAATATGAGTACCTCCGAAGTCGGAGTTATCTGCCTGTGCGGCGAGGGACCCCTGTGCACACGGCTGCCAGGGATAAATGGACTTAACACGCAAAATTCAGTTCCTAGTCTCTACGGACTTCGTCAGAGGTAAAAAAAAAAAATAAAAAAAAAAAAGGTGGCGAACGAAAAAAAAAAAAATGAATTAGAAACAACGATAATTATGTGCAACTACATTACTTCTCCGCAGCAACGGACCGACTAAACATTTATGATTGGCTGACGTGCCTTGTGCCTTATTGGAGGGCTGCAGTAAAAGCTCATCACTATGAGCCGTGAAGGGCCACACTTCTAATGTGACGTTGTCTGGTATTTTCTCTGAGTATGTGGCTTATTAAGCTTGATCGTTCTTAATCGCTAAGAGTGAAAACGAGCTACAAGAAATGTTAGACATTATACTGAAGGAAAGTAAAAATTAAGGACTCACCCTTAATAACAAAAGGACAGAAGAAATAGTATCAACAAAGAAAAAGACATCACTGCAATGCACAATAAAGCCAAGAGGAACAATATTAAAACAGGTGGTAAATGAATTTAAATATCTGGGATTAATGTTAACCTCAGATGGTAGATGTACAACAGAAGTGAGATGCAGGGTAGCTCAGGCAAAAGCAGCGTTCCAAAAAATGAGGAAGGTACTGTGCAATCCATTTTTGACAATAGAAAATAGAAAAGGAGTTCTTAAATGTTATGATGAGTCAGTCTTAACATATGGATGTGAATCATGGACAATAGAACAACAGACAAGAAATTCACTGGAGTCTGTAGAAATGTGGTTTTACAAAAGAATGTTGTGAATACCATGGACAGCTAAGAAGAGTAATGAAAATGTTCTGAGAGAGGTCAAATCAAAAAGAGAGCCAATTTCCAATATTAGGAAGAAACAATCATCATTTTTTGGCCATGTAATAAGAAGAGAACAACTGGAATATATTGTAACAAATGGAAAAATTGAGGGATGATGAGATAGAGCGAAGCAAATAGAGAAAATACTAGACAGCTTAAGAAAATGGCTTGGTAGAAGGTCAACAACAGAAATGATAAAGAATTGTCGAGATCGAAAGTGGTGAAGAGACATGATCACTTACACCAGCAGGCATGGTACTTAATGATGATGATAGCGATGATGCTGGTGATAATGATGATGACGATGATAATGATGATGATGATGATGATGATGATGATAATGATGATGATGATGATGATGATGATGATGATGATGATGATGATGATGATGATGATGATGATGATGATGATGATGTGTCAACAGTCCCAACACCTTCTTTTTTACGGTGTGCATTTTTTTTTTAAGATTTCACCTGTTAAGCAGTTCTTGAATTCTTTCTTTATTGTTTGTTGTTGTTGTTGTTGTTGTTGTTGTTGTTGCGTTCGCCAGCTTTAATCTCCGACGAAGTTCCTAGAGACCAGGAACTGAATTCTTTATTGTTTGAATTTAATTATTTGCTTAACATTCTTGCAATCTAATCAGCAGAGGGCATAGACAGACGATCTGCATTGTGAAATATGCGAAATGAACATATGTAAGGATTGTCCCTCTACTAGTTCAAGCCATGGGAGCCGCGATAGCTCAGTGGTTAGTGAACTCGACTACAAAGGACAAGAGCTATTGTTCGATCCCAACCGACGGCTTCCGGGTTCACCCAGCCTTAAATGGGTACCGGATTTTTTCTGGGAAAGTAAAGCGGCACGGGCGTAATATCGACCACATTACCCCAAAAATCATGTGCCGAAGGTCTGTAAAATGTATGGTCACTAACACCATATTCCCTATACGCCACTTGACGTGACGGGGGCTCTTTACTTTTTTACTTAGTTCAAACCTGATTTAAAAATGAAATTTACACAAAATAGCTGCATCAAATGTATCTAAACTTTAAAAAAATATATTATTTACAATATGAAAGTCGCATTTACGAGATCTGACTTAGTAACAAAAATACAGAGATGTTTTCGTGACGTCTGAAGTCATGAGAAGTTGACTGTTTAAGATGTCAGTCACAATGTTAATTTTTAATGAGTCTTTTACACAGAGAGAACTCTGACGCATTGTTTGATATTTTGATAAAGAAAAACATGAGATCGGGATAACTCAAGAATTATTAAACATCACAAAGAAGGAAAAAGTTGCAGCGGAAATGGCTGGAGGGAAAATTCCATAAAAATGAACAGTTTCATCGAACAGGTCATCAGCTTTTAAAATATTAAAATATCCAAATAGAGAAGAGAACATAAGTCCACTCATGATCTTCATTTAATTGAATCTTCAGCACATAAAAAACAAGCAAAGTACATTGTAGAATACAAGTCCTTACGAAAAGCGAAAAGCAAACATCACGCAAGTAAGACACAAAAGAGAAACATACATCCTCCTGAAAACTGGACAAGAAGAAAGTTGCCCGGAACACTTCCTGGAAACCATGACTAAATGTCAGCACGACCTTGGTAGTAATTTGTAATCAAAGTGAAGTTTTGCGTTTCCGGGAACGTTGTTTATGGGAATGTAGCGTGCCTGACAACCGCGTCTAGAACGAGAATGGAGATGCAGGAATTTACTCAGACTCATTAGTAACAGTTGTCTGGTCACTTTGCCAGATAGGTTCTTCCATTTTCAATACAAATACAAAATAGGGGTACAGGATAGCATTTGATATATAATATATGCAGGCCACAGATTTTGTAGAATTTTCTGCCAAACACAAACACAAAAAGTGTCAGCAGGGAAACAAATGTGACATTTACCCATCTAAAATGGAGAGATTGATAACACACCGAATAAACAACATGATGGAGAATGTTGTATTTGATGAATTATCATTATTAAGACTATTGGGGGCCAGGGCGCCTGGCAGCAACGGAGTTGAAGTAGCCAGCAAATCATAGCTGATGATTTCCTCCAGGATCTGTGAACTATCCAGACAAAAGAATTCCACTTCTTCCCGGTGCATCTGGTAATAGACTTTGGGTCAAACAAGTTGAATGTTGTATTTGATGTATCTGGTAATAGACTTTGGGTCAAACAAGTTGAATGTTGTATTTGATGTATCTGGTAATAGACTTTGGGTCAAACAAGTTGAATGTTGTATTTGATGTATCTGGTAATAGACTTTGGGTCAAACAAGTTGAATGTTGTATTTGATGTATCTGGTAATAGACTTTGGGTCAAACAAGTTGAATGTTGTATTTGATGTATCTGGTAATAGACTTTGGGTCAAACAAGTTGAATGTTGTATTTGATGTATCTGGTAATAGACTTTTGGTCAAGCAAGTTGAATGTTGTATTTGATGTATCTGGTAATAGACTTTGGGTCAAACAAGTTGAATGTTGTATTTGATGTATCTGGTAATAGACTTTGGGTCAAACAAGTTGAATGTTGTATTTGATGTATCTGGTAATAGACTTTGGGTCAAACAAGTTGAATGTTGTATTTGATGTATCTGGTAATAGACTTTGGGTCAAACAAGTTGAATGTTGTATTTGATGTATCTGGTAACAGACTTTGGGTCAAACAAGTTGAATGTTGTATTTGATGTATCTGGTAACAGACTTTGGGTCAAACAAGTTGAATGTTGTATTTGATGTATCTGGTAACAGACTTTGGGTCAAACAGGTTGAATGTTGTATTTGATGTATCTGGTAACAGACTTTGGGTCAAACAAGTTGAATGTTGTATTTGATGTATCTGGTAATAGACTTTGGGTCAAACAAGTTGAATGTTGTATTTGATGTATCTGGTAATAGACTTTGGGTCAAACAAGTTGAATGTTGTATTTGATGTATCTGGTAATAGACTTTGGGTCAAACAAGTTGAAAGTTGTATTTGATGTATCTGGTAACAGACTTTGGGTCAAACAAGTTGAATGTTGTATTTGATGTATCTGGTAATAGACTTTGGGTCAAACAAGTTGAATGTTGTATTTGATGTATCTGGTAACAGACTTTGGGTCAAACAAGTTGAATGTTGTATTTGATGTATCTGGTAATAGATTTTGGGTCAAATAAGTTGAATGTTGTATTTGATGTATCTGGTAATAGACTTTGGGTCAAACAAGTTGAATGTTGTATTTGATGTATCTGGTAACAGACTTTGGGTCAAACAAGTTGAATGTTGTATTTGATGTATCTGGTAATAGACTTTGGGTCAAACAAGTTGAATGTTGTATTTGATGTATCTGGTAATAGACTTTGGGTCAAACAAGTTGAATGTTGTATTTGATGTATCTGGTAATAGATTTTGGGTCAAACAAGTTGAATGTTGTATTTGATGTATCTGGTAATAGACTTTGGGTCAAACACGTTGAATGTTGTATTTGATGTATCTGGTAATAGATTTTGGGTCAAACAAGTTGCGATCTAGAGGGAAGGCAACTCGATATTCAAAAATGCCATATTGAAGTCGGGTGTGTTGGACCGAAAGGCAGAACTACCACAGTTCAACTGCAAAACACAACACAACGCATACACGCTCACTTAACCTTCTTTTAAGGGCGGATGACGAAGAGATGTATTCCTTTAGTCATAAGGTGAACAAAAGCGAGCAAATAGTATTGGCATATAATCTCTTCTTGCACTGACTGAAAGTAGTTTGGATGCGTGTCTATGTCAATGGAAGTGAGAAGGAGAGTTCATCGATGCTACATAGAACCAATTCTGACCTATGGAAGCAAATCATGACAGTAAACAAAGAAATGAAAAGACTATTAGAGGCCACAGAGATGGGATTTCTCAGAAGAATGTTCAAAGTTCCCTAAAGGGAACAAAGATGGATAGATGCAGTGACAGAGACATGTAACAACAAAGGAACATCACTAATTCAGACAATTCGAGCAGCTCAAGAACGACAAATGATATAAACCACGACACCTTTTAGGTATCAGTGAAAAGAGAAAAGAGGAAGAAGATAAAAGTTTTGGTCACTGTTTCCAATTTTCAAGATTTGACCAAACTATATAAGTTTTGTTCATTGTTTCGAATTTTCAAGATTTGACCAAACTATATAAGTTTTGGTCACTGTTTCCAATTTTCAAGATTTGACGACACTATATAAGTTTTGGTCATTGTTTCCAATTTTCAAGATTTGACGACACTATATAAGTTTTGGTCATTGTTTCCAATTTTCAAGATTTGACGACACTATATAAGTTTTGGTCACTGTTTCCAATTTTCAAGATTTGACCACACTATATAAGTTTTGGTCACTGTTTCCAATTTTCAAGATTTGACCACACCATATAAGTTTTGTTCATTGTTTCGAATTTTCAAGATTTGACCAAACTATATAAATTTTGGTCACTGTTTCCAATTTTCAAGATTTGACTACACTATACATGTATACGTTTTGGTCACTGTTTGGAAAATTGTCAAGACTTCACGAAACACTGACTTAGTGCCGATTCAAAAAGATATGATTTGTATAATCAGCACAGCTTTCAGTGGCATAAAACAATTCTACGTGAATGTATAGAATTAGTCTTTCAAATGAACGTGTTCGAAGTTGGATCTGTTCTAGCGACCAATAATAAATCGGAATGATCGAACTCATTCCACTGAATGTCAGCAGTTGTTTTCTTGTTTTTCCCTCAACGCATTAATTCTTTCTCTGTTATCTTTCTCTTCTGTTCAGCAGTTTGGCATTCCAATTTTTCATCTCCCGGAGAAACCCACTTCGTATATTAGCTTCCCGACACTCGGTTTGCGAATGGGACCCCTAAATGGGCCAACCTCAGATATAACCATTTTATGAATGTAAACGCTAATACAATTCGCACTCTGCGCGGTCGATATTCGCATTAATGTAGTAAAGGCTGGTGAGGGAAATTACTGCGGCCATGCTCAAGAGATGGTTGGATTCTGATTTTTTTTTTTCTTTTGGTGTCTAGACTTGAAGAGCCAAGTGGTTCAAAGTTAGAGTCAGGAAGACTAACGCAAATAGCCGAGCCCAATCAGGATTAGATTCTTGTGGGTCATATGAGATAAGATTACGATGTTTTATATCGACGGTAGAAATATTTAGCGTATTAGTGGTAAGTTGAAACATCTTAATGGAAGATATACTGTTAGGTATACAGACGTAAAATCAAAATTTGGTCACGAAGGTGTGAATCGTGGATTACTTGCGCATGATTTTTTTTTAACCAGCCTCATTTTTTTTTCTACATTTTCTTCGCCTCTTCTTACTGCTCTTAATATGTCAAAGGAGAAATAAAGTTCAGCTCTGTGTCTAGATAGCCTCAGCCACAACGGTGAGTTCTTGATTTCGGTAGTATCAGTCACAAAGTTTAATTCCTATCAAATCTTGATCTTGGTAGCCTCAGCCACAACGGTGAGTTCTTGATTTCGGTAGTATCAGTCACAAAGTTTAATTCCTATCAAATCTTGATCTTGGTAGCCTCAGCCACAACGGTGAGTTCTTGACCTCGGTAGTATCAGTCACAAAGTTTAATTCCTATCAAATCTTGATCTTGGTAGCCTCAGCCACAACGTTATGTTCTTGATTTCGGAAGCCATAGTCACAAAGTTTACCTGTTGTCAACTCTTGATCTTGGTAGCCTCCGTCGTAATTTTTAATTCTCGACACTAGTAATCTCACCCAGAAATGTTAGTTCTAGATCTTGCAGTCACTACAATTTATCTCTATATCTTGATGACCACAACAGTTTATCTCTAGATCTTGGTAGTTACAACAGTTTATCTCTAGATCTTGGTAGTTACAACAGTTTATCTCTAGATCTTGGTAGTTACAACAGTTTATCTCTAAATCGTGGTAGTCACAACAGTTAATCTCTAACTCTTGATGGTCACAACAGTTAATCTCCATATATTGATGGTCACAACAGTTAATCTCTAAATCTTGGTAGTGACAGCAGTTTATCTCCAAAATCATGGTAGTCACAACACATTACTTCTAGATCGTGGTAGTCACAACACATTACTTCTAGATCGTGGTAGTCACAACACATTACTTCTAGATCGTGGTAGTCACAACACATTACTTCTAGATCATGGTAGACGTGGTTACTATTATTTAATTATTTTTTTTAAAGTTTACTTGATGTTGTCACTCCATTTCACGCAAACTCTTCAGCTCTGATCCTTTCGCGGCTTTTTATTTGTATTGCGTCGTTTTGGAATCAAAATACATGACCTCATATACACAAACCGTTGTATTTGTTATCTTTGTTTGCATTTCTAGATTGATTCGATGTCGATTCTTTTCTATTCTTGTCGCAATCATAATTTTGACCTTTCTGGTCATTATAGCATGTTATCTCTAATATCTAATTTGTGGTAACTTAATTCTACTTTATTCGATATGGTACATGATGATGATGAATTATAAGGGAGATAACTAGCTCGACTCCTAATCTATATATTTTCAACGCGTAGCAATAAACATGTCACTGCCACCATACAAAATTACGGTCAAGGCTGATGTACAAATCATAAACAGGTATTGCAATTCTGTTTTTAACAAAAGCAAGAAAAATCATTCTGCAATGCTATGTAGAGACAGCCCTAACATAAAACAGATCATTCTCGATAATCGGCTCAACAAACATTACAATTTTCAAAAAAGAATATAAATGTAGTTTTGTATAAATAACATTTTTTTTTAAAAAGGGGCGCAGAGCTCGATGTAGTCCCGGAGTAAGATGGGATTGATAACATTAAAAACAACAACTCAATATTATATAATAATGATTAGATTCTACCAGAAGAAGCATGAAAGCTAAAACGTTGAATCTCCCTCTACGCTCAGCAAGGTACATGGGAGATAGCAGAGGAAAGCTAGCATTTTGTATTGATTAACAATATATACATTTTTTAAAAATGTTTTGATGGCATTACTAATCTGTTGAATTCATGCATTTGCAGTAACCAAAAACGTTGGTTTTCGTGGATGTTATAGTAGGAATAATAAAAATACATGGAAAATTTATAATAGAAATACCTGGAGGAAGAATAATAGAAATACATGCAGTAGGAATAATAAAATACCTGAAGTAGGAATAATTTTAAAAAATACATGGAGTAGGAAAAATATAAATACCTGAAGTAGGAATAATATAAATACCTGGAAAAATCTTAGTTTCCATTCAAGCTTTGTCGGTTAGTAATGTCGCTTCATTAATGTTTCTGCCCTTCATGTTGTACCCAATCAATCCTTTAATTTTCTCTTCAAAAGTATTGATCTTGTCCGTCCGGAAGTCTTCGAAAATGAGCCGAAGCAGAATTAGTGCGACATGAACAAAATAACTGCATAATAACCGCCACAGGCAATGACAGACAATTATGAACAACCGTCTGTAGAAAATAAAACATTATTCGATATGACCTTCTTCACAGTCATCATCATCATCAAGTACCGTGCCTACTGGCGTAGGTGATCATGTCTCTCCACAATTTTCGATCTCGGCAGCTATTTATCATTTCTGTTGTTGACCTTCTGCCAAGCCAGTCTCTTAAGCTGTCTGTTATTTTTTCTCTTTGCTTCCCTCTATCTCTTCGTCCCTCAATTTTTCCAGTTGTTACAATATATTCCAGTTGTTCTCTTCTCATTACATGGCCAAAAAATGATGATTGTCTCTTCCTAATATTGGAAATTAGTTCTCTTTTTGCTTTGACCTCTTTCAGAACGTTTTCATTACTCTTCTTAGCTGTCCATGTAAAAAAGTAAAAGTAAAGTACCCCCCGTCACGCCAAGTGGTGGCGTATAGGGAAATATGGTGTTAGTGACCCTATATTTTACAGACCGTCAGCACATGATTTTTGGGGTAATGTGGTCGATATTACGCCCGTGCTGCTTTACTTTCCCAGAAAAAATCCGGTACCCATTTAAGGCTGGGTGAACCCGGAGCCGTCGGTTGGGATCGAACCCTACCCCTTGTCCGTAGTAGTCCAGTTCACTAACCACTAGCTGTCCATGTACTCTCAACATTCTTCTGTAAAACCACATTTCTACAGACTCCAGTGATTTTCTTGTCTGTTATCCTATTGTCCATGATTCGCATCCATATGTTAAGACTGGCTCTACATAACATTTAAGAACTCTTTTTCTTGTTTCTATTGTCAAAAATGGATTGCATAGTATCTTCCTCATTTTTTGGAAAGCTGCTTTTGCCTGAGCCATTCTGCATCTCACCTCTTTTGTACATCTTCCGTCTGAGGTTAACAAAGTTCCCAAATATTTAAATTCCTTTACCTGTTTTAATATTGTTCCACTTGTCTTCATTTTGCACTGAGGTGATGTCTTTTTCTTTGTTGTTACCATTACCTCTGTCTTTTTGCTATTAAGGCTGAGTCCTTTATTTTCTGCTTTCCTTCACTATAATGTCCAACATTTCTTGTAACTCATTTCCACTCTTAGCGATTAATTAAGACTGTATCATCGGCATACCTTAGATTATTTATATTATGACCTCCAATTGTTATTCAAAGCATGTCCCTTATGGATCTTAAAATAATCTCACTATAAATATTAAACAAATCTGGTGACAGCGCACAACCTTGTCTAACACCCTGGTGTCTATACTAAGTCACCAATTAGCTATATGTTGACCTACACTTACCATCCCCACATTTCACTATTTATTTGAGTTCTTGATATCGGTACTAAATTTGGAAAATGTGCCCCTATTGTCATTTGTTTAATGAATTTAAAGTTTTTGATTTTATCTTTTCATGAAGTCGTTACTACAAGTATATGTTACTTTTTAATAAAACCGAAGTGTATAAAGATTTATATTAGAGCTTACTTAGCCCACCACGTGACCATTACCATGGATCACATGATCAACGATGCATGAAATAACATTTTCCAAAATGTTAACTGAAAGCAGCAGAGAGCACTCGCCATCATACATTATTTATTATTGAGTCATTCCCCCCAAAAAATACTGCATTTTCTGGTCTATTTTCAACGATGGCCGACCAAGCCCGGCATTCATAAAATCCCATAAAACAGATTAATTATTGTAGTGATCCAGTAGACCACGCTTTATTTAGAAGTAGGATAAAAACAGCGCTTATTTTTTGTTGTTGTTTATGTAAGGAATTAGTACTCTCAAAGACCGTGTTCATTGAGCAGTTTTGTTCTGTTAACATATTGAACTTTGTATCAATTGTTCCATCGTTATTTGTTAGTGCAAAACCGGTATTTAATAATACTTAACCGCCCTGAATTTCTTGTTTTGTTCGAGTTAACACGTACAATATGTCACAGAGCACAAATAATGCATGAGACAGAATGTAATAAAGTTGCGTCTGCTCGCTATCTGGTTTCACAATCCAAATGTCGTGGATTACTTCTCTGAAAGTCACATCTGTTTGGCCCAGCAGTAAAAATGTATACCTTGAAGTTAAACAGGATACCTTCTGTTAAGTCTAATCGGTGCGTGTGCATTTCTTCTCACAAACAAACGGTAATCTCTCATTATTTTGTTTCCCTTGTACAATTGTACTCTTAATAAATGTTGCCTCTGCCAGTCTCACTACTATCTTTATAACTCAATCTTTGTGATCTCTCAAAAATGAACAAATGGTACAATGGAGCAGCAATTTATCTAAATATATGAGCAAAGGAGATTATTAATAAAACAAGAAAATATGCCGTGAATGAAAGACGATCGAAGTAATTATAGAGACAAAATATGATGGATGCATTAAGGAACACAAGCTTTTTATGTAAAATATCAAAGCAAAATGCTGAATACAAACATCGCGATCAAAGAGACAGCCTTTTAATGGGCAGGAATATCGATTGATTGATTTTAATACTTTAAAAAATAGTTAAGAGGAGTGATCCATTTAGAAGTGACACGGGGATTTTTGATGAAATATAATCACCTCCAAAATGTGTGGAGAGAGCAGTTGTATCTGTATGCCTATAGTTATGGACTTAACTTCGTATATAACCAGTTCGACAATAGAACTTCTTAGGTAAAGAAAAATCGTTATCACAAAACTTTCATATCTTACATTATTTTACTCGTATAATGTGAATGCAAGTGAACATAAGATAAATGTTCTTTAAAGAAAGTAAGATTGCTCAACAATAATTATCATCATTACCATCATCATTACCACCATCATCAGCATCATCATCCAACTTGTACAAAACTATATGGACACTGCAGGAATTGCAAAAAACATTACAATTTGTACAGGAAACGACATTAAAGATATAGACAATACTTCAGGCGAACGAAAGATAGATAGATCCAGCACCAACATCTGTTAAGCAGAATGCAATAACATTTATCGTACCACTCACATTTTAAAATATTAAAGAGTTTGATTTCTATTTGGCGACTGCTATTTTAATTATTGAGGACTTTGTTATTCTCTTTGTACATTTCCAAAAGAAGGACTCCCCTTTTCATTGAAAAGTGTTTAACCTTAACGTTATCGTGAACATTAATAGGAGGCGAAGGCGCGCCTCCCAGCACCAGAGCTGGAAGTTGTCAGCGACCCACAGCTGATGGCTCGCGCCAGGATCGGTAAACCAAAACCATCCAGACTCTGCTTCACCTCTCCGTGGTGCTTCCATTTACAGACTAACCTGTCTAGTCTGGCCAAGCGAGCAGGGATCGAAGAGGAAGACAACCCGGTACTCAAAAATGTCGTGCTGAAGTCGGATGTGTTGGACCGAAAGGCGCAAATATAACAGTTATACTGCAAACTACAACACAACGCAGACACGTCCACTTAACGTCCTTTTAAGGGCGGATGACGAAGAGAAATTCTACAGTTTACGAATACTCTAGAATACTTTAGTCATCGGGCGAACGCAGGCAAGCAAGCAGCATGCGAACATCAATAGGCGAAAACTGCTGAACATTTAAAAAAAAACGTAAGTGTTTAGTGTGTTTCTTCTTTGTTACCCTTTCAGCGCCAATGTAGATCTTTCCTTCGATCCACTAAGGGGTTACAACTTTAGACTTAGGCTTTCGAATGTCGTCACTGCAGACGGGGGTTTTCAGTACCTGCTGAACCTCCATTCAACTACCAACGAAGTGTTCATTCTGATTGTTCATCATCATTGAGTGCCGTCTCCGCACCGAAGGTTGGATACTTTTGCTTTGAATGTGCAGGCTGTCATAGGTTGACTTGTACATCTTTTGATGTTACTCGCCCATGTAAATCTTGGTCTCCCTCTACCTCTTTTACCTTGTATTTTCCCTTCCAGGATTACTTTTAGTAAGCTGTTGTGTCTTTTAACATGGCACACAAATCTAGCTAGTTTTGTTTGAATTGTATTTGGTAGTTTCTTTTTGTCATTTTCAGTTATTTCAAAACTTCATCATTTGTTTTCCTTTTTTTTTTTTTAACTATCCAGTACTTCCTATTCTTCTATAAATCCACATTTCAAAGGCTTCAATTTTCAGTTCTGTTTTCTTGTCTAATGTCCATGTTTCTGCGCTATACAGGGATATTGAAAAGATATAACATGTTGCTATCCTTTGTTTTAGCCCTGGTGTTATTTATTTTGTTCTGAGTATATTTCTCAAGGTATTAAAATGGTCTTTTACCATTCATGTTTATTTATAAAGGGTCAACATACATGTACGATTTGGATGTAAAAAAGACAAATGTAAAATAATAGCTCTTAGCTGTATATAGATCACTTGGTATCGTGCTCGCTTCCAATATGAGAAGTACCAAGTTCAATTCCCAGAAAGGTCCACGTTTTTATTTTTATTTTTGGTATGAGAATAACTTTTTTCTTATTTTTATTTATCTTGCACGTAAATTTGTTTCCATTCAATTTTCTCAGCATTTTTCCTTCATTTTTAAAACATTTTTGTATGGGAATAATTTTTAGCCCTTTCTTTTTTTAAAATTTTTGTTCGCTGAATGTGTGTGTTTTTTTTTTAATCAACGATATCTGCATGTTTTTTAATGGAAATAATCTTTTATTTTTTTTAACATTTCTTTATTTGTTCCATGTATGTGAGGTTTCCTCAAAGGATTTTCTCAATATATACTTAAGTTGTAAAAATATTTGTACAAGAATAATTTTGTGGGTCCTATTTACATCTTCATCTATTTGTTCAATGATTTAGGGTTGTTTATAATGGATTTTCTCAACATTAAGTGATAACTACATCTATATTTATATACATACTACTACATACAATATATAATTATTGCAAGATCTCAATTTCATATTTTATCTTCAATTTACGTAAGCCTGCTAGGGGGATCTGACCCTGTCCTTGTCTACTCAAACTTGCTGCTCCTGTGATGTTGCTATGAAACCTTAGTTCATACTAAATCTGCGATGGTCCAAGACTGCAAGTGAAGGATCTCCACGTGAACTTCATTGAGGCAGCAGTCTTCACCAGCTGTGCCTGGGGTGAAATGGTATTCATACCTCAGATACCACTAACATCATCTGAGTACCCCTGCGAGTTCAAGAGACTGCAGTTACACTTCAAAGTTTGACCCATGGATAGTCTCTTTAAGTGGCACGTTTTGATTTCAGTGAGGCTTCTTCTTACATACGTCGTTTTCTTCATGTTTCAAAGAAAGGCTACAAAGACTACTTAACGATCATGATTGTTTTTTGCCAGTGCATCAGTGCTCATGTTGGAACACACCTCTAGGGTAAGCTTCACGTCCATGTGGTTCTCACCAAATTAGTGATGATTCTATCAGACTTCCCTAGCCGTTTTACATTCACACATTCCTGATCTGTTAATTTTACCGAAATTAAGGGGAAGTTAGAGTCCATATATATATATATATATATATATATATATATATATATATATATATATATATATATATATACACACACACACACACACCACGAACGTGAGGTACGTTCAATGGAAAACCTACATTTATTGATAAACATCATCATCATAATTATCATGTGCCATACCGGTTGGCGTGAGCGATCATGTCCTTCCACAATCTTCTATCTACAGTGCATCGTATCAATTCTGTTGTTGACTTTTTTTCCATGACATGACACCAAGCTATCCAGTATTTTCTCTCTTTGTCGTCCGCGATCGCTCTTTACTTTTATTTTGCCAGTTGTAACCAAGTATTATACAAGTAAAGAACACATACCAGAAGAAGGAATTGAGCAAAACAGAAGAGAAAATCATGATGAAAAAGTAACAACAAAATGGCAATGCATAAAGAAAAGCATACAAGAAACCTGCGACACCTTACCCAAAAGAGAAAAGAACAAAAAACAAAAATGGATAACTAACACAATCTTAGAAAAAAATGGAAGAAAGGAGACAAGCGAAGAACACTGCCCAATACAATAAAATATAATATAAATAGATAATGAAATACGCAAAATGTGCAAAAAGGCAAAAGAAGACTGGCTCAGCCAAAAATGTATAGAAATAGAAACTATGGAAAGCAAACAAGACTTAAGAGGAATGGACACAGAAACAAAGAGAATGACTAATAAAAATAAAAAAAAGCCACAGAAGGTGGATTCATTGCAGACAAAAAAGGAAAAAATGCTAACAGACAATAAAGATATTATAGATAAATAGCAGGAATATATAACAGAACTATTTCATGATCAAAGGGACAAGAAACAAGTTATAAAATGTACATCAGGGTATAAAATCTTAAAATCTGAGGTGGAAAAAGCTATAAAAACAATGAAAAGGGGAAAAGCAGCAGGACCTGACAGCATACAGATAGAGATGATACGGGCACTAGAAGATTTTGGCATTGAAGTGATTACAGACATATGCAATGACATATACCACACATGATACATACCAAATGAACTAAAAACATCAACTTTCATTGCAATGCCTAAACGGAATGGTGCAGTTGAATGCAGTGACTTTAGAACAATAAGCCTAATGAGCCATGTTACAAAAATCTTGCTAAAAGTTATACAAGGAAGGATTCCGAATAAAGTCAATACTGAATTAGATGAGCAGCAATTTGGATTTAGGAAAAATAGCGGGACAAAAGAAGCCATATTCTGCATGAGAACATTGATTGAAAAATACACAGAAGTAAACAAACCAATATATTCCTGCTTCATAAACTACACCAAAGCTTTTGATAGAGTACACCACAAACAACTTATAGAATGCCTAAAACAGATACATCTAGATGACATGGACATACGACTAATATGCAATCTATACTGGGAGCAAACAGCAATAATAAAATATAACAAAGAGAACTCTACACACATTGATATAAAAAGAGGAGTAAGACAGGGATGCATCCTATCACCAAGCTTGTTCAATCTATACACTGAACAAATCTTTAAAAAACATCACAGAGATGCCAGGCCTACAAATTAATGGAAAGATAATCAATAACCTAAGATATGCTGATGATACTGTACTACTAGCAGAAAATCCTAAAGTTCTACAACAATTACTTAATGAAATAAACATGATAAGCAAAAAATATGGACTAGATATGAATATCAAAAAGATTAAAACTATGATCATAAACAAAGGAAATACTCAAAACCCACAAATGGATATCAAAATTGAAGGAATAGACCTGGAGACAGTTCAGAACTACAATTACCTTGGACATACTATAACCGGTGATGGAAAATGTACAACTGAAAACAAAACAAAAGGAAAGGAATGACAAAAAGTAATGTTAATGCCATGAAGAACATACTAACATCAAAACAAATAACACCAGGGCTAAAACTAAGAATAGCAAAATGTTACATCTTCTCAATATTCCTATATGGTGCAGAAACATGGACATTAGACAAGAAAACAGAACAGAGAATTGAAGCCTTTGAAATGTGGATATACCACCAATGTGGATTATAGAAGAATAGGTAGAATTGAATGGAAGGAAAAGAAAACAAACGACGAAGTCTTAAAACAACTGAAAATGAAAAGAGAACTACTATAGTCCGTTCAGAAATTCATAATCACACCTGAATTAGTTTTGCGTGATAACCGCTTGTTATTTTGATTTCAAATTTTGCATGCAATCTTAGAATATTGATGACGCAAAGATTTTGGTATTTTTTATTCCACAAACACAACAGATTTTGCACATCAGCGAATTCCTTTGATCTTTTATGACGATATCACACAAGTTGATTCAAATTTTAGAGTTTACAGTAATCGTGTTAAATTTTCCAGTTTACTGAAATTCTTGTCAGAGGCGTATCTACATAGTGCTTAATTGTGGGTGTTGTTCGTTATGTGTATTTGCAAACATGAATTCAATTGGTTACAATTAGTCTTGTCCTTCGGTCACCATTAGACCCCAGGACGTCCTAACTGCAGCTGGAATTGAATTCATCTTAATTTTAAACATTCCGAATCTGACGATTCCAAGAGGTTAATAATCATTACTGGCTGGACAAATAGTAATCCATCTCGTTTCCAGTATTCATCTTCCACCCGCAGCACATGTTCAACACATTCTTCTTCCAGAACGGAATGTCTATTTTTGAGAGAGACTCGCGTGTCAGAACTTCAACATCACACATTTTAAACGTCCTGTTCTGTTCTGCAACTTGTCCTTTGACGTGAGCCCAGACAAGTTCGATTGGATTAAGGTGCGCATGATATGCAGGGAGTCGAAGAGAGGTGTGGCCGTATTTCTCAATGATTTTGTCAACATGGTACACCTTTTTCTTATTCGTATTCTTCACAAGTTGTAACAATTCGGGTTTTAAATATGTGTCGTCAAATTTGACAATTTCATTCGCAAGCCATGTCCTAATTTGCTCTTTTGTATTTGATGCAGTAGGCACTTTGTCTTCTTCTGATACGACATTGTGGTATGATGCATTATCCATGACTATGCATGAAGGTCTCTCCAGGATTGGTAAAAGATCGTTCTCCAACCAGTGCCTGAAAATGTTTCCATTCATTTCAGTATGGTAGTCCCTTCCGTCGGTACTTTTTGATTGGATAATAAGTCCCACATCATGGACAAGGCCGTTTTCAGTGCTTCCAGCATGCGTTAATATAATGCGCTGGCCTTTGCTGCTCGGAATTGTTCTTTTGAGTTTGCCATTTACTGACTGCCATTCTTTAGCATAGGTGTGGTGTGAGTTGACCCATGATTCGTCCAAATATACAATATCATACCGTTCACTCCGCCGCTCACGGATCTGTCTCAGGTATTTGCTTCGAGCAATGACCAAGTGTGGTTTTTCACAAATAATATTCCTGCCCCCAACAGTTTTTATGAAAGTGAAGCCGGCTCCTCGCACAATCTTCCATAGAGTACTTTAGAAATGTCAATATTGCAGTCTGCATGCAATTTTAATTTCAAATTCATGAGAGTAACAAGTACATTATTAGCAAACATTTTCAATATCACACGTTTTATGACATCCATGCCAAAGCTGTCGACTTTCCTTTCCCTTCCTTGATTGACATGAGTGCACTCTGAGTCTTGTTTAATCCAACGAGAAAATGACGATCTATTAAGACCAAGCGCGGGTTGCGTTCGTCTCTCTGGGTCATGAATATCACAATATAAATGCCCCATCTTGGATTCCCTAAGGAAGTGCTGATATAGTAAAAAAGTAACCTTTTGCATAGTTATAAATTTGCATTTCAAACTCATTGTAATTTAGATATAAATGTTGGTATTTAAAGTCAACAAATTGTCTACTGAGTCTTCACAAAATTAATAAAGATACGCCTTCCCTTCGGTAATTAATGCCAAGGCCGTGGTGCGTCATGTAGTTCAAGAACTATTCAGTTTTGTGCACGGGATTTTCCTGAAGTTAGTGTTTCTGCAATAGCCAAACTATTTTACGTGAACGACCGCACCAAATTAATGTATATATCCTAAAATGTTGTAAAATTCTAACAGGGTGAATTTAATATAACCTAAAGAAGAAAACTTTTAAACTAGATCAAATTTCTCAGAGCAAAAAATATTTCTATAACGTCATCAATATTCTAAGAATGCATGCAAAATTTGAAAGCAAAATAACAAACGATTATCACGCAAAACTAATTCAGGTGTGATTATGAATTTTTGAACGGACTATAAACACAATTCAAACAAGACAAATGTGACTTTTTGGACAAGACAAATGCGACTTTTTGGCCATGTTAAAAGACACAACAGCCTACTTAAAGTAATCCTGGTGGGGAAAATACAAGGTAAAAGAGGCAGAGGCAGACCAAGACTAACATGCACGAGTAACATTAAAAGATGGACAAATCAACCTACGACAACCTGCACCATCAAAGCAAGAGACAGAGCAGAATGGCGCTCCACGGTAGCCAACCTTCGTTGCGGAGACGACACTCGATGATGATGAACCAAGTATTCCAACTTTCCTCTTCTCATGATGTGCCCGAAAAATGTTGATTGTTTCTTTTTGATGTCTTTTAAGAGTTCACTTTTTGTGTTGGCCTCTTTGAGAACTTTCTCATTGGTCTTTTTAGCTGTCCAGGGAACTTTCAACATTCTTCTGAGAAATCCCATCTCTGTGGCCTCCAATCGTCTTTTCATTTGTTTGTCTACTGTCCATGATTCGCTTCCATAGGTCAGAATTGGTTCTATATAGCACCGATGAACTCTCTTTCTCATTTCTATTGACATAGATTTGTTGCATAAGATATTTTTCATTTTCTGAAATGCCATTTTGGCCTGAGCTATTCTGCTTTTTATTTCTGTGGTGCATCTTCCATCTGATGTTATTATTGTGTGGGTATTTCAAACGTTGCACTTGTTTCAGATTTGTCTTGTTTATTTTTATGCTGCATGATGGTGATGATTGTTTCTTCGATATGACCATTACTTCTGTTTTCTTACTATTCATTCTCATACCTTTTTTGTTGCTTTCTTTTACTATAAAGTCTATCATTTCTTGTAGTTCATTCCCTGTCTCTGCTATTAAGGCTGTGTCATCCGCATATCGCAAATTATTTATGTTGTGACCGTTGACTTCAATTCCCTTTTTGTCTACTGTTGTTGATCTCATAATATGTTCGCTGTAAAGTGAAAACAAATCCGGCGACAGAACACAGCCATGTCTGGCTCCTTGTTTTATAAATTGAAATTGTCCCGTTTGGTTGTTAATTCGTATTGCTGCTGTTTGTTGCCAGTAAATGTTTTTTATGATTCGCAGATCTTTGCCATCAATGTTTAATTTCTCCAGCATATTTATTATTTCCACGCGCTTGACATTGTCAAATGCTTTCGTGTAGTCTATAAAGCACATATATAGATCTTTCTTTACCTCTATAGATCTTTCTATCAATGTTCTTAAAATGTATATTGCATTAGTGGTGCCCTTTCCTTCCACAAAAACACATTGTTCCTCACTTATTTCTGGTTTTATTTTGTTCCTTACACGTCTCATGATGACTCTTAGTAATAAACACTATTATTGATAAACACTAAAAAAAAATCCGGGTTCGATCCTGCTTCGGACCATATATTGTTCTTTGTTTTTTTTCTGTTGTTGTTTATTTTGTCATTTTTTTCTGAGTGCTGTAGTACATACCTCTTCCTCCTATGATTCCCTGAATTATCGCCACGGAAGTTTCCCTGTATAGTAATATTAATTTATTGTCTCCTGTGGGCTAATGTTACTGTTCAACAGTTTTTCTATTGCCAACTTTATTGCTTGGATTTCTGCATCATAATTGTGACAATATTTCCCTGTTGCTATTATATTCATATCCTTAGTCTTGTTTGGGTATATATGCACCTGCTCCCCCATTCTTTACTGCATTCTGTGCTGATCCATCTGTGTACACACGAATCCATAGGTCGTGTGGGTATTCTTCATCCAAGAAACTGAGAGCTATTGTTTTACGCTGTAGACTATTCTGTTCCCCTTTGTCAAGTATTCCTTTCACTTCTGTCCGTATTTGTATTGATAATCCTGATTCCTCTGTCCATGGAGTCTGTTCTGGGTAGTAGGGGGTTAACAACTCTTGGTATGTATGGTGTTTGTCTACTAATACGCTTGCCGTGGTGAATAAAACTACATCTCTTAAGCCGTCACAATGCAAGATTTTGAAACCGGTCCTTCATTGGGTGTCTCGGCATGCATGAAAATTGTTCTGCCTGTATCATCACCTTTGTGTCCTCCGTTCTCTCAGTGCTGGTATCCTACACAATTTCTTCATCTCCAATATTGGTGTTGATTTCATTGCTCCTGTGCCATCCCATGATGAATCTCTATAGTTTTCACGCCTTAAACAAATAACTTAGAAAATGTGGCTGCTCTTTGCTTTATGATTTTATGTAATAGCGCCACCATCTTCTTGAACTGTTTGCTGAAGTTCTATGTATGTCGGGAGCTATTCAACTCCATCTTATGAGTAGTTCAATATCAACAGCTCCGCATACCAAACACACAATGATATCAGTCGTACACGCGATTTATAATAATGCAAGTACGGTTTCCTACTGACCACCATCTTGTGTGTATGTATGTATGTATGTATATATGTATGTATGTATGTATGTATGTATGTATGTGTGTGTGTGTGTGTGAATATGTGTGTGTTTATAAAGTATCTTATAACAATACTATCGTTGAGGGGTATGTCTCCATGGGTGTGTGTTTGACCTATGACGTCATGTTTGCTTCTTATTATGCAATAGTTTATTTGGCTATTCTCAAACATTCATTCGTTCATTAAGAAACCTGTATTGCTTCGGCATATCGAATTGGGCTAACTGATGTAGAGACAGTTGATATAATAGAATGACTTCGATCTTACTGTTCACGTAGTAGAATTAGAATAGGAAAAATAAATTGGCTTGTTATGGGCCTTAACAAAACAACGTGCTGTTAAACAACGTTAGTCTAACTAGCTAACGTGTTTTTAAAGGAGTTTAGATAAATTAAACAGTGTGTTCCTAGCAGATATTTCTTCGGAGCACAAGGAGACGAAAAGGTAGATCGACAGACAGGATCAAACAAATTCTGCAACTGCATGACGTAAAAATGGTCTATGCGTAAAAATTGGTTCGGGATAAAAATATGCTGCTTGTCAAAACAATTCGTGAATTAATCAAGATGAAGTGAATGTATTAGGTATCATCATCATCCGCTTCACCATCAACCATTCTACTCCTGGTGTTTTGTGTTCAGGAGAAATCGTGAGCTACATGACCAACCTCATGTGACGTCTACTTCGCCCTCGCCGGATCAACAGTGCTACAGTTGTTTCCTCGTTTATTAGCCTTGTAATGTACAATAAACACAACGATTTACTTTAAAACAAATTACAGACAGATCATTAGTTGTATTGGAGGCAAGGCACCTGGCAGCAACAGGGCTGGAAGCTGCCAGCTACTCATGGCTGACGTTGTTCCTTGATGGGTGAACCAGAACCGTCCAAACCATACTCCATCTCTTCGTGGTATCTCCAGTAACAGACTAACCAGCCGAGTCTGGCTAAGTGAGTCATCATCATCATCATTATCGAGTGCCGTCTCCGCAACGAAAGTTGGCTACCATGGATCGCCATTCCACTGTCTCTTGCTTTGATAGTGCAGGTTGTCATAGACTGACTTGTCCATCTTTTGATGTTACTCGTCCATGTTAGTCTTGGTCTGCCTCTGCCTCTTTTACCTTGTATTTTCCATTCCAATATTACTTTTAGTATGCTGTTGTGTCTTTTAACGTGTCCCAAAAATTTCATTTGTCTTGTCTTAATTGTATTTGGTAGTTCTCTTTTATTTAAGGCTAGGCGAGTGTAGACCGAAAATGGAGGACAACTGGTGTTCCAAAACGGTGCTGACGTTGAATGTGTTGAGCCGTAAGGCGAAAATAAACAACAACACTTTGCGTCTACGTCCACTTAACGTCTTTTAAAGGGCGGATGACGAAGAAGATTATCTATTCCTTTGGTAGTCATCGGGTGAAAGTCAGAAAAAAAAATTAGTTAATTATATTTGTCACTATTAAGATTATGTATTTTAATGTGCTGAAGTCGGATGTGTTGGGCCGAAAGACGCAAATATCAGTTATACTGCAAACCACAACACAAAGCAGACACGCCCACTTAACGTCCTTTTAAGGGCGGATGACGAAGAACTGTACTCCTTTAGTCATCGGGCGAACGCAAGCAAGCAAGCATATATTTCAATTCTACAGTCACATGAACCACCGTGAAGAGGATCCCACACGGGAAAACGAAAGAGAGGAACACTGGAGGCCAGGCTGAGGGCATTGGAGGTCGAGATGGATAACGTGGTCACTGCGAATGACGTCGACGGACTGCACGAAGTAGAAAAGACTCGTTGCTGCTTGGCTCCACAAAACGTTCCAATGCTTAATTGGGTCTCTGACTGCTTTGTTAGTGTGAGATCAAGGAAAATAGAAGGAGCAGCACATGAGCATTGTTAACATTTTTTGCCAGTCTCTGGGAAACCTCAGTACACCTATATAAGCCAAGCAAATATGTGTGCATTAAACATAAATAATTAGGAATAAATCATATGTTTAAACATAGATTTCATATTTTATTATTTAAATAAGGTTCTACATCAGAAACACATCGAATTTCTATGTCTCCTGTAACATATTTTAATCCCGAACAAAGAACACACAATCACTGGTTGTCAATTAGTTCCTAGTTTATTATGTCGCGTCTGTTTAAGACGTCGAATAAGCCACTTTGGGTCAGAGTCGATTGGTAGTTGAAGATTTCTCGTGTGTACATCCGAAACATTGTTAGTGACTTTACGATCGTTTCCGTATGTTGATGCTTCAGTGCTGAGGTAATTTCATTAAACCGCGAGTGCGTCTGGGGAGAGATGGTGTCAAGAACAATACAGGTGCCTAGTAATTGATTCTTCAGAAGTTTGTAGAAATGACAACTCCGATGTATCTTAGCTTAATTACGAGTTCACTCTTATAGGTTTGGCACTGTGTTGTTGTAAATACGCATTGACGTTAGTGAAGAAAAGAGAAGATTAAATGAATATGATAAAAGACGCCATCTATTTCTGCTTTAATTGGTATAAGTCACGCAAATGCATATTGTTGTTTCAAAATGCCTGAAGAAATAGAACGTAGAGAAGTAATGAGCCCCATCACGCCAAGTGGCGTACAGAGAAAATGGTGTTAGTGACCATAATTTTTATTGACCTTCGGCACATGATTTTTGGGGTAATATGGTCGGTATTACGCCCGTGATGCTTTACTTTCCCAGAAAAAAAATCCGGTACCCATTTAAGGCTGGGTGAACCCGGAAGCCGTCGATCAGGATCAAACTCGACCGCTTGTCCTTTGTAGTCCAGTTCACGAACCACTGAGCTATCGCGGCTCTCTATCCGTGTGAGTAGATATTTTAAAAGCCCGAAGATATGTACGATCTGTCACGACAGAATTGATATGTCAGCAATGCGAATCGGATTTACTATCTATATTTACTGTATGGATCTACTATGTCACCGATGGCTACACGGCAATGAAAATGGACGAGCTGAGGACTTCCTTTGAGTATTTACAGTACTTGACAAGCAAGACAAAACATTAAATATATGGCCCTTAACTAAAGAACGGTTCTGATACAGAGTCAGGAACAGACATGAGGCTACTGTGAGGGCCGATCAGAGGTGCTTGTAGCCAGCGAGGTACTGAACTATTACAACATCGAGATATATACATATATTTGTGTTCGACAGCTTTAACCTCAGGCGAGGTCCCTTGAGGCTAGGAACTGGATTTTGCGTGTTAATCCGTTTCTTCCTGGCAGCCATGTGCTCAGGGGTCCCTCGCTGCATAGACAGTTAACTCATTCTTCGAAAGTAAAAAAAAAAAAAAAGTAAAGTACCCCCATCACGCCAAGTGGCGTATAGGGAATATGGTGTTAGTGACAATAATTTTTACAGACCTTCAGCACATGATTTTTGGGGTAATATGGTCGGTATTAGGCCCGTGCCGCTTTACTTTCCAAGAAAAAAATCCAGTACCCATTAAAGACTGGGTAAACCGGAAGCGGTCGGTTGGGATCGAACCCTACCTCTTGTCCTGTGTAGTCCAGTTCACTAACCACTGAGCTATCGCGGCTCCTGTCTTCGGAAGTACTCATATATTTTTTTTCCATCGATGAGTAATTGACATTTAAAGCAGGGCCTAACTGCTAAAACCAAGGGTGGTTGCCACAGAGAGAAATCACAAATAAAATACCCAACTGGTGCAGTCGGGATTTGAACTCACAAACTCTCTGTCTCGAAGCCGGCGTCTTGCTCCGAGACCAACCAGTCCCCCGTGTAGATATATATATATACTAACTTTACACAACCATCTTATCTTCACAAAGATCTACTCACTAAAAAGTGAAGAAAGAAAATCTTGTCGTGAGTCACATTATAGAGATTATGGTATTAAGGTGTTGATGCCCAATATTTTTATAAGACCATGGACACACTGTCAAGGCTATGTGGTCAGCACTACACCGACCTGTATTTTCTTCACCCCCCCCCCCCCCAACCAAAAATAATTGTATGTACACACTTAGTTAAAAAAAAGTAAAGTACCCCCGTCACGCCAAGTGGCGTATAGGAAATATGGTGTTAGTGACCATACATTTTACAGACCTTACGCATATGATTTTTGGGGTAATGTGGTCGGTATTACGCCCGTGTCGATTCACTTTCCCAGAAAAAAATCCGGTACCCATTAAAGGTTGGGTGAACCCGGAAGCCGTCGGTTGGGATCGAACCCTACCCCTTGTCCTTTGTAATCCAGTTCACTAACCACTGAGCTATCGCGGCTCCCATGTACACACTTAAGGCTGGGTATATCTAGAAGCCAATCTGTCCGGGGACAGATCCCAACCTGTGGTCGTCACCGGAGACAGATAATAATAAATGAATACAGATAATAATAAATGAATACAGATAATAATAAATGAATACAGATAATAATAAATGAATACAGATAATAATAAATGAATATTATTATGAACAGAAAGGGGAGCCGCGATAGCTCAGTGGTTAGTGAACTCGACTACAAAGGACAAGGTGAAGGGTTCGATGCCAACCGACGGCTTCCGGGTTCACTTAGCCTTAAATGGGTACCGGAATTTTTTCTGTGAAAGTAAAGCAGCACGGGCGTAAAACCGACCACATTACCCCAAAAATCATGAGCTGAAGGTCGGTAAAATGTATGGTCACTAACACTATATTCCCAATACGCCACTTGGCATGACTGGGGCCCTTTACTTTTTACTTTTATTATGAACGGAAACTTTCCGAGTCGACAGATCAACGAATCGTTTCAGGGGATGATGTATGTTTACACCCTGAAAAGCATCCACAGAATAATCAGGAAAGGAGATTTTTTAAAAAACAAAAGAACAAAGAACACTAGACTGTCCGAACTCCTCGACACAGAGCGGTGTCACGAGAAACCTGCACATGAGCACATCGCCAGCTAAGTAGCCTATTTCAAGAGAAGATTATTTTTTTACAACACTCGGAAAAATCCAAAAATAATCAGCAACAGAAAAAAGAAACTAAAGAACAATAGATAGTCCCAATAACCTCTTACCCTGAAATGATTCGTTGTCGCCAATGTTCATCATCACCATCAAGTACCGGATCTACTGGCATAGGTGATCATGTCTCTCCACAACTTTCGATCACGACAGTTATTTATCATTTCTGTTCTTGACCTTCTGCCAAGCCATTCTCTTAAGCTGTCTGTTATTTTTTTCTCTTTGCTTCCCTCTATCTCTTCGTCCCTCAATTTTTCCAGTTGTTACAATATATTCCAGTTGTTTTCTTCTCATCACATGGCCAAAAAATGATGATTGTTTCTTCCTAATATTGGAAATTAGCTATCTTTTTGCTTTGGAATTTTTCAGAACGTTTTCATTACTCTTCTTAGCTGTCCATTGTATTCTCAACATTCTTCTGTAAAACCACATTTCTACAGACTCCAATGTTCATAGATAAAGATAATCTACTGCTGCGGCCTCTCGCTGAAAAGTAGCCGAAATTTAATTGACTTCTTCACTGTCAACCCTTTGGTCGTGCATCGACATCAGAATCTTTCTATTTATCTCTTTTATTTCCGACAAAGAAAGCTGTTGCCAATACGTCACAGACTGACGGCTATTTCGAGACTGAGCTTTTACCAGGGTCTGCGTTTTGTTTACAGTTGTTGTTTACAACATTTTTTTACAACTGTTGTTTACAACTTGTGTTTGAAGCTGTTGTTTACAACTTTTGTTTACAACTCTTGTTTACAACTTGTGTTTACAACTGTTGTTTACAACTTGTGTTAGCAGCACTGGGCGCGGCTGGGCTGTGGGTGGGTATCTTTTTTAAGCGCAACGCACGCGGCTGACTGGCCCACGGGCGCGTCTGCTGTTGCCTCTGGGAGGTCCAACGCACGCGGCTGACTGGCCCACGGGCGACCTGCTGTTGCCTCTGGGAGGTCCAACGCACGCGGCTGACTGGCCCACGGGCGCGTCTGCTGTTGCCTCTGGGAGGTCCAACGCACGCGGCTGACTGGCTGTCCTCCGGACGGGTAAAGCCTCGCGCAGCGAGCGGGCGCGTATCTTTTGTCTCACGCCCGGCCGAATAAGCCCCCCCAGAGCTACCCCGCTGGCGCCCTCTCATGGGTACCACTTTGCTAGCCCCCGCCACCCCTATTATTTCAGGAGTTTAAACGTCTAGCAAGGATTGAAATTGGCAATTAGAGAAATGTGAACCTATGAATATACCAAACTCAACATGTTGCATCATGAGCGAGCGCTCATACTCCGAGCTGAATATGAGCGAGAGACGGGTGTTCGCCCCCCTTATCCAAGGTCAGGTCTGGCTCTACAGGATCTGGCAGACAGGCTGGCCCAACATCGGGCGCAGAGCATCTTGGACTGGCCCATCCCAAAGGATGTAAAGAAGAGGCTAGCGAAGCCTCTGATCCCATCGCCCGGGAAGGGCCTGCGATTTTATGATCTGGATGTGGTGGTACCTCACCCTATCCCACTCCCAGTGGGAGAGCCGTGGGTTGATCTCATTGCCCAGGCCAAGGAGGAGTTTGAAGTAGACGGTGCCGTTCGCACTTACTCTACATGGTGTGTAGAGAGGGCGGAGGACGATAAAGATGTCTGTACTATGACTGACGAGAGGGCAGCAAGGCTCATTCAATATTTCCCGTGGGGTAGGTCCCTTTGTAGGATCAAATTTCTCAGACAGGCTTGGAACGGCAATGAAGAACCCGAGGAGGAGTGGGTTATCAGAGATAAATTTGACCCGATTAAATTGGAAATCAAAAAGGGGGGTGGTATTGTCGAGTTTTCTCGGGATATGAAGCCTGGCGCGCTAACAGGGATCGACAAGCCGTATTACGAAAAAGGTTATCCAGAGTCGGCGGTCGTGTACGGTCACTACCAGATCCGAGACCCAGACCCTGCCAATCTAGCACCGCTGCGCGACGGTGACTTGAACTGTGTTGCTCAGAGTGTGATAGCGCACTTTGAAGGCGCTCTTCGAGGCCATGGCCTAACACCCACCAGGCGGCAAAAAATACGGGATTGGGAGGAACGAGTTCGTAGACCCGGGGCCACGATCAATGATGTGGCTGAACTGGAAAAGATCCTCAAACGAGCCATCATCTTGCGGGACATAGCCGGTGGGATTATATACTGCAGCGGCAAGTATCAAAACGGGCACCGCAACATAGAGCTCATCGTTCACAACGGCCACGCGTGGAGTAAGGACCTACAATTCCCGCTTAGCAGGGAGGTCCACTTCTACGAGGGTGGCATTGTGGACGCCATCAGAGAAGCCACCCAGGGTGCGCCGGTTGCAGTCTGGCTTCTGGGGGGTTCCTCGGAAGGGCGGCTCGCCGTCGACCAGTTTGTTCTTCAAGACGGTCGAACATTTAAGAAGCGTACAGATCACGACAAAATCGTGACGGCTTGTGAACGCCTGGCCAGTGAGGTGTCATTTGATGATACTGACCTGGGTGATCCGGAGTCGCTCGCCAGACGGTGTTTCAGTGACAACCACGCATCCAACCTCGTCGCTGTTAAGAAAAACGGATGGAGGCCGACCCCAGCAAGCATTCTCGGTGATGTGCAAAAGGCTTGCGTGGAACACGGGCACGGTGGGCTCTGGAATTCGATGGACTACACCCTAAAAGATATCGTCTGCATCGACATGAAGGAATGCTACCCCGCCAGCTTCCTAGGCAATGGCGAGGCTGCGCCATGGTTCCAACGGTTTGGACATCCGGGCCACCGCATGACCAGGGTCAGCATCAATGGTCCTCTCCCCACCGACATAGGCACCGGCTTCGCTGAGGTCCAAGAATGGGTGTGGACAGACAACTGTCATCCTGTCATACCTGCCTGGTACGGAAGACATTTCGCGGAAAAGAGGTGGGCCCCGACGCCGCTGCTGGCCTTCTTTGTAGAGACCGGCTTGCTTGTCCATCTCAGAGTCAGAGAGGCCCTGCTGGCCTTCGAGAAGCAGGAAGAGGTCTGGCTGCCAGAAGGTCGCGATGTCCGCTGTGCAATCATCGGCAAATTTACACAAGGGAGGAAAGCTGGCTGCAAAAGGTTGACCCGCAGGCTAGTGACTGACCAGGGGGAGCTCGACTACCTGGTTCGCGACACGATGCAAAGTGGCACTCTGGTCGGAGCTCGAGAGAAATTCCCTCTAGGGTGGATACTTACATATCACGACGGCAGCCAGCCTCAGTACGCGCATCTACGCGCCAGCATGTTGGCCTACGCCCATATCAACCTCGTCACAATGCTGGTCAGATTTGATCCCACAGAGGCCGTCCGGGTCGCCACTGACAGCATATATCTCAAGAAAACGGCGCTGCATAAGCTCGAGGGGGTCGAGGCATACGTGCCGAAAAATAAACCCGTCAAGGCACCCTGCTATTGTTATTGCATTTGGCACACATCACACAGCAACGAGGGTGCTGTATTACCAAGGTGTGATTGCCAAAAAAGCAAATGTGACAACTGCAAAGAAGGTGGGATGGTGATGCTTCCTCCAACAGTTGGCCCGGCCCAGTGGCGCGACAAGGGCGAGAGGCTGTACGAGCCTAAGGAGCACGCTGCCTACCTTCCAAAGCCCGAGTACATCAGCCAGTATGACACTTACGTCCTGTCAATTATGGAGAATAGCGCAGCGCCACGCTACGACGACCCACTGTCGAGACATCGATTCTGTTACCTGAATGGCGGCGGAGGCTCTGGCAAGACAACGAGAGCGATCGAGCTGTTTCGTGACAGAGATCCCATCGTGTTTACCCATACCCATCGTCTGGCCAAAGAGATGCGGACCAGGGGGGTTAAATCACAGACCTACCATAGCTTCTTCCGTTGGTGTGGGACGCGGAGAGCTAAGGCAACTGCGGAGGACCTAGCAGTGTTGCAGAAAAAACACAAGAGACCTATTACAGTTTGGAAGGCAAAAAAGGATTGGACTTCTACAGATGAAGTGTTGCTGTCTATAGGGGGTGCGGGAGAGGTTATAGAGTTTGTCTCCCGGAAGGTAGGGGAATCTCTCCATGTACCTGGTAGCGACCAGAAAGGTCCACAGATCGCTGATGTCGACTGGACGCCTGAGCGCATGGGCGACAAATACATTCCCCGTGTCATCATATGGGACGAAGTCTGCACTGTGTCAAAGCCTATCCTGGAGTTGTTCCTGGGGTGGCTCGATCAACGTGGGGTCCAGGTCATATGTTGCGGTGATCAAGGCCAGCCGCCACCGATCGCTGGTGGCATGCCCCATGACTGGCTACAGGAAACCTGCGGCTACTACGAAGAGATTTCCGTCGACCACAGAGCGAAAGACGAGGAGCTAAAAGCTCTGAAAAGGCGTATCCGGCTTCAGTCTGACAAGGTCCAGTGCAAAGAAATGCGTAAGGCCCTCCCAGGCTGCCTCGAGTGGAATAGGTTTGTTAAAGACTGGACGCCAAGAGATCTTATACTGGTCTCACGCACCAAGGTCCGCGATCGGGCACAGACGCTCTTATTCCAGCGGCATAAGGAGCAGTTCCAAGATGTCCCTGTGCCTCTGCTGTATCACCCCAAGGACAGCAGGAAGCAAAATATTGAGGTCCTCATACCTGGAACAGAAAACAAAGAAGTGCTCGTTCTCAACGATGTTGTAGAAGTATCGATAGCTGCAGCTGAGAGTGCTATCACGACTGATGATTGGCGCCTGGGCTATGCCTTGACGATCCATTCTAGCCAAGGTCTTACCATCTCTGACCCTCAGAAGGTCTGGATCATCGACGACTGGCTTACGTGGTCCAACCTCGTGTATCTGGCGGTCTCTCGGGTAGAGTATATCCACCAGCTCAAACGGGTGGAGTGTCCGCCGGCCGAGGCGGCCGCAGATGTAATCGATTTGACAGCACAGTACAAGCCTGTGCGCGCAACAATCGTTAATAAGCTTCTTGGTTATAAGCATCAAGACCGGGTAAAGGGACTTCCCGGGTTTGACTTAAAAGTTGACTACATTTTGCAACTTCGCGAGGCCCAAAATAACAATTGCTCTGCATGCAATTGTTTAATGTTTTGGTCGTATCGGCCGGCTGATATGCAGCAGTTTAGCGTCGATCGGCTAGACAACAGCAAGGGCCACTGCGTAGGAAACATACGGCTGACCTGTCTGGACTGCAACCGAAAAAGAGGGGGCGCAGCACTTATCGCCGCCTAGCCGTCCTCCGGACGGGTAAAAGCCTCGCGCAGCGAAGGGATTCAGTCGTCCTCCGGACGGGTAAAAGCCTCGCGCAGCGAATGGTATATATCATATACATGCATGCCTCGAAATTCTATAACGTCCCCGAGACGAGCACTAGAACTTACTAAGTTATTATCAAGCACACCAGTTAATCTAATATCAGAAGCATTCCAGTCCTGTGGGTACTCTACAGTTTGAATCACTACCCAAAATCGCTCCTCCCCATTACAAACTTTTACGATGTCCCCTGATTTCAATCGCTGAAGCTCTTCATCGGGTGGGGCCCAAAATGTGCCTGGGTGTCGACGATGCATTTCTTGGGCATCTATTAGGAACATTGTTTCTGATGACGCCGTTAGATTACATGAGTCTCCTTGTGTTCAATTGATTGCAAGAATCTTACCTGGAGGAAGCTCTGTCCCCTCAGGAACAAGCATCAACTCTTCACGCACAAACCCACGCTGTGGACCATCTTCCAAATAGTACACAGCAGGCTGGCCATTCTGCCGCAATACATTTCGGATCGAATGCAGGGTCACAGACCACACGGGGTCAGTAGCACGTTTTCGACCACCCTCGAGCTCGCCAGGCTGGTACAAATATCGAACCATTGCATCAGACGGGATCAGCGGCTCCTCGAGCCCTACAGGGCGTCCTGGAACGACAGATGAGGGTTGCGCAGTCACTCTCTGAAGTTTAATGGCATCCACAGGCTTCTTACCTGTCAGCCGAGTCGGCTCATTGTTTAAAGCCGCAACAACCGCAGGGAGTCGAGCCACCCATTCTGCAGACCGCTCAGAAGACCCACGGGCAGCAAGCAATAGCTCCTGAGCATACTGGTGACCAAAAAGCCGCTCGGCCAGAGTCCGGTTAAAACGTTCTACTATACCTTGGTCTCTATGGAGGTCCACACGCCCACGCCGTATTTCAGTCCCATGTTTTGCCATAAGTGTTGATACCGAGCCCATGAATTCTCTTCCCGGGTCGACCTGAAGAAGCTTTGGAAAAACTAGAGGGCCCCGTTTATAAATCCTCTCAAGGGCGTCTGCAACCTCTTGTGAATCTTTTGTAGCCAAGGGCTCTGCCTCTTTGTACCGGGAGGCTATATCGACGAGGGTCAAGGCGTATTTGTACGTGCGTCGTTTCACACGATCATGCGGCAGATATAATAAATCCCCTTGATGAACTTCGTTTGGCGCAGTCACGTTAAAATGTGGCCGTGGTATTCGTCGAGGAGCAGGCAAATAGAGCTACCATATGTCTTGTTTCGAGAGCCAGTCCCGAGCATCCTTTTTGCTAACTCGGGCTGCCGCAGCAAGCTTCGGGATGGCCGCCAGCCCACGCCAATAGCCTTGAGGACTGTAGTAGAATTTCTCCATGATTGCTGACGTGCCGTCGGACTTCTCTGCCATAGAAAACTTCTTCAGTTTAGGAATATTTTCTACTACCTCCTTCGCGACTTTTTTTTAAGGCCCATCCCGAAGCGTGATTTCGCAGCCATAATCGCAGAAACCGTCTTAGCATCACGCTTTTCCCAGTCTGGAGCATCTGATAGTGCAATCTGCGATGCGGTAGCTGCCAGTACATCATCCGCATGATTCCGTCCGGGGGTATCTTTATGGGCTGCGTAGGCAACGTCGTGGTTTAGACAGGCACGATCAAGACTATTCACACCCCTATAGCCCTGAGAGAGGCGTTTGGCAATCTTGGTAAACGGCCCGCAATATGAGTATTTTCCAGTGTTTTGAAAAGTTCCACCCGGGACATCTTCAGATGGGACCCCTTTGGGGAGACGCATATGCATCTCGGGCAGAGGTAGGGCATTCATGGCACTGTTAAGAAGACCAGCACCTTCGCTGCGCGAGGAGGACGCAGAAAGAATTTGGCTCTTTCTAGCACCGCACACCGTGCAAACACCTCTCTTGGCTGGTCGGTTGTTCTTTAGAGTTATAGTCTCCTCATTTGAAGTGGGAGTGTGTTGTTTACAGCGAAGGCAGTACATCTCTTCCTAAATATAGAAGTATGGAAATCTTAAATTTAGATCTTGATGAAGCGAATCCACACGAGCACAAACACCATTGGCTGCTTCCTAGTAGCATCCGTTGTGTAATTTGCGGCCCGTCCGGATGTGGTAAAACAAACCTGATGCTCAATCTCCTCCTAAGAAAGGATTTCCTTAAATACAATAGACTGCATATATACTCAAAATCCCTTAGACAAGAGAAATACCAGTGGCTGCAGGACTGGGCGGATGCCATTAAAGCAGTCACTGGGAAAGAGGTAGCCTCGTTTCACAGCATATCAGATGATATCATCCCAGTAGAGAGTCTGAACAAAAACGAACGTAGCATTATGGTATTTGATGACGTTATGTTGGAAAAACAAACCCCCATCGAGAAATACTTCAGCCAAGGCCGTCACGGTGGTGCGGACTCATTCTATCTAACGCAGAATTATTTCAGGATTCCCAAACAAACGATTCGAGATAATTGTAACATGCTTATCATATTTAATCAAGACACGAAAAACTTGCGCGCCATACATGACACCTATGTGTGTGGTGACATGCCTTTCGAAGAATTTCGAAACTTCTTTAGTGCGTGCACGCGCGAGCCGTACGGGTTCTGTTGTATCGATCTGACCAGCCGGGCCTATGATGTTCGGTATCGATGTGGATTTGATCGATTCTACATACCGAAGTCATCTATTTAAAGTAGGGATGAAATCTATTTAAAGTAGGGATGACATCTATTTGAAGTAAGGATGTGGCGCAAAGTAACCGACATGCGCGAACGTACAGCCCTCGTCCGGAACTACCTAGCGCTCAGAGACCAGGCGCGGCAACGCCTTCAAACAGAATCACTAGGGGAGTCGTCTCTGCAGGAAGAGGCAGCCAAACTTTTCAAACCAATCACCTCACACCAAGCAGCGGAGATAGGAAAAGTCACAGCCGCAATAGAGCGCTTGCCAGCACCTTCGCTGCGCGAGGCTTTTACCCGTCCGGAGGACACCGACGGCACGTCAAGACAAGCCTACGCACTCCACGGAGCGGCACCGACGGCACGTCAAGACATGCCTCTGCCGGTAGAAGATGCCCCCACGCTATATATTAGTCCCGACCAAGGGTTGGATATTGAAGTGATAAGGCGCCACGGATTTAAGCCCCCCAGCGAACTCAACCTCAGCGACACACAAGTAATCACCAACACCCTCAATGAGGTCAATCGCATCAACCGATATGTACTGGGAGCGGAAAAAAAGCGTAAAGCCACCACAGAAGAAAGAAAGCAGCAATTAACGATGGAAAAGGACGCTCTAAAACAATATAGTGAACGTCTTCGCCTACTAACACAGGGTTACAGGCTCGTCCGATCTAGTGGGGCTACTTCGCTGCGCGAGGCTTTTACCCGTCCGGAGGACGCTACAGGTAGTGGGTTGAAACTGAAGGGAAACCGGTTTGGATCCCTCACAATCGACCCGCAAGCTTTGCAGGCGGGGAAACTGCGGGCGTTCGACAATGGTGACAATCTTGTGTTCGAAGCCCCGGCAGATGATTCGCTTTACACTCTCCTCACAAAACGCTTTTTAAAAACGATGCAATATACCCCCGAGGCTGTCAAAACTTTCCAGCGGCTGGCTGAACTTGCGGGCTTGCCTCTCCATGGGCGAAAGAGCAAAAAACACCAGCTGATAAGGTCCTCGCGCAGCGAAGGTGGGGCTTTACAATATTATAAGGACCCAGAAGCGCTAGTTGAAAGGCTACAGCTATTAGCTGCCTCGAAGCGTGCAGGTAATACGGGCCTTGATAATGAAATTTCGGCTATTTTAGACGAGCTCCTTCGCAGTGGCGCGGCTCCTAAGGCTTTGATTCTCGAATTGAACAGAAGCCTCCTATAAGTGCATACCCAAATGGAGTTTCAGTTACAGAAGATTGAAAGCCATCTTCGCCCTAAAGAGGGTAACTCTTTCTTATTTTCGTCAAACAGCACCGACTGGACAACCACCTTCTCTCCGCCCTTTTACCTCGAACCCAACAATAAGTACGAATTAGCTCTAGTCAATTTGGAGACATATAACGCTGTCCCCAACATTACAGAAAGTAATAATACTTTCGTCTACAGCCCAGACGCAGGGGTTACCTGGAAGACAATTTCATTACCAGAAGGAAGCTACGAACTCGCTCAAATCAACGATGAGATTCAATGCCAGCTGAAGGGCAGCGGTGATTGGAATTCTGAGACGCAGGCACATAACATAGTTGTAGGAGCAAACAGGGCGACATTACGTGCCAACATCGAGATTACGAACACTAGCTACAGAGTTGACATGAGCAAATCTACCATTGCGTCGACTCTCGGATTCGAGCCGAGGGTGCTATCCACTACTGGATTCCACACAGGGGACAAACCAGTAGACATTTCAACACTTAGTAGCATACTTGTAAACTGCGATCTAGTCGGTGGTTCTTACCTGAATGGCACCAACCACCCCGTTCTGTACAGCTTCTACCCAGGCGTACAACCTGGATTTAAGATCATTGAGACTCCACACAATTTGGTTTATTTGCCGGTAAGCCAGCGTGGCAGTATTCAAAGAATACGCTTGTGGCTAACGGATCAGAATGGCTCTCAATTGAATCTCCGAGGGGAACGAATTACAGCTAGATTACATCTTCGGCAGATTTGAAGTAAAATTCTTACATTAAACATTTTGACTGTCATTATAGAAAATCTTCTAAGCTACCATGTTGATAATTTCGCGGAACGTGGCAGAGGGAAACCGGCGGATGAAAAGACAGCGCTATGTAATCGGAAAAGGCCTGTCGGACTGGATACAACCCGTGGTGCGAGCTATTGGGGGTTTCGGTAAATTCGTTGTGGCAAACAAAGGCGCTATAGCAAATGTAGCGGACGTGGCCGGTAAAGTTGCTAAGGCCGGCGCTACAACCGCAGCCTCAATTAAGCAAATCGCTGACATAGTCCGCAGCAAAGCACGCTCGTCCACGCGAGCCGCTACAGGGTCGGAGAGAGTTATCTCTGAAAAAACCTTAGAGATTCTGCATGGGCTTGCGGCCCCCACGACTGAAGCGGCACGTCAAAATATCAACAGTCGGATAGCAGGCTCGGGTTTTAGGAAAATTCTTTATTAGAAAATAGAATTGTTTCTATATCTGAAGTAAATTTCTATGGCGGCTACACAAGAAATTACCGATGAAATGTTGACTCTTGTAGAGCAGACGCTTGTTGACGAGAGCATCGAGTCGTACGTCTACAAGGAGTATCACCCACAAAACCCCGCCACAATAAACAACAATCAGGATATAGCAATCGAAGTAAACTTCCAAGACGTTTACACACACCCGTCTAAAAGTTTTCTCAATGTTGAAGGGAGGCTAGCATCCGGCACAGAAGTCGACTACACACCTACAACGCTTGCTTCGCTCGTAAATAACGCCGTTATGTACATGTTCTCGCGGCTAAGGTACCGGCTCAATGATCAAGATATTGAGAATGTTCTCAACCCTGGCCAAGCCACAAAATTAAGGGCCTGTTGACATATGGAGATGATTTTTCAAAGGCCGAGGGTCTTAACATGTGCTGGCAAAAAGATACCTCAGCGGCGGCTGAATCAGCTAATACTGGGTGGGAGGCCCGACGGCAGCTAGTAGTGGTCAAGCCGAATCCAAGCGGGACGTTTTCGTTCTGCGTCCCGTTAAGCCACCTGTTCGGTTTTTGCGAGGACTACCGCAAGGTGGTTTATGGTTGTAAACATTCGTTGATATTATCTCGTGAATCAGATACCAAAGGCATATTTCGCGATGCTGCGGCGCCTAGAGGGAAAGTCACGCTAACTAAGCTTGCCTGGGTAATACCGCACGTCATGCCTTCTCTGGAGGCTAAGACCAAACTAGTAGAGCAGATAGGCGCTAAAATAAAGGTGCCGATATCTTTTCGAGCTCTTCAATGCGAAAGCTTTGCCGTGCCGGAAGCCAGTTCGTTTACCTGGACTCTCTCCATTACGTCGGGCACTGAAAAACCACGATGGCTTTTGGTGGCTTTCCAAACCAACCGCGATAGCCAGACCAGCAATCCGGCTTGCTTTGACCATGTAAATTTAACTGACATTCATGTGAGGTTAAATACCGATCAGTATCCTGACTCCGAGGAAAAAATGGACTTTGTACAGCGAAAGATTTCCAGGGCTTACAAGAGGTTATGTGACTTTAAGGCAGAATACTATGGTATTGAGGGAAGCGTGTCCTCAAACCAGGTGACTCCGCTCGAATTTGTAGAATTATACCCAATCCACGTCATCGATGTCCGCAGACAGTCGGAGCGGTTGAAAACGGCTGTCCAAACCGTACAGGTCAGGGCGACTTTTGGAAACAACGTGCCAGCAGGAACCATGGCCTACGCAGTGCTAATTAGCGACCGGCTGCTGACGCTAGAGTCTGACGGCACGAAATTTAGCAAATTGTATTAAACAAAAATCTCCATCAATATACAGTATAGGAAAATGAAGTATACTCCTTTTGGGTTAACACTTACGCAGGGGCAGAAAGAATCATTGGCAAAAGCCGCCCATGATGGGGTAGGCGTTACTATTCGGCTGACGGTTGAGCAGCTTCATGGCGACGATACCCTGGGGCTCACTAAGCGCCAAATAGCTCACCTTGAGAAGAAACGCGCCGCCAGTGCTGGGGCCGAGCTCGTTATTTCCAAAACACAGCTAGCGGCTCAAAAAACGGGTGGGTTTCTCCCGTTTTTGCCCTTAATATTAGGCGGGCTCGCTGCAGCGGGGTCGCTAGCAGGAGGTAGTGCGGCTATCGCGAAAGCAGTCGACGATAAAAAAGCGAGTGCTCGAGCCCAGGCTGAGGCCGAACGCCACAATCGTGAGGTTGAGAAACAGCTAGCTGGTGCGGGGTTGTTTTTGGCACCTAGCACGGGGCGCGGCATGTGCCCCAAATGCAAGGGGTCAGGGCTCTACTTGGCGCCCCAAAAAAAGTAGAACCCCTGAGCAATTTTGATATTGAAAAGGCCGGCCGTACCATCCCCCACTTTCGTGGCGTGTTTTCGCGAAACACCCTGCCTAACAAGATTTCTCAGAAAGAATGCGGCATAGTTAATCTCGACTCCAGCAGTGGTGGGGGCACCCACTGGGTGGCGTATTACAAAGATGGCCGTACGATTTGTTATTTCGATAGTTTTGGGTTGGATCCCCCCAAGGAACTCGTGGAATATCTGTCCTCCGGACGGGTAAAAGCTTCGCGCAGCGAGGGTCTTCCTATACAGACACAGACGTTCCAACTGCAGAGACCCGAAGAGGTTATCTGCGGCCACCTATGTCTTCGAGTGTTGTGTGAACTCGCAGCTGGAAATGCTTTTAAAAATGTGATCTTACACATAGCTAAACAGAGAGTGTGATGCCTGTGGATAAGTTTTATATGGGTCATAGCACCGGCTGTGGAGCGGCGGCGGCCTCGTGGGGCAGCCCAGTCGGCCTCGTACATAGGGCTGGCGATACAATGCTAGGTGACCTATCATTGGGGGGCTTCCAGCTGAAAGCCGTAGGGAGCCCTTTAGATTCTAGCGATGCGGCTACTAAAGAGTATGTTGACGCACGTGATGTCCTGCCTCTATCCGGAGGAAGTATGAGCGGTGCTCTCCATATGGGTGGCAACGAAATTGCGGGTCTTGCTGATCCACAAACAGATCAAAGCGCGGCAACCAAAAAATACGTTGACGCCCTCGTTATATCCACAATGGATATATTAAACGCTAAAGTCCTACAGCTGGATGGATCAAAAGCACCAACCCACGACATTAAGTGGGGTCATCATAAAATATCCGAGCTCGCCGACCCCGAAGCACCCCAAGACGCGGCCACTATGGCATATGTTGAGAACACTATAAAAGATGAGCTCGTGAGAGCCTTGGGGCAACGCTACGATATATATGAGATTTCCTTGCAATGGAAGTTATCTAGGACCTTATCGATCACCCCGATTGGGGACCCTCAGCTTACACAGGATCCGCGTAACGAAGGCGACAGAAAAGCAATCCTTTCCATAAGAGCGCCTGGGGTCTATAAGATTCAGTTGGTAGGACTGCGCAATGGGAGTATCCGCGAGTCGATTGACCTCTCGCTGCATATAGGCCCTCCCCCTGCGTTAGTGTTACAACATACGATAACAGACTACATCCATTTCAACACCTCGGGAGTGTGTGTGATATCACAACCCTCGTCTTTACAATTATCGATATCATCTGTGCGCACAACCATCAGTATTACCCTTAATATAAAGGCAACTCTCCTCATTGAGAAACTGCAGTAGTTCGGGTCAATTCAACAAATATATTAGTTTATAATATCGAATATGCCAGTATTACTACTATGCCAGTAGACAAGTTCTTGCAAGGTTCAAGCAATGAGCACAGACCTAAGGTCTGGGCCACGAGGAATTGCTTCGCCAACCTCGGAGATGTTCGAGGATTCGATGATCCGGGGGGCGCGGGGGTGATTTATGGGATGGAGTTAGCCAAAGGAGGCCTTTATCGGCGGGCCGCCATAGAAAGTCATACAAGTGGGTTTGAACCCAATTGGGAGCTCAGGCTGGACCTAGCCATGCGCTATATAGATTTGCAAAGTCCGGCCGAGGGTGGTATTACAAAAGTGGTATGGCTAATGAACGCTGGCAGCATGTTTGTCGGCTATCGCCCGTCCGGCGCAGAGCCGACGACCCTCAATGGGCACGTTAATTCTTACTACCTGGGTCCGAAGGGAGTTAACGTTGCGAAGTTACAGGCTCAAACAACGGTTCCAAGAGACCTAGAAATCTTAAGAAAACCCCCAAAGGGGTCCGTGATATATCTAGAAATTGAGACGGGCAGTATGCTCCCCAGCGCCCCGATCGAGATTTTGCCTGGGGTGTCAATCAAGTGGAAACGCCCCGAAATGACGGGTTTGGTTATAAAAATTGGGGAGGGGAAGGCAGACCTCTCAACGAATGTTAGCGATTTGGAAGCAAACGCGGTGTTTGAAAAAATATCCCTTGAATTTATATTCAGTGGATTGTCGTTTTACTTTAAACGGCTACTTTTTAGCCTGTCCCCGGTAAGTGATCGCGTTATTGAGCACCTAATTAAACAGATAAAAAGTTCTGCATAAAGCTTTATATACCTGTTCTGCCTGTCTATGTATCCCACACTAGACGCGTCAGTTGATCGGCCTGTCGACCAGTCCTACCGCATTCAAGAGGTTGTCCGCCTGCGAAAATGTTTGGAGGACGAGAGAGATAAACGGACGTCCCTATACAAGAAATATCGGCGCGGTGCTAATAGTCTAGACGGTATTGATACGACACTGTTTACAGTCACAGCTGGGATGGGCGTTGGCGGTATTGCGCTTCTTTCAACCGTTATCATGGCTCCTGTAGCTCTAGGACTAGAGATTGGGGCCCTAGCTTGTGGCACCTTCGGGGCAGTCAGTAAGCTGGTAGCTCGCCAGCTGAATCTGAAGGCTAAGAAGCACGATGAGATTCGTGTTCTGGCTGAAAGCAAACTAAACACCATCACCGGCATCGTATCCACAGCCCTAGAAGACGGGAGTATCTCCGATGTGGAATTTAAAATGGTTCTTACAGAATTTGATAAGTATCGGGCTATGAAGGAAGAGATTCGGTCTAAAACCCGAGAGCTGGATGACGCAGCAAAAAAAGAATGGATGGAGAGAGGGAAAGAGGAAGTAATTGCAGAATTCGACAAATATCGTTGCGGTGCGCCGCAAAAATAACTTGTGCATGTGGAGACGCCTCTGAATGTCTTCCTCCCCCGTATACACCTTCGCTGCGCGAGGCCCGTCTGGAGGACGCACCTAAAGTACCAAGCGCTCCATCACAGTAAATAAATCTGTGCCCTACAATTTCGCTGCGCGAGGCTTTTACCCGTCCGGAGGACAATTAAAGCCGAGAAAGTTATTCCGGTATGGATAAACCGGTATGGATAAACCACTATATACTATGGATAGAATCCCAACAATCAAGGAGGTTAAAAGTGGTAAACGAATACGGATTCTTCTCCGCAGGGGCTATGATGTACTAGAACTTAAAAAATCCGACGGGTCAGCTGTTGTGTTCAGACGACCAGCACCCTCTAACCGCCCACCTGAGTATCGAGTATTGGAGGTAGAGCCCTCCTGATTGTTTGTAATTCGCTGCGCGAGGCTTTTACCCGTCCGGAGGACGGGAAATCCCCTCTTCACGTTCCGTGGCTAAGTGGGGACAGCCCATTCTAAAAATAAAAACCCGTCACGGGACTGATTTTTCGGTCACAGGACTGATTTTTCGGTCACAGGTCCGATAAAAAGCCGATGAGCTGTGTGACCAAAAAAGTTGGCCTGTGACAGCTTTTCTTGTCCTGTGACCGCTTTTCTTGTCCCGTGACAGGTTTTTATTTTAGAATATCGGGAGTTCCCGAAATTAGATGTCGATGTTTACCGCTGGGAGTTGCCTCGTCCCTCTTCATCCTCATAATCATCATCACTATCATGAACCAAATAGAAACGCTCTTTAGCATCTCTTTCCCTACAATATCTAGATGTCACGCTCGGCCGTATACATTCATCAGAGTAAAATAGCTTCCTCCACTCATCTGTATTGTGCATGGCGTAAAATAACTCTTCCCTCACAGCATCAAAGCGTTCATTACACTCGCGTCTCAGAATTTCTTCCCTTAATACCCGTGGGAGATTATCCAAAGACAACCCCGTCCACCACCCCAGGGCCTTCAAGGCTTTGGTTAGTTCCAAATCTTGACGCTCGCACCTCCGGACTTCCATGATTTTTCTTATTGTTAATTCTTGAAGGGAGTCCACTGTCTCTCGCACATATTCATCGGAGTATTCGTGCTCGCTCATGTTGAGTTTGGTATATTCATAGGTTCACATTTCTCTAATTGCCAATTTCAATCCTTGCTAGACGTTTAAACTCCTTCTGAAAGGCTCTCGCTCGTGCCATACTTTGTCTAACGATTATGCGCCGATACCCACATCCTCCACAGAGACTATGCTTGTTTGCGACGCCCACTCCGCACACCCTACATGGCTTTGTAACACCGCCTTTCCGCAATCTAGCGAGGTGTACCTTACAGTATTCGCCCATGCAGCTTTTACCGCATAGCTCTTTAGTGCTGAGAGTCAGCCACTGGCATGTGTTGTGTCCTCTAGGCATGGTTTCGATGGGTATATCCAATGGTGTACACATGTCTCTAATAGGGGTGGCGGGGGCTAGCAAAGTGGTACCCATGAGAGGGCGCCAGCGGGGTAGCTCTGGGGGGGCTTATTCGGCCGGGCGTGAGACAAAAGATACGCGCCCGCTCGCTGCGCGAGGCTTTACCCGTCCGGAGGACAGCCAGTCAGCCGCGTGCGTTGGACCTCCCAGAGGCAACAGCAGACGCGCCCGTGGGCCAGTCAGCCGCGTGCGATGGACCTCCCAGAGGCAACAGCAGGTCGCCCGTGGGCCAGTCAGCCGCGTGCGTTGGACCTCCCAGAGGCAACAGCAGACGCGCCCGTGGGCCAGTCAGCCGCGTGCGTTGCGCGTAAAAAAGATACCCACCCACGCGTGCGTTGGACCTCCCAGAGGCAACAGCAGACGCGCCCGTGGGCCAGTCAGCCGCGCGGGTACCTCTGGGGGGGGGGGGCTATTCGGCCGGGGCGTGCTCCCAGAGGAAAAAGATACGCGCCCGTGGGCCAGTCAGCCGCGTGCGTTGGACCTCCCAGAGGCAACAGCAGACGCGCCCGTGGGCCAGTCAGCCGCGTGCGTTGCGCTTAAAAAAGATACCCACCCACAGCCCAGCCGCGCCCAGTGCTGCTTGTGTTTGAAGCTGTTGTTTACAACTTTTTTTACAACTGTTGTTTACAACTTTTGTTTACAACTGTTGTTTACAACTTTTGTTTACAACTGTTGTTTACAACTTTTGTTTACAACTTTTGTTTACAACTGTTGTTTACAACTTTTGTTTACAACTGTTGTTTACAACTGTTGTTTACAACTTTTGCTTACAGCTGGAACTGAATGGACGACCTTTTCATATTCAGTCTGATGACGAAACTGTTGATTAAAGAAATCGACTATCGTCATGATGAAGAACTGAAAAAAGCTAGTAATAACACCCGCTATAGAATATATTAAGAAACAACAGCTAAAATAATTGTTTTGCCACGTGACAAGGCACAAAGGTCAAAATACAACAAAATGAGCCTTCAGTAAACATTACGAGAACACCAGATCCAAGAGTCGACCACGAAAAGATGGATTGACGGAATATTAGAAACACTAGGAAACAATAGCAGCAGAGACGGACAGAAAAGCAAAAGACTACAAACTATTTAAAAGATAAATGAGGAAGGAAAGAAGAAAAAAAACGTCCTAGAAACAGGTCGATATTCTCTGTCTATGAACTTGTCTAATTCCAAGAGTGGGCTTGATATAAGAGGTGACTTGCTATAATGCGACATGAAATATATTCGTAGTCCATCAACTACTTGTATTAGAGTCTATGATTAAATCAATAAAGCTAGAAGGTTAGAGATAAAAATGCACGTCAAGCTGGCACAAGGGAGAAGATAAATAAAGCGTATTGGAGAGGAGAAAGATACAGTCACAGTTTGCGGTGATTTAAGACGACATTACACATACCCGAGTTGAGACTTAAAATAACATGGTCTTCTGCAGGGATACAGACAATATCTATCTTTCGTTTTCCCCGAAGTATTGTCTATATCTGCAATGTCGTTTCCTGTATAAATTTCACTGTCTTTTGTAATTCTTGCAGTGGCCCATATAGTTTTGTCTGTAGTGTTCTATCTATGGGCCAATGGATTTTCCTCAGTCTACTATATTCAGTGCAGTCTTGAAGTATATGTTCAGCAGTCTGGGGCGCCTGTTCACATGTACAAGTAGTTGAGGTGCCTATCTTGAATTTTGCATACATGTGACTATGGAGTCGATTGTGTCCTGTTCTGAGGCGTATGATTATAACTTGTTCATATATCTATTCATATTATTAAAGGCATCCTGATTTGGGGCTTGTGGTCCTCTGATTGATTTGATTATCTGTTTCTTATGATGGTATGTAACCGGTGCATCTAGTTGTGTGCATTATGGACCTTCCTTTGCCAACTATATAGACAATAAATATACAAACAGTTACCATAATGACTCAGAGGTCAAGCCAGAACATAATGGGTAAATATAACCACATAAAAAAAAATTGAAGCGTATTTGATCTGAACAGCTTGGCTGTCTAAAGAATAGGCCTAATGAGGGGCCATGGTTGAGTCTTGAACAGGCTCAGAGCACGTACACTGAGAGCACGTACACTCAGAGCACGTACACTCAGAGCACGTACACTCAGAGCACGTACACTCAGAGCAAAGGAAATTAGATACCAAGTAAATAAACAAAGGGGCGGAATATACAACTAGTTTAGATGACATGGTGACTTCATAAAACATGCTATCTTTATTCTACAGCAGGGTTCAGGGATTAGAGCGGGGGCTGGGGGGATAATTAAATTTATATGACTCTATTAAACAATAATATATAAGGCTGTAAGATTGTGGGAACTATAACTATGAACATGAACAAAATTGGCATTATCGGAAGTCTTTTTTTTTAGTCATTTTATAATAAATATTCAATCAAAGTTGTGATAAACAGCTGAGTTAGATTTCCCAACAAATACGACATTTGTAAGTAGGGCCTTATATATATTCTCGAACCAGGGCAGTTTTCCTTTCTTGAGGTTGTGGTTGTTGTTTAGTTTGATTAGAAAATGAACTAATAATTGAGATGCTAGGCTTTCATAATGAGTGGTAGGCGCACTGTCTTGTCAGACTTTACAACGTGCATGACAAATTGTAAGGCTGATACCTGCACTTTTGACTGTGCCCTTGAATATCATTTCTGTGAAAAAGTCACCAAAGATGCTGGCAGTCCACTTATTCAGACAACTACCAGAGCAATATTTACTCACGATCCAGTGCTCATACCAGCTGCTAGTTCATCTGGATACACTCCGAGAGAAGTCAGCTAAAAGCCTGTGTATCGTTTTATTGATTCTTGGACAGATAAATACAAACGGCTTGTTAAAGATAATGATGGAGGTGCTTTTTTTGTCGTGTGTTTTTTCTAGATACTATCTTAGTGACACAAACATACTTCAGAAAACTAAAGCTGTCTTTATTAATGTCGAAAAAAATCGCAAGTATCCCCGTCACGCCAAGTGGCGTATAGGGAATATGGTGTTAGTGACCATAAATTTTACAGACCTTCGGCACATGATTTTTGGGGTAATGTGGTCGGTATTACGCCCGTGCTGCTTTACTTTCTCAGAAAAAAATCTGGTACCCATTAAAGGCTGGGTGAACCGGAAGCCGTCGGTTGGGATCGAACCCTACCTCTTGTCCTTTGTAGTCCAGTTCACTAACCACTGAGCTATTGCGGCTCCTCTTTATTAATGTACCTTTCACTAATTATAAGAAAGCAACAGGAACTACTGGAAAATTGAAAAAAAAAAAAACATGATTCCTCTGAATATCATAAAAATGCAATCGAAAAAGAAAATCTTCCTATAAAAAGATATACATTCACTCAATGCAAAGCTGATACCTAAGTATTTTGTTGAGAAGTTTATATTTTATACTTAACGATGAACAATATTACACATCCTACCATGAACACGTGGGAAATGTGTTTGGACCGTGTGTTAAGAGTTCAAGCGACTGGCTTCAGGCACAGAGTGAACGAGCTACATATTGCAGTAAAGACACAGCTTGTGAAATGTTGCATGGAAGAGGTGCTTGATGAACAGTCTGCTGCTGAAATGAAGGATAAACCATTGGCTTGAATGGCTATTGAATCCACAAACACTGCCAGCAAATCTGAACTGTCTATATGTGTGAAGTATGTGACAGACTGTGGATAAATTAGTGTGGCATTTTTGTGCATAATTCCACTTCAAAATACACCTGAAACCATCACTAACTTAATTAAAAATGAAATAAATAAAAGAGGTGTGTCATTTGGTTGGTAATCTTATTACTTGTCGATTTGATGGCAGTTGTAATATTTTTTCTAACGCATTATTATTGAGTTATTGAGTTATTTGCGGGTCATCATCATTGCACTCCGAACATGTCCATAGGTGCTCAGATCCCCTCCTCAGCAATTCCCTCAGTGTCCAGCGACTGACGACTCCAGTTCTATGTTGGTTGATAAGTCTTCTTACACGGCCACCAAACGTTTTTCTAACGCATTATCTATGGGGTTCACAAAAGGAAGTCAGATACATCAGAAATGAGTATTATCCACATACATTATATGGCTCTTGTATTGTCACTTGCAGGCACAAGTGCAAAAGATCATTTTTCCTACGTGAAAACGTGTTGTTTTTTTTAATGTAGTTCGAAACATATATAAGCTGTTCCGCCAATCTACAAAACAAGAAACCGATCTTCGTGACATTCAAAAAATGTTACAAAATAATATGTTGAGAATTTCAGAGGCTACAGATGGGTGCTGGCGTAGTCATTATAAAACATTCACAACATTAAGAAATATTATGGATAAATCATGATGACTAGTGAGCATTTACATAAGGACGGGGCAGATCTAGCTTCTTTGGCTGGAGAATTAATTCTTGGAATGGAGAAATCCACTTTCATGTTAACACTATGTTGTTGGAGATACAGTGAGCTGTTTCTAAGTTAAACAAATGATTTCAGTAGCGGGAACGTCAGTTGGCAATTTTATCGAAGATAATCTCAAGCACATCTTTACACTTAAAATTAATATCTACGGATGTACAGAATGCAGAAAAGCGTGAAATATTTGGCCTCCAATGTGAACAACAATGTATCACCGCTAAAATATATTCTTCAATCTTCAACTGGCAATGAAGAACTGAAAAATACTAGTATAAAAATATTGACTGCACCAATATCAACAGCCACTGTTGGAAGGTGTGTAGCGCTTATATAAGAATAATGACTCTAAGAAACCAACTAGAGATAGTTCACTGGATGCATGAGGATTTGTATTGAAGAAGAATAGATTTCATTTGAAGAATTCTTATGAAAAAGTCTGGAACGCTATTTCATTAAAAGAAATGGAGAGTACGCCTGCTGTATTAAATGAGTATCTAAACAAAGGACAAATACTACAGATGAGTGAGATATTTCCACTGAGATGCCAGGCCTATACATTAATGGGAAGATAATCAATAACCTAAGATATGCTGATGATACTGTTCTACTAGCAGAAAATCCTAAAGACCTACAACAATTGCTTAATGTGATAAACATAACAAGCAAAAAATATGGACTAGATTTGAACAAAAAGACTAAAACTATGATCATAAACAAAGAAAATTCTCAAGACCTACAATTAAATATCAAAGTTGAAGGAATACATCTAGAGACAGTTCAGAACTACAACTACCTTGGACATACTATAACCAGTGATGGAAAATGTACAACTAAAATAAATAAAAGAATAGGTATGGCAAAAAGTAATTTCAATGCATGAAAAATATACTAACATCAAAACAAATAACACCAGGGCTGAAACTAAGAATAGCAAAATGTTACATCTTCTCAATATTCCTGTATGGTGCAGAAACATGGACATTAGACCAGAAAACAGAGCAGAAAATTGAGGTCTTTGAAATGTGGATTTACTGAAGAATAGGTAGAATTGGATGGAAAGAAAAGAAAACAAAAGAGGAAGTTTTAGGACGACTAAGGGTGAAAAAAGAACTACTAAACACAATTAGAGCAAGACAAATGAAATTTTTTGGTCATGTTAAAAGACACAACAGTCTAATAAAAGTAATATTAGAGGGGAAAATACAAGGCAAAAGAGGCAGAGGCAGACCAAGACTAACATGGACGAGTAACATCAAAAGATGGACAAGTCAGCCTATGACAATCTTCACCATCAAAGCAAGAGACAGAGTGGAATAGCGCTCCATGGTAGCCAAACTTCGATGCGGAGAAGGCACCCAATGATGATGATGATGATGATATATTATTTAAGACTTTACATTGTCTTTCCTTTAAATGTTTTCTCAACCTCCCTTTCCCCACGCCCCGCTTTTCCCGGATTAGAGAAATATGCTGCTCTCCGTCCCGGGCAATTGTTTCCCAAAAACGCTGTTCTACAGCTGCTAAAGATAGGAATATGAAATTTTGCACACTTGGAATATGACATGTTCCAATTATGTGCACCAAATTGCACAGCATTCTGAAAAATATTACGCAATCTATGAACCGTTAAAATGGAGCTTGTCAACAATGTCCGTTACAAACAGCGAATTGTCATAGAATTTCTGGTTGCGGAAAAAGAAACTGTGGCAAACATTCATAAACGACTGTGTGCAGTGTACAAATGTTCTGCAGTCGATAGGAACACAGTTAGTCGCTGGGTTCAGAGAATTAAAGCTGCAGAAAGTGTACGAGTGGAGCTGCATGATTTACCGCGTTCTGGACGTGTTGCCTCGGCTACCAGCCCAGACATGTTAAACCGGGCTGATGCCATTATTCGTAAGGATAGGCGTATCACTAGTCAGCAATTGGCATTGCAGCTTACAGTCAGCAAGGGAAGTGCAATCGCAATTTTTAAAACTCTCGGATATTCAAAGATTTGCGCTCGATGGGTTCCTCGGTGCCTAACAAATGATCACAGAGTTCAAAGGAAAACATTCTGTTCTGAATTGTTGGAGCGTTTCGGTGTTGAAGGAGAAATGTTACCGGTGACGAAACGTGGGCACATTATTATGAGCCTGAAACAAAAATGCAGTCAATGGAATGGCATCATCCGCAGTCACCAAAAAGAAAAAAATTCAAAACATCTCCATCAGCCGGAAAGGTGATGATCACTGTCTTCTGGGACATTGATGGTGTGATTCTTGTTGATGTAATGACAAGAGGTGAGACAATCATCTCGACAGCTTACATCAATACACTGACAAAACTCAAAAATCGGTTCCACAGAGTTCGGCCTAATAAGCCATCTGCAGATTTGTTGCTTCAACATGACAATGCACGCCCTCACACAAGTCTGGTAACACGGGAAGCAATCAACAAATTTGGTTGGACTGTACTGCCCCATCCGCCTTACAGCCCTGATCTGGCTCCCTCAGATTTCCATCTGTTTGGACCACTCAAAAAATTCCTGCGTGGGAAACACTTTGACAATGATGAGGATGTGATCCGTGCAGTTAAAAAATGGCTACGCGAGCAGGGCAAAACTTGGTACAAACGAGGCATTCATGACCTAGTTTCGCGTTGGCGTAAGGCAATACGCTTGGACGGAGATTATGTTGAAAAATAGGTAGTGTAAAGGGGATGTTCAGCTACAATCTGTGAAAATTTCACACATTTTGCCCGAATAGTTTCCGAGAAAAAAATTGGTATGCATTACTTTTTGACCTCCCTTCAGTAGTTTTCTTTCTTTCGTTCTTTTAAATTACAAAATAGAACGTATAAGTTTGAAACTATAAATATATAGAATACAAGTAATTTTATTCTTTCTATCTACTGTCCTTTCGAGTAGAAGCCGACACATAGGACAGAAACGATAGACTCTCTATGTTCGACGATCTTTACTATGAAGTGTCAGACCATGCAAGGGACCCACATTAATTCTCGCCGAACGTCCATTTTCTGGGCGAGTCTCACAACTTCTGCAAGGCATCAGATGCTTGCTGTTACTGCTTCTCAAATCAGTGTTCTTGTTAGCGTTTTTCTAGGTCGGCTTCTTTTTCTTTTACCCTGTGGTTGTGGTTTGAAGACTTGTTTATTACGTTTATTGGGCACTGCTAAATTAGGTGCTTCCTCCGTGGATTTGTAGAAATAAAAATATTTGTCTGTGCTGAATTGAATTTGGGAAACGAGGGTGGATAGTGTGTGCATGCTTGATTTAATGTCAAGGAATCGAAGCGACTCTCTAGGTCTTAACTTAAAACTAAACCCATGATGTGGCGGGTTACAATAGTTTATTTACCTTCTTAATATGATGTGGTGGGTTACAATAGTTTACCTTCTTGAGTATGTCTGAAAAGTGTTCCTTCTTGCAGTTTCCTCATATTCCAAGTCCGGCTTGTTGCAGGAGCTACTGAGTTAAGTGCTCTGTGCACACCGTGAGCTGTGTGTCTCATCCGTTTTGATCCTGCTTCGATATCCCGCTTGTTTACGATGAATGATGATATCATATGACAGGGAACAGTTGGCTGTGTTCACTTTCTGCGCGGTTTCGCCTTATGTCTTTTGGCGTGTGCTGAGACTGCTACGATGGGGACTACAGTTACCTTTCTTTGTTTGGGAGATGAGTTAGTAATTCGGATGATTCCACTGGCACGGGCGGTTGAGCAATTATGGATTTTAATTCGTTTGCTGTGAAACCGAGGTCTTCCATAACCAATAACCAATAACCTTCTTGAGTCCCCGGGTTCTGCTGATGACTTGGATCTTGTCTATCTTTTGGGCACTAGAAGACTTCTATATTAATAAATCTCACCACTGCGGTGACTACGGCGATTTTCACTTCGATAATCAGTCTGTCTTAACAGTGTGAATTACCAGGGAGCTCAACTGAAATGTGAAGTGAGTCTTGATCAGCTTTGGGCCGCTAACCATGTCGTGGCGATTCACTAACTCGAGGTTTCCGGAGCAGATGAATTAACAATAGTAGGAGACAGGCACAAATAGATAATACAGTGAGAGGACGCTGTAAGGCTCAATGAATCGTTAAAAACAAATATAAAATTGTCTAGGGTAGCTTTGCTTAACAAGAAAAGAGAGACTAAGTAAAAAAAAAAAAAAGTAAAGAGCCCCGTCATATATAGGGAATATGGTGTTAGTGACCATAATTTTTATAGACCTTCGGCACATGATTTTTGGGGTAATGTGGTCGGTATTACGCCCGTGCCGCTTTACTTTCCCAGAAAAAAATCAGGTTACCAATTAAGGCTGGGTGAACCCGGAAGCTGTTAATCAGGATCGAACCCGCCCTCTTGTTTTTGTAGCCCAGTTCACTAACCACTGAGCTATTGCGGCTTCCAAAAGAAGAGATTACAATCTTATAAATGTATGTTTTGATCACAGACATTCATTTGTCTGATTTATTTATGTCGATCCGTCTAATTCGTCGACGGCATGTTTGTTGTATCATACTGACGAAGGCCTATGGTCAAAACATGTATGTTGCCTTCTTTTTAGTAAAGCAGCTATATATATAATACTATAGGCTACGTCAAAAGATACAGCGGGCTGGAAAGAAGAATAATGGAAGGCATGGTTCCTGGGCGATGCATCAGTGGTAGACCAAGAAGAAAGTGGCTTCAATATATCAAGGAGACACTGAACATCACAACAGAAGTGAGAGATCTGACTGGAGATAGAGATTCTTTCAGACTTGCTATGGTGAATGAAACGTTCTGCAAAGGACATGCGACCTGATGAGACTATATACAATCTTCCCCCCCCCCCCCCCCAAAAAAAAAATTAATAAAGGGACAGAACTGGAATATAGTTAACTATAATTACAGTAGTGGGTGTTGTGCTAGCAGATATAGCACCGGATATTGTTCTGTCCAACAATAAAGAAACATACATAAGCATGGGTTTTGTTTTTTTTTTTTGGGGGGGGGGGGGGGTTGTTAAGCCGAGATGTGTTTCAGTAAACATTTATGATTACAGTAGTCCCGCGATAAATGTCCTGTAAGTAATTTTAAATTTGAGTTGCAGAACTCGTATTTTATGAAATAACAATTGCTGAACCAACATCATCATCATCATCATCGAGTGCCTTCTCTGCAACGAAGGTTGGCTACCATGGATCGCCATTCTACTCTGTTTCTTGCTTTGATGGTGCAGGCTGTCATAGATTGATTTGTCCATCTTTTGATGTTACTCGTCCATGTTAGTATTAAACTGCCTCTTTTACCTTGTATTTTCCCTTCCAATATTACTTTTAGTAGGCTGTTTTGTCTTTTAACATGCCCCAAAAATGTCATTTGTCTTGTCTCGATTCCAAAATCTTCTAGAGCCTGTATCATCTCTATCTGTATATTGTCAGGTCCTGCTGCCTTTCCCTTTTTCATTGTTTTTTATAGCTTTTTCTACTTCAGATTTCAGGATGTTATAGTGAACCAACACATTAATATTTTAATATTATAATTATTTGTTGGTATTGGCGCCAACATTTTAATAAATATAAGTTACTATGCTCTGTCACTGACAGTTCATGAATGTCGGCCGTACTCCCAACGCATCACAAGAACCAATGTGAGCTGAAGAGAAATCTCATGAAAGAGATCCAGGCCACAATCACGACTTTGGATTTCAAGATCAAAGGTAGCAAGAGCGGTAACAGTGGACAGAGCACACAGTCTGCAACCATAAAAGCTATCGGTTTAGAGACATCTTGACAGTGGTTCTAGCCAAACCATCGCTATTATTACTGCCATGATCAAACTACTTGTAGTTACAGTGAAAGAACGTGCCATTTGGAAGTTCTACAAGATGACCGTTGATCAGAATTACGCTCGTGATACAGAGTTGTTAGATGGTACAGTACGTTCTATGCTGTAGTAGCTGCTGGCATATAACTGCGTGTTACTATACTTTGTAATTTATTAATTTTTTGTTTGGGGGGGGGGGGGGGGGTGTCTGTGAGTTTAGTCAACGGAGCACCCTCAGTGCATATCGGACACGTCAGTAAGTGCTCAGCTACATATCTCAATGTGAGAAGACATTCAGTTCTGTTTCCCTTTTCTCCAGTTTCGACCTGATGTTCATGAAATCTGAATATGGCTGCAGATTAACAATCATTCTTTGAATCAATAGCTTGATATGCCTTCCTTAATGCATTCAGATTACCAGAATGATCCCATTGCACGTTTGGTTTTAACAGCAGCCTTACCAGCAAGTCTGTCTTCTCATCCCGTTCATTTCAAGCTGACGTGCCCAACTATGTCTTCTCATCCCGTTCATTTCAAGCTGACGTGCCCAACTATGTCTTCTCATCCCGTTCATTTCAAGCTGACGTGCCCAGCTATGGAAATAAACAGATCCTAGCCAGCTTAGAATTCTCAAGTGACTAGACACTGCCTTCGAACCCAGCCACCTTCGATTTTCCTGAGTCTGGTCACCAAGTTACTCAGAAAACATACTTGAGTTAAAGGTTATGTGTGGTTCTAGCCAAACCATCGCTATTATTACTGTCATGATCAAACTACTTCTAGTTACAGTGAAAGAACCGTTATCCTTCTTTGGCCAGGGCTGTGGAAGCCCATGAGCTCCAAGAACAACACCTAGGCCTATGAGTACATCATAACAATAGCTGATAACAGTTAGTGGCAAACAGGTGGAAGTCAGGGTTGGTGGAGGAGAGCTTACTATGGCTTTATAGCAATGTCAGATAATGATCTACTCAATCTGGTCAAGCAAGCAGGAAGCTGGAAAAATAACCAAAAATTGTGGGTCAAAGGGTATTTTTGAATAGAATTATATACATTTTTAATTCTCTATGTTTACAATGTGAAAAACTCTCTTTCTAGAGGAAACATCAAAAAGAACAATATATTAGAATCACATATTTTGTTCTGCTGTTGGACTTTTTATTTCAATATACATCAAAAAAACCAATTATTTCTGAAAACACTTTCTTTAAAACTTAGCTATGAAAAGTATAGCTGGCTCAAAATGTTTGAAATGACAAGAATTCTTGAACAAAAACCCACTTAAAGCCCTTTTAAAAAGATGGGCAATGAAGAAGGTGAAGAAACAAATTCTTTTAAACGTTGGGTGAATGCAAACAGACACCAAATGTCAACCTATGCAGATAAACCAATAGAAAGTTAAAATATTCAAAAATGACAAAAATTAAAAAAAAAATATTTCTTTTTTGGATAGAGTTAAATATCAATAGAATGTTAAATATTACTTTTAACGTATATTCGCTATTGTAATTCTACATTACTTTCAAACAATTCAATGAAAAATATAAACACTAGTTTCTAGAACATCCTTGGTTATTTGCTTACTGATACCAAAATGAATAAATAGAATATCAGTAAGAAAACTTAGGTTTCTAGTAGTTTAATGTTCCCATTGCAACATATGGTTGTGAAGCATGGACTATCAACAGATCTGCTGACACAGGCCTTTAAATTACGCGTTTCAGAAAACCCAGAAGAGCATGGATGGGGAAAAGAACGTGCCCATTTTTGCAACAACTAAATATATTTTATAAATGGTTAAAGTCAAGAAAATTAAACCAAAATGTTGGCCATATAAAATGACATAATGGTCTAGAGTTGATCATTGTGCAGGCCATGGTACCAGGTGGATGATAGATAAAGACCAAGAAGTAGGTGGGTGCCAATATACCACAGACAAGCTGGGACACAGCTGTAGTCATAACAAACACTGTATTTGTTCTTGAGTGACATACTAGAATTTATTTTATTAATCGAGATATAGAGCTTATTATATACAACTTGTATATACATATAAATGATGAAAAGGAGTTATGACTGATCACATGCTTGTTGTACCCTTGCTGTTACAGGCGGCCAGTTTGCCATGCCTGTTCCAACAACACTTAAAGACCCCAGTGAGTTCTACTAGCCATACATTTACTCATATTTCTTAACTAAGCACCATCAGCAATACGTTATTACTTGAAAGATTGCCTGGTAAAGGAGCACAATTTTAAATTGCTTTTTTCATTCAGTTTTTGTAGCAAAAGATTTGTACCTGACCATCCGTTGCCTTTTCTGAATCAAAACTGAGATTTACTTAGTAATATTTCCCCTTATATCTAGTTCACTGTTCTAGCATATATTATCCTTTGATGATTGAGTGTGTATGTGTTATGTTCTCTTTTACTGCCTCTAATCTTCCAGCCTGATACGGTCACAGCTCTATGCCAGTGTTGTGGTACTTTTCTTTTGCCATGCCTGACACTAAAAATCTTAATTTTGTATTCACCTGGCTACTCTTCTTCATTGATCATTCTTAAAAGGACGTAATGGGCATAGATGTATTGTATTTCTATTTTGCAAAAAGTTGTGATAATAGCAGATTTGTATTGTATTTCTATTTTGCAAAAAGTTGTGATAATAGCAGATTTGTATTGTATTTCTATTTTGCAAAAGTTGTGATAATAGCAGATTTCAGTCTCTGGCAAGGCATTTTTGGATACTAGATTGCCTTTCCTCTTAGATTCCTTTTCACAGGCCAAACTGGTTAGTTTGTCTGTTTCCAGAGGTATCTCTAGGAGGTGGAGTATGATCTAAATTAGTTCTGATGTTTATTGATCCTGGCACATTGTTCAGCTATAACAAAATACTGATCACTTTCAGCACAACAAAAGCTTTGTAAATTATATTCCAATATAATTTTATTAAATTAATATGTGAGGGCCTTGGTAGCCTAGTTGGGAAAACCACCCAACTGGGTTACCGATATTCGGACAACCCGTGTTCGATTTCCGCTGGAAGCAGTGTGAGTTGTACTCATGGTTGGAAACAAAATACCCCTGCGGTCGACCCGGTCGTTGGCAGAAATGGGTACCAGGGTAGTACTCTGGAAAGGTGAGGAATGTTGCCTCGCATCGTGAGTTTCTATGCTTCAAGCAACACTATCCAGAAGTCTCAGAACACTTCTGGATAGGCAGCCAAGCACATATGGGTGAAAACTCGCGTGCTGAGACACCGATTCAGGTCTTGTATTTTACCTTTATTTTAATTTCCCAGCAAGCTCTCATCAATTCCCAAGGCATCACATGGTATTTTATACATTTATACGGCTTTATTGCATGGATTTGTTTTAAATGACTCCCTAACCTTTTCTCTAATATTAATGGTTCAGTAAAAGTCTGGAAAGTAGGCATAAACAAGGGTATGAACTATCATTATGTACCTGAGATCAAGAATTCCCATTTATCTGTTTCATTAGTTAGTGACTCTCATCAATATCATTTTCAATAAGAAAGAAATGATCCTCCCATCCTAAGTAGCATGGCTGTGATACTTTATAAAAACACTTATGGGACTGTGCATAGTTCACTAATTATGTTCGTTTAGTTATTCTATTTATTTTATCTAAAATATTTTACGTTTTGTGTGTAGTGTCACAAACTGGAATCATTCATTCAGTCATTGAGAGTCGTCTCCACAACGAAGGTTGGCTACCATGCAGCACCATACTGCTATGTCTCTTGTTTTGATGGTGCAGGTTGTCATAGGCTGATTTCTTCCTGGTGTGGGGTTTCAGGTGCCTTGGTCAATCCTAATAAAGCATCAGTTTCATGGTTCTCCCTCAACAATCATATCGTTAATACGACCACACCGGTAGTACGAATGGGAGTTGATGACATACCTCAGAGTTAAGTTTGATCGCAGCCTGTTTTCGGGACCATGTGATAACAAAATCCCGCAAAGGATTAGCCGCCTTGAAGGTCATGGCAGCTGCCAACATCGAGCAGAGGCTACTTACTCTTCTGTTCCAGGGATTAGTCCTCGCACCAATCGAGTATGCCCTGGCAATTCTTACTGTCTGTATGACTCAAATTGACAGTCTGGAGAATATACTAAATGAAGCCATGCGCATTATCCTGGGATGTACAAGGGACACTCCTGTGTAGCAATGAGGTATCTTCTTGACTTTCCAACCATAGATGACAGAATCAAGATCTGGAGATAACAAGCATACCTGAAGATTAGTACAGATAAAGAGCATCCATTGCACCATGTGCTCAACACAGTGAAAGTTGCCAGGGTGCCAGGCTAAAAAGAGGCAAATCATGGGTGGGCCTAGCAGAAGATGTCATCAAACAGGTCTGTGGGCGTACCAATATCAGCGTTGGTGAGGAGTGGATACCGGTGCCTACGTTGTTCAAGGGGATGTTCTCGTGTATTGTCACACTCGACAGGAAAAGTAGGGAACAGAACCCGGTCGTGGTTAATGCTGAGGTCAAAGGTCTCATCTGTGATAACACCGATGAGAAAGATGCAGTCATCTATACAGACGGATCTGTAAGACGACACCAAAGAAGTGCATGGGCATTTACAGCATGCTCGGCAGGCAGAATAGTCTTTGAAGACAGTGGTGCATTCATCATGACCACGAGTAGCATGACAATGGAGGTGATGGCAGTGACTAAGGCATTCAAATGGTTAGAGTCACAAGACTACACCCACGCATGTATACTGAGTGATTCGATGAGCATAATAAAAAAAGTGGAGGCGGGCTCTGTACACATGCAATGGGTAGAGTCGTTGTAGAAATCCAAAATAAGTAAGGTCACCTTTGTCTATGTCCCTGGACAGCAACCTACTAAAAGTAATTTTGGAGGGCAAAATACAAAGTAGCAGAGGCAGACCAAGATTTAACATGGACGAGTAACAGTAAAAAAAGATGGACAAGTCAGCCTATGACAATCTGCAGTATCAAAGCAAGAGAAAGAGCAGAATGGTACTCCTTGGTAGGCAACCATCGATACACAGACGGCACTCAATGAGATTGATGAACTGTAACTTAAATTATTAAGTTTATGACCATATTTTAAACATAAAATCCATTTTGGTAGAAAAGAGCATTAGTTAACTAAAGAACATTGTTTACTACTGTTTCTGTGGGAGAAGCACGAGCACCAAAAACAGAACAGAGAAGTTTGTAGTTTCAGTAAAGATAATGAATTATTTTCATGAAAAATATATACGTAATGATGTCTGCCACTGCCCATACACCCCCCCCCAAAAAAAAAAAAAATAAATAAATTTATAGTGAATTTTCCCAAAGTAATGCTGAACATGAGATTGAAACCTGGGTGGGCAAGTAAATGGTTAACACCATATAAAACATGAACATTAATGTACAATTTAAGCACCTACAAAGTAGTCTATTTTAGATGCATGCATGTATACACATTTATTTCCAGTCACAGAAGCCTGATACTTTTCATTACCGTGGTAAGGCACTAGTCATCTTAAAGTTTAAATTTGTCACTGATCAAGACACCCAAATATCCCAATATATTTAACTCTTTCCATACATTTCGTCGCATAGTGCGTAACTCTCAATGTTATTAGCGTGGACCGTCTTCATACCCTATTCTTTTTATATATCTTGTATCATATTGGTATTGGTGAAACCTCCTTCAGTTATCTAAAACTTCATATATAATATGTTAGATAAATATAAATATGTACCAACCAACGATAAAGATGACTCAGTTAAAGATGATTTTTATAAACAGCTACAATGTCAGATGGATGCAAGACGAGCCAAAGATATTATAATCTTGATGGGAGACCTAAATGCTACGGTAGGATCAGACAACAGAGGCTTCGAAGAGATTATGGGAAAACATGGACTTGGAGATATAAACGAGAATGGAGAGATATTTGTGAATTTCTGCGCCCTTAATCAAATGAGCCTAGGAGGAACAATATTCCAACATAAAAGAATACACAAAGCTACATGGGTGTCACCAGATCATAGAACGGAAAATCAAATTGATCACATATGTATTAATAATAAGTTTAAGTCATCCTTACAGGATGTAAAAGTATATGGAGGGGCAGATATAGCTTCTGATCATCATCTTCTCTTAGCCAAACTTAAAATTAAACTAAAAAGGTATACTACAACAAATAAGGGTAGAAAGTATTTCAATGTAGGGTTTCTTAAAGAACAAGGAATTAAAGATAAATTCGCAGTCACAATATCAAACAAATACCAAGTCCTCCAACAACTAGAAAATACAATAAATATAGAAGATCATTGGAAACAGGTAAAAAATATATGGAAAGAGACATGCGAAGAAACACTGGGGAAAAGAGAACGCCAGAGTAAGGCATGGATGACAGCAGAGACCCTGGATAAAATTAAAGAAAGAAAGAACAAGAAAGCAGACATAAATAAAAGCAAAACAAGAAGTAATAAAGCCAAGACACAGGAAGCTTACACAGAGGTGAACAAAGAAGTGAGAAGATGCATTAAAAGGGATAAGAGGAAATATATAGATGAACTAGCTAAAGGGGCAGAAGAAGCAGCAAATAAAGGGAATATGAAAGAACTGTACAACAGCACAAAGAAATTAGGTGGAAAATACAAACAGATCAACGCCTTTATTAAAGATAAGAAAGGAAGTCTGCTTAGTAATATAAGGGAACAAATGGAGAGATGGAAAGAGCACTTTGAAGAACTTTTGAACAGACCCGGCTCAAATAATCCTCCAGATATACTACCAGCAGAAGAAGAGTTACACGTTAACTGCGGAAAACCAAGCAAAGAAGAAATAATGAAAGCCATCAAACTATTAAAAGATGGTAAAGCCACAGGACCAGATGAAATTCCTTCGGAAGCCATCAAAGCAGATATTAACACTTCTACCAAGATGTTACATGATCTAGTGGATAAAATTTGGGAGAGGGAAGAAATACCTAAAGACTGGAGAGAAGGTTATATGATCAAACTACCAAAGAAAGGAAGTTTACAGGAGTGCACAAATTATAGGGGAATTATGCTACTATCAGTGCCAGGAAAAATATTAGGCAGAATCATTCTGGAGAGACTAAAAGAGGCTATAGAGAAACACTTGAGAGATGAACAAGCAGGTTTTAGGAAGAACAGATCATGTGCTGATCAAATAACTACCCTACGTATAATAGTTGAACAAAGTTTAAAACTAAAATCCCCACTTCATATTGGATTCATAGATTACGAAAAGGCATTTGATAGTTTAGACAGAAGAATGCTTTGGAAGTTGCTGAGTCATTACGGAATCCCCATAAAGTTTTTTAACCTGATAGATAACAATGTATGAAGGAACAAAATGTAGTGTAGTGCATGAAGGACAGCTTACAGAAGCATTTGAAATAAGAACAGAAGCAAGGCAAGGATGCCTCCTGTATACATTTCTCTTTCTACTGGCCATAGATTGGATTATGAAAACTCAAAACAACAGAAATGGGATCCAGTGGTCACTGACCAAACAACTTGATGATTTAGACTTTGCTGATGACATAGCTCTCCTATCACACAGCCATCAACAGATGCAGGATAAAATGAGTATATTAGATGAGAGATCACAACAGCTAGGACTAAAGATTAATAGAGATAAGACCAACATTATGAGAATTAATGCAGTTGGCAATAACCAAATAAAACTAGGAGAATTACCTCTACTAGACGTACAATCTTATATATATCTGGGCAGTAATATAGATAAAGAGGGAGGAACAGAAAATGATACCAAAATAAGGATATCAAAAGCAAGAGGAGCTTTCATTGCACTGGGAAACATATGGAAATCCAAAGAAATTAGGCTAAATACAAAAATAAAAATTTTCAACTCAAATGTTAAGTCGGTCCTATTATATGGCTGTGAAACATGGAGAATAACAAAATTGACAATCACGAAGGTACAGACTTTCATTAATGGATGCTTGCGCAGAATAAAGGGATGGAAATGGCAGGACAAAGTCACTAACGTGGAATTATGGAAATGTACCGGTGAAATACCAGTGGATAAAGAGATACAGCGAAGACGATGGCGATATAGGACACACACTACGGAAGCCAACTGAGAGTATTACACAACAGGCCCTTTTTTGGAATTCCCAGGGGAAAAGACAAAGAGGAAGACCAAGGAATTCTTGGAGAAGACAGATCGAAGCAGTGATGAAGATGATGGGGAAGACATGGAATGATCTTAAAAGAATGGCAAAAAACAGAACGACTTGGAAAGTGTTTGTTGAAGACCTATGCTCCACTGGGAGCTAAAAGGTAGAAGAAATATAAATATGTAGATTGATTCCTAAAACATTGAATAATTTTAGTCTCTGACATCTCTTCCGTTGCATTGATAAAAAGCTTCCGTACGGAAAGAGTTCAGTGGAAATATGGTTGAAAGGAACTGTCCAACCTGCAAAAAGGTTGTTAAACCATAGACTCACCGTAACAACTGTACAACTTTATTGATTGCCATAAATTTTCCAACAGAGAAGATTTTTGTGAATATCACCGGGACAAGCTGTATGGAGATGTCAGCAGCCTGGAGCTGGCAAACACTATCTTCAAAATCATTAATGTGTTAACGTCTAAAAGTGTACACAGATGAAGATTTTTTGAACACATGTAATCCCATGACCACCAGAATAAATTATTCTACCCTTTCTATTAAGGAAGTCATGCTAAAGCAGTATATAAGGGACTAACCTACTGAGAAAGGGAGCTCTATCTTTTGCCCATCCAGCTTCTAGGTTCGCTCCACCGTTAACAGATACTAGACACAGTGGACCATGTTACCATAAATTTGCTTACAATTTAAAAAAAAAAAACTGGGGCGCCAACATAATATCCCCATATACCACAAATAAAGAGTGTGTGTGTGCGTGCGCGCGCATGTCCTTATTTTTCCCCACCTATTAAGTTAAACATTTTCCCATACAAAATGGTGACACTCTTAATTATTCATTCTGAATGCTGCTAAGGTATGTATAAGTGACAGATTTTATGATAGTTTGGTATCTGAGAGAGAACATCTTCACGTCAAAGAGAACAAAATTATAACATTAATAAACACTAATTGGGAATAAACAATATTTGTACATGATGTAATAAAAGCAACTATAGTACTGCATAACAAAATAAACTAGATACAAATAAGCTCATGAATATAACAAGAGACATAGAAGCAAACAAAATATATACAATGTATGGCAGAACAAAAAATGTACCAAACGATTGATTTTAAAAATCAAACTAATGTTTTCTTCAGACTTGACAATAAACAACACTAACAGTATGTTATTAAGTATGGGTATTAAACTTGAAATGTAATTATCGGTATACAACTCAAATCCAATGAACAATAGTTTACAAAATAGTTAACAACACAACTTTGTAGAATAATTCTTGACATGGCACATCATAGGCTCAAAGGAGCCCATCACCAAATGTCAGAAACCACCCTAGTATCAGCAGCACTTTAAAACTGTTACTGTAGATTACACCCTACCACAGAGCGTGAGTAATCTCTTGTCAATCCTTAATGTCACCAACTTTACAGCTTTTGTTTTCTTACTTTAGTTTTACTTCATATTTACTAATATATCATGGTTAAGCATAAAGTCAGTACTTTATTTAACTCTTTCCGTACGGAAGCTTTTTATCAACGCAACAGAAGCGATTTCAGAGACAAAATTTTTGACGGACCTTATGGTTTTAAAACATCAATCTACATGCTTTATATTTATCTAACACATAACATATTATATATGGATTTTTAAACACTACAGGCCGTCTCTAAGATGGCGGATCTAGTCCACATTCTCTCAATCGCTGCAGAAAGTGCATTCGATGTCTGATTAATTTCGGTTCTAATTTGTACTCCTATGCATTAAAATCAAGATGATGATCTACTTATTACATCTGTGCCGATAAAACAATGTCGTATGCCGGCAATATTTCATTTTCGACAAATCAAGTGTTGTGAATGCGACCTTCCATCATCTAGGCTTGTTCTGCGCTTTATGTCACATTGGTGCTGTTCATGACCGTTGATGGATTTGCTTGACGCAAGTTATTTATATGTTTTCATTAAATGTGAACTGCTTCGTCCGCTGCAGTTTTATCTCTTTAGGGAATTTGCACAGTGCTCTGTTCGTCGTAGGCTACATTCACTAGAGTAATCAAGAATTTAAAGGGCGCGTCATTGTTATGTGTATCAAGTCATCGTAATGGCCCATCGTAAATCCCTAGACCGACCGTACTCTAATCTTACAGTCTGTTGTTTGATGTGCGACAGGGATATTCTGACGACTAACTGTGTGTTTATATGTTCGAAATTGGAGTCAACAATGATGGCCTAACATCATCAAGCACTATACATTTTTAAAGAAATATGACGATCATTACTTTCGGGAGGACGTGAACTTCTGGTATATGGTGGATAGGCGGCAGGAACCATTGCAGGCTATGCATCAAAGGTGTTCCTTGTTGCAGTTTCCTCATATTCCAAGTCCATGGGGGACTGGTTGGTCTCGAGGCAAGACGCCGGCCTCGAGATAGAGAGGTTGTGGGTTCAAATCTCGGTTATACTGGTTGGGATTTTTATTTATGATTTCTCTCTGCGACAACCACCCCTGGTCTCAGCAGCGAGGCCCGGCTTGAAACATCAGTTACTCATGGACGGAAAAAACATGAGTACCACCGAAGTCGGAGTTATCTGCCTGTGTGGCGAGGGACCCCAGTGCACGCGGCTGCCAGGGAAAAATGGATTAACACACAAAACTCAGTTCCTAGTCTCTAGGGACTTCGTCAGAGATGAAAGCTGGCGAACGCAACAACAACATATGGAGTTTTAGATAATTGAACAAGGAATCAGATTCCACCAATGCCAAGATGATACAAGACATGTAAATAGAAAAATTGGATATAAACGACCAACAAAAAAAAAAAATTGAAACATCAAATTCAAACCACAATTGACAACTTACCATCATATAGATCTGGTCATAGTAATCCAATATGAATTATTTTGTGAAAAAAAACATAGCAATATGTCTCTAAGCAGCCATGAAAGTTTTGTTGATGTAGCATAACAATAACTGATATTCTGTCATCCACAATCACAACAAGTGACAAAAATGAAATTTCAACTTTTTTGGGGAAAAAAATTATCATGTACACAATATTGACACTTTTGTTTGACTACACACACAAAAAAATCACTATATACACAATATTGACACTTTTGTTTGACTACACACACAAAAAAATCACTATATACACAATATTGACACTTTTTTTTCAATTACACAAAAAACACTTTCACAATTTATTCTCCATGAAATGCCTTGAGGCATGCATTTGGATGAAGATGTGGTTTAATTTCGCATCCTGTACAGAAAAAAATGCGCCTGTGCACGCTTTGTGCTAAAAAATCGATATCTGGATCACTGTCATTACTATTGTTATCAAAACTTACAGTGTCTGAACTATCATCGGAATCATCAAGAAAAATTAATTGACAAGCTTCTTCAGCCGCCATCAACTAACTTGTAGCATTACAATCACTGCTACTGGAAGCCATTTCGATCAGCTGATTTTTGTTTACACTTTTTTTTACGATAAACACTAATTCCAAATGAAAAAAATCACACGTTAGAGTACGTCTTTCAACTTGAACCTCGTGGGGAAGAAGGAAGGAACTCTCTGGTGAGGGAATCTATATAAAATAGGCAATCTAAAATATAGAAATACAGTTTGTTGACGGTTTACACGAAACAACCTGATCGTGGCGCACTATGCGGCTGAACGTATGCCACCGAAATGGATTTGGCGCACCATACGGTGGAACGTACGGAAAGAGTTAAGTAATACTGACTTTAAACTAAGTTATCACAAAAATGCAATGTAAACCAGTCATCAAAGTTATTTGTACAGCAAAAAATACATAATTATGTAATATAATTATATAGATAATAACTCTAGATATTAACAATTTATGAATTATAAAATGGAAAAAAATACCTTTCAAGTTCATTAAATATGCATGACAAATCATAAGTTTCATACTAATTCAAACAACAATGGAATTCACTTTTAAATAAAATAATCCCATTTACTGCATCAATATTTGATAACCAATACTCATTAATTTTTTTGAATTATGATATTGTTTATCACAAAAACTTAAAAAAAAACAAAAAACTGCAGAATAAATCAGCCAATAACTACCCACAAGAATTTTGGTTTTAAAGCTTTATTCTGAATGCTGCTGACTTATACTTTTTTGTTTAAATAGTGGATTATTAACGTTGTGTTAAAATGATTTTAAACAATTTTACTTTTACTAATTTTCTTTGTTGAATCTTTCAAGGTTATTCTTAAAACCAACAAATTATAAAATGGGATGAAGGAATAGCACTGTTATTTTTGTACAAATTTACATTTGAAAAAATAATGCGAAATCATTAAAAAAAAAAAAAAAAGGATAAAATGAGATGCCTTAGAATTTATTACAAAAAAACAGGTGCTAGTTAAGCTTTTACAAAAATGGTTAATACTTAAGTAGAAACAAGACATTTAGCATTCAATCCACAGTTAGAAATGTATAATTGATTTTGCAAAGCATTTGATGCATTGGTAAAAAAGAAATGAAATGTCTGCACAGCTTTTTGTTCAAGATCTGTAAAGATAGAAAAGACCTACAAACATAATGGGACTCAATACCCAAAACAGTTAAATCTAAGAAGCAAATCCCTGAATGTAAAAATGGGGAACTGGCACAAATAAATGAACTGACATATGTAAAATGCTTAGTAAAATAAAATAGTGAAGACAGCAAAGATATAAGCAGTGGGAAGAACAAATTAGCTTCTGTCAATAAGAGCTGCCTTCATAAGAGAGTCCGGAATCCTAGTCTGAATGAGCCATGATCGCAGAAGTACTGATAATGATAAATTAAACGTAGTTTTTAAAAAAAATTAATGTAAAATTACTATTACAGAGAATCATAAAAACAAAGATTAATATAATCATTCAGCGTCCACTGTGAAACCCAAAGTTCAAACGTGCTCTCCAGTCGACTCAGCTGAAAGAAAATAGGTACTTTGTCTCTGGTTAAGAGAAAAGAAAAATCTGGGGAGCAGAACTGAGTTATTTTCTCCAAATAATAGCCCAAAGAGAAGTGGAGGTGCTACACCCAAGGCAGTAAAACTGTAGAACACTTTTACCTTCAATTAATGTTAGTCTGTTAACGATTAAACCAAATGATGATACAAAGTGGAGTATAAGAGAGTTTAATGTAACGCTATAAATCACTTTTATCTTTAATTAAAATATCTGATTTAACAACTAAAACAAAAGATACAAAGTGGAACATAAGGAAGTTATGTAATGCTGTAGGATACTTTTACATTTAATTAAAGCATCTGGTTTAATAACTCAACCAAAGGATGATAGAACGTAGGATATAAGGAAATTAATGAAATGCTGTGGGATATTTCTATTTTTAATTAATGCTTATAGTTTAATGACAGAAAAAAAAAAATCACTACATATATTTATTTAAAACATCAAATGGTATGTACATATAGCTTCATCACAAACAAAATATGAGACAAGGGTGTGCAATATTTTCATTTTTATGCAATTTGTACATTTACTTAACCCTAAATTACGATAACATATTAAAAATTACCGCATAAAAATACAATTTCTTTAAAATTTGACAGTTTACTGGTGGCCGTATAGACAATATAACATATTCAGTACATGCAGTCAAATCTCATGTCCTAAATTAACCTGAGCCAGGAAATCAGAGTCCAGGTATCACTTCCATTTTAAACAAACAGCTGCGTGTCAAAAATTCCAGGAAAGTACTATATATGTTTAGAGCTCCTAATGTTACTATTAAATGATGGTAATTTTTACTATGGTATCATATAAGGAAGAATCTGCATATATGTATCGTAATCTAGGGTTAATGTCATTAACATATAGCATAAAGGAATATATCATTACAGAACAATAACACCCTTTTTCAAAAAAGAAAAAAGTGTGAAAAGTGTTAGTTGACTATGATACAGCAAATGGAAATAATCGTCCTTCTATTATCCTCACACAGTACTAGCAGCGTACATTATTATACATCCCTGTTCTGGGCAAGCTCAGTAACAAAGTAAATATCTGTTGTCCTTGCCTCTCTTATCAGTGTTCTTCTTAAGTGCATCTCAAAGTTAGCTTATACATCTTTTCCTGTTGCTTCCCAGTTGAGTGATGGCTTTGCAATAAGTAAATGCAATCAATCTATCTATCTATTGTCCTTTCGAGCCGAAGACGGCACATAGGGCAGAACCACAATCTCAAAAACAGAAACCTTGCGTGCCAAAGTGGCACATATTGCAGTGATCACTGCTCTAAAATATATGGTGCTGTTTCCATAACAATACTTTTTACAATGACAGCTTGTCAAGCCATCGATCAACCTCCTTAGTCGCCTCTTACGACATGCCTGAAATGCAATGCCTCAGTTTAAATATCAATATGCAGAATTAATCAGAACCATTAAATTGCTCAAAAGTTATTCAACATACAGAAAAAAAACAAAAACTTGCAGATCTAGAGAATTAAAAAGCAAAAAAAAAAAAAGGTCAGAATTTTCTACAAATAAGGTTTGTGACTTAATACTTTTGGTTATTGATTCAGCTGTAACTGTTTGTTTAATGAATCTCAAAAAGATATAACTATAATCCTTCTATTCTTAACCCTTAATCACGATACAGTTACGATACTGTTGTAAAAATTACTACCACTTAAATGTAACATTAGGTGCTCTAGAAGAGGTAATTCTCTAAACTCGCGACACATTCCTGTGTGTTCACACTAGGCAAAATACGGGAACTAAAAATTCCAATCTCAGGTTGATTTATAACCTGAGTTTCACCTCATGGACCGGATGTGTTACAAAGTCTATCTGCACAGTCACTGTAGGTCTGTTAGGTGACATCATAATGTTATTCGCTGTGTTACCTGAGTCACAAAGGGTTGTTTGATATCTGCCATTGATTAAGGAAATTCCCTTGGTTACAGCGAAGAGGGGGGGCCCGGCCCACGACCAATTACTTGAAAATTGGCTGGTTTTTTTTTTTTTTAATTAAATGATGTTTCTCATGATCTCAAAAAAAAATTCCAACAGCAATGGAAACAAATTAAACACCCTGGAGTCAACGGAAGATACAGGTTACATGGAGGGAGGTAATATTTTAACACGGACAAATGTCACATTTGGAGGAATCTGTGTTTGTTTTGTGGTAAATTTTACTACGGTATCATAATTTAGGGTTAAAGTTAATATTTATTGAAGTAGCCCCAATTTGTAACACCGCAGAATGCGGATTACCTACCTTAACTAATTTAGTTCAAATGCAGCAAAGTGGAACCAGACACAAATAAATTTCCTGAATTAGAAACCCACAAACACTGATTCTACGACTTATTCAGTTTTTCTGCAGTCATGTCTAAAGTGAAGTATCCTGACATGGTGTGCAATGTTGAATTTAGCAAACAAGCATATATAATTGTTACGTGGAATGGTAACAACGTTATGTCTAAAATGGGCATTCACTATGTTCAGCTGAGAAATAATAAACAGATTGTAAAGATAAAAAAAAATAAATAAAGAATAACAAAAGTTCAGCAAATTAAAAATACCATGTTACTGATACCAGCTGAAAAGGCACATTATAAAAACAGTGACAATCTAAATGTCTTATAGCACACAGCTCGTTTTAATCTCAATGTAGTATCTATAATCCTAAATATATTACAGAAATGTATAGGTGATGAATCACCTGATTTCTAAAATTGATATTTTGTAACAATAATTCTATTTTATGGCATCATCACTTGGTACCATAGAAGAAAGGTAACGGTAAAGTAAGTAAGTAAAGTAAAGAGTCCAGTCACTTTTCGCGGCGTATAGGAAGTATGGTGTTAGTGACCACAATTTTTATAGAACTTCGGCACATGATTTTTGGGGTAATGTGGACAGTATTATGCCCGCACTGCTTTACTTTCCCAGAAAAGAATCCGGTACCCATTTAAGTTTGGGTGAACACAGAAGCCGTCAATCAGGATCAATTCCGACCTGTAAAGGGGTAAAGTACGAGACTTGAATCGGCATCTCAGCACGCAAGTTTTGAATCATATGTGCTCGGCCGTCTATCCAGAAGTGTTAGGAGACTTCTGGATAGTGTTGCTTCAAGCATCAAAACTTACGATGCAAGGCGGCATTCCTCACCTTCCCAGAATACTACCCTGGTACCCATTTCTGCCAGCGGCTGGGTCGACTACGGGGGTATTTTTTTTCAACTACGAGTATAATTCACAATGCTTTCAGTGGGAATCATACATGGGTTGTCCATACAGCGGTGGCCCAGTCGGGTGAAAAACTAGGCTACCGAGGCCCCCAAACCATATAAAAAGTTATATACAAGTTAAATATTTATCAAATTTAAATAAACAAGAACTAAAATATCAATAGCAAACAACTGTCTACCTTAGGGTACCAGCAATTTCATGTCATTAAATCTTATTTGTGTAATTCATATGTAAATTTGAATTATGTACACATAAATAATTCCAAACATACAATTTAATTCTGTTCAGACACGTATATATAACACTAAATGACAGATTACATCATTATGTATCACCCGAAGGGGGACTGGGTGGTCTAGAGACAAGATGTCAGTTCCTGGACAGGAATGTCCCAGGTTTTAATTCAGCCAATGGGGGTGGGATTTTTCTCTTTGAATCTGTGGTCACTGTGTGAGTTTACGCTCCCCTGGTCACTAGTTAGTGAAACCCGATGTCTAGCCCTCTTAGATAATGGCCCAAAACAGGAGGCACTATGTGCAGCTAAGAACCCTTAGCAATTAAAAGTTAAGACTTTAAGATGGAATGGTGTTAATGTAGACAAGCATTCTCATATCTGCTCAGCCCACGTCCCAACAAAGTGTTCATCATGATCATTCAGACTGTTCTAGTGAACATGTTCGTATTGAGAAAAAGGTATGGAACCCATGATTCCAGATCGCTATAAAGACTGTCACTACCAGCACAATATCCAAGCACCTGTGCCTAATCCGTGTAGACTTCATGATCAGTGAGCATGCCCCAAAAATTGCTGTGATGCATTTGCAGTCAAATACAGATCACACATCCCATCCCACGGCAAAGCTAGGGTTTAGCTCTTCAATCAAAGGCCAGTTGCCTGCAGCACTATATGCACGCTGGTCCCACAACCAACTTGTCTATGTGGTCAGGTGAATGTGACTGGCCCAAAGCTACCTCCATAAAAGTAAAGAGTAGATTAAAATCGGTCACTGACTGGGAAAAAATTAACAAAATTATAAATCCATCAATGAAGAAGACGATTAGGTTGGGTCAAAAGGCGCAGGCCTTGCCATAAACTAGTGATACAAGGCATCCACGGCCACTTAATGGACACCGAAACAGAAGCAGTAACCAACAGTTTGTACACTACCATCAATATCACTGATATGCTGATTTTTTTATTTTTACGCCAGTTGTATTTTTTCTGCAGCAAACAGATACATTTCATATTAACAGAAAATAATCATCTCATTTCTAAACTGACAACTAAAAATATTTCACAACATTAACGGAGTGTGTCTGTTGTAATCCTTCTTTGTAACTATTCAATTCTCAAAATAAGTTGGACACTGCCTCTCATCTTTGGTATTAATAAACCATTAACCATGAGTAGTGGATACCGGTGCCTACGTCATTCAAGGGGACTTCCTCGTGTATTGTCACACTCGACAGGAAAAGTAGGGAATAGAACCTGGTTGTGGTTAATGCTGAGGTGAACGGTCTCATCTGCGATAACACCGATGAGAAAGATGTAGTCATCTATACAGACGGATCTGTAATACGACACCAAAGAAGTGCATGGGCATTTACAGCACGCTCGGCAGGCAGAATAGTCAAGGAAGACTGGTGCATACGTCATGACCACGAGTATCATAACAATGGAGGCGATGTCAGTGACCAAGGCATTCAAATGGTTAGTCACAAGACAACACCTGCGCCTGTATACTGAGTGATTCGATGAGCATGATTAAAAAAAGTGGAGGCAGGCTCTGTACGCATGCAATGCAATGGGTAGAGTCGTTGCAGAAATCTAAAATACGTAAGGTCACCTTTGTCTATGTCCCTGGACATGCGGGCGTACGGGGAAATGAAAGAGTGGACAGGTTGGCTAGCTGTGCTGTCGTTGAGGACGGGCAACCAATGGATCGGCCGGACATCATCAATGCCCTCCGAGATGTGGGAAAAGCACAGGACTTCAACAAACACAGATCCACATCACTTCTTCGGATGATGGAAATGGGAATTAAGATGAGTACAGCCAGAAATGAGAAACTTAGTGGCCATGTAAGAAGACTTATCAATCAACATAGAACTGGAGTCGTCAGTCGCTGGACACTGAGGGAATTGCTGAGGAGGGGATCTGAGCACCTATGGATATGTTCGGAGTCCAATGTTGATGACCCGCAAATAACTCAATAATAACCACAGGAGTCATTTATGACACAGTAGAATGTTTAATTTTTACATAGTTTAGTCTATCTAGTCAGTCTTCTAGACTGAGTGAAAGAATTACCAACTTCATAAAGCACTTCACATTTTAATGATGGTGAAATCTTAACATAACTTTCTTTAACATTATTTTCTTTCAAAATCAGTGATTTTCTCCTTGCACTAGCAAGATCTTCAAAATCAGTCTCATGTAAATTTCTCCTCCTAAGATTTGTTATTTCAAAATATGGCATTGAGGGAATCTGTCGAGCTGTACTGTTTAGAGAAAATGAATTTACATCATGCAAGGACTGCAAAACTCTCCCTCTTTCATAATTTGATGAAGAATTAGTCACAGCAAGTCCTTCTTCTTCCATTACATTTACTGATGGCAGTAAACATGAAGATGAAGAACAAGATTCTTCACCATCCTGTATTTCAGGAAAACTTCTTTCAGCCTGGACATCGCCTTCACAACGGCTTGATTGAATTTCCTGATGTGAAATTTTATACCCAATTTCAGTAGGGCTTTTACCAAAAGTAAAATTTGTTAATAACTTTGGTTCATCAGGCATCTGAACTAAACCAGTATCTGTGACAGAAGTACCCTTTGAACATAAAAGAGTATTACTACATTCAAGCTTTTTAATGGTACTCTTTGGACCTTCCATAGAAGGCAACATGTCTGAGTAAGTTACATCTGAAGATAAACATATACCAGAATTATCTCGATGTGGGACTGGAGTTATTGACAATTTCTTCATTTTATTTGTTTCATCTAGTTCACAAAAACTGTCAAAAAAACTTAGCCGTGACTGTGATAAACGATCTGGTAATTTTACAATCTTCTCGGGCACTCCAAAGTTTTGATAGCTAGCAAAAAATGACTTCTTAAACCCTTCTGGAGCCAGGTTTATAAAACTGTATCCAAATTCTCCTGTGCTATTAATTTTTCTTTTCCTTCTCTTTCCCTCGACTGTTGATAGATATTCCCTATTCTTTACATTATCCAATCCACAAGACCCAGAGAAAGATCCAACGATGGAAATCATAGAAGATAAATCCTCTTGTGAATCACCATTGGCCCCTGCACTGCCATCCTGAATGAAGGAATAAAACGTTTTCAGTCAAGAAAAAAATTAAATACTGAAATTAATCTCTAGCTATGCATGAGTACAACTTTAAAAACTGTGATAATATGAATCTGCAAAATAAAGTTAACTACACCCATGAACAAAAAAATGTGTGCTCTCTTAAAATATTTTTTTAAGACTTGAAACGTAAAAAAAGTGATGTATAAATATCTCTCTCTTCTTCTTCTACCTTTTTAGCTCCAAATATCTCTCTCACAGCACACATATTTATTCAGAAACATATTAGCTAAACAATGATTCTAGACAAGGCAAGCATAAACTTAAATTTAAAGATGGTCCAAAATAAGGGAAGTTAAACTACACAAACCTCAGAATAAAGTTGTATTTCATAATCCACAATAATTTCCTCTCCCTGTTGGATGTCTCTCAACGCATATGCTGCAATTTTTGGCAGCACACTATTGAAATTAACTATAAAGGGCTTGTAAAACCTGATATTTGGGTTCTTTGAGTGTCTAAGGAATCTTGCATATGATTTTGTATGTGAAGCATCCATAGCCATCTTGACTTCCTGGATATAAAAACATAACCAATTCATAAATTAATTCAAAGGCAAATATCACTTTCAGCATTAAATTTTCTTCATAATTCCTTCTTTACCAATTTTAAAACCACAATAATTTACCTTTTTTCTTCTTATAAAGCACTGTTGGACAGTAAAAATACACATCTACAACAAATAATGTGTATTTCCATATTTGGATGTTCCAATACAAAGGGCCTACTGGAGAGACAGTCCTCAAGTCTGTCAGTGCCAGAAGGCTAATGAGACAGCATTTTCCTGACATTTTCATAAATGGGGGTAATATTTCTGGATTTGTGTGTATATTTTTTTTTATTTTTACACAAACATAACTGCTACAAACTCAAAATCTTGAAAACTGCATTGTATTGCACAAGGAAGACAAATACAAACAGAACATGTGTAAATGTTATTGTTATTAGACCCTGTCGTGAAATCCCCACGGAAAGAAAAGTGATGGAAATCCTGAAGAACGCTGGCTTAGGCTGGATAGAAGTAGAAAATGTCCAAAAATAAGGATGAATAAAGAGACGCTTGCTTCAAAAATGAGTCTAAAAGGCTTTGAATGATTCATGTATTATTGCTAACACAAACAAGATCCACATGAAGAATAAAATGAGCATGGAAACATATGCTTGCTTGCGTTCACCTGATGACTAAAGGAGTGTACCTCTTCACCAGCCGCCCTTAAAAGGATGTTAAGTGGGTATGTCTGCATTGTGTTGTGGTTTACAGTATAACTGTGATATTTGCGCTTTTTGGCCCAACACATCCGACTTCAGCATGACATTTTTGAGTACCGGGCTGTCTTTCATCTTCGATTCCTACTCGCCTGGCCAGACTAGACCGGTTAGTCTGTTACTAAAGGTGAAGCAGGGTCTGGATGGTTCTGGTTCACCGATCCCGGCGCAAGACATCAGCTGTGGGTCGCTGACAACTTCCAGCTCTGGTGCTGTAAGGCGCACCTTCGCCTCTGCATGGAAACATATAAAACAAAACTATCTATGTGGACACATTTGGCTTATTTTATGTAACTCAGTATTTATTTTGTCTTTATGTACTGTTACTTTTATCTCCATCAACAACAAACAGATTAAGTGCTATGTGTGTGTGCCTGAAACATATTTTAGCAATTATATAAAATATAATCCTCATTAATACACTGCAATCTTCTTGAGACACTAACTGTAAATAAATAGCGTATTTTTCTCTAAAATACTTTGTTATTCTTACCCGAAATGTGAAAAATAAAATTGAAAAGTTATCACAGCTGAACTTGTACGCCTTCATCCGTTCTGTAGCTTCAGTTTCAGATATTATTTCTCCTGCATACTCCATCACAAATGAGTCTTTTTTAATAACTGGAGCTTTCAAAAACACTCTTCCATCTTTAATCACAAATGCTGATTCTTCATCATAACTCTCTAGTAGCCCTTTTGTTAATTTTTCAATCCGAGTTAACATTGGATAGCCAAGCTTCCTCCCTGTAAAATTTTACATATAATTTTAATAATAAATTAACACAATTAATTCTAGCTATATTTATATAATTGCAAAACATCAAAATAAGAGTTTTCATTGGTTCATGATGCCTGTCTAAAAGCTCTTTACTTCAGAGTACCAAATTCTGTTCCCAATAAAATTTATTTAGCAACAGCTTGTATTGACAAGCCAATTACTTTTTTTTTTTTTTTTTTTCTAAGGTCTATAAGAAAAATAGCAGTTCGAACAGAGGAAGGACTGAGCGAATGTTTCCCAATAGAAACTGGGTTTAAACAAGGATGTATTTTATCGCCCTTGTTATTTGGAATTGTTATGGACTTCATAATGAAGAAATGCTGCACTGGTAATAAAGGCATCGAATGGATACAAGGAGACCATTTGGAGGACCTCGACTTTGCTGATGACATAGTTCTCATCAGCAGTCAGATAAAAACGATGCAGGAAAACACAAATGAACTATCATCAATAGCCAGCAAAATTGGGCTTGAGATCAATCATGAAAAGACTAAAGTCATGACTAGTTTAATTCCAACAGGTGACAAAATATACATGGAAAACAAACCAGTAGAAGAGATCGACCACTTTATCTATCTTGGAAGTCACATTGATCGAGAAGGGGATACGAGCAAAGAAATTAAAATCAGAATAGCTAAAGCAGCAATGTCTTTCAGAAGCCTTGAAAAGTTGTGGAAATCAAAACTTATCAGCACAAACACAAAACTTAGGCTATTCAAATCAAATGTACTATCAACCCTTACGTATGCGTGTGAAAGCTGGAAAACAACAAGAGATATAGAAACAAAGTTGAACGCATTCGAAAATAAATGTCTAAGGAAAATACTTGGTATAGCATGGAACGAATTCAAAACAAATGAGGAAATTAGATAGATCGCCAATCAACCACTAATATCTTCAGTAATAAAGAAAAGACGATGGTCATATGTTGGACATGTGATGAGAAGAGATAATAACCGAATAGCAAAGCAAGCCCTCATATGGGAAACAACAGGTAAAAGAAAAAGAGGAAGACCGAGGGAGACACTGAGAAGAACATTGATGAGAGAGGCAAGAGCAGCAGGAGTCGGCTCCCTCAATGAGATAGAACTGCTTGCACAGAACAGAGACAGATGGCGAGATTTGATAAAATATCTTTAAAAGAAAACTGCTAGAACAAAAAATCCATATAGGAGAAGGTGTATCTTGGTCTACGCCCTATGGGCCGGTTACGGCTCGAAAGGTCAATAGATAGATAGATAAGAAAAATAGCCTGCTTTTCAATTTTGTGATTGCAAGGAAACCAAAAAATATACATTTCAGAAGTTACTTTAAATCTTACTGAAAAATAAATCTATTAAAAACCTCAATTTGAGCATCATTATCTTCTTCTTTGAAGCATGTTGCTCTCCCATCTTAATGAACCTTGACCTATGTATTTGGCAAGATCTCGTACTTCTGTTATCAAGATCAAGGTCTTGATACCATCTTCTTAGTTGGCACTTGATTTTCCTGGAATCAAACCGTTCATTTTTTATATTTTTGGACCATTGTTTCTTTTAATGCGGCCAAAATAATGAAAATAAATCATTTTCCTGTAAGATTTGTATATCATGCCATGCCACTTCTCTTCATTATTCAGGACTTTTAATATCAGTTTGACCACACAATTTTAACCCCTTCCCCACAAACATCAAGTACATTCTTCCATAAAAAATTTGAACTGTGTATCTGAGACGAGTACACCTGTCATCAATTTAGAACATTGTTGCTCATTTATTCAGGTATGTAACAAATAATCATTGTCATGACTTTTCTTGATATCTTCCCTTCTATTGATTTTATTGTTTGAGTTTTTTGGGCAGCATTTGGGAAAATGCATAATAAATAGTAATTTTGAAGTCTTGACCTGCATTTTCTGAACAATGGCGTCAGGTGGATTTTGGTACCCTGCTCAAACTGTACAAAACCGAACTAATTGCAATAATAATGTAATAAATAAAACAGTAAATAAAGATAATAAATTACTAAATATATATTTAGTCTTTGTTATATTTTTTTTTATTTTGCTACGACTTTTTAATGATATAAGTAACATATAAAAGGACAAAAACATCTAAAGACTTTCAATGAAATTTTTCTGTAAAGAAAAAAAAAACTACATTTTTAAATTTAATTATTTCTAAATCACACATGCATAATGTTTATAAATTCAAATTCCTCATTCATTTTGCTGCAACAAATGTTTAAAAATTAAGCAAGTAGGTCCAGAAAAATATTCTAAAGAATACATGTTATTTGCCTTATATTTGGTCCAGGGCAGGGTCGTACATTTTAAAATAATAAAGTCTGGCAGTGAAGGGATTAAACAAATTTTAAAAAGTAAAGTCTGGCAGTAAAGAGGTTAAACAAATTTTTAAAAAATAAAGTCTAATAGTGGAGAGGTTAAACAAATAAAAAAAAATAAAGTCTGGTAGTAAAGAGGTTAAACAAATTTTTAAAAAGTTTGGTACTTAATAAAGTCTGGTAGTGAAGAGGTTAAACAAATTTTAAAAAATAAAGTCTGGTAGTGAAGAGGTTAAACAAATACAAAAATATAAAGTCTGGCAGTAAAGAGGTTAAACAAATACAAAAATATAAAGTCTGGCAGTAAAGAGGTTAAACAAATACAAAAATATAAAGTCTGGCAGTAAAGAGGTTAAACAAATAAAAAGAATATAATAAAGTCTGGTGGTGAAGGGGTTAAACAAATAAAAAAAAAAATTAAGTCTGGTAATGAAGGGGTTAAACAAATTTTAATAAATAAAAAAAAGTCTGGTAGTTAAGGGGTTAAACAATTTCTTTTTTTTTTAAATACAACATACCTTTTGTCCTATTCACCTGAAAAATAGAACAAAGCATAATTTGTAGAAACAGAAGCTCTTTCTAGGAACATCGTGAAACTATAATGAAATAAATATAAGGCTACACATCTATTACTGAAGTGACTGTTGGTAGTTCACAAATAGGAAAACCTTATAAACTAGAACTGCATTGAAAAGTAAACTTTTACTGAACATCTGAATATGATTAGACAATTGCAGTTACCATCATCATCAAGTACCGGGCCTGTTTGGCGTAGGTGATCATGTCTCTCCACAACTTTCGATCTTGGCAGTTATTTATCATTTCTGTTGTTGATCTTCTGCCAAGCCATTCTCTTAAGCTGTCTGGTATTTTTTTCTCTTTGCTTCCCTCTATCTCTTCGTCCCTCAATTTTTCCAGTTGTTACAATACATTCCAGTTGTTCTCTTCTCATTACATGGCCAAAAAATGATGATTGTTTCTTCCTAATATTGGAAATTAGCTCTCGTTTTGCTTCGACCTCTTTCAGAACATTTTCATTACTCTTCTTAGATGTCCATGGTATTCTCAACATTCTTCTGTAAAACCACATTTCTACAAACTCCAGTGATTTTCTTATCTGTTGTCCTATTGTCCATGACTCACATCCATATGTTAAGACTGGCTCTTTGCAGTTATAGGCTGCATATAAACGTGAGTTATAAGTGCTTCTAGTTGAGGTATCATCATTCATATGACATGGAACTATCTCTACATCGTAAGCAGCAAGGCAAAAATAATATTTCATCAACCCATCTTTTTTTTATAGTCAACCCTTGTAACAGGAAATGGTGTTTTTTCAGCATTTACTCACTGCATTATATATTAATTTTTCTGTCTTATCACAAGGCCAAACTATTATGATTCTATCTGTTGTTTATTTACTGTATTCAATGGCGAAGATTTTAATTTTTATTCCTAGTGTTTTTTGTAAGTTTGTTGCTGATTATATCTCTCAGCCTGTTTCCCGTTCTGTGTCTGACACACCTGATTTTGACAGTGATTATTTTTCTGACTGCACTTGTGTCTAATGTTCAGGTCTTTGGTCTGGCATTGGTTACATTGGACAATTGGTAGCACAAAACTGAAATGAGCTTAACTATCTTATTTACCATTTGGGTTTGTCTTTAACTGTAGTACTATAGATAAACTCATCATTTCCTGATGATAAAACCAACAACCAGACTGAACATCTGTGTATTAGAAGGCTTCTTCTTCTTTACGTATTGCTATGAATTAGACCAGCAAGGGTCAAAAACAATACAGTGGATTTGAGGTCTTCACTGGCTCCCCTAACTTGTTATGCAAGGTTGTTTCTGTAGGCCATATTTGAATTCTTAAGGTGCTGAAAGCACTGCAGGTGTGTAGTATATGCTCTGGAGATTGGATGCTCTGCAATCACATGTTGTAAAATCACTGAGTCCTATCTTGTGTAGGTGTGCTCTAGGCCATAGTGACCTGTTCTAAATCTGAATATCTTAGTCTGCTGGATTTGTTTAAGCTGTCTTGTTTATGTGCTGTATTAGAAGGATATTTATATCATCTTTGATAGATGTTAATAGTGATTATAATCTATGCATTGTAAAGATAAAATTAAAATTGAAGTCAACACACAAAAACTGAAGCCTCAAAAGTTGATGAAATGTGGGAATTCCACATCACAGTTCTAATGTCAATATCAAGACATTTAATAGATTTTACAGCAGATACACCAGACTCACAGTTAGATATCAGTTTAGATGACCTCACCTTGAATAATGTAGGGGCTGCTGTATGGCTCATGGCTGACAACAAGGCTGCAGGTAAAGATGATATAACATCCAAGATGCTAAAAGCAGAGGATAGGCATAGCATAAAATACCTGCAGAAAATGTTTAATACAATAAAGAAAGCATAAAAGTTACCTACACAGTGGAAAAGAGGTGTCATTGTCAAAAATGGGTAATCAATCTCAAGGATCGCAACAGCTGGAGAGACGTGACACTTTTATCAGTTTTCTGTAAGCATTCTGCAAGATCATCATAAAAAGAATCAAAGAAGCCGCAGATACTGTTAGGCCTAAAGAACAAGCAGGATTTGGAAAAATGAGAAGATTCTTTACACATATTTTCATCTTCAAAATTATGTGAAAAGAATATACAGAAAAGTAGAAACCACTTCTAAATTTCAATGAATTAAAAAAGCTTTTGACGGCATACATAGATACTCGTGCAACATACTGAGACAATATGAATGGAATGCTACCAAAATTTATCAAAATCATCAAAGATCTGTAAGATGGCCTCTGATATGCAGTTTGCACAGAGGCAGGACTAAGTGAAGGGTTCCAGATTGATACCAGAATGAAATTCGGATGTATGTTATCTCCCTTGTTACTTGGAATTACCACTGACTTCATAAGCAGAAATGCTGCACAGATAACATTGGCATTGGATGAACACTTGGATTTCATTGCACAGACACAATTCTTATCAATAGCAAAGTAAACATAGTGCTAGAAAAAAAAAATTAATATTCTGTTATCAATGGCTAGCAAAATAGGACTTCAGATGAACAGAGAGAAAAAAAAAAATCAAATCTGCCCAGAAGAAAAAAATATTCCCTGAAGGAAAAGCAATGGAAGAAGTGGATCACTTAGAATATTGTGGAAGCTGCATAGATCAGGGAGACACAAGGACAAAATTAGATTCAGAACAGCAAAGGCAGCAATTACTTTCAGAAATATTAATAAAATATGAAAATCAAAAAATTACTAAGCACACACACAAAAACACTGGAATAAAATACTTAGAGTGCTATGGAAAAAATTCAAGACTAGTGCACAAATAAGAGGAATGACAAGCATCCAAAGTTATCTATGATCAAGAGAATCTGAAAGCAAGCCCTCAAATTGCAGAGGGTATAAGAAAAAGAGTTTGACTAACAGAAATGCCAGAATGAACACTGAGTTGACTGAGGCATGTGGCAAAAAAATCATCTTTATTACCACAGGGGAAAGTGTAGCGAGATACAATAATAAGGTCCAATTAAGGACTGTTGATTAAGGCTGCTGATTCAAAGGGTCTGATACTTGATAACAAAGAACGCTAGACATAGTCTAGAATTTCTGCCCTAAATGCCATTTTCGGCACAAAAGGACAATAGATAGGTAGACTGCAATCATAGTTAGAACATAGTGTACACATAAGATTACTATCATGCTATATGATTATCAAATGTTGGTGATTATAGTGAAAGAAAGCAAAAATAAAGGACTCGGCCTTAATAGCAAAAAGACATAGGTAATAGTAACAACAAAGAATAAGACATCACCTCAGTGCAAAATAAAGACAAGTGGAACAATATTAAAACAGGTAATTGAATTTAAATATTTGGGAACTTTGTTAACCTCAGACGGAAGATGTACAAAAGAGGTGAGATGCAGAATGGCTCAGGCAAAAGCAGCTTCCCAAAAAATGTGGAAAATACTATGCAATCCATTTTTGACAATAGAAGCAAGAAAAATAGTTCGTAAATGTTACATAAGAGCCGGTCTTAACATATGGATGCGAGTCATGGACAATAGGACAACAGACAAGAAAATCACTGGAGTCTTTAGAAATGTGGTTTTACAGAAGAATGTTGAGAATACCATGGACAGCTAAGAAGAGTAATGAAGAGGTTCTGAGAAAGGTCAAAGCAAAAAGAGAGCTCATTTCCAATGTTAGGAAGAGACAATCATCATTTTTTGGCCATGTAATGAGAAGAGAACTTGAATATATTGTAACAACTGGAAAAATTGAGGGACAAAGAGATAGAGGGAAGCAAAGAGAAAAAATACCAGACAGCTTAAGAGAATGGCTTGGCAGAAGGTCAACAACAGAAATGATAAATAGCTGCCGAGATCGAAAGTTGTGGAGAGACATGATCACCTATGCCACTAGGCTCGGTACTTGATGATGATGATATGATTATCAGATGTGGTCTGTGCTGAGAGAACCGCCAGATTGTCATAATTAATTAAAATACGATTACATTTTAACCGTAATGTCAAACCATGTGCTTTTTTACTAAATAAAAATTAAGTAAAAAGATAATAATCAGTTGAATCTTACAATTTACTTCTGTAGAAAATTACATGACATTAGTCTGATTTGTTTTGTAATACCACTAACTCTATAGAACTTCAAAGACAGACCAAGATGTAAGTGAAAGCTTGAAAACAAAGGAGATTGAGAGAAAAATAAATGCTTTGAAGAATACTTTGTGTACAATGGAAGGAATTCAAGACTAATATTGAGATGAGAGATGGCCATGCAACCAAAGATCTCATCTACAATTAGGAAGAGAAGATGGATATATATGTCAGACATGTGATGAGAAGAGACAAGAGAATTTCAAAACAGGTTCTTTTATGGGAAACATCAGGATACTGAAAAAGGGGAAGACAAAGAGACATTTAAGAGAAGCAAAATTGACAGGCATAGACTCAGATAAGATCGAACATCTCGCCAGAAAGAGAAGGGTGGCAAAAAACACTGCATGCGCTATGTGATGTCTACCAGAACAGGAAGGATCAAGATAAAAGTCAGGAAAACTGATCTCTAGGTAATGAGACCTGATGTCAAGCCCTGTCGATTATTTGCGAAAAATAGGAGGTCTAGCACACTTTGTAATTAAAAGTTGAAAAGTGTAGGCCAAAAAAATGGCCACTGCATGGGAAAAAAATTAGCAAAAAATTGCTAAATTGAAATTAGAAATCTACCAATGGCGTTGACACTAAATTAGATGAATGTGTCAAGACATAGATAATGGACGCCCATTTAACAGAGGGACACTTACACTGAAAAAACTGTAACTAAGTCTACTATACGTAACTGTTGTTGCGATAAACTTAAATAATGTATAATTAACCTAGTAAATCGTCTCAGATAAATTAAACTAGTGGTTAGTTAATTAAAATTATTATTGTCACTGGTAATATCACTTATTACACTAAAATAGTATTATCTACTAGTAATAGAGCCTATTATTATAATGAGTCCTAATTACTAGTAATTCAAATAAAATAAACTTAACATTTTATATTTCAAACAAACATTAAGTTATTAATAAATCACCAAAATCATCATGTATATTTATTATATAAATCATATTCTGAACTATAACTTAGTTAACTACCACATGACATAATGATAATATATTACAACGGCGGCTATGGTCATATTAAATAATATATATTGATTGCCATGTACACTTTCCAAGATGGAACGAAGTTATGTTCTCTCGATCGCCGCAGAAATTGCATTTGGGGACTGATTAATTTTGGCTCTCCATTGCAATTTTCTGTGTTCAAAATGATGTTCTGCTTGATAAATCTGCGCAGATGAAGTGGAGTCGTTCGCACGGCAATATTCCATTTTGACAAATCAAGTGCTGTGAATGCGACCTTTCACCGTCTAGAGTTCTCAGTTGATCTGCGGTTTACGTCAACACATTGAGTGCTGTTCAATGACCGTGGTCGGAATTGTTTGATGCAAGTTATTTACATGTTACAACTCATTAATGTGGACTGCTCCGTCAAGTCAGCCGAAGTTTTATCTCTTTAGGGAATTTGCACTGTGTTTCGTTTGTTGTAGGCTGCATTCACTAGAGTAATTGGGAATCTATGGGCACAGCCATTATTGTGTATGCAACGTGATCATAATGGCTCATTATATATCTGTAGACTGGCCATACGCTAATCTTACGGTCTGTTGGTTGATGTGCGACAGGGATAATCTGAAAACTAACTAACCATGTTTTATATGTTTGGAATTGGAGTCAAAACATGTCCCATCATCAAGCACTATACATTTTTAAAAATATGACGATCACCATTTTCAGGACAACTTTCTGTCAATATGGTGGATAGGCGGCAGAAACCATTGAAGGCTATGTTTGAAAAGTGTTCCTTGTTGCAGTTTCCTCATATTCCAAGTCCGGCTTGTTGCAGGAGCTACTGAGTTAAGTGCTCTGTGCACACTGTAAGCTGTGTGTTTCATCCGTTTTGATCATGTTTCAATATTCCAATTGTTGATTCCAAAAATCATATGAATAAAATAAATAATGAATTATTATTCAATTCATTATTATAAATTAAATATAATTAAACATTCAATCAAATGACAAATTTATTCACAAAAATTTTTAAAATAAAAATGTTATTTAATTTATTATTATATTATATTTAATGATTGGTTTTGAATGATGGCCATTTAATTTAAATTTAATGATTCCATTCACTTGATTCACTATGATTCGCACTTGTATTTTTGAATTGTTTTTTTCTTTTAACAAATTAATGTAATTGTTTTTATGTCAATTAGTGTGTATTACAGTAATTGGAAATAAACATCTGATAATGTAAATGCTCTACCACCGTAATTCTACAGTCTAGGAGTCTTCACGCTACCGCTTTCTAATAAATAAATATAACACTACACAAATATATGAAGTTGAAGCGAGTGAATCACTGAATGAATGCCATTCGCGGAAAGTTGAACGTTTATTAATTAATTTAATTTAGCGCAGGTCTCTTCTCGAGTCTGGAAGACAAATTTACAAATCAAAAGCTCACTCTTAAACATCTATTATGTGTTATCAAATTTTCATTTGTTGTATGAGAACTGAGATCTCCGCCGCCCAAAGACTAAACAATCCAATACGACGACATTATTTTTATTATACGATGTTTTAATTATTTGTTATATACACTTATAAAAAGTTAACATGATGTATAATGTATCATACTGTAGTTTACGCGCCAACAACATAACTTTAAAACAATAACTAAATGCTCAAATGCCAATTTGTATATCCAACGAACAAATCTGGTTACCGTCTACACTTATTATATATCGTGCTGCAGGGAAAACGCAAGAGACTTTATTCGTATTACTTAAATAAGTAATTTAAATATAAAATAAATATTTTGTAATTATTTAAGCAATTAAATTCCAGCTTGAGATATAATTGAAGTGAAATGTAAATATTTAAAAACCTGGCAAAGTCTGGGACCCGGAGCCCGGAAGTTTGAATCTGACGGTTTTTTGTGTGCTTGGGCAAGTTGGGCAAACGTAGAAAGAGTCGTGGAAATTTCAGAGATGTCTCGATACTCAAGACCTCCAAATTCATCTTTATATGTACGAAATGTCCCAGATGGTACTCGGTAAGTAGTAATACTGTTATGTTCATATTTAACTAAATATGACTCAGCACTAAAAGTTTTAAAATGTTTATTATAACATTTTTAAAATATAAAAATTCTGATTCAAGCAAGTGGATTGGATTCTCTTTCTCAATTAGTCAATTTCACTTTCTTTTTAGTCTTACTAAAACTTAAAAGTAAAAGTTACTTCTAAACTTACTTGACTGACTACGACATTGTCTTACTACAGTAACAGTTCCTACTTACAAAAGGGTAGGGTCATTAACATTTTTGTGTGTAACAGTCCTGTTACACACAAAAATGTTAATGACCCTACCCTTTTTCTTACGGTATGGAATCGGATAAAAAGTAACTCATCATCAAGTTAATAAGTTATCATCATTTCATTACGTCATTACGGATTACAGTTTTATGATTTTATGATCATATAACTGAAAACACATCATAATCATACACATGAGGAGATGATATCATACACAAACTGAAACATGTGCCATGTCACAGCCATGTGCCCATGCGGCTTTGTGCCGGTTACTTTACTACTCTACTGCATGCACAGTCAGTAGGTGACAGACTAACTACTGTACAACTGTATGTTATACATTACATATGATGCTTCAAATTCACTGATTCTACAAACGCGGGCACACATCTCTATTGACCTTTCCGGGCGTAGCTGTCTCAATTGAATAAAATTTATAAATTCCTAAGAATATTTTATTTTATTATTAACTGTAACACATTAGGCTGTTGCTGTAATACAATAGTTATAATATTATTATTAACAGTAAGTATTATAAGTATATAATAGTTCTCATCAGCAATCAGATAAAAACGATGCAGGAAAACACAAATGAACTATCATCAATAGCCAGCAAAATTGGGCTTGAGGTCAATCATGAAAAGACTAAAGTCATGAAAAGTTTAATTCCAAAAAGTGACAAAATATACATGGAAAACAAACCAGTAGAAGAGATCGATCACTTCATCTATCTTGGAAGTCACATTGATCGAGAAGGGGATACGAGCAAAGAAATTAGAATCAGACTGGCTAAAGCAGCAATGTCTTTCAGAAGCCTTGAAAAGTTGTGGAAATCAAAACTCATTAGCACAAACACAAAACTTAGGCTATTCAAATCAAATGTACTATCAACCCTTACGTATGCGTGTGAAAGCTGGAAAACAACAAGAGATATAGAAACAAAGTTGAACGCATTCAAAAATAAATGTCTAAGGAAAATACTTGGTATAGAATGGAACGAATTCAAAACAAACGAGGAAATTAGAGAAATCGCCAATCAACCACTAATATCTTCAGTAATAAAGAAAAGACGATGGTCATACGTTGGACATGTGATGAGAAGAGATAATAATCGAATAGCAAAGCAAGCCCTCATATGGGAAACAACAGGTAAAAGAAAAAGAGGAAGACCCAGGGAGACACTGAGAAGAACATTGATGAGAGAGGCAAGAGCAGCAGGAATCGGCTCCCTCAATGAGATAGAACTGCTTGCACAGAACAGAGACAGATGGCGAGATTTGATAAAATATCTTTAAAAGAAAACTGCTAGAACAAAAATTCATATAGGAGAAGGTGTATCTTGGTCTACGCCCTATGGGCCGGTTACGGCTCGAAAGGTCAATAGATAGATTATAAGTATACTAGTGTAAGTAAAATCTAATTCTACACACTACTATAAAAAATCATGACATAAATAGTAACATTTATTTATTCAGTTATTATATGAATACTATGATTCATTGAGTATGATTAGTAGTATGATTCAGATTCTGAGATTGTGGTATGTACTATATTATTATCTTCTATAATACACAGTGCAGACTTTTATTTTAAACAAATTTTATTTTGTAAATACTATCGTTACTTTTAATTTAAATTGTGATCATTAGATAGCCCTTACAATTACAAATTTAAAGCCTGAAGTGTTTGTATATTTCTGTTGAAGTTAGGGGAAACAGTTATTAATTTTTAATAAAGTGAAAAAAATGTTGCCTTGACGTGATTAAAAAGAATATTGGAAAATTTTACAGGGACGATTTGGACAGTTCATATGTCAGCGCCAGGAAAATTAAGATTCTTAGATTAAACGCTGACCAAGGAAAAATCACACATGTTTTCTTAGAGGCCATAGTCACTGACTTATAATGATTTATTTAGATGCTATTAGTAGATCATTTTCAAATTTTGCACACTTATGTTTGAATGGATGCTACCAACACTAGTAAATTATTGGAAATTGAAAGTAAAATATTTGAGAGAAAAAAAAAAAGCAAAGCTATTCAGCGACATTTGATTTGCCTATCAAATAGGAAACAATGAACATTTTTCAGGCACATCACGAGAAGAAGAAAGTTGGAATACTTGGTTACAACTGGCAAAATAAAATGAAAGAGAGATCGCAGACGACAAAGAGAGAAAATACTGGATAGCTTGGTGTCATGGCATGGAAAACAGTCAACAACAGAACTGATACAATACACTGTAGATAGAAGATTGTAGAAGGACATGATCGCCTACGCCAGCCGGTATGGCACATGATGATGATCAAATGGGGGGGGGGGCATTACTTCTTAGGGGTGATGCTATAGCAGAGAAAGTACGGCTAATGGTATATAATAGCGGGGAATGGTGTGAAGGAAAGTACACACTAAGAGATGAAGAATGGGAGATGAGAATAGTCGTTTGAATGTGACGACTAAGCACAGGGAGGGCGTATTGTATAGCAGATAAAGTACGGCTAATGGTATATAATAGCGGGGAATGGTGCGCAGGGAAGTACACACCAAGAGATGAAGAATGGGGAAATATAAATCAAGCACATACATATACAGAAAGGAAGATGACGTAAAGTAAAAGGGCCATGACGTAGCAGGGAGTTACGGTTGCAAGGGGACCAACGAAGACTAGTCACTTGGAGCCGGACCGTTGAAGGGAGAGCAATACCTGGAGATGGACCGTTGGAAGGAGTAGATGTGCTTAGAGAGAGATAGAATGAAATCGTTAGAGAGTAGCAGATGAACAGAAGAATAAAACGTAGATGAGCAGATAGATAGGGATAGATGAAATAGGATGGTGCATTCGATGGGAACGTACCAAAGTAGGATAACGGCCAAATAGATAGACAACTATAGAGAAAATAGGATGGTGCGTTCGATGGGAACGTACTGAAAGAAATAAATAGGTTAACGGTCGAAAATGGAAATAGAAGGGTAAGGAAGAATGAGAATGTAATGATTGTAAATTCTAAAGTATTTGACAGTGACATTATGTGTATTATGAAAAATAGAAACGAACGTAAGAGAAAGAAATAAATAAATAAAGAAAACGACTCCAAGATGAGAAGAGGAAGTGTTCGTGTTGAGTGTTCAAATAACCTTTCAATAGGTGAGGTCTTCGAACTTTCAAATATACATTTTTCAATTGGTGAGGTTTTCGGTTGGTGTAACTTTCAAATAAATGTCACAGCCTTCAAATGTGACACCACCATCAAGTAACATCATTTAAAGAAACACCGCTTTCAAATGGTGCCATGGGAACTTACAGCTTTCAGTGCTACACTGAAATTACTTTTTGTATTTGACTTTGATGTCCTATCGCTTTCACATTTTGCTTTTATGTTTAAATTTATGCTGAATTTTTTAATACCATTTATATTTACTAATGGTAGTCACCAAGTTCTGATACATGAAACAACTGAGGACCTACAAGAACATATCAACAGGCTAAACAACACTTGTAAACAATACAACATGAAGATCAACATAAGCAAAACCGAAGTAATGGCAATAGCGAGAAAGGAAGAAAAACTAAACATCATAATAGATAATACATCTTTGAAGCAAGTTGACAATTTTAAATATCTGGGTAGCACGCTAACACAAGACAATAACCAAGAAACAGAGATAGATATAAGGTGTAACAAAGCATGCCAAGTTATAGGCCAAGTATCAACACTATTGAAAAACAAAGCAATAACTACGGAAGCAAAAAGGGCAATATACAAATCAATTTTTCTACCAACTCTGTGCTATCAGTGCCAGAATTGGACGCTGGACTCTAGAACAATAAGAAAGATAACGACCACAGAAATGAAATGTGTCAGAAGAATGACAGGAAACAGCTTAAGGGACAGAGTAAGAAACACTGACCTGAGGAAGAAACTCGAAATTGAACCAGCCATTGAATACATAAAGAAACAACAGATAAATTGGTTCGGCCACATAACAAGACAGAAAGAACTAACAATGAATCAAAGAGCCATAAACAAATGCTACGAAAACGTCAGATTAAGAGGAAGACCGAGAAAGAGATGGATAAATGGAATACTAGAGTCACTAGGAGGAATAACATCAGAAGATGCCAACAGAAGAGCAAAGAATCGCAGATTGTTTCTCCCCTCGACGCCAACGGCAACAGAGGAAGGATAGAAGAAGAAGAAGAATAGTAATCACTTTATAAAATATTCCAAATAAAGCACTTTCTGCATTCAACTGATTATAACTTTAAAATGGGCAAGCAGATACCAAAAATTAGATATATTACCCGGTTGTAAGATAATTTCCTGACCTTTCAGAATATATATAAACACTGTAGGCTGATGATTGTATGTAAAGATCTCATTTTCTCTTTCCACTGTGTTTTGTATTTACCTGTTGCCAGATTCTCCCTGTCGTGATCAGCTCCCATCGACATAAAATTATGTGCTCCCACCAAGCCATTTAAAATGCCGCATGAAATAGGCTCGAAGTGGTCACTGTGTGGAATTTAGCATAAATCAGAAGAAGGCTGGGGAAATAGAATGGATATTTAGATTCTGTGTCCATTTTTTGCATGAGTGTGGACAAAATTAAATAACTCAAATCATCATCATGTGCCATACCGTTTGGCATAGGTGATCATGTCCTTCCACAATCTACTATCTACAGTGCATCGTGTAAGTTGTGTTGTTGACTGTTTTCCATGACACCAAGCTATCTAATATTTTCTCTCTTTGTCATCCGCGATCTCTCTTTCCATGTATTTTGCCTGTTGTAATCAAGTGTTCCAAATTTCCTCCTCATTATGTGCCCGTAAAATGTTGATTCAGATTAATGACTCCTCAAAATACCCATAGTTGTTAATTAGCTATTTTATTGACACTTGGTTACATAAAAAATATATATGGTATTGCATCTTAAACCCCATTAATTATCATAGATTTATGGATAATAATTTCTCATAAATCCATAATTAATGTGATTTTACACTTAGATTTTTAAGTACTTTTTTTTTTCATTACACATTTCTTTCAAACTTCACATATTTAATTAATAAAAAAATAAATAATAAATCAAAATATCCATAGCAACACTTATTTTATACCACAAAATGTATGAAAAATATACCAATATTACATGTGGTAGTTTTCAAGCTAATTGATAACTATTTTTAGCTAAATAGCACTAAATGTTAACTCTTCTATTCAATGGCATTTAAAGCCCTTTGGTGGCTTTAGATCCCTTTTGGAGCATATGCCAAGAACAAGGCCTTCCAGTCCCTCTCTGTTCCTGTACATTTTCTCTGCTCCTCTCCAGTCTAGACCAATGTTCTTCAAGGTTGTCATGTGTTTCTGGGCCTTCCTGACATTTTCATTGCCTGTGGTTTCTTTGACAGCTCATGCCTTCAGATTTTCCTAGAGCGTGTTCAATTCAGTGATGTAATATAGCTGGGTGAGGATATATGAAGATCATGATGATGTTTGTGAGTCTGCTGGTGCAATTTCTGGATCTTCTATATATTTATGTTGTCTAATTTCAAGAGAGCTATGTGAACAAGGGAAGACTTGTAATTCATAATAGTTTTGTTTCTCTGTCATTTCACTCAGTGTAATTTGCTGAGGATGGGATCTGAGTTCTTATGGGCAATTGTATGGTGAAGTTAATCCGATGACTAAAAACTCCAAGAGTATTGCAGGAGATGGAATCTATCCCATCATGCTTCTTCTGTATCTCAGGCGCGTAGTGTCAATGCTGTAGGGACTGATAGAACATCTGTTCATAATGTTTTCTTGTTTCTATAATTGTTATTTGTTGATCTCTCATAGCTGGCTTCTCAAATGCTGGATTATTTTAACATTAAAATTATACCAGAATATTAACATTGTCAAGCACTGAGGAAATTTAACAGGATACACAGTCCAATCTATGATTATAACAGTGTTCTTTGACATGGCACTGTGCCATTATAAGAAAATGTATTTCCTTTCATGCCAGCTCATTACTCATTAAAAAAGGGTGTTCTTCTGACATGAATTCCCTAATGGCTATAGTATTTGGCACAATCTTGATTCAGGACTAATTTATAGACAAACTTGTGTTTCATATTTCCTATTAAGTTTAATGTTGTTGATACATAGCAGAGGACAATAACGATGTGAGTAGTGCATTTCAGTGGTTTAACCTGAAATGCAAAAATTAATATATATTTATTACAGGAGGTATTAAGACCAGGGTTATAAGTAACAGGGGAGCACATTTATTGTATAGTACTCTACAATAGGGACTCAGAAACTAATCACTGGTACAGTGGAAAAAGTGACTAGTATAAAATCACAGACAGTGGTATAATATTTCTTGTGTACCTGTATGATTTATGAATGTGACCTCTGAGTTTCGCCTGTAATAAATATTTTACATTGTATGTGTATGGGGGGGACTGCATTAAACTAATAAAGGGATATACAGTTTTTGAAAGATGTGTTTTGTTTTTTAATCACTGTCACTTTTCTTTCTAATGTTAATTTTGATAGCTGTGCAGGTAACCTTTCCATCATCTTGTTAAATTGTTTTGCTTTTATAGCCAGGAAGATTTGAGAAGCATGTTTGGGAAGTATGGACCTATTTCAGATGTCTACATTCCTTTGGATTACTATACCAGACGACCCCGTGGGTTTGCCTATGTACAATATCCTTGATTAGGATAAGTTATTTAGGTACACATACATATATATAATTTTTTTTAACAAATCACTGTGGCGTACATTAAGTCAATCGTATAATTTGTCTATTTTGTAACAAAACATTTAAAACTAATTGTTTTTAATCAAAGGTTGTATCTACAACTTAGAAGAGAAAAGACTCATTAAAAAGGATGGAAAACCCGGTGGGCCTGACTTGTTCTATCTGTGACCACGAGTGTTTGTCAAACATTAGTAGAATTAGCCATGAGAGAAGCTGTTCGACAAAAACAAAACCTAAAAAAATACACAATAGCCTCTACTAGACCATCTGACAAGACGAAAAGAGCCATACAGTATCTACAGCCTCAAATTATATATCCCTTAAACGCTGAATGGCAAATATGGAAGAAGAAAATAAGAACAAGAAAATTCAGTATTTTGATAATACAACAGGAACACCAGCTGTTTTCTCCTAGATGTGTATAATCATACATAATGAGTTTATGATTTGACAGAATTAATGAATATTATTCTTCTCCATCAGTTGCTAATCTGGCTTGCTTTGAAGTTTTTACCACCTGCCACTTGTTAGCTGGCTTTTTTTTTTTATGACCAGCCTATCAAAATGGCAGGTGATGTTTCATTAATTCATAGTCCATTCCATGAGACACATATCATGTTTCCTCATAACTATCGATCTTGTGCACACAGATCCACTGTTGATCTGTTTCCCATTTCTATCTAATCAGCAATTTTCCCCCTTGTCTGCTGTATTTCTCTGGCCTTCCATTTTTCCTGTTGTTGCCAGGTTTTTCAACCTATATCTGTCTGCTTCAACACGCCCCCAATATCTGGTCTGCCTTTTTCTAATTTGTTTTATAATCTTCTCATCTGCCTCTTTTGTGAGTTTTTTCACTGTCCACAGAACTATCTTATTAGCATCCTTCTAAAAAATCAATGACATATAAACTGGTTTGCAACCGTAAAACAGGATTGGTTTGATGTAGCACTATTGAAGTATTGAATTTTTTTTTAGTTTTTGATGGTCTGGAAAATCTGCTCCCGGATTGAATATATATTTATATATTTCACTTGGGTGAAATCTTGTCCTTTGAGATCACCATTAAGGCATTTTTCTCACTCCCAGTAACTAGGCTTGTTATTGATTGAAGTTCTTTTTCGCCCTTGGATATAGGTACTTTACCATTTGAAATCGAGAAAATATCCAACAATAATGGAAGCAAATCTAACTCTCATGTAGTATTGTTTTAACACCGCAAAATGTCAAATTTTGATGAATTTGTGTTTTGATGCAGTAATTTTTACTAGTGTCGTAAGCTAGGATTAACAGAGTGGAGCCTCTAGAAGTTCATCATCTGATGAGATTTCAGTACAGTGCTTGTGTATGAGTGGACTGAGAAGGCCAAGTACAGCAACATTTGTGTGGAAGATTCTCCTTGTCTCTGTCCAGCAGTCACAACAGACATTGCAGGACTAGAGAACATGGTGTGGACACGAAGTTTGTGGCATTGCTTATGGATATATCATTTGTGCTGAGCTGAAGGTGTAAAGCAAGTGTGCAGCAGTGCATGAGTAGGTGCACACCTGTCTGAAAGAATTATTTTCTTTCTGTATTTATGCGCATGTCCTTTTAAAGTAAACCTGTGTGAGTGGATGATGCAACAGAGCCTAGAGAGATATATATTTTATCTGCATTTCATAAAGAAAAATTTAACCGGGATGCGAGGGGGAGAGCGATTTTAAGATAATAAAGATGAAGGTAGAATTCAAACATGTGTGATATGGCAGTGGCATATTATGAATATATTTATTGCCATATTTTTTTAGTCCTCCTATTCTTATTTCTGTGGGGTTTAAACTGTAATTACAGGATAGTATCATGGGATAAATGTTAATAATTTTTTGTCTTTTCTATCAGAGTGCAAGTTGTGGCACAAGACAAACTGTCACTTTCTATTTTACTGGTTGCATCAAGCACACAGGATCACAGTTCTAAACAATCAAATATGTACCAATGGTCACGTAGTTATATATCTGTTTAAAGCACTAACACAAGCAAGTAAAGATTCAGTGATACCAAATTAACAGATTTCAAGCAAGCACACAAGTATCGAGTTAATACATTTCAAGCAAGACAAGTCAACATTTTCTACACCTTATATCCTCAAGAGTGCTGTTGTGAGTTGTTTGTTTGTTTTGTTTGCATACACCAGCTTTATATATTGAGCATAGTCCATCAGTACTGAATTTTGCGCGAATATATATTTTTTCCCCATTTTGCCCGAGCACCAGCAATTTTTAGTTTTAGTATTTTTATAATTTCCAGCTGCCGTGGGCTCTTCAAAGTGCCCACACTGCACATGGACCTCCTGTTTTTCGCAGCTATGTCTGATCTATCCAGTGGTCAGGTGCTGCTGATTCAAAGTTTGTTTATTTCACCTATGACATGATTTGGTTTTTTTTTGTTTAAAGACTGCGATTTTTAAATAGGCCATGTTAAAAGACAACGGCCTACTAAAAGTAATCCTGGAGGGGGAAATACAAGGTAAAAGAGGCAGTTCAGGACTAACATGAACGAGTAACATCGAAAGATGGACAAATCAGCCTATGACAACCTGCACCATCAAAGCAAGAGACAGAGCAGAATGGCGCTCCATGGTAGCCAACCTTCGTTGCGGGGACGGCACTCGATGATGATGACGATGTTCAAAGACTGACTTCCTGCATCTAGACCACCGACTGTTGTGAGTGAAGTCTTGTTGTACCAAGATTGATTAAGGACTAATAGCATGCTTATTGATAAATAAATACAGCTGTGTATTTACAGTATATTTTGCATCATAAGTTTAATTGCCAATGGTCTAAGAAGAAATTTCTTTTATGAACACAGCATGCTCACGTGGATTGGAAAATCAAAGATATTGGCTTTTTCGCATAAATCTGTGATGTTTTTTACTCTTATTGGTTATGCTGCTGTATTTTGATATTGTGATTCTGTTTTTAGTACGCTATTTAAAACCCATAGAGTTACTTTCAATGTCCCTTAAGCTGTTTCCTGTCATTCTTCTGACACATTTCATTTCTGTGGTCGTTATCTTTCTTATTGTTCTAGAGTCCAGCATCCAATTCTGGCACTGATAGCACAGAGTTGGTAGAAAATTTGATTTGTATATTGCCCTTTTTGCTTCCATAGTTATTGCTTTGTTTTTCAATAGTGTTGATACTTAGCCTATAACTTGGCATGCTTTGTTACACCTTATATCTATCTCTGTCTCTTGGTTATTGTCTTGTGTTAACATGCTACCCAGATATTTTAAATTGTCTACTTGCTTCAGAGTCGTATTATCTATTATGATGTTTAGTTTCTCTTTCTTTCTCGCTATTATCATTATAATACACAACAGTGCTCAGAGCCAAATTAATGGAGAAACAATCGCGATCATACAGACATAACGTAAATAAATAAAATTGCAACCATTTTCCATTGTTGCAATATTGCTTGGAGGTCAACAGGATCTGTGGACACACCCACCCCTCTTTCTTTTTCTTCATTTTCATACCTAGTGGTATCAGGACAGTTCTTTCCTACAGGTTTTTGTGTTTAAATTTTGAACCGCTTGGGATGAATACACTCCAAATGTGTAAAATATTGCCAAACACGGTACCCATTTTCACCCTTTTAGTGTTTCAATTTGGAAAAGTAAGTACTCTCTTAATTGGTTGTTAGTACACTCGCCAAACTCTCTCAGAGAAATTTTTCTTTGTTAAGCCGTTTTCGCAGTGCAACAGTCAGTGAGACAGTTTTGTTCATTTATTGTAATATATTTGTGCTCAATTTTCTTTTTAGTTCTTTATTTGAATTGAAGCAAATCCTTAACTAGATAACATTTGAAGACCCAAGGGATGCCGATGATGCTCAGTACTACTTGGATGGCACAAAATTTTATGGCAGAGAGTTGGAAATTGAATTTGCTAAGGGTGACAGAAAGTGTAAGTGTCTATGATATACTTTGAGGTGTCAAACGATCTTTTTGAAAGTTTAATTACATATATAAGAGCTTACCATTATTTTTTTCTGACAGTGCCCATGTACAATATTAGTCAGGCAGAATAAAACTTCACTACATTTGTACTATGAATATTTCTCATCAGATCCTATTCTGGACAACTCCATAATGCTAAGATCACAGGCCTTGTTTTCTATATAACAATAGTTACTTTAGTTCTGCCTTCAAGGTGTGTATTTTTTAAAATTAATTTAGGAACTATATTTTACTGAAGTATGATGATCTTCTGTCCACTGTGTTAAAACAAAGGACACGACTAAAGGTTTTGGGTGTGCGGCCCTATGAGATTCTCTCTTCAGATCATTCCCCTGTAACACTTGCAACACACCGAAGATAGCTTCAACTCAAATGCTCAAACTCCACAACACTGCTCTCGTACGGCCGTATGAACCCCATGTCATTCAAAGAAGTATGCTGCAAATTTCTGCTGTACTATAGAGCTATAGTTAAAAAATAACAGGATGGTTTAATTATTCTTTCAGTGTTTAGCTAGAGAATTCACTGCAGTTTGTTTTACCTAACCTTTGTTCACAGCTGCTGGTCAAATGAGAGGAAAGGAACGGGAATCCCGGAGGTTACCATACTCCAGATATGATGATGATTATCATTATAGGCAGGAAAGCCGCAGCAATAGGTTAGTACTTTTTTTTTCATAACTTATGTTTAAAGTTATGTAGTCCGTTATTTCGTGACAATTTGATTTTGTTATTGTTATGGATTTGTGTTGAGTGTGTGTGTGGTGTCTCAATACAAAGGTCATAGCACTTGCTCAACTATGCCGCATGTTGGTGATAATTATTTTAATCCAAAAGTAAATGTGTGACAGTTTATACTAAAAGAACAATGTGTACATTTTCTTTAGCCAATATTGTCATAAACTGTATAATAATAATATAAACTGATAAATAACATAATGGTAGATGTACGCATAACTAGATTTTTCAGACTCAGGAAAAAGTCTCCGCGGCCTTATAACTGCTGCAACATGCAATTGTTTAACATCCAGGCTCCAGAAAATCCAACTGACAGTATTGCTCTTGTATGCTATGCCCATGTACAAATTGTACCCAACAGGAGTAACCCTGCATAACAAATTGTGGAGAATAGTATAGAAAAAGACCTCATACACTTTTGTGCTCATGACAGATGTCTTTGATGAATGTACCACTTCTCATCATCAAGTACCGGGCCTACTGGCGTAGGTGATCATGTCTCTCCACAACTTTCACTCTCGGCAGTTAATTATCATTTCTGTTGTTGACCTTCTGCCAAGCCATTCTCTTAAGCTGTCTGTAATCTTTTTCTCTTTGCTTCCCTCTATCTCTTCGTCCCTCAATTTTTCTAGTTCTCTTCTCATTTCTCGTCCACAAGTCCCCATGAAGATGTCTGGAATAATATGTTGTGTGATTGCAACTTCATCAAGAACACTTCGTTATTATTTTCTTCATGCTGTGAGGCATTTCAGTGGCAACTCTTTTACTATGCATTTGATGTTATCTTTAGATCCTCATATTTTGCTGTTGTGGACCATGTTTTTCTTAGTGCTAGTCAACTTTTTTTCCTTTATTGCATCTTTTCCAGGCGATCATATAGTCGGAGTCGCACACCAAGAAAAGAGAGGTAATATTTTCATGCTTTGTCATTTTTTTTTTCTATCCTTAAAATTGTAATCGGGTCTACTTCTTCCTAAACTCTTCAGCGTTAATATTAAAATGTTCAAAGAAAGTGTTGGTGGGCACATGTCTAAAGAGAAACTTTTAGGTGTGTCTCTGTTTTGTTTAGTTTACTAAATTAGTAAAATATTTGTTACGCAACATTTTTGTAACATTAATTATATTTTCTAATGTTCGTATGTATGCTTAATAGCTATTATATTTAGAAGATCCCAATTTACTAGGCTCTCTATTTCCTCAGAGAATTGTCTGCTGTCTTCCTTCTCTCATTTCTTCTGCATACACCTTTAGACGTCAATATTAAGTTAAGCTATATATAGTTTCTATATATTAAGTTATATCAAATAAAGCTCAACAGCTTTGTCAGCTCAAGGCAGGTGACATCTGCATACATCTTGTCCTGATATGGTATCAGTGATAACCATAAGAGCTTTCAGAGTTCATCATATTTTGGACATGATTGTTGCAAATGCTTAACAGACATTTTGCATATTCCACGATCACATTCTCTTCAAGGGTTCCTATCCTTAGTGTGTTGACAGCGTGGTACTTGTTGTTATGGGACCAAAAGCTTGTGAGCTGACACTCTTTGGCCCTGTGCCATGTGATGATATCGACAGGTATATCAGTTATCATGTCTTTTAGGAAGGAGAGCTGCAGACAGTTACATTGTGGTACTTCAATCTTTTATGGCCTATTGATCTGTTTTGAGTCTAAAAATTCTTACTTGTTCCTTTTTCTGTTGAACTGATTATAAGCATAATTTATCTGGTAGCCCTGGTGTTCTTTGTTTTATTTGTTCATGTCAGGTCTGTTTGGTTTGCAGTGTCACTTCCAGAATATTACAATGAGATGGTTTCCACTGAATCATGGTTCTGCATCTCAGAGCTTATAGAGTGATACTCTTAAATCATTCAGGTCATCTTTTACACTGTTTCCATGTTTTTACTGACAGCATTTCGTTTTAAAATTAATAATTTTCTCTTATTTGCTCAATGTCATTTTAGAAGATCTTACAGTCGCTCCAGAAGTCGTTCTGCTTCTTACGATAAAAGAAGAGACAATAGGTATGTAACCATTATTATTGTATATTTATTTTCACTACATTGTATCATTTGTCACATTTTAACAAAAAATCTTGAAAACATTGTCTCCACTTTCTTGCATAATAGAAGTTCTTTGGCATTCCAAGTCTGGCTAATACTGTGCATACAGTGTTGTCTTTGTGTTGACTAAATGTGTTCTATCCAGCTGAAATCATTGCCAGTATTGGTACATTTCTCCGTCTCTGCATGGCTCTGAAAAGACCTTGGGTGCAGAGTGGCCTATTTTTGAAGCTTAATCAATTATTACTTCCCAAATGGTTTCTTTTAAGCTAGTTTATATTAACTAAAACAAATCTGATGGGGCCAGAGTATAAGGTGGGTGTGTAAGAATCACAATATTCATATAATTGACTATTCAGGTGTGCTATCTTGAAGCAGATGATTTTGAGTTCAATTTAGACACTTTGGTATACAAGAAATAGTCAACATCACTTTCTACAGATTTATGTGCTTTGGGGAGTCCAGAGTATTATGTTGCATGCTGGCAATTTTAATTAATGGTCTTAATGTTCCATCTCCCTGTATGGTTCTGTAGGTGTTTTGTTGTGCAACTTTTGAAATTTTAGCTCAACTATGTGTAAAAGGGGTTATTTTTCCTTCCCCCTCTCCCGGCCGTCACACAGCCGGATTCTCGTCTTATGCCGACACTGCTGTCGACACGCTGCCCTCACATGGCCCTGTCGGTCACACTGACTTGGACCTGGCCTCGAGATCGTTTCTCTGCGACACGGCAATAATTGATGATGATGTTGATTATGCAAAGGACCTTGACCTCTCCGATTACTTGAATTACGTGATTGAACTTGATTCAGAACTGATCAACTGTACTGAGGTTCACCATGACAGCGGCCTTGATGCTGTCATAAAGATCGAGCGCTGACTTGAGCCACAACAGTACGGCTCGGCCCACACCACGTGTTCTGCCTGGCTGATGACTTGACAGACATGCTGATGATTACTCGACGTAAAGAGCTACCATAGCTCTGCGAAGGTTCATTCAAGACTTCCTCGAAGTCTTTTCTTATTACGATCCCACAGGATCTATACGGTCTCTATTACACAGTTGGAGCTCTAATCTCTCTGCAATTGTTCATTCAAGACTTGCACTCAGTCTTATCATGTTACGAACACACATGATTCACTATAGTCTCTGCAAATAGCCGTAACGTTAACTTCTATATGCTACTGCTGCCTAGCTTTATTATGACTAGCTCACTCTAGTATCACAATAACTACTGCTAGAATCACATCTCCTGGAATTCCTAACACAGACCAGTTTACAGGTCTCGCCCTAACTCACTAAAATAAACCAACTGTCCTACTACTTGTTGACTACTCTTCCGAGTTTACGGTACCGATCTGTCTCACACTAACAAATGTCCGCATAGCCTCACTGCCAGTTTGCAACTCACCAACTCTTCCCTCGACACTAACTTCTCAACTTAATCCTTTGTTCACTCACCTCTGGCTTTTCTCTCTTTCCTTTTTACATTATTTGATAGCATGTGTAGAATCATCAGAATTTGTGACAGCACAAGAACTAGTAGGGTTGCTGGGGGATTGGAGATGGAGGAAGGCATTGTCTTGAAGACATCATCAATTGTATGCTATATATTTATACTACTACCAGTTGGGATGCAGACTCATGACTACAATTCTGGATAATCAAACACATTAAATTGCTACGCTGCAATTATTTGCTAGGTATGCACATCTGTTGACAGTCACTGAGCATATACTAGTTAGTCTGGTGTGCTGTGTTTAGATTCTATTTCAAAAGACATATTGACCAGTAACTATAGTCTTCTTTGTTTATTCTGACTGACTATTTGTTGCAATTTATCATGGTTTGCAGCAAATTATTGTACCAGGTACATCCAACTTTGGTGTCTATCTGTATTGACTTGACCAAGCATAAGTTTTTAGAATTGATGGAATAGGGTCATGATCTTTTCAGTTTCTACACTACATTTCTTGATATCAGATCCTAGCAAAATGTTTAAACAAAGTGATCACATTAGAGCCCTGCTGGGGCAGTGATATCTCTTGTACACAGTATGTCTTCTCCTCTGAACAAATGAAGACGTTATGCTGAAGACAACTATTAATGTTGCCAGAGCTAACATTTTAAGGTGATTGAATTTACAACTTGGCAAATAGTTACAGAATTTCTGCAGTGGCATATTCAATTGATAATGTAGCACACAAAAATTGTAGCTCTCCACGATGCATTCTTTCTATATTTAATTTATTTGATTTGTTCAGATAAGTGAGGCTATATTATAGTCATGGTGTTAATGCACATATTTAATGGCTTCGGCACATGGTGTGGCCAGTATCACAATTCACTACCTTCTTTTCTTTCCTTGGTTTACAAAAAGTGTTTATTTGTTTCTATTCATAGGTCCAGGAGTCGTTCCAATCACAGGAGTCCATTCAAAGATGATAGAGAAGAGGCTGCTGAGTAACAACAGCGAGATTTTGGTGTTGATTTTTACCAAATTTGCTCATTTTCATCACATAATTGCTTCTCATTTGTTCATGTTGTTGAACATAATTTTAATTGTAAAAAATATATATTTTTTTTTTTTTTTACTGTAATTTTTCCATAATTTTTTTTAAAATTGTTGCATTTCATATCAAAAGGTCGTCTCTTTATTGATTACATCTTTAGAACAGTAAATCTAGCACACATGCCAAGTATGTTATTAAAAGCAGCTAAATGAAAATTCCACTGCAGCAGTGTTCCTTATTTTCCTCCCTTAAACATAGCATTAAAGCTGTTGTTGTTGGCTTATGTATTGTTATGTAGCATCCTGATAGGATATTCCTTGTGCTTATTTGTTCCTAATTTTTCGGAGATAATGCTCAGTAAATATTTTGTCCACTTTTCTCTTTTTTTATATTTATATATATATATATATCCTATTATCATTTATTTTAGTTTTTCTTTGTGCTTATAATCTATGATTTGTCAGTTGTTGTCTTGTACCTAATTTCACATCTTCATTTGGCATGTATTTAGTTAGGGGTTTCAATTCTGAGTATGAGTAATAAAATTTACTACAGTGTTAACATTATACAGTATTTGTTGCATTTATGAATACATATTTGAAGCATGCAAACTTTGTCACCTTCTGTGACTAAATCAATTAATCAGCACTTTACCCAGCACAATGAAATACTCATGCCTGTATACTAAGTGATTCGATGAGTATGATAGTAGGTAGATTCATTACAAAAATGAACGCTGCAGTCACCTTTGTCTACATTCATGCAGATGCCCAGGGAAATGAAAGAGTGGACAGGCTATCAATGTGCTGTCATCGAAGATGATCAACTAAAATATCAGGACGTTATTAACGCCCTTCAGGAAGGGCACATGACTTTGACAACCATGAGTCCACATTACTCATCGGTTGGTGAAACAGATGGGTACAGCCAGAAACGTGAGGCTTAGTAAGTGCGTAAGACGACTTATGAACTAAAACAGTACTGGAGTTGTTGGACGCTGCTGGGCATACTGAGGATATGATTTGAGCAACTACATGTTCACACACATTCGGTGTGCAATAATGATAACCCAGAGATAACTTAATAACCCCGTCATGAATTGAATTGGTTGGTATATTAATGAGTTTCTCCAGACATCCTTTGATGTCTCTGACGTCAGTCTAAACTTTTCAGGCTGGTAGTCCGTCACGATTTGTTTTCAATTGTCTTCATCATACTCTCTACAATAACTGTGTCTAGTCTTCTTTCAATTTAACTCTGTGGTCTTTATTTAACAGTACAAACCTCTGAATAAGTGACCAAACAACAATTTTCAGACAGAACCGGTCATTTACCACTGCCATCTTTATCTGGATGTACGACCATATTGTTATGATCGCAGGCTGGATAAAATCATATGAATATTCATCTCTGTAACATAATTATAATTAATTAACATTATTATATTTTCACTCAGGCAGCTAGCGGAGATCATAGATTATAAAATTAATATCTGCGTAACATTTGTAGCCCAAGAGAAAGCTTTCGACAGGGTGGATAGAAATATTGTATGACATGCATTGGTTCATTAGATGTTGAAAGAACTTATATAGTTCCTGCAGAAGCACGATTAGAACGAGTAACATCGCATCCGAGTAACATAGCTGAGTCATGGATGTCAGGCTCAGCTGTCTAGGTAAGACAAGGCAGCATGTTGTCACACTTACATCAACAAAATATGCTAAAGTGCTATGTGAAGATATAGATAAACTACTTTTTTTGCTGTCAGCCAGGTCCCTCATATCTTCCACAGAATCAGACCTTCAACAAATCTGCTATCCTTGAAAATAGAATGTAACGTGAACTTAAGCACTGATACAACAGAAGTTGTATCAATAGGAAGACATTAAACATAACAAAGAATCATCGTGCGAAACATAATAAGTCCAGAAATTAGTGAGAACAGTGTATAAAAAAAATTTTTTTACTGTTATTTTTTTCCATAACTTATTTTTTAATTGTTGCATTTCATATCAAAAGGTTATCTCTTTATTGATTACATCTTTAGAACAGTAAATCTAGCACACATGCCAAGTATGTTATTAAAAGCAGCTTTTATAGATTAACCAGAGTATTTAACAAGGTAAAGCACCAAGAAATAATCAGAATTTTAAAAGGCATGAACATAGACAGCAAAGATCTAAGAATAATAAAGAACATGTACTGGCAACAAACAGCGGTCATAGGAACTGGAAATCAATTGGGAATGTTTCAACAAATAACACAGGGTGTTAGACAAGATTGTTCGCTGTCATCAAATTTATTTAATATGTATAGTATAGTAAGATTATTTTAAGATGATCCATAAGGGGCATGCGTGGAATAACAGTTGGGGGTCATAATATAAATGATCTAAGGTATGCTGATGATACAGTCTTAATCGCTAAGAATGAAAATTAGTTACAAGAAATGTTAGACATTATAGTAAAGGAAAGCAGAACCTCAGATGGTAGATGTACACGGGGGGTGAGGTGTAGAATGGCTACGGCAAAAGTAATTTTCAACTACTGCTACATATATTTTTTTCTCTTTGGGGTTCCATTTTGTTGAAGTGTATCAGTATGTGTGGTCCTTTTCGTCTTGTCAGGCCGTATAGTGGAGGCTATTGTGTATTTTTTTGTTTTTGCCGAACAGCTTCTCTCATGGCTAATTCTACCAATGTTTGACAAACAAACACGTCCACAGAATGAACAAGTCAGATCCACAGGGTTTTCTATCCTTTTTCATGAGTCTTTTCTCTTCTAAGTGTTGCCTTAGCACAGTTTCAAAAGATGTTATACCATTCTTTATGCATGCTCTCCATGATGTGCGATCACTTGCTGGATGTTCCCAGTCATTTTCACAGATTGAGAAGTCATTCAGAGATGTGGTAGTCTCCCTCCCTTTTTAGCTAATTTGTCTGCACATTCGTTTCCATGTATATTATAGTGTGATGGTATCCACTTGATGACCACTCTCTGGAAGTTATTGAACAGTTGGTCTAGGGTTGTTCTCAAGTCATCTAGCTCATTGTTCCTGTGGGTTTTTAAAGCTGTTAGGACTGACAGTGCATCAGTCAGTATCACCTATTTCTTGTGCATGTTATTTTTGTGTTGGATAGCCAATTTTGCAGCGTAATTGAGGGCTTCAGTTTCTACTTTATAGTTGTTTGAGAATTTCCCACTAGCTGTTGACTTAGTGATCTCTTCCTGGTTATTCAACCTCAAGAACACACCTCCTTCATTTCTGGTGGCATTTGTAGCAGAGCCATCTGTGTATATGTGTGATCCTGTGGGTAGTTGTTGTTTGAGTGTTTTTCTGCTATGTGTTTTCTCTCTGTGTCTGTTTGGGTGCCTTTTCCATGATTCCAATTGTGTATTGGGTCACTAGTTGCCAGTTCTTTGGAGATTGCAGCGACGTTGCTCCTCTTTAGTCTTCCTTTTCCTAAACCAGTTTTTGTTTGGTGCATGGGGTGGCTAGGGAGCCTTTTATATTTCTCCGCTTGTTGCATTACTTTAGTTTTCCGTCTGTTTTCTGAGATTGTAAACCTGTTACTGTTTCTAGAGTCTCGATAGATGTAGATTTCATAGCACCAGTGATGATACAGGCAGCCTTTTGTTTGCTTTGTCTATCTGATTTATCCATGTCATTCTGCGATCAATGGTGACGCCAAGATATGTTGGATTTTAGTCAATATGAAGTGTATGGTCTTTTATCTTCAATTTTGCAGAGAGTGTGTATGTAGTTTTTTTTTTTAATTTTATTAATTGGTAGTAACCAGGTGTTCATCCATTTTTCAAGTTTTCCTAGGGCATCTTGCATTCTGGAGCTAGCCACTGACATTGATTCTTCACGTGCCCATATCGCCAGGTCGTCTGCGTACATTGCTGGGTGGAATGTCCCTTACGATATCATTTATGAAAATTAAAAATATTGTTTGGGATAGGACTCCGCCTTGTGGGACACCTTGTTAGATTCTGGCTTTCTTACTTAGTTGTCCATGTACTTGTGCATGGCCGTTCTATCTTGTAGGTATTGGGATATCAAATTTAATAAACTACCTTGGAAGCCAAGTCTGAGAAGTTTGTCCTTTAAGCCTTCTCTCCATACCCTATCAAAAGCCTTCTCCATGTCAACCCACACTGTCAGCGTGTGTTTCTTTTCTTTTAGAGCATCTTCTATTTCCTGTGCGATGTAGGTGATCAGGTCTTCAGTTGATCTGTGCTGACGGAAACCACTTTGTTGTATGATTTGTTGTTTTGTCTCCAAATGCCACATGAGTCTTCTGTTGACCAACCTTTCCATGAGTTTGCTCAGTAGGCTAATTAGCTACTTGGGTACAGTGGGTCTTTTCCATGTTTGAGGATGGGCACCATTATGGCTTCTTTCCAGGTTGTCTGCATTTGACCTCTCTACCATCTAGCATTTATTATCCTTAGAAGCTGGCCCTTGGCTTTCTGTCCCAGTGTTAAGAGCATTTCTTTGGTGATTCCATCTTTTCCAGGGGAACTCTTGAGCTTCAAACCTTTGAGGGCTACATCTAGTTCTGTTGGTGTAAAGGTGTTCTTCTGGTGCTTGTGTTTTGCATCTCGGTTTTCCTTTCTTGCAGCTTTCTGTTGGTCTTTTGGAATGTTTATTCTACTTAGGTTTTTGTAAGTTTCTATCAGTATGTTTGCTGCCCTTTTGCCTGTGTGGATGTTCTGATTGTGTGCTAATGTTATTGAAGGTCAGCAGTTGTTTTCATTGCTCATAGTGTTCGCAAGTTTCCAGAGTTTGTGTCCATTTTTGTCTAGATTGAGGCTCTCTGTTTTGTCTTTCCAGCTCTGTCTTGCTGATATCTTGACCTCTCTTCTGTATTTTCCGGAGGCTGCTTTATAGGCTATGTTGCTCTCTGTGTTTTGTGATATTTCAGCTAGTTCTCTGGCAGAGTCCAGTTCCTCTTCTAGTCTTTGTATTTCCTTGCTCCAGTATGGCTTGTAGTTTTTTTCTTGCTCCTCTAAAAATTGATTCTTTAGCTACTGACTAAAGATATAAATACAGGTGGAGACATCAACAAAATAGTTGATGAATTCAGTAGACTAATAATACAAGCTGCCAGTGACAAATATCCAGGGGGGCACGGAAACACTACAAACCATACTGGAGTAATGAACTAGAGCAACTGCACAATGACATGGAAACATCTCGAAAGCAAGCAGAAAATAACCCTTGCCAAGAACACCACAACTACCACCAGCATGCTAAAGCCAAATTTCAATGGGCTAAACTACAAGCCAGGCGGAGAAGCTGGAAAGAGAAAACAGAGTCCTTGAATCTTGAAAGAGACACAAGAAAAATGTGGAAGCTTGTAAAACAGCTGAATGATGAAGGTACAGAAAGGAACACCAAAATTACACTGAAGAAGGATGGAAACATTCTAACAGGTAAACATGCAGCAAATTACTTTGCAGACTCCTTTGCAAATGACAATAATATTGAAATTAGCCTAGAAAAACGACAAGAGACCCGTTTAAAACAACAAAATGCAAGACAAGAAGAGACCACACATGAAGTCATGGAAATACCCATTACACAAAGAGAGCTAGGGCTAGCAATATCCAAATTAAAAATGAAAAAGTCACCAGGCAGTGATGGAGTGTCCAATGAAATGATTAAGAACTTGGGAACTGCAGCTAAAGCAAAACTACTGCAGATCTACAACATTTGCTGGATCACAGGTAGAGTGCCACAGGCATGGAGAGAAGCAATTATGACACCATTACTAAAGCCAGGAAAAGATGGTTCAACGACATCCAGCTATAGACCAATCAGCCTTACAAGTTGTTTGTGTAAAACAATGGAACATATAATCAATCTCAGACTGCAGTGGTACCTGGAAAGTGAAAATCTCCTTGTCCCACAACAAGCAGGCTTTAGACAGTGTTACTCTACCGAAGATCAAGCAACCTATCTTTCCCAGGAAATTGAAGATGCGTTTCAAGAAAAGAAACTGGTTTATAGACCTAAAGAAAGCATTTGATAAGGTATGGAAGGAAGGGCTTTTGATTATGGAGTAAATGGCAGGATGTACAAATGGGTCAAAGCATACCTGCATAACAGGAGAGCCAGAGCGCAACTGGATGGTCTTAAGAGTAAGAAGGTCTTACTACGCCAGGGCGTTCCACAGGGAGGGGTACTATCTCCAACACTTTTTCTGATCTACATCAATGACCTAGTTACTGAACTACCACATGACATCAAAGTGGCAATGTATGCAGATGACTTGGTAATGTGGTGCACAGAGGAGTATGCAACAGTGGCTTCCAAATTGCTACAAAGAGCTATGAATGCACGGAATTCATGGACAAATAGATGGTGTATCAGCATCAACACAGACAAATGCAGTACTACACTTTTCACACTCTCCCCAAAACAAAAAGCAAGAGCCATCTACAAAAACAATGAGCCTGTGAAAGAAGACATACAAGCTACATATCTCGGAGTTACATTTGATAACAAACTATCTTGGAAACAGCAGATAAATAAGGCAATCCAAAAAGCAAGGAGGAAATTGGCTATTCTAAGAAAGTTGTGTGGAACCACATGGGGTGCGAGTGGGAAAATACTCAGTACAGAGTACAGTTTACCAACAGAGTATACGCCCACATTTAGAATATGGATCATCTGCATGGTGCTCGGCATCAAACACTACATTGCAAGAACTGGATAAAGTACACAACCAGGCACTTAGGGTCATCACATGAGCAATGAAATCAACACCAATATTGGAATTGGAGATGGAGAAATTGTGGAGGATACCAGCACTGAGAGAACGGAGAGACACAAAGGTGCTGATACAGGCAGAAAAATTTTCTTGTATGCCGAGACATCCAGTGAAGGACCGATTCCAAAATCTTGCATTGGGACGACTTAAGAGAAGCAGTTTTATCCACCAAGCCAAGCGTATTAGTAGACAAACACTAGACATGCCAAGAGTTGTTAAACCCATTCTGCCCATACCAGAACAGACTCCCTGGACAGATGAATCAGGATTATCAGTTCAAATGCGAACAGAAGTGAAAGGAATAGTTGACAAAGAGGAACAAAATAGTCTACAGCGAAAAACAATAACTCTCAGTTTCCTGGATGAAGAATACCCACCAGACCTATGGATCCGTGTGTGCACAGATAGATCAGCACAGAATGCAGTAAAAAATGGGGGAGCAGGTGCATATATAGTGTACCGAAATAACACTAGGGATATGAATAAAATAGCAACAGGGAAATATTGTCACAATTATGATGCAGAAATACAAGCAATAAAGTTGGCAATAGAAAAACTGCTGAACAGTAATCTTAGCCCACAGCCTGTAGTGTTTTTGACAGATGCAAGATCAGTACTCCAGGCACTACAATCCAGAAAATTACCACATCTGCAGACCTTATTGACAGAACTCTGCAAGCACCACAGGGTTGTCCTGCAGTGGATCCCGTCTCACTGTGGAATACCAGGAAATGAGAAAGCAGATCAGTTGGCAAAGGAAGGTTCAACGGGCACACAACTAGATACACCGGTTACATACCATCATAAGAAACAGATAATCAAATCAATCAGAGGATCACAAGCCCCAAATCAGGATGCCTTTCATAATATGAATAGATATGAACAAGTTATCATTATATGCCTAAGAACAGGACACAATCGACTCCATAGTCACATGTATACAAAATTCAAGATTGGCACATCAACTACTTGTACATGTGGACAGGCACCCCAGACTTCTGAAGACATACTTCAAGACTGCACTGAATATAGTAGACTAAGGAAAATCCATTGGCCCATAGATACAACACTACAGACAAAACTATATGGGCCACTGCAAGAATTACAAAAGACAGTAAAATTCATACAGGAAACGACATTGCTGATATAGACAATACTTCGAGCGAACGAAAGATAGAGATTCTTTAGCAGCTCTCAGGATTGCCTTTGTTAACTCCTCTATCATATTATTGACTTTCTTTTCATGAGTTTTGATAGGTGTAGTGTAGGCATCTGTGAGCTTGGCAAACGTGTCCGTCTGCTGTCTTATAGTTCCAGCGGGGAAGTGGAATTTGCAACTCCTGTTGTTTGTGAGCAATAACCACTGAAAGTTTGATTGGTCTGTGGTCTCTGTCGCCATGTTGGTTCAGTACTATTCTGGCTATTTTGTTGGATATGTCTCCTGTTGCGAATGTTAGGTCGGGTGTTGATGTTGTTTTCCAATTTCTTGAGTAGAAGGTTGGGGGGTCCTCTCTAGAGTTTAGGAGGAATATGTTGTTGCCTATTTCCCATTCTTCCACTTCTTCACCTCGAACATTAGACTCCTTATATCCCCATCTTTCAGTGTGGCTGTTAAAGTCTCCTACTACCAGACACTGTGATTGTGTTATTTCCATTGACTCCAGCTTCAGCAATTTGTCATTAAGACAGTACATGTTAAGTATCCTTGTGCTAGTGGAGTTGATGTATAGGTCTGTGCCAATGTTCTCTGCCTCTCCGTTTGTGACTACCTCTATCTGTTTTACTGGGGTGGTATTTTTAATAAGTATAAGGATTCCACCCTTTTTGCCTTCCCTGTTCTGTCTAAATGTTTGGCAGCCCCTAATCATAAATCTATGCTGAGGATTAAGGTGAGTTTCTTGGATGCAAGCAACGTCTATCTCCTCTGCTAGTCTGACTGCTAAGGCTTGTTTTTTGTGGTATATGCCCTTCACATTCCAGTGTATTATTTTCAGGTGTTTCTTGAAGCTTTTCCGACCAGTAGTAGGCCCCATTTCCTGGCTCTCCAAAATGGGTCAGGGTGACCACCAGTAGCTTGGGGTGGACCCCTTCGAGGCATGGGACCCGGAACTCCATCTGCCTGGGGGGACTCCACACACAGAGCACCATAATTAAAGTCCGTGGTATCCACTCTAAGTACATGTTAGAACGTTGCACTATGTTTTGCGTCAATGACCCAGTGCATCCGATTTCTGCCAGCATTTTATTCAGGTTTGCTTTCCCTAGCCTTTGATTATCCCCAATCTTTCTGCAATGCAGCAGATTGCCTTTTCTGTAGGGGGATTCTGCAATTAGATGGTCGGCCCTCCCAGGTTTACGAGCACCATCTACCCGAACTGTGTGTGGTTTTCTCTCTCATAGGTGGTCTTGTCTTCAGAGCTCTGGAGAACCACCTGCCTGTTTGATAGATGACAGAAAGAGGAGAAAAGACAGAGAAGCATTTAACCCATGAAGTGGGGATGGATTAGTTCAGGCCAGAGCGTGTACCACTCGTCGGTGGGTTCTGCGTCTTTACTTAAACGGTTCCATCTACTCCTGGCCCCACACGAAAGATCTGTCCAGCTTAGGTGACCCTGCCAGGAGCTAAGCTCCCGCTGGCATAGCTCCTTTGATCCCTGAGGCGCACAAGCCCTCCAACCACAACAAGGTGAGCCTACTGTGGAGGGAATCATTTGAAATAAAAACAGGAATAAGACATCGATGTCTTCTATCTCCATTTCTCTTTCTATTGGTCATAGATTGGATTATGAAAATAATAAGAACAGAAATGGAATTCAGTAGTCATTGATCAATCAACTTAATGACTTAGACTTTCTTGATGACCTGGCTTTCCCATCACATAGTCATCAACAGATGCAAGATAAAGGAGCATACTTGAGAGATCACAACAGCTGGGACTGAAATGAAATGGAGATGAGACCAAAATTATTAGAATTAATGCAGTTGGCAATAACTAAATAACAGTAGGAGAAATACCTCTACTAAACAATCTTACACATATCTGGGCAGTAATATAGACAAAGAGAGAGGAACAGAGAATGATATCAAAATGAGGGTATCAAAAGCAAGAGAAGCAATCGTTACAATGGGAAACATGGAAATACAAAGAAATATTAACTTATATAAGCAAAATAAAAATATTTTCAAATACTATGTTAAGTTAGTCCTGTATGACTGTGAAATATGGAGAATGACAACCATGAAGATAGAGGAGACCTTCCTTTATGGATGCTTGCGCAGAATAAAAGGATGGAAGTGGTAGGACAAAATCACTAATATATAGCTATAGGCAAGTACCAGTCAAATACCAGTGGATAAAGAGATACAACGATGGCGCTGGATAGGTACACACTGCGGTAGTCAAATTAGAGTATTACACAACACGCCCCTTTTTGGAATCCCAAAGGAAAAAGACCAAAATATTCTTGGAGAATTAGAATGAAGCAGAGATGAAGATAATAGGAAGAATAGCAAGAAACAGAACGATTTGAAACGTTTTTGTTGAATACCTATGCACCACATGGAGTAGAAAGGTAAAAAGAAAAATAGAAATAAATGTCATAAATGGTTTACATGTAGATGTTGGAAGCAAATATAAATTAATGGGGCTATATATTTTTCACTCGATGAAGTGCAGGAATAGAGCTCTGTTGCATTGGCAACATGATTTAGATCTTATGATTATTGAGAGTGGAGTACCTGCAGGCTGACTATCAACACTGAGGTCGCCGTGTATAATATATGCGTATTGAGAATTACTATATGCCAGATCAGTCAAGTGATCGCACATCATGGAAAACATGTATAAGGAAGGGTATAACATCATTTGAGACTGTGCTAAGGCAAAACTTAGAAGAGATAAGACCCATGGAAAACCTTGTGTATCAGTGGACCTGACTTGTTCATTCTGTGGCCGTGTGTGTTTGTCAATCATTGGTAGGATTAGCCGCGTCCGTGAGAGAAGCCTCTCCACAAAAACAAAACCTAAAAAAAAATTCACAATAGCCTCCAACAAGACGAAAAGGGCTATATATATATTTGAGTAGATGTGAGTGTCTTAACCTAGGTGTACTACATCAAGAACTGGGACTACTGGCGTAAGTGATCATGTCTCTCCACAACTTTCGATCTCGGCAGCTATTTATCATTTCTGTTGTTGACCTTCTGCCAAGCCATTCTCTTAAACTGTTTGTTATTTTTTCTGTTTGCTTCCCCCTATCTCTTCGTCCCTCAATTTTTCCAGTTGTTACAATATATTCCAGTTGTTCTCTTCTCATTACATGGCCAAAGAATGATGATTATTTCTTCATAATATTGGATATTAGCTTTATTTTTGCTTTGACCTCTCTCAGAACATCTTCATTACTCTTCTTAGCTGTCCATGGTACTCTCAACATTCTTCTGTAAAACCACATTTCTACAGACTTCAGTGATTTTCTTGTCTGTTGTCCTATTATCCATGATTCGCATCCATATGTTAAGACTGGCTCTACGTAACATTTAAGAACTCTTTTTCTTGTTTCTATTGTCAAAAATGGATTACATAGTATCTTCCTCATTTTTTGGAAAGCTGCTTTTGCCTGAGCCATTCTGCATCTCACCTCTTTTGTACATCTTCCGTCTGAGGTTAACAAAGTTCCCAAATATTTAAATTCATTTACCTGTTTTTATATTGTTCCACTTGTCTTTATTTTGCACTGAGGTGATGTCTTTTTCTTTGTTGTTACCATTACCTCTGTCTTTTTGCTATTAAGGCTGAGTCCTTTATTTTTGCTTTCTTTCACTATAATGGTGCGCATGGCAATGAAATAGCCAATAAGATCGCTGGCAGCTATGACAATGAATGTGACTTTATTTTGGACAAAGTGGACATCGCCAAGTTTTATCTTCATTTTTTAAGAGAAGATGAGGAGACTGGACGAGGCAATGATGTACACATTGAGAGATTGAAGAGTGTAAAAGAGGTCTGGTTGATCGGGAGTGATCAGTGGGATAAGCAGAAGCATCTATCTATCTTTGGTTTGTCTGAAGTGTTGTCTATATCTGCAATGTCGTTTCCTCTATAAATTGTACTTTTTTTTTTTTTTTTTTGGTGTAATTCTTGCAGTGGCGCATATAGTTATGTCTGTAATATTGTATCTATTGGCCAATGGGTTTTTCTCATTCTACTATATCCAATACAGTCTTGAAGTACGTGTTCAGAAGTCTGAGGCGCCCTTTTTGGCTGGAAAGGACAATAGATAGATTGGATGGAGATATATATGTATATATAGATTAGATCAGATAGATGGATATGGATGGATATGTGAAAAATGCATGTCCTCTGTTATTCCACAGTAGTGACCATTGAATTCCCCTTGCGCGGTGATCGTCATATTAAATGATAAGCTAGTCAGAAGAAATAAGAATGGTACAAGGATTGAGACTCGAGTCTCTACTTCCAATCTTTCTGTCATCGTGACACTCCCACAAAGTGGTTTCTTCTTTGGCCTTTATGAGGTTGGTGCTTTGGAAATAATTCCATAATGCTCTGCTCCAACACTGTTTCCATATACTATTTTTAGTTCACACCATCAAACGTCATTTCATAGTCAATAAATGCTTCAAAGTTCCGCTTCACCGATTGTTGTTATTAAGATATTATAGTTGTCGAGTGCTTTTGAATCGCGTTTATTGAGTTATTAGCGGGTCATCATCATTGCACTCCGAACATGTCCATAGGTGCTCAGATCCCCTCCTCAGCAAGTCTCGAAGCGTCCAGCGACTGACGACTCCAGTTCTGTGTTGGTTGATTAGTCTTCTTATACGCACACTAAGTTTATCGTTTCTGGCTGTGCCCATTTAACTCACATCTCTTTCATCCGAAGGAGTGACATGGACTCATGGTTGTCGAAATCCTGTGTCCTTCCCACTTCCCGGAGGGCATTGATGATGTCCGCCCGATCCATTGGCTGACCGTCCTCAACAATAGCGCAGCTAGCCAACCTCTCCGCCCTTTCATTTCCCCATACTCCAGCATGTCCTGGGACGTAGACAAAGGTGACCTTACATATTTTTGACTTCTGCAATGACTCTACCCATTGCCTACGTACAGATCCCGCCTCCACTTTTCGTATCATGCTCATTGAATCACTCAGCATACAGGCGTGGTTGTAGTCTTGTGACTCTAGCCAGATGAATGCCTTGATCACTGCCATCAGCTCCATCGTCATGCTACTCGTGGTCATAACGTATGCACCACTGTCTTCCTTGACTATTCTGCCTGCCGAGCGTGCTATAAATGCCCATGCACTTGTCTTTGAATTATGTTTAGCAGTTCTCTTTAACTTTTAATTGCTTTAAGACTTCATCGTTTGTTTTCTTTTATTTCCATCCAATTCTACCTATTGTTCTATATATCCACATTTCAAAGGCTTCAATTCTCTGATTTGTTTTCTTGTCTAATGTCCATGTTTCTGCACCATATAAGAAACGTGGTCAAGTGCGTGCCAAAAACGGAAAAACTTGGTCAGAGCGGCCGACGCGCCAACCAAATCTGTGGCAACTGAAAATCCTGGCTAGCGTGATTGAACATGCTCGTATAGCGCCATCTTTGTGTCTGCGAGTGGGAAGTGAATATAGTCCTCTTGACTTCACTGTACACACGCCACGGAAAGAAGCTGCATTAGAAATACTTTTCTGAATTTGGCCTGCAATGTCTCGTTACTCACGACCTCCTAATTCATCTTTATATGTTCGCAATGTTCCAGATGGTACACGGTGAGTTAATTTATTTGTGGTTAATAAGTCTTATTATATAAGACAATATCAATAAGTTAATATAATAGTAGTTTTTAAAAAAATTTGAAAATGAAATGAAACATTTCATAAAATTCATTCAAAATCAATAGACTAACTTGACTAAGATTAAAAAGATTAAGATACTGAACTATGATACTTGCAGCTTCAAGCTTCAAAAGCTTGCTACGCAGCTACTAAACTACAACCTGAGTTCAATCTCTATCAGAGTCAGTCTAGTGTGTAAGTATTTTGTGGTAGAAGTAGAAGTGAGAATGATGAAATAATTGAAATAATCTCATCTCAGAGGGCTGAGAGGGACAGTCACCACTCACACTCACTCACCACTGTACTGTTGTAAATCACTTACTAGTAGTTGACTAGTCTAGTCATCTATCTAGTGTAGTTTTGACAATTTTTTCCTTGTGGCCTTGTGACATCATCGGATCGTGGCGACATCGTCATAAACTACTAAACTACTAAACTTGATAATAATAATATTATAATACATCATTATATTAATTAAAAAATTAATACAGCGAAACTACTCACTATGACTACCACCCAGCTCAGTTATTCACTAAGAATTATAAAATGATTAAAAATGAATTGAATTAGTTAATAATTTATATATTAACTGTGCACTGACTAAAATTAGTAATTAGTCAGTCACAGTGGTAGGTTAGTAAAGTAGATAAGTAGTAGTGTAGTGCTAAAAGAAGTAAGGTAAGAGTACTAGAGAGACTTGAGTGTCTGAGTAGTCAGTTCAGTAGAAATTAAGTGAATAAAATTAAATAAGTCAACGTCAACATCATTCAACATGCCATTATTTATTTATTGACATTTTATTTTTATCATTTCTTAGTTAGTACTTAGTTTCATTTGGTTTAGTTTAGTATAAATATTTTATTATTATTAATTATTATTATCAGATCCAACGTTGCCGTTGAACTAAGTTTTACTTAGCTGCAACAACGTGGTTGGCTCATTTTTGTATTAGCTTTAGCTCCTAACAAATTATAGATAGATTTGACAATTTACTTCACTCATCATTATTCATAATATATTATATATGTAACATTATAACAATGATACATATCAATAAATGTCATACAATCTGAGGGAGACTGTCTTTCTCATGACAGAGAGGTTGTGAGTTAAAATCTTAACTGCACCAGTTAGGATTTTTATTTTTGATTTCTCTCTATGGCAACCATCCCTGGTCTCATCAGCGAGGCCTAATTGAATTGAAACGTCACAATACTCCTAGACAGAAAAAATATTAGTGCCTCTCAGAGTTATTTGCCTGTGTAGCGATGGAGGAAAACACAAATTATGAACTGTCATCAATAGCCAGCAAAATTAGGCTTGAGATCAATCATGAAAAGACTAAAGTCATGAAAAGTTTAATTCCAACAGACGACAAAGTATACACGGAAAACAAACCAGTAGAAGAGATCGATTACTTTACATATCTTGAAAGTCACATTGACTGAGAAGGGGATACAAGCAAAGAAATTAGAATCAGAATAGCTAAAGCAGCCATGTCTTTCAGAAGCCTTGAAAAGTTGTGGAAATCAAAACTCATCAGCACAAACACAAAATTTAGACTATTCAAATCAAATGAACCTTCAACCCTTACATATGCGTGTAAAAGCTGGAAAACAACAAGAGATATAGAAACAAAGTTGATCACATTCGAAAATAAATGTCTAAGGAAAATACTTGGTATAGCGTGGAACGAATTCAAAACAAACGAGGAAATTAGAGAAATCGCCAATCAACCACTAATATCTTCAGTAATAAAGAAAAGACGATTGTCATATGTTGGACATGTGATGAGAAGAGATAATAACCGAATAGCAAAGCAAGCCCTCATATGGGAAACAACAGGTAAGAGGAAAAGAGGAAGACACTGAGAAGAACATTGATGAGAGAGGCAAGAGCAGCAGGATTCGGCTCCCTCAATGAGATAGAGCTGCTTGCACAGAACAGAGACAAATGGCAAGATTTGATAAAATATCTTTAAAAGAATTGAAGACTGCTGGAACAAAAAAATTCAGATAAGAGAAGTAGTATCTTGGTACACCCTATGGGCCGGCTACGGCTCGAAAGGTCAATAGATAGATAGCGATGGACACCTGTGCACACTCACACTGCTGCCAAGGAAAAACGAATTAACACGCAAAATTCAGTTTATAATATAGGGACTTCACCAGAAGTAAATGCGGGCGAACAAAAACAACAAAATTAATCCGTTAGCGTTTGTTAAAAAGCAATGAGGTTAACAGTCAACACCAACAATAACAACCGCATCATATAAGCTCTGCCAAAGCTAATAATGCTTCTACTCCTCCTCACGGTGGGGGCATGGAAAACAACAGAAGAACCAGTTTGGTTAAGCCAGTACTTTGTAGAGGTCCGGAAAGCAGCCTGTACTAAAAATGGCAGTGCTGAAGTCAGATGTAATTGTATTGGGCCTAAAGAAGCGCTAATATAGTTTGCTCATATACTTTTGATCACGTCACAACTAAGATGACGAAGAAGAGCACATGTTGAACAAAGGGAAACAAAATCAAGGATGTAATACTTTAGTCATTTAATACTTTTCTGGTAATAATGGGGTTTCCTCCATATAATAATTATGGGGAATGTGGACTGCGGTGATAACTTTCTTCTTAGCGAGCTTTTACATGGTTAAGTGGGCAAGGATGCTTTTTGTGTCCCTAGTCTATGACAAAGCTGTAATATTTGTGCCTTTCGGTTGAACCCATCAGCTGGAGGTGGGGATCGAACCCGAGAACATTCCTGTCTAGAGTAGAACATGATGTCTTACCTCCGGACCATCCAGTTCTCCAGTTAGTGTCCGTAGTTTACAAAACAGCAGCACATTTTATTGCTGGCTTTGTGACTCATTTGTCGGAATGTCTGTCACATCAGATTGTTATACCCCCCACCCCAGCGGAAAAAAAAGACCCAAAAATTGGTACCTATTTATGGCTGGTTGAACTTAGGAACCCACTGATCAGGTAAAGGTAAAGTACGAGACTTGTATTGACATCTTAGCATGGGAGTTTTCACCCATATCTGCTCGGCCTACCATCCAGAACTGTTTGGAGACTTCTGGATAGTATTGCTTCAAGCATCGAAACTTGCAATGCGAGGCAGCATTCCTCACCTTCCCAGAGTACTACCATGTTACACATTTCTGCCAGCGGCTGGGTCGACCGCGTGTCACATTGCTTCCAGCGGGATTCAAACACTGGTTTTCCGAATGTCGGTAGCCTAGTGGGGTGGTTTTCCCAACAGCAGGATCATACCTAACCTTTTATACTAGTGGTCCAGTTCAGTAACTTTGCTGAGCTACAGTCTCTGTAGCTTACAGTACTTTCATTCTTGTCTTTTATCCTTTAAAATAAAAGTTTATATTTTAAAAAATGGTAAAGTAAAAAGTGAATTAAATTTGCTAAATTAAATTATTTTATTTATATAATCATCATTGGTGCAAAAATATTCGAACTTTACAGAAAGCTGCATCCCCTCTTCAGTGCTGTTGTTTTTTGTTTTTTTTAATCTAGATTTGATTCATCCAGCTTTTTTAGACGAACTTGCCAATAATAAATATATTGTATACAAATTATTGTTGCTGAAAAAAAAATTTATTAGGGATTTCTAGCGTACATTAACTCAACCTAATGAAATGAACTTGGAATTCAAGTAGAATGTTACAGGTTGCAGGAGTTTAGATTCCCTCACCAGCCATGTTACGGTAATACTTTGTGAAATGACTGACAAAGGGGACTGGTTGGTCTCTAGGCAAGACATCGGCCTCGAGACAGAGAGGTTGTGGGTTCAAATCCCGGATGCACCAGTTGAGATTTTTATGATTTCTCTCTGCTGCCAAAACCCCTGGTCTCAGCAGCAAGGCCCGGCTTGAAACGACAATTACTCATCGGTGGAAAAATATGTCTACCTCCGAAGTCAGAGTTATCTGCCTGTGCGGCAAGGACCCCCTGTACACACGGCTGCCAGGGAAAAATGGATTAACACGCAAAATTCAGTTCCTAGTCTCTAGGAACTTCGTCAGAGGTAAAAGCTGGCGAACGAAAGAAAAAAAATGACGAGTTGTAACTCAAAGTAACATAGCTACCTGTACTATTCCATCATTCTACCTTCCGTTTAATTAAGTTTACCTTTTATTGCGGCATCAAAATAGTAAGTATTGACATTAATCATTATTTTGAACATTAGCAAAGGCAAACTTTGTATCAAACCTCTGTGTATTATACAAGGGAATTGTTTCTGCATTTTGTTTGTATGTTTTGGGGTTTTTCTTAAAACTTGAATGGCTTAAAAACATTAGTTAGGTCCCCTTAATACTCAAATTGAACAGTTGAATAATAATAAAGAGTGTAGAGAATTAATACTACAAATTGATTTATTGAATTCAATTCATTCACAGGCAGTTTTGCTGAATACGAGTTGAGTCTTGATTTAACTCAGCAGTCATATTTAAGTCACAAATGAAATAAAGTGATGAAGCTCATCTTATATAATTTTTTTTTTTAATTATTAAAAACACTGAGTATTTTATAAACAGTTGTCATTGTGCTGTTTCATGCAAATTTATCTAAACAAACATCATGTTGAAGAGTGTTGATTTGTTGCATTACAAAAGGGGGCATACCCTTGTGACTATAGCTTGTTTCATAACTCGTGCCCAACTTTTAAAATCGATAGCTTTTTAGCCGCTTGTTGTAAGTTGCTCAAAATTTGCATGTAAAGTTATAATGATTAGAACCCAACAGGGAATTAATTTCATTAAAAAAAAACATTTGGTTATTATTGTTGCTTATTTGATTTATATAAATTTATAACGACCCATTGATGTAGTCAAAACTTAATGTTTACAGTATTTTAAGTTAAAAATAGCGAGTAAAAATCCATACATGGTAAAATTGACAGCGTTTGCACGCTTCCACCGTGGTTTTCTGACACAATTAGACACTTGTAAAAGACACGAGAAATTGTGTGTTTCATTTCCGTTCATTCATAGGTGGAGACGTGGAACAATAACATTTATCATGAGTCTTAAAATGAAATTCTGCAGTTTACAAAACATCGCAATAAAAATGTATGACTATTTTTGCAAAGAGGCTAAACGAGGAAGATTATTTCATTCTTTAGAAAACCCTGAGAATAGGACAAGACACATTTTGGATTTATCTAAACGGTCATTTAATCGCTGGATTCAAGCACGTGACCCCGTCAATGTTCAAAATATACAAAATCACAAGGAAGAGCAAAAATGTTGGATAATTTTGACAGTGAACTTATTAGAAGTGAAATTCACAAAATGTTGGGTATGAATGAAACTGTTACAATAAGAAACTTAAAAGTATCGCTGAAAAAGAACAACAGTATTGAAATATCAAAGTCTACATTATGGAGGAATGTGAGAGCTGCAGGCTTTACATTCAGAAAGTATTCCAATGGACGAAACATCATCTGTGAGAAGCCACATATAGTAGTCATGAGAAGCAAGTACTTACGTGAAGTAAAAGAGGTGCGCAAGCAAGGTTATGATATTGTGTACTTGGATGAAACATGGATCAATGCTCACCACACTAACCAAAGGGAATGACAGTCATCAGATGGAAAGATTAAGAAATTAATACCTAGCAGCAAAGGACAGTGCTTGATAATTGCTCATGCAGGTAGTCGACAACATGGACTAATACAGAATGCAGAGCTCATTTTTCTTTCAAAATCCATAGACAATTGGGATTATCACTCTGATATGAATGGTCACATATTTAGACATTGGATTGAAAATTCTGTTCTCCCATCACCAGATCGACCATCTTGCCTAATAATGGACAATGCAGCGTACCACAACATTGTTGCACTTGAAGATAAAGTCCCGACGTCATCCAGTACAAAAGATGCTATTAAGATATGGCTCACAAAGGAGCACATACAACATACATTTAATAACATGTACTTAAAACCTGAATTACTATCTCTAGTAAAGCAAAAACAGAGGACAAAGATTTTTCAAATAGATAAGATTATCCAAATGCACGGTCATATAAGTTTGAGGCTGCCACCTTACCATGCTCATTTAATCCATAGAACTAATCTGGGCAAAATTAAAAGGACAAGTGGCAGATGAAAATACAACATTCAAAATATGCGATGTAAAGACTCTTGCTAATCTCGCTTTATTAAATATAGACAAAGATTATTGGGCTAAATGTGAAGACCATGTCTTAAAACAGGAAGAGGAATATTGGAAAAATGATGGTTTGTGGAATGTTCAACCCCAAACAGTTATTAATCTTTTAGACTCGTCTGATTCAGAATGAAAGTATATAGCCCCCACAATGTTGGCCCCTATATTACCTTAAATTAGTTCAACAAACGGTCCTTATCAGGACCACACAACTATGAAAATTGGACATACAGGTATGCCTTGATATTATCGTCCGTCCTCGAACTGAGAAGACAATAATTCTCCTGGTGTTTTGTCTTATTAGGTTATTTCCCCATTATGGCCACGCCTTTACCTAGTGAAAATTAATCATAGACCAGCAACTAATTTCTATTATTTAGGGGTTCACATTTACAATTTTGACAAACATCAAAGAAATTCGCCGCTTTAAGAAAACTGCAGCTGCAAGATATTTGTTAAATATACATTTAAAGGGTCTTTTGCATTCTAATAACATTTGGAAAATTTCAACAGTTTTTAACAAACGGTTACTGAGTAATAGCGTTTTGAAGTTGGGTACATGATTTGAAACGAGCTATAATGGTTCTGCTTCTACCAAGACAGATCATCAGAGAGTGCATAAAGAACAGGGAAGTGAGATATTCTTAAATATCCAGCTAGCATCAAACTCTCTATCAGTATTTCATCAGTAAAATTAAAAATAAGACATAATCTTCAAAATTTTGTTTACGCCAATTTCAATATTGGTAGGAAAAAAATGTAAATGTGACAGATCACATCCTTCCCAACATGCTTTCACTATGAAATTTTTTTTTTAGACTTGGTGAAAAAATACACTCAATTGGAGCTGCTACATTAACCAAGTTATAGAAAAGACTGCTTCACAGTTATAGGCCTTAACATGTGGAAGAAAGGAGTAATTTAGCCGGAATTGCTAAATTATTCCTTTACCATGTAGTATAGTGACATAAACCATATATATCATATAGTGATAGAAAACCAGTCGTAATCTCTTTGTACAATCATGAATCGCACAAAATAGGTGAGATGCAGAATGGCTCAGGCAAAAGCAGCTTTCCAAAAAATGAGGAAGATACAATGCAATCCTTTTTTGACAATAGAAACTAGAAAAAGAGTTCTTAAATGTTATGTAGAGCCAGTCTTAACATATGGATGCGAATCATGGACAATAGGACAACAGACAAGAAAATCACTGGAGTCTGTAGATATATGGTTTTACAGAAGAATGTTGAGAGTACCATGGACAGCTAAGAAGAGTAATGAAGATGTTCTGAGAGAGGTCAAAGCAAAAAGAGAGCTAATTTCCAATATTAGGAAGAAGCAATCATCATTTTTTTGGCCATGTAACGAGAAGAGAACAACTGGAATATATTGTAACAACTGGAAAAATTGAGGGACGAAGAGATAGAGGGAAGCAAAGAGGAAAAAATAACAGACAGCTTAAGCGAATGGCTTGGCAGAAGGTCAACAACAGAAATGATAAATAGCTGCCAAGATTGAAAGTTGTGGAGAGACATGATCACCTACGCCATTAGGCCCGGTACTTGATGATGATGATAGTGACATACTATGAAGTTCACCATGAAGTATAGTGGCATAGCTTAATTGCATCAGAGGAGCTTCACAATTATATCTATATTAGCAATAGCTTCTGATGTTATTGATTTACTGATCCTTGTTTAGAATGTTAGAGTTGTAAGGCAGGTAAGTTTAATTTACTAACATTGGTTTTTAATTTATTCTTAGCAGTTATGTTTTCTGCCATTTAAACTTAATTGCTGTTTTGTGTTGTGTTAGTTCAGTTTGATTCTTAATGGTGGTAATATTTTGTAACTTTTTTTTTGATTAGCAACTGTTAAGGTTATGTCCAGTTGAAATAATTTTGTCTTCTTTATCCTGAGGGGGATTTTAGTTGTGTCACACTTTACTGTCATGCTGCAATAAAAGGTTAAAGACATTAGAATCAAATTGGTATCATAGCAGTGGTAAATACCATATTGTGCTCTTCTGCCCACTTAGTCAGCAATTAATGCTTTTCATAGCTATACTACTGCTGCTATGCCGAAATATTTTGCCTGAAGCATCCTAGTTTTGTTGCTGTCAAGGTGTAGTTTTGTTGCTGTCAAGGTGTGACCATTTTCTTTTTGCGAGCTGGTTAGTCTCTCCATTATTACCAGAATGATAGGAAGTTTGGTTTTTGGCAGTGTTTAACTTTTCATTTACACACTTGCTGTATTGGCGCTGCACACCTCCAAATGTTGCAGATTATCTTAATTTACTAAAATATGGTTGTCTTGGCCACTGTCTGCTTTAAATAAAAAAATTGTGCCCAAGGCGTCAAAAGTTATGCTCAATGGTTAAACAAAATTAAAACATTGACCATGAGCGGGTCTTATTCTTCAGCCATGATGCCATAAGTTGTTTGTTTATTTGCATATGCCAACTTTATATTTCTAGCAAAGTCCCAAGGGACTGAACTTTGTGTGAATATCACTTTTCCCTATTTTTCACACTGGTGCCCATGTGCTAAGGTATGCCCATACTTGCAGACATTCTCTGACTTCATAAGTACTCTCATTTTGTTATTGCCGAGCTTTGATGTTTAGGGCAGATTCTTTTGTATCAATTTTGCCCAAGCAGTTACCATTTTTGGCCTACTGTTTTCAATTCCCAACTGCCAACGGTTCTTTAATGTGTTCAGAATACATCAGACCTTGTCTTACAGTTACCTGAGTGGGATAGACATCAGATCTCACTTCTCAAAGACCAGGGGAGAGTAAAGGCAGAAAAAACCACCACAGATTTTTTTTATTTGGTGGGAATTGAACCAAGAGGCTGATTTCTTACTTCTAAACCACCCAGCTCTCACGCCACCAGTGAAGTCGCTAACTGCTGTCAACTCATTCTTAATATTGCACCCGCTGGTCATATAATTTTGTTCATAATTAGCAGTTTCAAGATGGTTGTACCCAGAAATTATCTTCATAAAACTTCTTTACTTTCTAAGATGTTTAAGCACATTATATGTATTATATTACCAGGTCAGAGAGTGAGCTTGTCCGCATTCATTGTCATGATTGCCAACCTAAAAATAATTTTCTGAAAACAAGATTTAAGCAGCATGTCACTACTTGGGGTCACTTTTAATTTTCATTACACACTAATGAATAACCGATGGTATATTTTACACAAACAAAAACCAACAGTGCAGAGCTAATGTTTTTTAGTTTCTTTTTACAAATAAGATGAAAGAACAAAATTTCTTGACCATAAGTCATTAAATAATGCTTGTGTTTGGCTTGTAAATTGCTCATCAGCCTGAAAAGCTGTGAAATGTGTTTATTTTCCATTGATGGTTTACATTGAGCTGCAATATTTGCACCTTTCTGCCAAACACAACAGAGCAGACTGTTTCAGAGTTCTACAATGAGGTGCGATTATTTTAATCAGCACTGAGAGCTGATGGTATTTAAATGCTGACTGCTTTCAGTTCATTCATTCATTCATTTCCAGATAGTCAGTGTATTACCCTGGAGATGTATCTAACACCATAATGTTTTGATAATAATCAGTCTGTTAACTGAACATCTTGATTAACATGCTTTATTATTTTCAAGAAGACAAATTACATCAACAATTTCATAATCCTACTTAAGCTTAAAAGAGGCTGTACAATTAATTAAAGTTGTGTCTTAATTTAACCGTATTTTAAAATTTGTTCTCTCTAGCACTTCACAGATAACACATTTTCTGTGCTACAACATTCGTTGTTTAGTTTATATTTAATTATAACTTTATTGTGTGTTAATGGGAGTTTGATTCTTGTAAAATTAGGCAGTGGCCTATGAGGGAGGTAAAGAATAGTGACACTGTGACCTTCCAGACATGTCGTAAGAGGCGACTAAGGAGGTTGATCGATGGCTTGACAAGCTGTCATTGTAAAAAGTATTGTTATGGAAACAGAGCCATAGATTTTAGAGCAGTGATCTCTGCAATATGTACCATTTTGGCACACAATGTTTCTGTTTTTGAGATTGTGGTTCTGCCCTATGTGCCGTCTTCGGCTCGAAAGGACAATAGATAGACACATGTATGCATCTTTTTTTCTCCATGTCAAGAAAAAATGGATTGCTCTTGATAACACTTTGCCCTTTGCCAATTCAGTAGCCACATGTTTAATATTTTTATTTGGTATCAATTATAAAATTACTATACTACATCCCCCTCATTCAGATGATAAATTGTTTAGTAAACTTGGAAGTTCTGTATAAAGCCATAGTCAAATGCTATGGTTTTTCTCAATCAAAATGTCAGAGATACCACATAGTGCACTGGGTGAAAGCAGTCAGTGGGACATAGTTAATTGATAGTGTTGGATTCAGTGAACTTGAACTGATCTAGTGGTGAGCTTGGAAACAGCAAGCAGCCGGGTCTAGCTTTTCCAGTAGGAATCAATAGAAGACAAACCCCATATCAAATAAAGTGCTGAGTTACAATTTGTAGATTGAAAGGTGCAATTATTGTAACTGGTTGTAAACCTCTACACAATGCAACCACAGAAGATAAAGAGGTACAATCTTTGGACAACCCACATGTGAGCAAACAATATAATAGCCAAATCCTCTAAATAAATTGATTATATGTTTGTTTGTTTTTTTGTAGAGACAGGATAGTCTTTCATTTTATGACTTTTTTTTCAAATATATATTACATATACTGTACATGTATCTCACTGTATCAGCCTAAAGAAATGTTCATTATTATGTTGTTGCAATATTTTACCATTCATAGCCCAGAAGAATTGCGAAGTATGTTCGGGAAGTATGGACCTGTTTCAGATGTCTACATTCCCATGGATTATTACACCAGAAGACCTCGTGGGTTTGCCTACGTGCAATATCCTTAATTAAAGGCACCAGAATGTGTCATTAAAACATTTTGAAAATACTTTGTGAATTCAAAGCATGCATTTCTGCATGCATGAGAGCCTAGCTGAATACTCAATAAGTTTGATTTTTATCAGTAATTCTTTTTACATTGGGGGGGGGGGGGTTAATGTATAAATAAAAACCTTTCTTAAACAAATATTTAATGGCACATACAAAGGTGGGAGCCGCGATAGCTCAGTGGTTAGTGAACTGGACTAACAAAGGACAAGGGGTAGGGTTCGATCCCAACCGACGGTTTCCGGGTTCACCCAGCCTTAAATGGGTACCGGATTTTTTTTTCTGGGAAAGTAAAGCAGCACGGGCGTAATACCGACCACATTACCCCAAAATCATGTGCTGAAGGTCTAAAATATAGGGCCACTAACACCATATTTCCCTATACGCCACTTGGCGTGACGGGGGTACTTTTTTTTTTTTTACATACAAAGGTGTGTCAGCTGAAATCCAGTTTTTTTTTTCCTTTTCAGTATTTAGTGGATATAGCAAAATAAAAATGCTTTAATCATTGATAGTTTTATCAATCTAATTTTCAATCACATCTCCAAGTTATCTGCATGCCAGATGACATTCAGGCCATCATCTGTTTTTGGATTATGTGCAACATTCTTCAAAGTGTAACATTTATTACTTTATCTTTTTTTTATCAGAATGCCAAGTGGTTTCACAAGGCAAGCCATTGCATTCTGTATTTCGGGTTGAATCAAGCACTCAAGACCAGAGTCATAAAACAGTCTGCCGGTGGTCAAGTAGTTATGTTGTCGGGAGAATGGATGGAAAGGGATAATCTTTAAAACAAAAGCGTATAATCAAGAACAAGATATGAAAGTGCTAGTAGCAAGCAAGTAAACAAGATGCAGTTAGACAAGATAACACAGATTTCAAGCAAGTATACAAGAATCAGTGGTAGGCAAGTTAACAGATATCAAGCAAGACAAGCAAGTCAGCATATACATCTTATATCCTAAGGAGAATTATTTGTGAGTAAAGTCTTGTTATATCTGGACTTGGTTTTTATTCACAAGGCTATTAGCTGTAATAAGGTCATTCTCTGTTTGTATTCCTGAAAATGAACTTTTTCTAATAATTCTTTAAAATATAAAAAAAAACACACAGATATTCTGAATATACTTACACATAAACGAACATTATATTTGTTTAAAGGTTAAAAGTAGATACATCTTTATTAAACAGAAAAGCTCATCCATTAAAAGTAAGCATAACAAGACTGACCGTAAACTTAAATTCAGTATAAAAACCTAAATATGCCATTAATCGTGTTTGCTGATTTATACACTTTTTTTAAGCAAACATTTGAATCATATACATAATGGGATTGCTCCCAGTAGAGGGCACTGTTTTGGTATTGTAAGAACCTTGTAGAAGTTATTTTTGTAATGGAAAACTGAATACAGCTATGCATGTTCTGTTCATTTTTAATTTCTAATATGAGACAGTTTAGTTTTTTTTTTTTTTATTTTTTTTTTTTTTTTTTTTTTTTTTTGGGGAAGGTTTTGGTCATCAATTTTAATTTCTCAACCATTTCATTGGAATCTGAAGGATAGAAAGTAAATCAACAAGATCAATAGATACCTACAAACAAGTACACATTTTAGTGAAATCTGCAAGTTTAATATAGGCGTTGCTTTTTCTTTTGTCATTTCATTTTTCTTGCCCTCCATATTTATTTTCGAATGCCAAAGTTTAATATGTGCATAAAGACATCCCAGACATTTGATCATTTTACCTAGAATAAATCTCCCATCTACTTTTGTTGGTATTTATGCAGTGTCAATAATTAATACGTTTCAATTTAGCATCTTGGTTTTTAAAAAAAAATTAAAAAGTAAACTTAATTGCCTCAAAATTAATTTAGTCCAAGAACTAACTGATGAAGATAACCTTGTTCGCTGTAAGGGAGCAAAATGAAAATTAAATCACACAAATAGTATATAGAATAGTTCTTAGCTGGGGTTTACAATATTGGATAGTTCGATAATCTGGATACAAATAACATATCTAAAGTGAGCTTAAATTGCTAGAAATGCTAAGGCTAAGACACACTCAAACATAATAAGGATACAGTTGTGCTTACCAAAATTCAGGAAGTAGCTGTGCGTCATATAGGTAATATTGGTATGTCAGCTATGAAATTACGGGCCATTTTGGTAAAGGGAAAATATTAAGAAGACTATCCATCTTGCAGGAATTAATGTTTCATGGGAGACACCCATATCCATTTGAAGTCTTGATATGTGCATTTGTCCCTGGAACTCAGATACCCACACCCATTTGAAGTATTGATATGTGCATTTGTCCCTGGAACTATGATCACTTTGTTATTTGGAAGTGTATGTTTCCATAATCCTTGTATGTTTAGAACTGTTACAGATACACAATGGCATAGATAATGTGGACATGCATAGAACCACTTCTGACCTCAAATTTTCCTGAAAGAAGGTCAGAGCTAGTCTGAAACACCTACTGACAAGTCTACAGATGAGACACCAACAAAGAACTGTCCAACGACAACCACTGTTTGGTTTATGGCAGCTTTTAACCTGCAAGCACAGATTCTGTTAGAGCTGTGATGGTTGCTGAAATAAAGTGAATTTGGTTCTGTTGGAAGAAGATAATGTTACTGTGGACATCTGATGCTATTGAGTGATAAAAGAAAAACATAAATTGTATGCCTTAGAAAGTTACTATTATTCCGACGATGATAGAGATAACACAGTTGAGAGAGCAGTAAGAATAACAATATTGTAAGAAGTTAAAACAGGTAGCAGTTTGTCTTTTAGAAGACTGGAATGAAGACTAAAGAACTCCGGATGTCAGTTATGTCCAGGACAATAATTTATGAAGTGGAGTTAGATTAAATAAATTTAATAAAGGAATGTATGTTCAAATGTTGATCTATACACGATCAGTGACCATCCTTGATATACATAAGGTACATCAAGAATAAAAGGCACTGATGTAATGTTCAAGGATCCCTGTGAAGAAACAGTCACATCTACATTGCACCTTAGTAAGCATAGAAACAGAACCAACCTTGCCGTAGAAGTGTAGTTGAATGTAGTGCCATTTTCTAAAACTTTGCTCCTTTATATGTGCATTTCCGTTATTTTTAATTTGATGCTTCTCATACCCCACACAACATGCCAAAACACACAGCACCAGTGTTTATCACATAATTGCTCACTTGTCACCCTCTATTTCCAGAGGTTTTGGTGTATGATTGTCTTATAAGGTGTGATTGTCCTGTCCTTTGTGTTCATATCATTACCTAAACTTTCAATCAAGCCACCTTTAATTATTTTTTTTTCGCTTGTCAAACTATTCATATTGTGGATCTTATGTCTATGGGAGCATATATCTTCAACTTACTACTTTCTAAGTCATGTTGTTTGGTACATTAAGATTACATGATATCTTCCCATCTTTTCCTTTTCAGATCTGCTTTCATCGGTCTTCCCCAGGTATATTTTGGCCTTCTCATATATTTTCTAGATAGAGAACCCGTAACTATTCTAGATGGCAATTTTATTTTTTTTAACGTTCTTTGACTTGTCTGCATGTTCTTTAATTTATGTGGCTTATTTTTTATAGTGTTGGATAGCCACCCCCAACCCCTTTTGCTGCCACTTGCAACATGTCTGGTGGAGTGCAGCACTACTACTCTCCTTTTGGGCCCTGGCAAGTAATGGACAAAACTAGATCAGAAGTTTATACTTTTACTCTTATATGTTCCTTTTTTTTTTTAAGCTTGTGTTATGTCTTCAAATTCTCTTAGACAACCTTTAATGCAACTTATATTAATACAAATTATTTCACAAAAATTTAGTATCTGTTCTTTTTTCTTGTGCTTTCCTTCATTTGCCGCTATTACTTCAGTCCTACTTTACATTATGTTTATCCTCATTTGACAGTGTCTTGATCATCAGCATGTGCCATACCAGTTGGCGTAAGCGATCTTGTCCTTCCACAATCTTCTATCTACAGTGCATTGTATCAGTTCTGTTGTTGACTGTTTTCCATGCCATGAGATCAAGCTATCCAGTATTTTCTCTCTTAGTCACGATCTCTCTTTCCTTTTATTTTGCCAGTTGTAACCAAGCACTCCAACTTTCTCATGATGTGCCTGAAAAATGTTGTTTCTTTCTGATGTTTTTTTATGAGCTGCCTTTTTGTGTTGGCCTCTTTGAGAATTTCATCATTGGTCTTTTTAGCTGTCCAGAGAACTTTCAACATTCTTCTGAGAAATCCCATCTCTGTGGCCTCTAATCGTCTTTTCATTTGTTTGTCTACTGTCCATGATTCGCTTCCATAGGTCAGAATTGGTTCTATATAGCACCGATGAACTCTCTTTCTCATTTCTATTGACATAGATTTGTTGCATAAGATATTTTCTTTTATGAAATGCGATTTTGGCCTGAGCTGTTCTGCTTTTTAATTCTGTGGTGCATCTTTCATCTGATATTATTGTGCCCAAGTATTTGACATGTTGCACTTGTTTCAGATTTGTCCTGTTTATTTTTATGATGGTGATGGTTTCCTCGGTATGACCATTACTTCTGTTTTCTTTCTATTCAGACTGAGACCTTTCTTGTTGCTTTCTTTTACTATTATGTCTATCATTTCTTGTAGTTCATTCTGTCTCTGCTATTAAGACTGTGTCATCCATATATCGCAAATTATTTATGTTGTGACCGTTGACTTTGATTCCTTTTTGTCTACTATTGATCTCATAATATGTTCGCTGTAAAGTGAACACAAAATTAGGTGACAGAACATAGCCTTGTCTGACTCCTTGTTTTATAATTTTGTTTGTTACCAGTACATGTTTATGATTCGCAGATCCTTGCCATCAATGTTTAATTTCTTGAGTATATTGATTATTTCCACATGCTTTACTTTGTCAAATGCCTTGTATAGTCTATAAAGCACATATATAGATCTTTCTTTACTTCTATAGATCTTTCTATCAATGTTCTTAAAATGTATATTGCATTATTGGTGCCCTTTCCTTCCGCAAATCCACATTCATCATCATCATTGAGTGCCGTCTCCGCATCAAAGGCTGGCTACCATGGAGCGCCATTCCACTCTGTGTCTTGCTTTGATAGTGCAGATTGTCATAGGCTGACTTGTCCATCTTTTGATGTTACTCGTCCATGTTAGTCTTGGTCTGACTCTGCCTCTTTTACCTTGTATTTTCCCTTCTAATATTATTTTTATTAGACTGTTGTGTCTTTTAACATGACCAAACAATTTCATTTGTCTTGCTCTAATTGTGTGTTTAGTAGTTCTTTTTTCATTTTTAGTTGTTTTAAAACTTCCTCGTTTGTTTTCTTTTCTTTCCATCCAATTCTACCTATTCTTCTATAAATCCACATTTCAAAGACTTCAATTTCTGTTCTGTTTTCTGGTCTAATGTCCATGTTTCTGCACCATACATGAATATTGAGAAGATGTAACATTTTGCTATTCTTAATTTTAGCCCTGGTGTTATTTGTTTTGATGTTAGTATATTTTTCATGGCTTTGAAATTACTTTTTGCCATACCTTTTCTTTTATTTATTTCAGTTGTACATTTTCCATCACTGGTTATAGTATGTCCAAGGTAGTTGTAGTTCTGAACTGTCTCTAGTTGTATTCCTTCAACTTTGATATTTAATTATAGGTCTTGAGAATTTCCTTTGTTTATGATCATAGTTTTAGTCATTTTGATATTCATATCTAGTCCATATTTTTTGCTTGTCATGTTTATTACATTAAGTAATTCTTGTAGATCTTTAGGATTTTCTGCTAGTAGAACAGTATCATCATCATATCTTAGGTTATTGATTATCTTACCATTAATGTTTAGGCCTGGCATCCCAGTGATGTTTTTAAAGATTTGCTCAGTGTATAAATTGAACAAGCTTGGTGATAGGATGCATCCTTGTCTTACTCCCCTTTTTATATCATGGGTGTAGAGTTCTCCTTGTTATATTTTGTTATTGCTGTTTGCTCCCAGTACAAGTTACATATCAGTCGTATGATGTAGTCTATGAAGCAGGCATATATTGGTTTGTTTACTTCTATGTACTTTTCAATCAATGTCCTCATGCTGAATATGGCTTCTTTTGTCCCACTGTTTTTCCTGAATCCGTATTGCTGCTCATCTAATTCATTATTAATTTTATTCTGAATCCTTCCTTGTATAACTTTTAGTAAAATTTTGGTTACCTGGCTCAGGCTTATTGTTCATATGTCATTGCATATGATAGCGATCACTTCAACGCCAAAATCTTCTAGTGCCTGTATCATCTCTATCTGTATATTGTCAGGTCCTGCTGCTTTTCCCTTTTTCTTTGTTTTTATAGCTGGATGTACATTTTATAAATGTTTTTTTTTTGTCCCTTTCGTCATGAAATCATTCTGTTATGTATTCCTTCCCATCTGTCGATTATATCTTTGTTGTCTGTTAGCATTCTTCCCTCTTTGTTTGCAATACATTCGTTTCCTGCAGCCTTTTTGTCTTTATTAGTCATTCGTTTTATTTCTGTGTGCATTCCTCTTAAATTTTGTTTACTTTCCATAGTTTCGACTTCTAGATATTTTTTGTTGAGCTGATCTTCTTTTGCCTTTTTGCACATTTTTCGTATTTCATTATCAATTTTCTTGTATCTGGCAGTGTGCTTCGCTTATCTTCTCTCTTCCATTTTTTCTAAAATGTTGTCAGTTATCCATTTTTGTTTTTGTTACTTTCCTTTTTGGATAAGGTGATGCAGGATTCTTGTATGCTGTTTTTTATGCATTGCCACTTGGTTGTGACTTTTTCTTCAGGATTTTCTCTTCTGTACTGCTCCATCCCTTCTTCTAGCAGCTTCTGATATGTGTTCTTTACTTGTACAGTATAAGTTTCTTTTACATCTTTCTGATTTAAAGCTGTTGCATCTATTGGTATTGCTGAATTAGTAAAATTCACATTGCTCCTCCCTTATTTCTGGTTTTATTTTGTTCCTTACATGATGATTCTTAGTAATATTTTTGGTTCATAAGACAATAAGATAATATATGGCTCATAAGACAAATAGTGCGATGGTATTCACAATCAGTGGCACCTGACTTCTTCGGTATGGCTACAAAGATAGATTTTTAGTAGATCTTCAGGTATGCATCCAGTGTTATATATGTCATTAAGTAGTTTTGTTATGACTTGTACTGTACTCCCAGCTCTCCTAATGGATTTATCTGTTCAATTGTTATATTGTCGGGACCTGGAGCTTTGCCTCTTTTCGTGTGTTGAATTGCGTGCTCCACTTCACTCTGCATTATTGGTGGTCCTGTGTCTTTGTTTGAATTGTTTAGCTCTGGTCGTTCATCATCATAAAGTTGACTAATATATTCTGTCCATCTTTCCATTGTCTTCTCCTGTCCCATTATTATATTTCCTTCCTTTAATTTCACACATCCTGAAACTTTGGCTTCTTTTCTTCCTGTTAATTCATTTAACTGATTGTGCATAAATTTTGATGATGGTGTTTTGTATGCTATAATTCATTTGATTTCCAATGAACTAAAGTAAACCCTTAACCAGCTAACATTTGAAGATCCAAGGGATGCTGATGATGCCCTGTATCACTTGGATCGTACCAGATTTTATGGCAGGGAATTGGAAATTGAATTTGCCAGGGGTGACAGAAAATGTAAGTCACATTTTATAACTTAATTTTTGTTATCATGTTTTATTTTCAAAATATACTGTGTTTAATCTGAATTAAGCACATTAAAATGTCAGGTGCGTGGTTTAACAAAAAAAAGTCCATTTCACTTTGTTTTTCACTATTTTGTAAAGATGATTATAATTTTTAAAAATTTATTGGCACCAGCGGCCATTGCTAAGTATTTCTCTAGTGAAAAACTGCTTTGGTTGTGTGCAGACTATAAACATTAGCACATGGAGGTATAAACTCATTAAATGTAAATAAAGATCACGTAACCTAGACGCCTATGAGATAATATGGTGTTGGTGACAATTTAGGAACAATTTACAAGTGATGGTTTGAATTTGTTTTTATTTTAATGATTAGTAGCTAGTTTAGAGAAAAATGACATACTGTCATGGAACACATAAATATTATAACATGTTTGCTAAAACAAAAGAAGTCACTGTTTCAGTTCTTGTTTTCCTGTTTAGTTTCCGTTCATAATAATATGCATTTATTATTATCATTTGTGAACAGCACCTGGTCAGATGAGAGGAAAGGAAAGATCATCCCGTAGGTCCCCATATTCAAAATACGATGATTATGACAGAAGACACAACCGCTCTAGAAGCCGTAGTCCTAGGTAAGATAAATATCTCAGCCATAATTCATTTCATTAAAACAAAATTGATAGTAAAATCATGTGTGAGACAGGAGGTCAAGATACCTCTGATAAAAAAGAGCTGAAGTTGACAGAATCATAGCTGATGGCTTGTGCGTACAAGTTTATATTAAATATCCTTTGATATTGGTAATCTATTCAAAATCGTCCTTATATATAATTTGTTCACTGGCAGGTTGTGAAAGGTGGGGATCTGACAGCATGTCTGCCAATTATGCATCTAGTATGTTGAAAAGAAGAAAAATAAATAATAATTAGATTTTTAATTAGATTAGATTAGATTAGAACTTTTAATAGATATTTAGCTTTCATTCAATTCTACATTTGTTAAAGTATTTGTCTATTGATTCACCAGGCGTTCCCGATCACGGAGTCGCACACCAAGGAGGGACAGGTACTATTAAAATTTACAAATTATGATGCAATTTATGATATTCTCATCTTTATATTTTGAAAAGAAAAAAAAATAAATAAAATGCATTATTTATCCTTATAGCCAAAACTATTGAATTGTATAATCTATATTTCTTTTCTTGTTCTCTGTTTATCAACCTACTCCATCTTTTTCCCTGTGCTCACAAATCCTGTAGTATTTATTGCTATTTTTAGACTGAATGTGGTTAGTTTGCTAAAATACCTCCTGTAATATTCTCTATTTGTGATTTCAGAAGATCATACAGTCGGTCCAGGAGCCGATCTGCTTCTTATGAAAGGAAAAGGGATGATGGGTCTGTATTCAGTTAAAAAAAAATATGCTTAGCATTTTCATAAAGTCCAACCATTCATAAGCTTTAGTTTAAGATATTGACTGTCAATATAATTATTTGGATTTCAGAACTATATGGGGCAAGTCACTTTTAAAATGTTCATCCATATTCAGCGTTTTTTGGCTGTAGCTTAAGCATTATTATAATAATATAACATATATAATAGTTTTTTGTTCTAGTGGTATGTTATAATTAATAAGTTTTAACAAAATTAACTCTTTTGATATCAATCTGACTCACTTTATCAATCTGTGACTCACTTGTTTATGATACAATAGTAAAAAAATTACTACCACTTAGATGTAGTTAATAAAAGTTTTCTTTAAACTTTTGTCACACAGCAGTGTGTTAACCTGGGAAATTACTTTTTAAGGTGCCCGAATTTGAAATAAAAATTGTGCACCATTATATATTTTTTAAAATATAAGTTTTACTACTCAATTGAATTTTTTTTAAAATTCAGAGGTCACTGTTGGTGATAATTAGAAAGGTATAGGGAGGGGGTGATGTTTGCCTTGGCAAATTTTCAATTTAAAAAAAATGTAATTTGAGGTAATTTTCACTACGGCGTCGTAATCTAGGGTTCAAGGCTCTGTCTACGTTTCCTATGTGTATGATGATAGTGACCATGTTTACATGACCAATGCACATTTTTGAGTGATATTGGTATAATGTGAGACTTTCCCAAAAATTATCTGGTACACATTTTTAGAGGGTGGGCGAATCCCAGAGCCTTGTTGGTTTGGGAAAAAAATCTACCACATTTGAATTATTGAATTTGGATCCTTCTGATTAGGAAGCAAGGGCACTAACCGCTCAGCCACCAAGGCATTGTCTTGTAATAAACTATGCATATGTTGCGGGTTTAAATATTTTCAAGATTTCACAGTTTTTTTTTTCTGGGCTGGAAATGTAATGGATCATATAATAGAAGTGAAGAACAAAATAAGTAGTGTAAAGATTCGTGTGACCTTTTCATTTGTCATGCTTTTGATAAAAATCTATTGGTTGGCACACATGCTTTGTTTGTATTTTTTTTTTAATTGAAAAATGTTAACATTTTATTAGTCAATTGTTTGCACAAGTATTTACTGATCAAATTTTCTAATATTTACTTTCAGGTCCAGAAGCCGCTCTAAGTCAAGAAGTCCAGCTAAATCAGATAAAGATGACAGAGAAGAATCCCCTGCAGAATAAACATTCACTATTTGATCCACCTTGTGTGCATATTGTTTTGGTGGAAGAGACATTGTAACTATTTTTAAATTTTTTTTTTTTTTAAAGGTTCATTATAAACTTTAAAAAAATAGCTGACAGTGTTTGAAGACATAACTTTATAATGATTTTGTTATGTATAATGTTGATTATTGTGTAAACAAAGAGAAAATGTAACAGCTCTTTGAAATTGACATTTGTATTTTTCTGTGTTTGATATTGACAATTGTATTTTTTTATAAGAGGGGAGCTCTGTGGAAAAGTTTTGAAAATAACAACACAAGGTATCAATATGCAATGCAGTAAGTGTAATAAAGGCATGATGTTTTTGCATAATTATCCAAATTAAGCTCAGTGAAGGGAAAAAACTTAGGTATATATGTTATTTAAGAAAGAAAGTTCTGTCTATGTAATTACTTAGCCAAATACTACTGCCAGGACATATTTCAATTAATTTAGAAATTAATTGTTTGTAGTGGCGGCGCCCCCCTTTCCCCCCCCCCCCCCCTTTTTTTTTTTAAAAATAAAAATATTCTTTATTATCACAATTCATATTTCATTTTCCACTTGCATCTTACGACCATTGCTTTTAGTTTTATTAGAAGACATCTCACTCATTTCATTGTATATTAATTTGAACAACAATCATCAACTTAAACGTTTATTTAATGTAGCAGGTGATATCAGCCGCCTGAGCTTATCAATAAAGAAATTGCTACACTGTCAACTGTGTTCAGCCATTGTTTTATGCCTAATGGACCTGAGTGGAAACCCACATCCTTCTTGGGATTATCCTAAATAGTTTTGTTTTGGGCCCGGTATCATCCAAGAGAAGATGGTAAGAGACTGCTCTATTCAGACTGGCAGTTATTTCCTCCAACATGCCATTTGTATTCTTCACGATGATTTCCAGATTGTCCTCAATTTCTGAAGCCGCTGCAGATCTGTGATTTCAATCTTGGGCGACAGCTCTCAGGTTTACCAGGGCCTTTGAGCACCAGATTTTTTTATGAAAGGATGACTGCACAGACGTAATACTGACCACACTACGGTTTACCAAAAATATGTATACAAACTAAAGAGGTGCTAGAAGAAGGATTACTACAGGGATCACCACTCAGTTGTACCCTTTTTTTTTTTATATATATCAATGATCTGACCAAAACCCTGATAAATAAAAAAGCTCTCTATGCGGATGGTCTGGTCATGTGGAGTACAAACTAAAATATTAGAACAGCTGAAGCACAACTAAACAAAGACCTGAGGCACCTAGAAGAGTACTGTAATACCTGGAAAATAAAAATAAATGTACAGAAAACAGTATGTACAGTATTTACTAGAAGTAACAGAATAGCTACGGCAAACATCATCAAACTCCAACACAATAGTTTTCAAAAAGAGGAACACCCTACATACTTAGGAATACAACTAGACCGACAACTGAACCTGAAGAAACACGTAGAGAATCTCACTAAGAAAGCAACACAAAGACTTCAACTAATGAAAAGGCTTTCCAGTACCTTATGGGGAGCAGATAAAGAAACACTTAGAAATCTCTATCTGGGATATGTTCGCTCTGTTTTGGACCGTGGTAGCTCGCTCCTAGTGACATGCAGCAAAGCAACTAACATTGCACTGGACAAGATACAAAATAATGCATTACGACTCATCAGCGGTGCAATGAGGTCCACTCCAGTTGCAGCCTGCTAAATCCACTGCAATGTGGAACCTTTAGAGTTGAGGAGAAACAAGGCCACTATGGTTCTCTATGAAAGACAAAAAAGAATGGAGAAGGACCACCCTAACAGAAAATTAGTAGATACATGGACTCCAAAACAAAGAATTAAGCAGATGTCAGTATTACAACATGTTAGAAATATACAAAAGCAATTCCATCTACCTGAAAAACGACTACAAACATCAAGAGTCATCAAAGAAATGCCAAGTACGAATTATAAAAAACCTGAAATAAATGTGGAGATATGTTACAGAACAGGTAAAAAAGCAGACCCAGTATCATTAACACTAGCAGCAAGGAAAACAATAGATACTTATCCAGAAGACTGGATACATATATACACAGATGGTGCAGCCACTAACGCTACTTCAAAAGCTGGATATGGAATATTAATACATTATCCAGATGGAACAGCAGAAGAAATATGTGGACCTTGTGGTGAAGTCTGTAATAACTATGAAGCAGAAATAACAGCTATTGAAACAGCAATTTATCATTCAAATACGATTTTCGATACCACACAATCAAAGAAAACAAACATAGTTATATTTACAGATTCCAAATCAGCTCTGCAACCACTGGAAAACAGAACAGAACTCACACAGCTTATCATAGATACAGACAAACTCATTGACACACACATAACATAAGATTGGTAATGCAGTGGATCCCAGGACACTCAAACATACCAGGAAATGATAAGGCAGATACATTAGCTAAGAGAGGATCCAGACAGATACATACATCCATCACACTAGACACAGCCAAACAAGTCATAAACTCCAACAGTAGAGAGGAGTGGTTGAATGGATGGGCCTTAGGGAAAACAGGGAGAGAGCTTTTTCAAATATATGGCAAGACCAAATCCACAAGACAACATCAACAACCTAACAAGAAGAGACCAAACCACCATCTTCAGACTGAGAACAGGACATATGCTGAATAACCACATTAATAGAATACAACAAAACCATACCCCAGTATGTCCACTCTGTAATCACCCACAAGAAACTGTAGAACATAACCTGTTTCAATGTCCTGAGCTCACTGACATCAGAACAACATTATTTCCCCAAAGACCCTCCAAATGGAATACTCTGTGCGGAACAACAGCAGAACTTAAAAATACCTGCAGATACTACTACATGGCATTGGGCCGAAGGGCATCAGCTCAAAGGTCACTGGATCCATAACAACAACCAAAAATATGTGGACACCCACACACAACCATATGACTTTTTTCATTTCCACGTGACGTAGTCAAGCTTCAACCATATTGTTTCTTTTTCTCCTTTCTCCATCCTTTGGGTGTCAAGAGATAGAAAGTTGTCAGACTCAGCCGTTGTCATTTAATGTTACAGCGTTTCTAGCATGTTGTCAGTCCATCTTATTGCCACCATAACCATGTCTCATACAAGTTGGCACAGGCAATCATATACTCCCATGCAACGACACCAAGCTATCTGTTATCTCCTCTATGTCGTCCACAATCTTTCTTTCTTTGTCTTTTGCAAGTTGTAGCCAAGCAATCTAAACCACTTCTCAAGATGTGCTTCTTCCTTTACATGATTTCTTTTCTTTTCTTTTGATGTGTTGTATAGAATTTCTTCTTTTCATGTGTTGTATTGTATAGAATTTCTTCAACTCAGTTGTCTCTGCATATAGTTTAGAATTGATTGAATGCCCAATCTCTCTCTATATCATTTATATTCCTGCATTTTCTGGTCTCTACAAGCAAACAAGGAAATTAGAGAAATCGCCAATCAACCACTAATATCTTCAGTAATAAAGAAAAGATGATGGTCATATGTTGGACATGTGATGAGGAGAGATAATAACCGAATAGCAAAGCAAGCCCTCATATGGGAAACATCAGCTAAAAGAAAAAGATGAAGACCCAGAGAGACACTGAGAAGAACATTGATGAGAGAGGCAAGAGCAGCAGGATTCGGCTTCCTCAATGAGATAGAGCTGCTTGCACAGAACAGAGACAAATGGCGAGATTTAATAAAATATCTTTAAAAGAATTGAAAACTGCTGGAACAAAAATTCAGATAGGCGAAGGTGTATCTTGGTCTACGCCCTATGGGCCAGCTACGGCTCGAAAGGTCAATAGATAGATAGACAAGCACTTTTATAATACATCTCATTTCCATGGGAATTAACTTCCGTTTATATTTATTTGCTGCCGACCGTGTTTGATAGCACAGGCTGAAGATGAATATACTTTTGTTTAAGATGTTTCTTTGTGATGATAGGTAGGTATTGATTGTCATGTGCTGAAGTATTTGTTCCATGTCTTATTACATGGATTATCTATTTCTTTTTCCATTTTGCTTTGACATGACGGCTAATCGTAACTAAGAATGTGTGTGATGTGTTCCTATCTTCCATTTGTTCTAGCTTGATCAGGGCTGCTGTACTTAGTATAATTTATCTTTTGGGGAGAAGGTACGTACGAGCACCAAGGTTGGAAGCTGTCAGCAACTCATAGCTGACTGCATGCTGTGTTAAGATAGGTGAAACTAACACTGTTCAGCAGTAACAAACTAGTCTGAGAGTGAAGGCATCCCGTAACTAAAACTACCACAACGAAGACAAATGTTTTGGACAGGATGCTACAAGTAGCGTGGCTTACTGTAGACCTCAACACAAAGTGTCTACGCCTTTTTAGTGCAAAACTGCAGTAAAGTAATCGTCAGGTGAATGAAGAAGGAAATCATTTCTACACTGAATGTAGGCTAACCATATTTCTTTGAGATGAATTTTCCACTTCAGAATCTGTTATTTAAGGTATATATTTTGATTACAAATAATTTCTTTTTAAATGGCAAAATGACGGGGAACATCATAACTAGTTTATTACAGGTTTTTAGTTTTCATTTGATTAAATATATTTTGATAAAATATATCTTCACGAGATATAGAAACAAAGTTGCACGCATTCGAAAATAAATGTCTAAGGAAAATACTTGGTATAGCGTGGAACGAATTCAAAACAAACGAGGAAATTAGAGAAATCGCCAATCAACCACTAATATCTTCAGTAATAAAGAAAAGACGATGGTCATATGTTGGACATGTGATGAGAAGAGATAATAACCGAGTAGCAAAGCAAGCCCTCATGTGGGAAACAACAGGTAAGAGAAAAAGAGGGAGACACTGCGAAGAACATTGTTGAGAGAGGCAAAAGCAGCAGGGTTCGGCTCCCTCAATGAGATAGAGCTGCTTGCACAGAACAGAGACAAATGGCGAGATTTGATAAAATATCTTTAAAAGAGTTGAAAACTGCTAGAACAAAAATTCAGATAGGAGGTGTATCTTGGTCTACGCCCTGTGGGCCGGCTACGGCTTGAAAGGTCAATAGATAGATATCTACACGACAAATACACCAGAGCTTCAGATGTGATATGGGTGTTAGTATGGTCCCTTGGATGACTATACAGCGGAGATCGTGCGTGCATGATAAATAACCATTACAATTAAAAATCGAAAGGTCAGACATGATTCGGTGAGCGTGTTACGAAAAGAGAAGGCGGGCTCACTATGCTGGTAGTGGATTGAGGAATTGCAGAAGTCACGATGCGCAGTCACCTTTTTCTACGTTACAGGGCATGCATGTGTATGGGGAAATGAGAGAGCGGACGGGTTGGCTAGCTGCGCAATCGTCGAAGACTCAACCAATGAATCAAGCGGGGCGTCGTTATAGCCCACCGAGATGTGGGGTAGACACAGGACTTTGACAATCATGAGTCCACATCACTCCATCGGATGAAAGAGAGTTTAGATGGTCACAATAAGAAACGAGAGAATTATTGGACGCGTGGGAGTACTTGTTATAATAATACTATTATAGGACAACACACAGCTGGAGTCGCTGCACGTTGCGGGACGTGAAGATGAGATCTGACCACCCATGGGCCTGGCTGTTCAGGGTGCAATGGTTATGATAATCCACAAATAAGTCCAGAACTATCCCGCTGCCTTGTGTAAGCAGGCCGTACTAGCCATGCTAACCCAGTGTGACCACATCAAACAATTTACACACACCCAGTCGCGATAGCTCAGTGGTTAGTGAACTGGACTACAAAGGACAAGAGGTAGGGTTCAGCCAGCCTTTAATGGGTACCGGATTTTTTTTTTCTGGGAAAGTAAAGCGGCACGGGCGTAAAGCCGACCACATTACCCCAAAAATCATGTGCTGAAGGTCGGTAAAGATTATGCTCATCAACACCATATTTGCTATACGCCACTTGGCGTGACGGAGGATACTCTACTGTTTTTTTTACCTACGTTTTTTAAGGCAAATTATACAAAAAGTCTTGCGACCAATTTGTAGTTCGGGAACAAGTGCCGTCCCCGCATCGAAGGTTGGCTACCATGGCGCGCCATTCCGTTGTCTCTTGCTTTGACAGTGCCGGCTGGGTATTGGACGCTAAAAGATTTTTTTAAATTGTAAAATAAAGGAGAAAAAAAATGGGCTAGTGATTCTCGTAAGTTGTTCCTATTATATCACGATTGAGTACATCACCATGCTTCCTGACCTAGTTAACTACATTTTTTGTCATGCTGTTCTCTAAAGTTAGTTTGTATCTTTCGTCTCTTATTCCCCCCCCCCAAAAAAAAAAAAAAGAAAAGAAAACTCCCCTCACTCTTTTTTTTCTCCTACTAGTGATAATACGTTTTAAAAAAACCGTCATACATACGTAGAAAGAAAAGAGTTGTTCACTTCTTACTATCTATCTATCGTCCTTTCGAGCCGAAGACGGCACATAGGACAGAACCACAATCTCAAAAACAAACCTTGCGAGCCAAAGCGGCACATATTGCAGAGATCACTGCTCTAAAATATATGGCGCTGTTTCCATAACAATACTTTTTACAATGACAGCTTGTCAAGCCATCTATCAACCTCCTTAGTCGCCTCTTACGACATGCCTGGAAGGTCCCAGTGTCACTATTCTTTACTTACCTCTTAATGAGGCCCCGGTAACACAGAGGAAAACTTACTTCTTGCTACACAGCCAAAAAATGATACATCTCGCACAATTATGTGCCGCAAATGAACAACACGAATCATCACAACACATTCTCCATTATGCTGCTGTTTGTGCACGTATCATGTGGAACTGGTGCCAATGCGCGAAAGGTGAAAATGTATTCATTCTTTCTGTCAGGGACAAAGACATGATCTCGGGCGCATGGAACTACATGGGAACACATAATACACTTGATGATTTGGGCTATCATACTTTTATTAAATTTTTAGAGAAATACCCAGAGACGAAAGACATGTTTGTCGTCTTTCAAAATATAGACGACAGTGAGCTAGCGTCATCTCCTGTGCTTTATAACCACATCGTAGATACTATTCAGTTCTTGAGCAGATGCGTGCTGAAAATAGACGACCCAGAAGCTCTTGAGCAAATCGTTATGGATCTAAACAATATGCACGAAATCAAAGGGGTTAAACTGGTACATGTTCATGAGTTTATTTCACTCTTTATCAAAGGAATGCAAATTCGATGCAAACCTATTTGGACATATTCTCACAAAAAATCATGGAAGCGATTTTTGAATTTGTTGGTAATTGGTTTGCAAGGACACACATAAGAGTTGATTATCGTTCTCGAATGAGGAGTCACCATACTGTAGTCATCGGTGCTGTTTCATATCGGCAAAGCAAAGGTGTCTACAACGTGTCTTTAGCATACTATCTCATGTTCAGAAAATAGAATAATTATGTTAGTAATTTTGAATTATGTGGGAATGTACTTTTAAGTATTCATGTATATAAGGTCATCAGTTTATTGTATTCGAAGTGTCATGTATTACTTCAGTCTCCTGACTGATTACTCAGGAATACCGCAGAGGCGTATACTGGTTTTGGGGTCTGGGCTACCGCTGACATAATAAATAAACACATACATTATGTTCAGTAGGTTAACATGAAGTAATATTTGCTAATGGCATCACTACATTTTAAATTACTTACTTAATGTAAATTATTTTCGTCTTGTTTGGGACGAAAATGTCTTGATGACTTTGTTATTGAAAGTACTGTTGGGTTGGTTTCTAAGTTTCTGAGGGAATGATTTCTCAATGGATATTATTTCCAAACCAGATAAGCGTTCTTGTGTCTGAGTTGAGCGACAATAAGATTTGATTCCCTTCAGAGCAGAAAAAATTCTTTCTACAGATGCGCATACGGTAGTTATAAATAGTTTAGGAAGTTCCTCAAGCTGTGTTATCGATATGACGGAGTTCAAAGCTACATCCTCAAGCTGTGTTATCGATATGACGGAGTTCAAAGCTACATTCTCAAGCTGTGTTATCGATATGACGGAGTTCAAAGCTACATTCTCAAGCTGTGTTATCGATATGACGGAGTTCAAAGCTACATCCTCAAGCTGTGTTATCTATATGACGGAGTTCAAAGCTACATTCTCAAGCTGTGTTATCGATATGACGGAGTTCAAAGCTACATCCTCAAGCTGTGTTATCGGTGTAACGGAGTTCAAAGCTAAATCTTTAGCTAACATTAAAGTCATGCTCCCCATCTCTCTCAAAACCAGTGATAAACATTGAATTCAACAGTCATTATCTGTTCATAACCGACACTAAATCCAACACTCAAGTCATACCATTGTTTTTGTGAATGATCAGCGCAAACATTCAAGCCATATTATTCATCTCTACAGTCGACGAATACCTGTCAGTAATCAACACCAGAGCAGCATGCAAATTATGTTTATTCTATCAGTGTTCAATATAAAATTCAACATTAAGTAATGCTCTTTTTGTTTTGTCAGTAATAGCAATGGAATGCTAAATTCACTATTTATTACAGTCAGTTCTTCTTTTCTCTTTTCACTTATGCCTAAAATGTGTCGGGGTTTATATCATTTGTCGTTCTTGAGCTGCTCGAACTGTCTGAATTAGTTATTTTCCTTCGTTGTTACATGTCTCTGTCACTGCATCTATCCATCTTCTTCTGGGTCTTTCTCTTGAAGTCAGTTATCAACGCTAAATTCGCAATTCAGTGGATTCTCTTTGTGCCAGAGATAACAAAAATAATCTATCTATCTTTCTATTGACCTTTCTAGCGGTTGCCGGTCCATAGGGCATAGACCCAGATACTCTTTCTCTTATCTAAATTTTTATTTTAGCAGTTTTAAATCCTTGTAAAGATCTTTTATCAAATTTAGCCCTTTGTCTCTGTTCTGTGCCAGCAACTCTATCTCATTGAGGGAGCCGATTCCTGCTGCTCTTGCCTCTCTGATCAATGTTCTTCTTAGTATATATCTGGGTCGGCCTCTTTTCCTCTTACCTGTTGTTTCCCACATGAGGGCTTGCTTTGTTCAATAATATATGCAACACTCATTTTTTAATCAGTGATTGGCAGTGTTCTCTTCTCGTTCATGTTTTCCACGCAAAAAAAAAAAAAAAGATAACTTAAAAATAAACGGCCTATGCCCATAATATGTCAATTATTTATAGAGCGAATTTCTAATTTCATTAAAATTTTGACAATAATTTACACAATAGTAGCACTTGTTATTAACTTACTCGTTTTTACTTGTTAATAATTAATTGTTAATTATCATAATGTTTGTTTATCATTACTGAAGCTTGCAAGTAGGCAAACATATCTGTGATTGTTCACCTTCTTTAACTCCAGTGATTTAGCGAGTTATGGGCAACATCAACTATAATGAAATAAAGAGCTGTTTGTCACTGACAATTTAATGATCTTTCTCACTTCAGGAACGTAACATGTACACGAGTCTTCTGATATACGTTTCGGTTGGTTAGTGTTAAAATAAGATAACATTTGTGGTTGAGGAATGTTTCATTTCAGACCAGAATTGCACAATTCAGCAATCCTTGAAACGTTTCTGTCCATACTTCGCGCCTCGCCTGTCAGCATCGGAGCTGACAGAGTTCGTTCGTTTTGAGATTAGGCCTACTTCTTGGCGAAGCATGATGTCTGCAAATTCTCGCAAGCTGCATGCGCTACGATCGGTGAGCCAGGACTATCCAGACCTTACTCCACCCCTTCTCGGTGCTTCTAGTAACAGGCCAATCAGTCTGATCACGTGAGTAGAAATCTAGAGGGAAGACAACCTGTATCCAAAAAAATGCAAGTCAGGCTGAAGTCGGATGTCTTGGGCCGATATGCGCAAATATGAAAACTTTGCTGCAAACCACAACACGAGGCGTCAACGCCTTTTTAAGGGTGGATGACGAGTGCACTATTCGTTTCTTTAATGTTCAAGTGAGCTCGAGAAGGAAGTTTCAACTCATAATATTAACCTATTAAAATATTACTTTCGCAAAAACTAATTAAGCAGTTCAAAAGAATTCAAAATTGTATGTATTGTGCGGTGTCACAAAGTGAAATTCACAGTTCGATGTATGGTGTCACAAAGTCTTCTTCTCCTTCTTCTTTCCTTCCTCATCTGCCTTTCAGCGTCGAGGGGAGATATAATTTGCGGTCTTTTGCTCTTCTGTTTGCCTCTGCTGCTGTTATGTTTCCTAGTGCTTCTAATATTCCATCGACCCATCTTTTACGTGGTCGACCCATGGGTCTGGTGTTCTCACAACGTTTGTTGAAGGCTCGTTGTGTTGTGGTTTGTTCGTTCTGCCTTGTCACGTGGCCAAACCATTTTATCTGTTGTTTCCTTATATATTCTATGGCGAGGGCTATTCCTAGCTTTTTTCTCAGTTTTTCATTTCTGATCTTATCTCTCAGACTTTTTCCTGTCATTCGTCTAACACATTTCATCTCTGTAGAGGTTATTTTTCTTATTGTTCTTGCATCTAGGGTCCAGGTCTGGCATTGGTAGCACAATGTTGGGATGAAGATTGTATTGTATAGTGCTCGTTTTGCCTCCAGAGTTATTTCCTTGTTGGACAATAGGGTGATAACTGCCCCATGATTTGACAAGCTTTGTTGCATCTTGATTCTATCTCTGCTGTTTGAGAATTATCATTTGTCATTAGACTTCCTAGGTATTTGAATTCCTCTACCTGTTTTAGTTGTCTGCCTTCTATAGTTATGTTGATGTTCTGTTTATTTTTGGCGACATTCATGACTTCTGTTTTGTTGATGTTGATTTTCATGTTGTATTTTGTGCCTGAGATGTTGAGTTTGTTTAAGTGTTCTTGTAGGTCTTCTATTGTTTCATGTATCATTCGAATGTTTTTTCCAGGTCAATGAAGGCTATGTATAAGTTTTGACTGTGTTCTGTCGTTTTTTTTCTGCAAGCTGTTTTAGTGTGAATAGTGCGTCGGTACATCCTCTGTTTTTTTCGGAACCCCATTTGAGAATCGCTTAACTGTAGTTCTATTATTGGTCTCAGCCTTTTTTCCAAGATTTTGGCGTATAGCTTTCCTACATGACTGAGAAGAGATATACCTCTATATTGATTGCAGTCTTTTTTGCTACCTTTCTTTTTCCATATTGGTATGATGATTGCCTGTTGCCAGTCTTCTGGGGCTTGTTGTTGGTGCCATGCTGCATTAAATATTCTGTACAGCCATTGCATTCCTGTTTCTCCTGCTGCTGCTATTATTTTTATTGGTATGTTATCTATCCCTGGTGCTTTGTTTCTTGGTGCATATTTGATTACTTCTTCGATTTCCTCTTTCATGATGTTGGGTTCAGTATTTGTGAGTTCTAGTGTGGTTTTTGTTGTCTTATTGGTAGTTGGTATGTTTAACAGGTCTTCAAAATATTCTTTCCATCTCTGTTGCATACATTGGTTATTTGATATTGGCTGTCCGTCTTTGTCATTTATCAGCTCAGTAGGATCATGGTTTTCTTTTCTCGCTCTTGTGGCTTTTACTGCTTTTAGAAATCTCTTGTGGCTGTCTTGAAGTCCCTGCTCATGTTTTGTCCGAATTCTGTCCAATTCTTTTGCTTAGCTTCTTTGATCAACATTTTAACTCTTTTTCGAACTAAGGCATATTTTTCATATTTTTCTTGGTTCTTGTTCTCCCTCCAATTTTTTAACAGTTTCTTCTTTTCCTTAATTGCTTCTCTGATTGTTTCGTTCCACCATGGGGTGCTATTTTTCCCTTCTCTTATTCTTAGTTTCGTTCCACAAACTGTTTTAGAGATGTTGGTTACTGTTTCCTTAAATTGTTTCCACTCTTCTTCTACTGTGCATACTTCGTTAGGGAGTTTCTTGAATTCCTCTGTTAGTTTTTCTTCTAGAGTTTTCCTTGTTTCTTGATCTTTTAATTGTTTTATTTTTATTGTCTGTTCTTTTCGCTTGTTTTGTTTGTTTTCGTATATTCTCTTTATTTTTGGCTGTCTTAGTGTGATCATAACCATCTTGTGATCCGTGTCGTCTGTAATATTTGGGATTGCTCTGCTGTCGGTTACTCTTTTCTTGTTCTGTTTTCTTGTTAGTATAAAATCTCTCTGGCTTCTGCATGTTGTGTCATTCCATTTGTACCAGGTGTATACTTAAGACTCTCTGTGTTTGAAGAATGTGTTGTTGATAAATACATCATTTTGATTGCATAGATCCAGCAGTCTGCTTCCATTTTCGTTTATTTCAGCTGTTTTATCGCCAAAGGGTCCTAAGATATCACTGTTCTCACTGTTGCGTTTCACAAGCCTTCCATTAAAATCTCCCATCACTAACATGTCGCTTTCGTCAATATTGTTAATGATTTCATTCAATGTGTCGTAGAATTCTTCGCTGTCTCTTTCATCGTTGTTGCATGGGGCATAAATTTGAATGTAATTTGTTTTTCGATCGTCTTCTAGTAGTTTAATTGTGATAATTCTTTCTGAATGGTATTTTATTTCTAGAATGTTCTTTGCGTGTTCTGGGTCGATGATAACATCTTCTCCATTTGTTGCTCTTTCTGTGTTGTCGACTCCTGAGAATATTTTCGTGTAGTTCATGTGTGTTTTCTTTATCTGTTGTCCTTTTACTCTGATGTCCGCTAATCCTAGTATTTTCATTTTCCTTTTGTCATTTCTTCTATAAGTTCGACTTCTTTATTTTTTTTATCCCGCATGGAAACACAATATATTAAATCACTTCTATATATGGTGTCACAAAGTGAAATCATCGAGTGCCATCTCCGCATCGAAGGTTGGCTAGTTTCATGAATGTGGATAGACGTCCCGACACCAATCAGCATTATAAGTTATCAGCATTATATATCATGTAAAGATCTGTCAGCGACTACTGGCGAACCACACAGTGTGTGTGTGCTCCAGACCATATTCCACCTACCAGTGGTGCCCTTAAAACAGTATGACCTTTATAACGAAGTGAGTGACAGACAGAAACGTCAGACGGAGTTCCCAAGTTTCACTAATTATAAGCGTCTTCATGCCTCTTCAGGTTCCGTGTGAATTTTCTATTTCTTCTTTTAGCTTACGCTGTGTGTTCTTGATTGAGTCTCGCCCGTATGGCTCCTGGGGCTCAACATTGAGCAGAAAAAAAAAGAATATAACCAATGGTATCTGCCACACAGGTCGTAAGAGGCAACAAAGGAGTTTTGGGATTGTCGCGTAGGACGTGCACGGAGCGACCTTTCAACAGAATTTACCAATGCATTTTGGGAAATAATGTGACAAGTGGAGGGGCGGATATGGGGAATTCCCGTCTGCAATCAGATTGATTCAATTGCTAGAATGGAACAAAATTGTTTGACTCTCGTTTTCTCAACTACTAACCACCAAGTAGCATCAGTCAAAAATCGTTTCTATTTCTTTGTTAGCCCTCATCCGGACGTGTGTACAGCCTGATTCTGGTAGCAACCTCTTAATCTGTAGTGAACGAGTTCAACACAGAATGTATGGTGACAATGGAGGACTGTACAGATTATTGACATTTCGACATACACATGTGGCTAGCTTGTAGGCCGAAACGTCAATAATTTGTTTTGTCCTCCTATGTAAAGCTGCTGTCATACGATGTTTTCAACTCGTTCCCTACATACTAACTTTACCGCAGCGTTGCAATTATTTGCATGTTTCCTCATCATCTGTAGCATTATTCTAATAGACAATGAACTAACTTATTTTTTGTTCTGTAGCATCTCATGTCTTAACAGACATTTTTCTCTGTACTTCTGTCGTTAAAGACCGCTCACGGAAAATGTTTTGCAATATTAACATCATCATGTACCATACGAGTTGTCGTACGCAATCATATCCTTCCACAATTTTCTATCCACAATGCATCGTATTAATTCTTCTGTTGACTGTTTTCCATGCCATGAAACCAAGCTATCTAGAATCTTCTCTCTTTGGTTTCCGCGATCTCCATTTCCCTGTATTTCGAAAGTAGTTAGTGCTACTACTACTTTCGAACAGACAAGAAAAAAATGAATTGATGATTGTGTAGTGAACATTTATGACGCGATGTCTAAAGTTTCATTGATTCAACGTTTTCTAAGTTTGATTTTCAGCTTGATTATCTACAGATGTAAGATACCACACGCAGTTAAGATCGTGACGTAGACCTATCTAAACTAATTTATTTGTTTCTTAATTTAGTTCAGCGCAAGTGTGACCCAGACTCTTTTCCTATTATGGTCGTTTCTCCCTGATTATATATCTTATTGAAGTTATTGCCACATTCACTTCTCTCATACATTTTATTAATGTTATGAACATTTTTAAAACTAATGAAAAGTTTTTTGTTTTTTTTCATCTGGCATATGCATTAGTTTCAAATTATTTAAAATTATTATTTTAATTATACATAATTAATTCCTAATCAAAATATGGTCTCTCGCTGAACACACACACAGACACCCACGGATGTTTGTGTGTGGCTGTGTGTAATATTGGGAAGTATAAAGTTTCTTTTGGGGTATTTCCCGTCGGCATTAGTCACTCAATTTGAAGTATTCGTGTTTTTTTTTTATTTACGATGAGATGCATCGTGCACCTAGACCAGAGACGGTGTTGAAGACGACAAGTTGAGTACCTTCTTGAATTCTTAGCTCTGCTATTTTTGTACAAGTTAAACGATACAATATACACGACAAATATAAATAAATAAGAATTACTTGTAGAAGAACCAGAAGCTAAAAAGACATATTTCATTTGAACATCATTATTTTTGCGACCTAATAATAACCTAAGTTATGCTGATGATACTGTATTACAAGCAGAAAATCCTAAAGATCTACAACAATTACTTAATGAAATAAACATGATAAGCAAAAAATATGGTTTAGATATGAATATTAAACAGACTAAAACTATTATTTAAAAAAACAAAGATAATACTCAAAACCTACAAATAAATATCAAAGTTGAATCTGGAGATAGTTCAAAACTACAACTACCTTGGACGTAATATAACCAGTGATGGAAAATGTAAAACTGAAATTTAAAAAAATTAGTAATGGCAAAAAGTAATTCTAATGCCATGAAAAGTATACTAACGTCAAAACAAATAACACCAGGAATAAAACTAATAATAGCAAAATGTTATATCTTCTCAATATTCCTGTATGGTGCAGAAACATGGACATTAGACAAGAAAACAAAACACAAAATTGAAGCTTTTGAAATGTAGATTTATAGAAGAATGGGTAGAATTGGATGAAAAGAAAAAAAAACACACGATGACGTTTTAAAATAACTAAGAATTAAAAGAGAACTACTAAACACAATTCAAAGAAGACTAATGAAATTTTTGTGGCTTTTTAAAAGACACAACAGCCAACTAAAAGTAATCTTGGAAGGGAAAATACAAGGTAATAGAGGCAGACCAAGACTAACATTGACGAGTAGCATAAAAAGATGGACAGGTCCGCCTATGACAACCTACAGTACCATCAAAGCAAGATACAGAGCAGAATGGCGCTCCAGGTAGTCAACCTTCGATGCGGAGACAGCACTCAATGAATGAAAATTTTTGCGACAACAAATAAAACAATAAAGACTAACAAAACACCCCTTTATAAGCGAATGGTGAATGACCATCACTTTTAAATATGACTAGAGGAAGCCAATGTGGCAACTGAGATGAGTCCGGTCAGCGACCGGTGATCAGACTCGACAAACAACACATTTAATGAAGACCCTGCTCCACCTCCGAGCGGTGCTCCTGGGAACAGACTATCCAGTCTGGCCAAGTCAGAAGGGATTGAAGAGGGAAGACAACACAGTACTCAAAAATGACGTGCTGAAATCTGATAAGTTGAACTGAAAGGCGCAAATACCTTAGTCTAGCTGCAAATCACAAAACAACACAGTTACGTCCCCTTAACAATATTTTAAGGGCGGATGATGACGCGGATTATTCAGTCCTTTGGTAGTCATCGGCAGAAAGAGAAAGAAAGATAAGTATATCAAGAAAAATACACGAATTTATTATTTACTTGCTTATTCTATTATCAGGTGCCATGGATCTCAGTAGAGAGCTACAGTTTTCTATACTTGGTCGGTCAGATATGTCTCACTGGCAGCACCGCTTGGGTTGGCAGGTTTTTTGTGAGACAGAAATGTAGATTTCACAATTTATGGTAAACCATGTCTTGTTATGGCACTGGCACTACACGTGTTATGTAATATACTACTTGTACTTCTACCTACTACTGCCACTAGTGCTACTACTATTACTGCTACTACTTCTACTGCTACTAGTACTACTGCTGCTGCCACTACCACTACCACCACTACTACTATTACCACTACCACTACTACTACCACTACTATTACCACTACCACTAATCCTACCGATACAACTACAACAACAACTACTGCTACTACTACCACCACTACTACTACTACCACTACCACCACTACTACTACTACTACTACTACTACTACTACCACTACCACACCACTACTGCTACTGCCACTACTACTACTACCACTACCACACCACTACTACTACTGCCACTACTACTAATACCACTACCACACAACTACTACTACTGCCACTACTACTACTACTACTACCACTACTACTACCACTACCTCACCACTACTACTGCCACTACTACTACTACTACTATCACTATCACACCACTACTACTACCACTACCACACCACCACTACTACTACTATTACCACTACTACTACCACTACCACACCACTACTACTACTACCACTATTACTACTACCACTACCACACCACTACTACTACTGCCACTACTACTACTACTACCACTACCACTACCACAACACTACTACTACTGCCACTACTACTACTACCACTACCACACCACTACTACTACTGCCACTACTACTACTATCACTACCACACCACTACTACTACTACTACCACTACCACACCACCACTACTACTACTATTACCACTACCACACCACTACTACTACTGCCACTACTACTACTACCACTACCACACCACTACTACTACTGCCACTACTACTACTGCTACCACTACCACACCACTACTACTACCACTACCACACCACTACTACTACTGCCACTACTACTACTACTACCACTACCACACCACCACTACTACTACTACCACTACTACCACTACTACGACCACTACTAGTACTACTACTATTACTGCTGCTACTGCTACTATTACTACTGCTGCTGCTGCTACTAATACTACTACTACTACTTCTACTACTACTACTACTACTACTATCCCATTAAAAACTAATTTAGGCTACCCGCTACCAAATCCTATTGAAACCTATCAAGAAAGACATGATGCCATAAAATTAAAAAATAATACAAGTTCTTACTTGGTAAAAAAAATTAATAGAGCATTGGCGATTTTATATTAATTATATGTAGTTTCTTTTTTCTTATTTGACATGAATACATTTTATTAGCAATGAGTAAAATAGCGTAACGTGTTCAACTTTCCCCGAAATTTAAAAATATTAACCAAAAAAGTATGTGGATGCGAGAAAAAAAAAAACGAAAGAGATCGGATCTGGAAAAATAAAAACCCCTTCCTTATTAGATGGATCGCCGCGGCACTGTTTCAGAGGCAGGTGATACTCATATGTGGAAGTTGGTCTTACGAGCCAACATCCATTTGTCCAGGGCTGCCACAAGGCTCACCGTTGTCACCAGTTCTATTTAATGTGTACACAATGACAATCACGGAACAACAACTGGATGGGAGGGGAAGAACTATGACTTTTGCTGATGATATTCTGGTATATCGACAGGGGAATCGCCTTCACAATACAAGACGAACTCGATCGCATTTCTTTCTGGTGTGGGGTTTCAGGAGCCTTGGTTAATCCTAACAAAGCATCAGTTTCATGGTTCTCCCTTAACAATCATATCGTTAATACGACCACACTGGTAGTACGAATGGGAGCTGATGAGGTGACCAGGGACAAGTTCATGACATACCTCGGAGTTAAGTTTGATCGCGGGGGACTTTCTCGTGTATTGTCACACTCGACAGGAAAAGTGGGGAACAGAACCTGATCGTGTTTAATGCTGAGGTCAACAGTCTCATCTGCGATAACACCGGTGAGAAAGATACAGTCATCTATACAGACGGATCTGTAAGACGACACCAAAGAAGTGCATGGGCATTTACAGCACGCTCGGCAGGCAGAATAGTCAAAGAAGACAGTAGTGCGTGCATACGTCATGACTATGAGTAGCATGACAATGGGGGTGATGGCAGTGACCAAGGCATTCAAATGGTTAGAGTCACAAGACTACACCCACGCATGTATACTGAGTGATTCGATGAGCATGATAAAAAAAGTGGAGGCGGGCTCTGTACGCATGCACTGGGTAGAGTCGTTGCAGAAATCCAAAATACGTAAGGTCACCTTTGTCTATGTTCCTGGACATGCGGGAGTACGGGGAAATGAAAGAGCGGACAGTTTGGCTAGCTGCGCTGTCGTTGAGGACGGGCAACCAATGGATCGGGCGGACATCATCAATGCCCTCCGAGATGTGGGAAGAGCACAGGACTTCGACAAACACAGATCAACGTCACTTCTTCGGATGATGGAAATGGAAGTTAAGGTGGGCACAGCCAGAAATGAGAAACTTAGTGGCCGTGTAAGAAGACTTATCAACCAACATAGAAATGGAGTCGTCAGTCGCTGGACACTGAGGGAATTGCTGAGGAGGGGATCTGAGCACATATGGACATGTTCGGAATGCAATGATGATGACCCGCAAATAACTCAGTAACTCAATAAAAACGTAAACTGTTATATTCGCGCCTTTCTATCCAAGACGTCTGAGTTTCCGCACGGTATTTTTTTTTTTTTTTTAAAGTAGGGTCAATGTAAAGAAAAGCGCATAAATGCTTCAAAATGCGAAGCTGCAGTGAAGCTAATTGTGAGGAGGAATGAAACAATATAGAAAAATATACGGTATAGTTAAATCTTCGCGTAATAAGTGGACATCAAAAACCAGAACGACGTTTCGGCGCAATATTTTTTTCCCCATATTTTTCATTTCTCCTATTTTTTTTTTAGTGTCCGGGTGCCTCCCGTCTTGATCCCTACTCGCTTGCCCAGACTAGACTGCTTAGTCTGTCACTAGAGGAACCGCGAGGAGGTGGAGTAAGTATAGAATATAAATAATATTATAATGATGAAAAGTGAAAGTAAAGTCTTAGACTCTAAAAGCAAAAATACAGAAAGTAATGGTTGCAACACACACAAAAGCGTCCTAGATGAACAACTAAAGTAAATGGAACAGTATTAAAACCTCGGGGACGATGTCAACATTAGATGGTAGATGTGTAACAGAAGTGAGGTGTAGAATACGTCGCGATAAAGCCACATTTTGATGAATTTGTAAAATATTATGCAGAAAATTAATGTGTCTTGCCCGGTTATATATGGTCCTAGTATTCATACACAAGGGTCATTGTCAATTTATATGTGATGTAGTTTGAATCACGCTAAGTCTTCTTACCTTTCCGGATATAATCTCCGGTACCCATTTTCAGAGCAGCGGCGGATACTCAGAGGAGGTCACGACTCCTTTGTTATATTATCACAATACATTACAAAATCACAATCCAGCTCATTGAGTTAAATGTCAGTGTACAATCAGTCATCGCATTTCAGAGTCTGCCGCTACATGGCTCAAATAATTCTAGCCTTATAATAAATAGGCTTCAGTGTATATGTAGGGCAAACCTATTATTACCGTGCAACATCATCTATCGACTTTGCAATGTGTATGAGAACTTTGTAGGCCATTTCTACAATCAGCTCCTCGTTGCTATGACAACAGGAAAGTAAGCAATAAGATATGGCCTATCTCTTGATTGAAACTTATAGAAGTATAGCAAACAGGAGGCTGACTTATCTAATGCCTACTTAGAGCCATTGCTGCGTCTTTTTAGACTAAATGTAACAAAGCTGTAAAAGATGTTAATGAACAGCAAAATTATGTTTTTAATAACTTATAATGCAAATAACTAAGATATTAAAATGCAATTATAATTACCATTATCTTGGTGTGTGTCATGTTAGTCATATCTCATATCTGGGTGTGTCCGTGTTAATCATGTCTCACATCTTTATGTGTGTCTGTGTTTAGTCATATCTCATATCTTAGTGTATATCTGTGTTAGTCATGTATCATCTCTTTGTGTGTGCATGTCTGGGTTAGTGATATCTCATATCTTAGCTTGTGTGTGTGTGTGTGTGCTAGCCATGGCTCATATCTTGGTGTGTGTCATGTTAGTCATATCTCATATCTTGGTGTGTCCGTGTTAATCATGTCTCACATCTTTATGTGTGTCTGTGTTTAGTCATATCTCATATCTTAGTGTGTATCTGTGTTAGTCATGTGTCATATCTTTGTGTGTGCATGTCTGGGTTAGTGATATCTCATATCTTTGTGTGAATGTTTATGTTAGTCATATCTCATATCTTTGTGTGCATGACTATGTTAGTCACATCTCATATCTTTGTGTGTGCATGTCTATGTTAGTCATATCTCATATCTTTGTGTGCATGTCTATCTGACCATTTTGTTAATAACTGATATCTATATATCTAACTATCTTATATATAACTATCTGACACGCATCAAGATATGAGGTATGACTCCTGATTGCAGAGAGAGAGATAATTACCATAATTTAGAGCAATAATGGAAGAAGCTATTTTATACAACGTAAATTGCAGTATTAATGGATGATTACGCAGAATAAAAGGATGGAAATGGCAGGACAAAATCACTAATATAGAATTATGGAAATGTACCAGTCAAATACCAGTGGATAAAGAGATACAGCGAAGACGATGGCGCTAGATAGGACACAAACTACGGAAGCCAACTGAGAGTATTACACAACAAGCCCTTTTTTTGAATCCCCAGGGGAAACGACAAAAAGGAAGACCAAGGAATTCTTGGAGAAGACAGGCAGAAGCAGAGATGAAGATGATGGGGAAAACATGGAATGATCTTTAAAGATTTGCAAGAAACAGAACTGCTTGGAAAGTGTTTGTTGAAGACCTATGCTCCACAGCGAGCTGAATGGTAGAAAAGGAAGAAGAAATTGCAGTAACGATTATGTCGTAACGTATCAAAATAAAGGTCGACATAAAAGTCCAGTTTCAATTCCTGGCCTCCTAGAGTTTCGAATCCACTTGTCCACCGCAGTATTCAGAGAGAGAGAGAGAGGGGGGGGGGGGTGGGGGGGGGGAGATGAATTTTAAAAAACATAACTCACCACAACAGTGGACAAGCGTACTGCAACAAGGGGCGACAATCACTAATGATATCAAGCTGACATCTAGGATGTGACGACACCACACACACCACAGTGTATGATGACACTCACTGTTTCTGTGGCCTTAAAATATATATTATGCTTATCCCACTAACAACTATAATATATATTATGCTTCTCTCACTGACAACTATAATATATAGTATGCTCCTCCCACTAACAACTATAATATATATTATGCTTCTCTCACTGACAACTATAATATATATATGCTTCTCTCATTGACAACTATAATATATAGTATGCTTCTCTCATTGACAACTATAATATATATTATGCTTCTCTCATTGACAACTATAATATATAGTATGCTCTCTCACTGACAACTATAATATATATTATGCTTCTCTCACTGACAACTATAATATATATTATGCTTCTCTCACTGACAACTATAATATATATTATGCTTCTCTCATTGACAACTATAATTTATATTATGTTTCTCTCATTGACAACTATAATATATATTATGCTTCTCCCACTGACAACTATAATATATAGTATGCTTCTCTCACTGACAACTATAATATATAGTGTGCTCCTCTCACTGACAACTATAATATATAGTGTGCTCCTCACACTGACAACTATAATATATAGTATGCTCCTCTCACTGACAACTATAATGTATAGTATGCTCCTCTCACTGACAACTATAATGTATAGTGTGCTCCTCTCACTGACAACTATAATATATAGTGTGCTCCTCTCACTGACAACTATAATATATAGTGTGCTCCTCTCACTGACAACTATAATGTATAGTGTGCTCCTCTCACTGACAACTATAATGTATAGTGTGCTCCTCTCACTGACAACTATAATGTATAGTGTGCTCCTCTCACTGACAACTATAATGTATAGTGTGCTCCTCTCACTGACAACTATAATATATAGTATGCTCCTTTCACTGACAACTATAATATATAGCGTGCTCCTCTCACTGACAACTATAATATATAGTATGCTCCTCTCACTGACAACTATAATGTATAGTGTGCTCCTCTCACTGACAACTATAATATATAGTATGCTTCTCCCACTGACAACTATAAAATCATCAGCATCATGTGCCATACCGGTTGGCGTAGGCGATCATGTCCATCCACAATCTTCTAACTACAGTGCATCGTATCAATTCTGTTGTTGACCGTTTTCCATGCCATGACACCAAGATATCCAGTGTTTCCTCTCTTTGTCGTCCGCAATCTCTCTTTCCTTTTATTTTGCCAGTTGTAGCCAAGTATTCCAACTTTCCCCTTATCATTATGTGCTCGAAAAATGTTGATTGTTTCTTTGTGATGTTTTTTATGAGCTCCTTTTTAACTATAAAATATCAAATATAAAAAAAAGGCCAAGTCTTAATAAGGTCTCTAATTGGTCCTTGCCGTAAATAATATTCTGTTAGAGGCTTGCCTTCATGGGATATCACCACTGTCTTAGTGAACGTCTATATTCTCAAGGTTCTGTTCGACAATCTTTTTCTCACAAATAAGACTGGAACCTCGTAGTTACCAACTGGAACTCCTTAACCTCCAAACTTAATACCGAAAAAATGCAAAACTGCCAACTTGAAACGAAACACAACACACGTACAGTGCCGCATTAACGCATAGGTCCGTTGGGCATTTGCCCGGGGGCCCACTATCATAGGGCATAGGGCCCCCATGCGAATATGTTGTAGGTTTCGGAAAACCCGTATAAAATTTAGTATTATTTTATAAAAATCTCATAATTTTGTGTTTATTTCCGAACGGGCCCTTTAAGTTTATCAATTACTTCCAACTCTCTCTCCGGCCCTCTATAAGCCGTGCCTGGGGGCCCCTCATTAAATTTGGATGTCCAAGTTTTTTTCCTGGTGGAAGTTAACCGCAGTTCAGACAGAAGTTCATCGTGCCCTCAATTGTTAAGGAGAAGTTTGTTCTGCGTTCTACCACATTAACCTGTGCTGCTAACTTGTTCTACCTACTACCACATTAACCTGTGCTGCTAACTTGTTCTACCTACTACCACATTAACCTGTGCTGCTAACTTGTTCTACCTTCTACCACATTAACCTGTGCTGCTAACTTGTTCTACCTTCTACCACATTAACCTGTGCTGCTAACTTGTTCTACCTTCTACCACATTAACCTGTGCTGCTAACTTGTTCTACCTTCTACCACATTAACCTGTGCTGCTAACTTGTTCTACCTTCTACCACATTAACCTGTGCTGCTAACTTGTTCTACCTTCTACCACATTAACCTGTGCTGCTAACTTGTTCTACCTTCTACCACATTAACCTGTGCTGCTAACTTGTTCTACCTTCTACCACATTAACCTGTGCTGCTAACTTGTTCTACCTTCTACCACATTAACCTGTGCTGCTAACTTGTTCTACCTTCTACCACATTAACCTGCTGCTAACTTGTTCACCTTCTACCACATTAACCTGTGCTGCTAACTTGTTCTACTTTCTACCACATTAACCTGTGCTGCTAACTTGTTCTACCACATTAACCTGTGCTGCTAACTTGTTCTACCTTCTACCACATTAACCTGTGCTGCTAACTTGTTCTACCTTCTACCACATTAACCTGTGCTGCTAACTTGTTCTACCTTCTACCACATTAACCTGTGCTGCTAACTTGTTCTACCTTCTACCACATTAACCTGTGCTGCTAACTTGTTCTACCTTCTACCACATTAACCTGTGCTGCTAACTTGTTCTACCTTCTACCACATTAACCTGTGCTGCTAACTTGTTCTACCTTCTACCACATTAACCTGTGCTGCTAACTTGTTCTACCTTCTACCACATTAACCTGTGCTGCTAACTTGTTCTACCTTCTACCACATTAACCTGTGCTGCTAACTTGTTCTACCTTCTACCACATTAACCTGTGCTGCTAACTTGTTCTACCTTCTACCACATTAACCTGTGCTGCTAACTTGTTCTACCTACTACCACATTAACCTGTGCTGCTAACTTGTTCTACCTTCTACCACATTAACCTGTGCTGCTAACTTGTTCTACCTTCTACCACATTAACCTGTGCTGCTAACTCAAAGGTAAGTTAAAATAATAATTATAATTTATTTAGTTTTATTTGATTGTGTGTGAAGCAAACTCAGTGTATGGTTAATATTACAACTCATTAAACCAAAGTAAATTAATTTAATTTAGACCTCGAGGACGACTGTACGTGCAATCGCCCTCCAGGGAGGTCTACACGTTAGTACGTACTCGAAGAGTAACTTTTCTAACTTATTTTTTTTTTTAACTCGATGAGTAAGAAATGTCGCAAACGCTTGTTATAATAAAGCACCGTAATGAAATGTTTCTAATCTAAGTATTTTTTTCCATTACGAATGTTAATACCTTTGTTTGACCTTGTGTAATAGATGTAATATGTTATGTGCTTATTATTAAAAAAAAAACATAAGTACGTAGGGAGGTCAAAAAGTAATGCACACCAATTTTTTTCTCGGCTAATAATAAAGATAGGAATATGAAATTTTGCACACTTGGAATATGACATGTTCCAATTATGTGCACCAAATTGCACAGCATTCTGATAATTATTACGCAATCTATGAACCGTTAAAATGGAGCTTGTCAACAATGTCCATTACAAACAGCGAATTGTCATAGAATTTCTGGTTGCGGAAAAAGAAACTGTGGCAAACATTCATAAACGACTGTGTGCAGTGTACAAATGTTCTGCAGTCGATAGGAGCACAGTTAGTCGCTGGGTTCAGAGAATTAAAGCTGCAGAAAGTGTACGAGTGGAGCTGCATGATTTACCGCGTTCTGGACGTGTTGCCTCGGCTACCAGCACAGACATGTTAAACCGGGCTGATGCCATTATTCGTAAGGATAGGCGTATCACTATAGTCCGTTCAGATTCGTTTGCCTAGACATTAATTTATTTTTTTCAAAAACTTATTGTTCATTTGCATTGATTTTTTGAAGTTAGGTTTAGAATACTAATGTCGCTATAAAAATATTTTTTTATCAAAGAAATGTGATCCAGTTTCAAAGATGCCTTATTTAACCTATATTTAAAAAAAGTTAATCGATATTATAAACACCGGCGGGATTATGTAGATGCTTACATCTCACAGCTGATTCTTTAACATATAGGCATGACCTTCACGGCTGAATGCGCACCGTCCTAAAATAGTTATGTTTCCACTATAAATTTTTATAAAGAAATGTTACATATGAAATTTCCCGTTTAGCACAAAATGACATTTTAGCCGAAACCGGAAATTATGTGACGTCAAAATCACGGCGGTAGACTCGAGTTCGAGTCATAATTCAGAGGCAAATCTCAATATTTACAGAAAGGAGGCGGCACTATCCATATTATCTTCTGCAAGTCTATGTGAGAATGAATATAAAGGCAAAATATTTTACTGAGCATAACATTGCTATAAAGATTTATCAATACTTCTGCAGAGAGCGTAAAAAGGGACATCTTTATTGTTCTTTATCAACCCTGAGAAGAGAACAATGCATATTTTAGGTTTGTGTAAACGTTCATTTGATCGAATAGTTAAAGGAAGCGGATATTTATTGCCAACAAATGCAAGAAAGCAAGGAAGGAAAGAAACGTTAGACAGTTTTGATAAGGACCTAGTAAAAAGAGAAATCTGTCGAATGTTTGATATAAACGAAGAAGTGACACTTAGAAAGTTGAAGCTTTGGCTGAAAACTAACAACGACATTGAAATATCAAAAACTTCATTATGGAAAATATTAAGAAGTGCAGGCTTCACCTTTAGAAAGTATGCTGGTGGAAAAAACATTATTTGTGAGAAGCCACATCTAGTAGCTCTTAGAAGCAAGTATTTACGTGAAGTGAAGGAAATGCGCGAAAATGATTATGATATTGTTTATTTAGATGAAACTTGGATCAACGCTCATTATACAAATGAAAAGGAATGGCAGTTAGCAGATGGAAGTATTAAAAGATCAGTACCAAGCAGTAAAGGGCAACGTTTGATAGTTGCACATGCAGGTAGCAGACATAATGGGTTGTTGCAGAATGCTCATCTCGTTTTCATTTCAAAATCCATAGACAATAGAGACTACCACTCCGAAATGAATGGGCACATATTTAAAGACTGGATCGAGAAAAGTATCCTTCCAATATTAGATCGACCTTCTTGTCTGATAATGGACAATGCTTCATACCATAACGTAGTTAACGTAGTTAACGTAGAAGATAGAATCCCAACATCATCAAGTACAAAAGATACAATCAAAACGTGGCTCATAAAAGAACACATACAAGTTAACGACAGCTACTTGAAACCCGAATTGCTTAGCCTTGTAAAACAGACACAACGTACAAAGATATTTAAAATAGACAAGTTAATTCAAGAACATGGCCATAGATGTTTGAGACTACCTCCATATCATGCACACTTAAATCCTATAGAACTAGTTTGGGCAAAAGTTAAAGGACACGTAGCATATACAAATAAAACTTTCAAATTATGCGATGTTGAGACACTTACAAATCAGGCTCTATCAAATATAAATAAAGACTACTGGGTAAAATGTGAGGATCATGTGTTACGACAAGAAGAGGAATATTGGAAAAAGGATGGTTTGTTGTTTGTTCAGCCGAAAGCAGTAATCGACCTATTTGACTCGTCTGATTCTGAATGATCATTACTCTGATTAAGTCTACAGATAAATAGTTTGATTTGCAAAATTTCCTAGTTGATTTGTTAAACAGTTTATTGTTCAAGACCACCCAAGCAATCAAAAATATGTTATAAGCAAACCAACAACCATTACTTTGAATGGAAGCCTGCTTGAGTCAGTACAGAAGTTCAGCTATCTTGGATCCACTATTACAGCCACACTTTCCTTAGATGAGGAACTAAATGTACGTATTTGAAAGGCAGCGACAACATTTGGGAAACTCACACCAAGAGCATGGAACTATATCAAATTGACTCTACGAACAAAAGTTCTATATATAATTTAAAATTTGTATACTTGCCACCAAGTAAAATTTTATGGACACGCCTATGGGTCATCGTTGCACTAGATTACTGTAAAACATTTTGATTAGGGTCAAAATAATAGTTACATGGGCAAAGATCAAAGGAATTCGCCGCTTTAAGAAAACCGTTATAGCTAGACATCGAGTAACACATATGTTCTCGTGACATGGACATTTTAACACCGTATGCCAAAAATCATGTGAAATCATCAAGAACTTTTTGAATTATAAATCATAACATCTCGGCAAACGAATCTGAACGGACTATAGTCAGCAATTGGCATTGCAGCTTACATTTAGCAAGGGAAGTGCAATCGCAATTTTAAAACTCTCGGATATTCAAAGATCTGCGCTCGATGGGTTCCTCGGTGCCTAACAAATGATCACAGAGTTCAAAGGAAAACATTCTGTTCTGAATTGTTGGAGCGTTTCGGTGTTGAATGAGAAATGTTTTTGTCAAAAATTGTTACCGGTGACGAAACGTGGGCACATTATTATGAGCCTGAAACAAAAATGCAGTCAATGGAATGGCATCATCCGCAGTCACCAAAAAGAAAAAAATTCAAAACATCTCCATCAGCCGGAAAGGTGATGATCACTGTCTTCTGGGACATTGATGGTGTGATTCTTGTTGATGTAATGACAAGAGGTGAGACAATCAACTCGACAGCTTACATCAATACACTGACAAAACTCAAAATCGGTTCCACAGAGTTCGGCCTAATAAGCCATCTGCAGATTTGTTGCTTCAACATGACAATGCACGCCCTCACACAAGTCTGGTAACACGGGAAGCAATCAACAAATTTGGTTGGACTGTACTGCCCCATCCTCCTTACAGCCCTGATCTGGCTCCCTCAGATTTCCATCTGTTTGGACCACTTAAAAATTCCTGCGTGGGACACACTTTGACAATGATGAGGATGTGATCCGTGCAGTTAAAAAATGGCTACGCGAGCAGGACAAAACTTGGTACAAACGAGGCATTCATGACCTAGTTTCGCGTTGGCGTAAGGCAATACGCTTGGACGGAAGATTATGTTGAAAAATAGGTAGTGTAAAGGGATGTTCAGCTACAATCTGTGAAAATTTCACACATTTTGCCCGAATAGTTTCCGAGAAAAAAATTGGTGTGCATTACTTTTTGACCTCCCTTCAGTAAATATCTGTTTTTGTGTGTAATTTTTTTTTGTTTTTGTAAATATCATGTGTAATACTTTAAAACATGCAAATAAAATCTCTTTTCTCTGTTTTCAAGTTTAATGTTGATTATTATTGCAGCTGTACAGCATGTTTTAACAACAATTTTGTTGAAATTAGTATAGTGACAATAAAAATAAATAATACATCATTTTTAATATTATCAACCATTTATTTTTTATTCCTGTGGGGGGGGGGGGCAGCACTCTTTCTTTGCCAACACTATTTCTATGCCCAGGGGCCCAAAATGGTGTAAAGACGGCTCTGCACACGTACTGTAAAATACTAGAGTCTGAAATTGCAAGACCTCTGAACTGATTACTACCCAAAACTATGATTCAACTACAAATTAAAACTGACTAGAGCTTGAACTGTCTCTGACGGACTCTGCAAAACAGTCCACTTGAACTGAAACTGATAAACACTTGAACTGTAAAAAATGTCAACTTTAATTCAAAGTTGAAACTGACCTAACGTTCATTGAAACAAACAACAACTGTCACTATCGAGATTCGTTCTCAAAGATTAGATTCAGAAACTCAATACAAAACCAAGAACTAAAAAAGTCTCTAACTGAAAACTCACTAATAACTCTCTCTTTGTGAAAACTTGTCTCCCTCAAAACTAACCTATATATCCTTTTCTTTATTGATTATTATTGTCTGCCCAAAACTAAGAATTATGGAAATCACGTGGTCGTGGTCAATCTCCTCATCAGCATCATCGTCAGTGAGTGCTGTCTCCGCATCGAAGGTTGGCTACCATGGAGCGCCATTCCGCTCTGTCTTTTGCTTTCATGGTGCAGGTTATCATAGGCTGACTTGTCCATCTTTTGATGTTACTCGCCCATGTTAGTCTGCCTCTGCCTCTTTTACCTTGTAATTCCCCTTCCAATATTACTTTTAATAGGCTGATGTGTCTTTTAACATGCCCCAAAAATGTAATTTGTATTATTTCAATTGTGTTTAGCAGTTCTCTTTTAATTTTCAGTTCTTTTAAAACTTAGTCATTTGTTTTCTTTTTTTCTTTCCATCCAATTCTCCCTATTCTTCTATAAATCCACATTTCAACGGCTTCAATTTTCTGTTCTATCTTCTTAACTAGTGTCTATGTTTCTGCATCATACATCATCATACAGGAATGTAGAGAAGATATAACATTTTGCTATTATTAGTTTTAGTCCTGGTGTTATTTGTCTTGATGTTAGTATATTTTTCATGTAATTAAAATTACCTTTTGCTATTCCTATCGTTTTATTTATTTAATTTTCAGCACTGGTTATAATGTATCCAAAGTCGTTGCAGTTCTGAACTGTCTCCATGTCTATTCCCTTTGAACTAGATATCCACTTGTAGGTTTTGAGTATTATCTTTGTTTTTATCATAGTTTTAGTCTTTTTTATATTTATATCTAATCTATATTTTTTGCTTGTCGTGTTTATTTAATTAAGTAATTGTTGTAAATCTTTAGGATTTTCTGCCAGTAGTACAGTATCATCAGGATATCTTAGGTTATTGATTATCTTCCCATTAATGTTTAGGCCTGGCATCTCTGTGATTTTTTAGAGATATGCTCAGTGTATAGATTAAATAAGCTTGGTGATAAGATGCATCCCGGTCTTACTCCTCTTTTTTATCTCAATAGGTGTAGAGTTCTCTTTGTTATATTTATTATTGCTGTTTGCTCCCAGTATAGATTGCATATTAGTCGTTTGTCCATGTCATCTAGATGTATCTCTTTTAGGCATAGACCAGGCCCCTCCCAGCATTAGGCCAGGCTCGTCCCAGCAGTAGGCAAGGCTCCTCCCAGCATTAGGCCAGGCTTCTCCCTGGAGTACGTCAGGCTCCTTCAAGCGGTAGATCAAGCTCATCCGCTGTAACTTTTTGACCCACGTTGCCTTTGCTGGACAAATCAGAGGGATGCCTTCTTGAGAAGTCCCTGCTTCGCACCTTGGGGCGAGAGCATTTTTTACTTTCAGAAAATCGATATCCGTTAGTCTCGTCCAACATCTAGTTTCGTTTACCTTCAAGAAATGGCTCTCTCCTTCACATTCCTGTCACGCTCATCGCTACTACGGTTTAACTTGTTTGAAGCCCTGTTATAATTATAGCCATCTTACTCTCGTTTTTCCTTGTGCTTGATGCAGAAGGTGGTTTCAACAATGTTTATCTTATTCTTCTACCTTTCAGCTCCTTGTGGAGCAAACGTCTTCAACAAATACTTTCCAAGCCATTCTTTTAAGATCGTTCTATGTCTTCCCCATCATCTTCATCTCTGCTTCTATCTGTCTTCTCTAAGAATTCCTCGGTTTTCCTCTTTGTCTTTTCCCCTGGGGATTCCAAAAAGGGCCTGTTGTGTAATACTCTCAGTTGGTTTCCGCAGTGTGTGTCCTATCAAGAACAATGTTTATAATGCCTTAATTTTCTCAAACGTTATTGATGTTTCCTCAAGCATCTCCTCTCACGTGTTGTGATCTTCCAATTGTCTTTGATAAGGACCATGCTTGTTAACCACAAAGGGATGTCACACACACACTATTTGTCATTTGTTGTTTTGCTCTTTTATTTTTATTTTTGTTGTTTAGGAATTTACTGTTTGATAAAGAGGTCTTATTACTCCTTACCTTATTTTTGTGGACAAATTGTGACAAGAATCAATAAAAATGGATCGTTCTAGCAATATAATTCAGTTTTTTAAACATTCAAAGTTCCCAAGATCTTTCATGAGATTTCGTCGTCCAAAATTAATTCTTAATTATCGTTTATATATAACTCGCATTCACCTTAGTGTATACGAATATGTTGTATTTGGTTAAATTATAATTGATATATATATATATATATATATATATATATATATATATATATATATATATATATATATATATAATTTTTGGTGGTGACGTGTCTTCTTTCATTTTATATAGCTATTTCTATTGCTTTATGTATTAAATTATACTTTGATTTTTTTTTTTAAACGAGACGTACATGATAACCAATTACTCTCCATCCAATGACTGCCTTTACTTGTCTCTTACGTCTTTTTCCCGGTGTAATTAGTTTTTTGTATTCTCTTCTTAGCTTTCGCCTTTATGTGTTTCTTACAGCAGAGCAAAATAAGGAAATACAAGTTATGAGATGAAATGCCATGGGAATATTTTTGGCATCGCTCACTTAGATCATATCACACATGAAAAGTTCGCAAAAGGATATAACAATCAATCGGAGTACATGATGATCTTTTGATGACTGTGAAGAAATGCAAAAAGAAATGGTTTGGCTACGTTTCTCGATCGTCTGGGTTACCAAATGCCATTCTGTAAGGAACGTGAAAGGAGCGAGAAGGTGTGGCATACAGTGAAAAATATGGGAAGACAGCATAAAAGAATGGACAGGCTTCAACTATGCATAGCTCCAAAATAATAACGGAAGATAGAGAGAAGCGCCTAATGATCTCTGGTTGTGGGAGGAAGAAGAAGTAGTATTTCCAGATCTTCCTCTCGCCTTTATTTCTTTGTAGATTCCAGATGCAGTCGTTTCTGATAATGCTATTGTGGTAGGCTTTCGGACATGTATTCTACTCAGAGCAGGATTTAGGTATTTTGCTATAGCTAAGGAGGTAGCCGCGATAGCTCAGTGGTTAGTGAACTGGACTACAAAGGACAAGGGGTAGGGTTCGATCCCAACCGACGGCTTCCGGTTCACCCAGCCTTTAATGGGTACCGGATTTATTTCTGGTAAAGTGAAGCGGCATGGGTGTAATACCGACCACATTACCCCAAAAATCATGTGCCGAAGGTCTGTAAAATGTATGGTCACTAACACCATATTCACTATACGCCACTTGGCGTGACAGGGGCACTTTACTTTTTTTTTTTATATAGCTAAGGACCACACAATCCGAGAGCCTCAAAAACCTTCCAATTTTTTGGTTCATACCAGTGCATGATTGCACCCTTCAACGCTGAAAGGCACATGAGGAAGGAAAGAAGTGCAGGATTTGAAATATAGTGAGAATTCCTGTTTCTTTTAAACCGGGAGGTGGATGGCGGTCTCAAAGTTTCAATTAGTTTAAAGTCTCTTTAAGTCTAGGTCTGGCCCCTGTCCTACTCATCCTCATTGTCTTGTATACGTGTATGTACTTGTATTACAATGCACTTAAGGTGTATAGTTATTTACTGTTTTGAAATTGTATATTTGATTGCGCGACGTGATCAAACTACATCAGTTGTAAAATGTACAAGCAATACTACATATAAAAAGTAAACGTCACAACGTAATTACGCTGATCAGTACATTCTAATCACATTCACTATCAGTGATTTGAAAGTAACGGTGAGAACAATCGCTGACAATATGAAATCTCCAATCTGTCACTAGCAAGCAAGATGTTAAGTAGACTACAGCTTTTATTGTAGTTATCGTTTATGCTAGTGATTGATTCACTGATTCATCATCCACTTCTTTATTCTCATTTAGTGCCATTCGCTCTATTTATTTTAACTGGTAAAGCTGTTGAAGGACAGTTTACCCCCCGATTTCCTCTTATTTTAGGAAGATTAAGAACTACTGCAGTGGGTGATGAAATATAACCTGTCACCGCCTTGTTTTTCTCGCCTATCGGGTCACAGAAGGGGGAGTAACAAACGAATTGTGATTAAACACCCCTCCCCTTTTTCCTTTCCAATAAATTACATTTAATAACATTCTGGCTTATCGCAACAAACAAGTAGCGAAAAAAAAGACCAGAGAAGTCGTACAATTTAACGGATTATTAACCAAACACAAATGATTAGATAGCATACACATACAGAGACAAAAAGAGTATATATGGCCCTTTTCGTCTTGTCAGACGGTCTGGTGGAGGCTATTGTGTATTTTTTTGAGGTTTTGTTTTTGTCAAACAGCTTCTCTCGTGGCTAATTCTACCAATGTTTGACAAACACACGCGGTCACATAATGAACAAGTCAGGCTCGCTGATCCACAGGGTTTCTTCCTCATTTCACTTTGCCTACTTCCTGGGCACGGAATATGGAGATAGAGCTTTACCCAGTCGCACTATCCCCCCTCTCGACTTCGTTTCAAGGATTTCCGAAGGAGGGACAAAGTTCGTATCAAAAGAGTACCCTTCAATATAACCTTGGTCCCAACATTTCGCTATCAGTCAAATGTGGTCACTAGATTCTAGAACAAGAAATATATAAAACAACACAAGTGAAATGCATCATATGAGAAACAAAATTATGAGTGAAGAACTAAGAAGACAATTAGTTATACCCCCACAGTAAAATGTAATAAAGAAACATGTTTCATTCAACAAGGCAAACAAACACAATCCAAACCGCTAACAAACACGCTACAAAAACAAGAAACATTGAAGTCGTCCTCGTGAAAGTTGGGTGAGACGGAATGCTATATAGAAAAACATCCAGAAACAGCAGAAGTTTGCTAACTAATGAGCTAAAGACCTCTGTTTCCCTACTCGATAATAAAATAAAAGATGAATAAAGAAGACTGCGTGCTTCCTATTCTCCATAAGGGATTACACTTATACTTCGCGATGTATGGTCTATAAGACAAGAATGTCCGGGGTTCCAATCCCGCCACAGACTGCTGCAATTTTTCTTTACAATTTGTGGTTTCTTCGAGTCTTTACCATCCTCTGTTCCGGGGTAGTCAGATCTGATGTCTGTCTCATTCGTAATTTGTCAAAATCAAGAGGTCCCGTATGCACTCTGTGCACGTTAAAGAAGCCTTGCAGTTAAACGTCGAAAAAAATTGGCCAAAATAACCACTGCCTGGAGATAAAATTAAGCAAATCGAAGAAAGATGTGTCGGAGGAGAGACGCAGATATCGCGGCTTATCGTAACCTAGCAACACAATGCATTGGGTGGACGATGAAAAGAAACACAAATGAAGAAGAAATGAGCAACTGTCAATTTGTTAGCTGGAACAAACGGAGATCGTCAGATTGGGATTTAGTCACAATCAGCGCCAAACTAGCGCCCGCTAATCACTACATTACTGATAAGATTTGGTTAAAAAAAAACCTTTGCAAAGTAAATGTATTCAAGTTAAGCCTTGGATTATCAAACCACGCTGCAGTCGGCAAACACATACATTAAAGCCAGTGGTTATTCGTTTTGATACGGTGTTTTGATATTTTCATAGTTATTACACAGAGATCATAACACGATGACTCACATTGTCTCTACATTTACATGTAGTCAATGATCACCGACTTAAAAATTTGCTTGCGTATAAGTTCCAAATTTTAAAATTAATATTCTTGGTCTGGATGCGCTCAAGATGTTATCACTATTGTTTTTTTTAAGGCATCTCTTAATACATATTGTCTGTGATATTTCTAATTATATATTTCACTCTATTCAAATATTACAACTCGTCTTGCTTGATACTTGCTAATCTATATCCATGTCTTGATTTATTCTATACTATTATTAATCTACTTGCTATTGTTCCCTGGAGCACAAAACTTCTGAAGCTAATTTGAAAGACTTCTCAACAAAACTATATCTTCGTGACTGATCTATCATTCATCTACATCACCATTTGATAAAAAACTAGCTAAATGTGTGGACGTCCATAACTATATATATATATATATATATATATATATATATAATATATATATATATATATATATATATATATAATATATATATATAAAACAACAACTCATGTCTGCCTTCTGCAGTTTTGGGCGAATCTGGACTTGCTCGTCTACTTTACATTTTCTATGTGCTTTTTTTTTAAATCTCGATCTTCTGTCTAAAATTGTCTAATTCAGCTAATGCATGAGGTTAAATGCATCGGTCTCATGTGCATAATTTATTGACTTAGTCGCTGTCTAATGATCTCTCAGCCATTGGTGTATTAAAAAGCTCAACTTTGGATTACTTTTATGTCAATTGTGCAAAACAAAACTCCATCTTGACATTTTAGTTAACCACTGAGTCTTAAAAATAATGCTAACATGTACGCTAAGAATGACATTGACAGTCAAGTAAAGTTTACATTTATCCCCCACCTTTCCAATAACAGCTAACATTTTCCATTCTCAACTTGCTATTGTTCTATTTATGTGAATGTTTTATATTTATGATACTGCTATCATCTACTGTGTTTTATGGGTAACAAATATCATATTCGACCCAACCTATATAACTCATTCTACTATCTATTCTATTCAACGTTTAAATACTGTTACAGTTTCTCCGTTCCGTATATTGTTTTAACTGGGGGGTTTGGTTTGACCTTCTCCATGATGAGGCACGATTCGTTCTAGGTTATATTAGACTACATTTACAATTGAACACATTTTAAATATTGTAAAAACTACAATTTTATTAATGTAATTACAAATCTGATTAATGAAATAACCAAATAATTCGTTTTACAAACGTCATTCGAAGTGGTTCGGGTAACTAATTGTCATCTTACCTTGGATTCGATGGGAGCCGCGATAGCTCAGTGGTTAGTGAACTGGACTACAAAGGACAAGAGGTACAGTTCGATCCCAATCGACGGCTTCCGGCTCGCCTAGCCTTAATGGGTACCGGATTTTTTTTTTTCTGGGAAAGTAAAGCGGCACGGGCATAATACCGACCACATTACCCAATCTGTAAAATGTAATGGTCACTAACACCATATTCTCTACACGCACTAGGCGTGACGGGAGTACTTTACTTTTTTTTTACCTTGGGTTCGGGCTTACACATAAAACTAAAATTTTGAGAGTGTACTTATTTTGTGATCTCCATCTAAGTAAGACGATAGTTTCTCCCCCCCCCCCCCCCCCCACCCACACACTCTAAAATTAGAACCATGAGTAGATGAAAATGTGTGCTCGTAGTCTAGCTACGCTCTATATCGTAAATTTTCGGCTATTTCTTCATTCATCAATAAACTTTCTTGTATAATCGGAATAAAAAAAAAAAATCCTATCTGAATCGATTTAAAGTGCAATATTACATTTGGTATTTTCTTTTATTACCGGATAGTCTATAGAAATTCCTGATATTACATTATTCAGTTTTCATTGCACAAGCTTTCATACTTCAGCATCATCATCATCATTATCATCATCATCATCATCCTCAAGTACCAAGCCTGCGGGCGTAGATGACCATGTTTCTTCTAAGCTTTCTACCTCCAGTTATTTATCACTTCTATTGTTCACGTCTTCCAATGCCATTCTCTTAAGCTGTCTGGTATCTTTTCTCTTTGCATCCCTCTATCTCTTCGTCCCTCAATTTTCACAGTTGTCACAATATATTCCAGCTTTTCCCTTCTGAATACAGAGCCAATATATAACATTATAAGAATGTAGTTAAATCATCATAATCATCATCATCACGTGCCGTAATGGTTGGCGTAGGCAATCATGTCCTTCCACAATCTTCTATCTACATTGCATCGTACCAGTTCTGTTGTTGACTGTTTTCCATGCCATGACACCAAGCTGTCCAGTATTTTCTCCCTTTGTCGTCCGCGATCTCTCTTTCCTTTTTTTTTTTTTTTTTTTTGCCAGTTGTAACCAAGTATTCCAACTTTCCTCTTCTCATGATGTGCCCGAAAAATGTTGATTGTTTCTTTATGATATTTTTAGGAGCTCCCTTTTTGTGTTGGCCAATTATAATACATTATAGATACTTTAATGCACATATACGTTTCCCTTAAAAAAAAAAAAAGACTATTGTATTATATTTTTTTTCTTTTCTCTGGATAGGCATTTATATTTTTTAATCACGGAACATTAGTGGAGAAGTGACAATAATTTGTGTTTAAAAAAAAAATAAAGTAAAGTATCCCCGTCACGGCAAGTGACGTATAAGGAAATATGGTGTTAGTGACCCTATATTGTACAGACCTTCAGCACATGATTTATGGGGCAATTTGGTCGATATTACGCCCGTGCTGCTTTACTTTCCCAGAAAAAAAATCCGGTACCCATTTAAGGCTGGGTGAACCCGGAAGCCGTCGGTTGGGATCAAACCCTACCCCATGTCCTTTGTAGTCCAAATTTGTGTTTTAACTATTCCCTTAATGTTAAGATTATCGCAGGTATTGATACGTCTGTTATCAAGTGATAAGACATTTTCGATCCCAGAAAGTAATGATACGTTGTTTTTCGCTACAGCATTATCAACATGTGGGGGCTGCAAGTTTGTAATTTGGCAGTGTAAAATAGTAAAGTAAAGAATAGCTCCGTCACGCCAAGTGGCGTATAGGGAATATGTTGTTAGTGACAATAAACTTTACAGACCTTCAGCACATGATTTTTGGGGTAATGTGGTCGGTATTACGCCCGTGCTGCTTTACTTTCCCAGAAAAAAATCCAGTACCCATTAAAGGCTGGGTGAACCCGGAAGCCGTCGGTTGGGATCGAACCCTACCTCTTGTCCTTTATAGTCCAGTTCACTAACCACTGAGCTGTCGCGGCTCCCACGTTTGCAGTGTAGTAACAATAAATGTGGGCCTCTTTATGGAAACGGCACGTTAATGACAAATTATCATACCACAAAGTCTGGACATACCCACACGTTGCTGGTCTGAAAGACAAGAGCATGGACTGATTGTGTTAGCATGACATTCTGGCACTGTTGTTGTTAATGACATTCTACTAAATGTATTCTAAAGACCATGCATGGAGTACAGATCTGCTAACTCGTTGGTACAAATAGGCAACGCTGTCCTTGACCTCGTGGAGTTTCTGTACACCACAATGCAATCTTCTTGTGTACTTGCCTTCTAATAAAACTTGCTGAGTACAGAAATATAAAAAAAACATGTATATTTATATTTATTATGCTCACACACACCATATATATATATATATATATATATATATATATATATATATATATATATATATATCCTGCACACTCCCTGCCTTCTGCTGGCGTGCGGGAAACTTTCGCGCCATGATTCCTCAATTTTGAATTTTTGAACAATCCAAGATGTACTGAGGTCGCGATCAATGAACCGCGAAGTAGCGAGGGATAACTGTATATATATCATATCATTTAAATTCCTCCATTATATGCAATTACTGGGTGTTGCCAGACATGGGGTAGTTTATCCATATTTCGTTTCAGTTAAAGATAATTTAAATGTAGTATCATCATCTGTGCCATACCGGTTGGCGTAGGCGATCTTGTCCTTCAACAATATTCTATCCGCCGTGCATCATTTCAACTCTGTTGTTGACTGTTTTTCCATGCCATGACACCAAGCTTTCTAGTCTTTTCTCTCTTTGTCGTCCACGATCTCTCTTTCCCTGTATTTTGCCAGTTGTAACCAAGTATTCCAACTTTCCTCTTCTTATGATGTGCCCGAAATATGTTGATTGTTACTTTCTGTTGTTTTTAGGAGCTCCTTTTTGTGTTGGCCTCTTTGAGAATGTTCTCATTGATCTTTTTTTTTTTTTAGCTGTCCAGGGAACTTTCAACATTCTTTTGAGAAATCCCATCTCAGTGGCTTCTAATCATCTTTTCATTTGTTTGTCTACTGTCCATTATTCGCTTCCATGGGTCAGAAGTGAGTCTATATAGAGCAGATAAACTCTCTATCTCACTACTATTGATATATATTTGTTGCATAAGACGTTTTTCATTCAATTGTAGTGTATGTGGATTAAACTTAAGTCCAGTAGGAAGCATGATTATAACGCTCTTCTTCTCCTTCTATCCTTCATCCTCTGCCGTTGGCGTCGAGGGGAGATACAATCTGCGATTCTTTGCTCTTCTGTAGGCCTCTTCTGGTGTTATCCCTCCTAGTGACTCTAGTATTCCCTTTATTCATCTCTTTCTCGGTCTTCCTTTCAATCTGGCGTTTTCGTAGCGTCTGTTTATGGCTCTTTGAGCATTTGTTAGGTCTTTCTGTCTTGTTATGTGGCCGAACCAATTTATCTGTTTCTTTATGTATTCGATGGCTGGTTCAATTTCGAGTTTCTTCCTCAGGTCAGTGTTTCTTACTCTGTCCCTTAAGCTGTTTCCTGTCATTCTTCTGACACATTTCATTCCGGTGGTCGTTATCTTTCTTATTGTTCTAGAGTCCAGCGTCCAATTCTGGCACTGATAGCACAGAGTTGGTAGAAAAATTGATTTGTATATTGCCCTTTTTGCTTCCGTAGTTATTGCTTTGTTTTTTCAAAAGTGTTGATACTTGGCCTATAACTTGACATGCTTTGTTACACCTACATCTATCTCTATCTCTTGGTTATCGTCTTGTGTTAACGTGCTACCCATATATTTAATAAAATTGTCTACTTGCTTCAGAGTCGTGTTATCTATTATGATGTTAAGTTTTTCTTTCTTTCTCGCTATTGCCATTACTTCGGGTTTTTTTTTTCAATGTTGTATTATTTACAAGTGTTGTTTAGCCTGTTAATATGTTCTTGCAGGTCCTCAGTTGTTTCATTATAACGTTAATTAGAATATACTAACTTAATGTACTCATGAGTAGAAGAGTTCTAGTCGGCCTGTTGATTCCATAAGCGGAAAAGGTTGGGTGGTGGGGATCTAACCGGGTGGGTGGGGGTCTACCCAAGGCCATTCCCTCCAGATCAGGCGATGAAGGATATTTCATCATCATCATTGAGCGCCGTCTCCGCATCGAAGATTGGCTACTATGGAGCGCCATTCCGCTCTGCCTCTTGCTTTGATGGTGCAGATTGTCATAGGTTGACTTGTCCATCTTTTGATGTTGCTCGTCCATGTTATTCTTGGTCTGCCTCTGCCTCTTTTACTTTGTATTTTCCCTTCCAATATTACTTTTATTAGACTGTTGTGTCTTTTAACATGCCCAAAAATTTAATTTGTCTTGTTCTAATTGTCTTTAGTAGTTCTGTTTTCATTTTTAGTTGTTTTTAAACTTCGTCGTTTGTTTTCTTTTCTTTCCATCCAATTCTACCTATTCTTCTATAAATCCACATTTCAAAGGCTTCAATTTTCTGTTCTGTTTTCTGGTCTAATGTCCATGTTTCTGCACCATACATGAATATTGAGAAGATATAACATTTTGCTATTCTTAGTTTTAATCCTGGTGTTAAAACTGGTGTTATTTATTTTGATGTTAGTATATTTTTCATGGTATTAAAATTAAGAATTTCTCTCCATGGCTTTCTTTGGAATGTTATGTGATGAGGCTCCAATCACTTTCACAGTGGTCTCCCATATTCGTCTTTCGTGTTCTGAATATGTCTCATGTGTACGGTGCTGTTTTAGCTTCCTAGGCCGTTAATCATTTCTGATTCTTCCGCCCCATTCACCGTCACAGACTTTTCACATTCGGTTGAACATACCCGGTCGGCGCCATTGTTGTCGAACTACGTGTTTGCCTGTCGAACCGCGAACATACAACACAAAGAAGAATACATTTAGGAAAGGAAATTTATTTCCCAATTAATAACGCTTCCCTCTAACCAGCCGTGACTCAGCACAAAACTCAATTACCAATTATTCTAGTGCTTCGAAAGTTTAGGTGTGACAGCATTTGCGAGTAATACTAACTACCCTGGAAATGTAATTTTGTAGTAATAATAATTTAATTCAGTCTGTCAAGTTATAGGACAGATCTCAACACTAGTGTACAACAAAGAAGTAATGTTAGAAGCAAAGCGAGATAAGACTATCTTTAGCCCAAAGTTGTGTACAGAAATGAAGTGTGTCAGGCGCATGACATGAACCCGCCTGATAGATACAATCAGAAACGAAGTTAGGAAAAATACTAGAAACGGAACCACCTATTGAATACATACAGTGGCAACAGATCACGTGGTTCGAACATGTGATAAGACGCAAAGAACGAAATCTAACACAAAGAGTGACCAACAAATAATACGAGAACACCTGACGAATAGGCCAAGAAAACAATGGATGAACGGAAGATTAGAAACACTCGGAGGTATAACTGTAGAAGAGGTCAATAGAAGAGCAAGAAACTGCGAACCATACCTCCCCTCGACGCCGACAGAAAAATGTGGATGAAAGGAAGGAAGGGATAATTTAATTGATATTAAACTAAAAACAATTTTCACTACACGTTTATTTAACGGAAAGCAAGAATCCCCAAATGTAAATGCAACAGTCTATTATAAGCTAGAAGACATGGTATAAGGTCAGTCTAACATAAACTAGAAGACATGGCATGAGGTCAGTCTAATATAAGCTAGAAGACGTGGTGTGAGGTCAGTCTTATATAAGCCAGAAGACATGGTATAAGGTCAGTCTAATATAAGCTAGAAGACGTGGTATGAGGTCAGTCTAATATAAGCTAGAAGACATGGTATGAGGTCAGTCTAATATAAGCTAGAAGACATGGTATGAGGTCAGTCTAATATAAGCTAGAAGACGTGGCATGGGGTATGTCCAATATAAGCTAGAAGACGTGGCATGAGGTATGTCTAATATAAGCTAGAAGACATAGTTGAGGTCAGTCTAATATAAGTCAGAAGACGTGATATGAGGTCAGTCTAATATAAGCTAGAAGACATGGTATGAGGTCAGTCTAATATAAGCTAGAAGACATGTTATGAGGTCAGTCTAACATAAGCTAGAAGACATGTTATGAGGTCAGTCTGATATAAGCTAGAAGACATGGTATGAGGTCAGTCTAATATAATCTAGAAGACGTGGCATGAGGTCAATCTAATATAATCTAGAAGACATGGCATGAGGTCAGTCTAATATAAGCTAGAAGACATGGTATGAGGTCAGTCTAATATAATCTAGAAGACATGGTATGAGGTCAATCTAATATAATCTAGAAGACATGGTATGAGGTCAGTCTAATATAAGCTAGAAGACGTGGCATGAAGTATGTCTAATATAAGCTAGAAGACATGGTATGAGGTCAGGCTAATATAAGCTAGAAGACGTGGTATGAGGTCAGCCTAACATAAGCTAGAAGACATGGTATGAGGTCAGCCTAATATAAGCTAGAAGACATGGTATGAGGTTAGTCTAATATAAGCTAGAAGACGTGGCATGAGGTCAGTCTAATATAATCTAGAAGACGTGGTATGATGTCAGCCTAATATAAGCTAGAAGACATGGTATGAGGTCAGTCTAATATAAGCTAGAAGACGTGACATGAGGTCAGTCTAATATAATCTAAAAGACATGGTATGAGGTCAACCTAATATAAGCTAGAAGACATGGTATGAGGTCAGCCTAATATAAGCTACAAGACATGGTATGAGGTCAGTCTAATATAAGCTAGAAGACGTGGTATAAGGTCAGCCTAATATAAGCTAGAAGACGTGGCATGAGGTATGTCTAACATAAGCTAGAGAACATGGTATGAGGTCGACCAGATCGTGTCGCACCAAGAAGGCAAAAGACTCAAGGTCAACCAACGATGATGTTTTATTTTGTTATAATCATCATCATGTACCAAGCCCGTGGGCGTAATTGATCATGTCTCTCCATAATTTTCGATCTGGACATTTGTTTATCATTTATGTTGTTGACCTTCTGCCAAGCCATTCTCATAAGCTTGACAACTTCCAGCTCTGGTGGTGGGAGGCGCGCCTTCGCCTCCTTACTTAGAATTAAAACGTTTTGAAAGAGGCCAAAGCAAAAAGAGAGCTGATTTCCAATATTTGGAGGAAACAATCATTATTTTTTGGCCATATTATGAGAAGGAAGAAGATGGAATCTATTGTGACAACTGGGAAAGTTGAGGAACGAAGAGATAGAGGGAAACAAAGAGAAAAGATACCAGACAGCTTAAGAGAATGGCTAGGCAGAAGGTAAAAACAGAAATGATAATTAACTGTCGAGATCGGGAGTTATGGAGAGACATGATCACCTACACCAGCAGGCCCGGTACTTGATTTACAACAGAAGACCGCCTGTGACACCCCCCCCCCCCTTCCCCCCCCCCAATATAACAAGCGTACTGCTGATCATGAAACAAGTATTCACTTTTGGAACCGTGAATCCTATATAACACTACATTTTAGAAGTGTGGAAAAAGGGGGGCAGGAGAATCACTCATTATTTTATTTATGGACACATTCACTCAAATGTAATAAGATCCACCAAACCACATTGGCATAATTTGCTTACTTGCTTGTGTTTGTCCGATGACTAAAATATTCTAGAGTATTTGTAGACTGTAGAATTCCTCTTCGTCATCCGCAATTAAAAGGACATTAAGTGGGCGTGTCTGAGTTGTGGTTTGCAGTATAACTGTTATATTTGCGCCTTTCGGCCCAACACATCCGACTTCAGCACGACATTTTTGAGTACCGGGTTGTCTTCGATCCCTGCCCGCTTGGCCAGACTAGATAGGTTAGTCTGTTACTGGAGGCACCGCGGAGAGGTGGAACAGGGTCTGGATGGTTTTGGTTCACCGATCCTGGCGCGAGCCATCAGCTGTGGGTCGCTGACAACTTCCAGCTCTGGTGCTGGGAGGCGTACCTTCGCCTCCTGACATAATTTAACAGACTGCATTTATCTCAAATCTAGGCTATGACGGTTGCCCACTTAAAATATATTTTATTTAGTCAATTGCATACAACGTGAGTTATGGCCATATTACTAGTATAATTAGTTAGTTGTAAGAAGAAAAAAAATCGCGTTAAATCTCATTTACCAGACGCCTCCACTTTCCTCTCTCAAAAGACCACAATTTTTTTGTTGTCTGTTTTGGTTAGAGCCAAGCCTAAAATTTGAAAGATAAGTTGATTCATCGCGAGAGAATATAATGAATCACACATTTATATTTAACACAATTCGTGTCCTGTCACGGCGATGTCCAAGTGTCATTAATCATTAGTGGTCGTAAATATAAAATAATGACAAACTGTGACTTAATACGAGAATTTACTATTAACCTAAGTGGTAGGTTCATTATTTTGTTTCCTAACCGTTCCGTGTCCGCTCCCTCCATTCTAGCCAAGCCGTCGCAGCAATAGCGACTGGAGCGACCGGTGTCAAGTTATTTTTGGTACATTCGAGAATTATTCACCAACTTATGAACTATGACCATGAATGTCCACACAAAATATTGTTCTCCTCAGCGCTGACTATCGCTTACATGTGTAGTGTAACCATTACTTACACTTACATTAATTAGTTTCATATCGTGTCCAGTAAGTATTTAGACTTAGTAGTAATAAATGAAGAACCAGAGATGACCTAACGTTTAGTCATGACTCTAAAGAGAGTAGTTAGTGCTGTCCCAGCTTGACCTGCTAGCCCACAACTGTCTGGGCTGCCAGCGAGAACCTGTTCCACGTTTAAATTATTTGTCACCACCGACCCTTTCTCACCTGTTCTTAGTCCTCATAATATCGTGACGATTTTTGGAATCAATAGGTCCCCCTTGAGTAAGTATTGATTGATATTTACAATTTAATTTGCATTTACAACTTGGCGAAAAGCTAAATATCCAACATTACACATTTTATTATGTGACTAGACGATAATCATTAACTTAAAACAATTCCCCATTTCTTCAGATTGACATTAGTCTGATTAGTTACACTTTGCCACACTGACTGCTGACACGGTGTTAATCGTTAACATTATTAATAAAATATATATAATAGTGTGTTGTGTTTAGTCGGATAGACACACTAGAAAACAACAACGCTTTAAATAACTAACATTACACACACACATGACACATTGAGTTAAGTCACATTAATTAATGATTAGTTTGACCTATAACGTTTTAAATTTAATTTACATTTGGGTCACTTGCGTGGTACATACATACAAGTAGTATATTATTTATAGTCAGTGTGACTAGTATTTAATATTATTTATTACTACCACTGTAGTGTACAGCAGTGAGTTGTAAACTTTTCTGTTTGGTTGCTTTTTTCACATTTCATTTTGTAATTTACTGTAAACTAGTAAGCTATTTAGAACAGTTACAAATGGCGAGATTTGATAAAATATCTTTAGAAGGATTGAAAACTGCTAGAATAAAGATTTAGATACGAGAAAGAAGAGTGTATGTGTATGTATCTCATCTGAGTCTATGCCCTAGCCCTAGGCCTATGGGCTGGCTACGGCTCGAAAGGTTAATAGATAGATAGATATTAAGCTATTTATTCTATAGCTTACTTATTGAAATTATGCTTTTAAAATATAATAATATTAATAAAAATAATCATTGATGGTGTTTTTATTTACTTGACTTAACAGTATTAACACCTTTTTTAACACCAAAAAATCAGTTTACACTTGCTACTTACATTTTACACTTGCAACTTACATTTTACAGGTATATAATGGATCAAAGTATTCAATTATTCATATATTATTTGAGTCTTCAGTTTTAGTGTTTTAGAAACTTCTATCTATCAATCTATTGCCCTTTCGAGCCGAAGACAACTCATAGGGCAGAACCTCAATCTCAAAAATAGATACCATGCATGCCAAAATGGCACATATTGCAGAGATCACTGCTTCTAAAATCTATGGCGCTAATAAACTTACTAAATATTAATATTCACAATTAAAACTACTTCATGTTGTGGGTGGAGTTGCAGCTATTTAGTTATTACAGTTGCATTTTTTTGTTGCAAATGGTGTAACACCTGCAGTGGTGTGTTTATGTTTAAAAAGTGGTAAACAAATAATTATGTTTAATTTATAAAATAATGTAATGATTAATTTATGTTTTTATTCATGAAACTACCTGGTTTTCAATGGTTTGTGTTAGAACGGTTGAGTTATATTAAATATATTATATTTATTTGTTAGAGTTAACCAGTTGTGCTGACTGAAGTACAGGGTGTTCCAAAAGTGTTGTCACCTTTCATTATTATCACTGAGTGCTGTCACGGCATCGAAGGTTGCCTACCATGGAGCGTCATTCTGCTCCATCTCTTGCTTTGATGGTGCAAGTTGTCATAGGCTGACTTGTCCATTTTTTTTATGTTACTCGTCCATGTTAGTCTTGGTCTGCCTCTGATTTTACTAGTATTCTCACTTCCAAGATTACTTTTAGTAGGCTGTTGTGTCTTTTAACATGTCCCAGAAATCTTATTTGTCCTGTTCGAATTATGTTTTGTAGTTCTCTTTTCATTTTTAGTTGTTTTAAGACTTCATCATTTGTTTTCTTTCCATCCAATTTTATCTATTCTTCTATAAATCCAGTTTCAAGGGCTTCAATTTTCTGTTCAGTTTTCTTGTCTAATGTCCATGTTTCTACACCATACAGGAATGTGGAGAAGATATTAACATTTTGATATTCTTAGTTTTAGCCCTTGTGTTATTTATTTCATGTTAGTATATTTTTCATGGCATTAAAATTACTTTTTGTCATTCCTCTTCTTTTGTTTATTTAATTTTTACACTTTCCATCACTGGTTATAATATGTCCAAGGTATACCCTTCATATATTTGGTTATTTGGTTGGTTATGGAAGGCACCAGTATCATTGCAAAGGAATTAAAATCCATAATTGCTCAACCGTCCATGCCAGTGTAATCATCCGAATCTCATCTCCTAAACAAAGAAAGGTAACTGTAGTCCCCATCATAGCAGTCTCAGCACACGCCAAAAGACATAAGGCGAAACCGCGCAGAAAGTGAACAGAGCCAACTGTTCCCTGTCATACGATATCATCATTCATCGGAAGCAATTGGAATATCGAAATCCTTCATATAATATAATATCAATCAACACAATATAATTTTAGTGGATTACACAGTATATTACAGAGGAATAAATATAAAAATAGGCACATTCGATGGATTAAAAACACCAGGGGGTCAAGATGCCCATCAAACAACTGAGGTGAGTGCAGTCAGCAGCCCTCTGATGACTAAATGCATCAGGATTGACGTATTCCAGCTGTAAAGGTAAACATTGAGACTTAAAGTGGCATTTTAGTGTGCAAGTTTTCACCCATATGCGTTCGGTTTGCCTATCCAGAAGTGTTTGGAGACTTCTGGACAGTATCACTTCAAGGATCGAAACTCATGATGTGAGGTGGCGTTCCCTCACCTTCCCAGAGTACTACTCTGGTAGCCTTTTCTGCCAAAGGTTGGGTCAACCACGGGGGTATTTTTTTTCCAACTGTGAGTACAACACACTATACTTCCAGCAGGAATCGAACACGAGTTGTCTGAATGTCGTTAGCCTAGTCAATATTCCAACCTATTCTAGCTGTGCTCATGTCGTTAGCCTAGTCGAATATTCCAGCCTATTCCAGCTGTGGTCATGGAAACAAACTATCCAATCTGTCAAAGCAAGTAGGGATTGAAGAGGGAAGGTAACTCAGTACTAAAAAATGCAGTGATGAAGTTGAATGTGTTGGGCTGAAGGGGGCAAATAAACCACTACACACCTACACCCACTTAAAGTCCTTTTAATGACAGATAGTGAGAGGGATGATGCTTTCCTCTAATTATAGCCATCTGGTGAATGCCAGAAAGATAAAAAGAAATATCACACAGGATGGAAGTTTAAACATCCAGAAGATCTTTGTGAGCACAATCAGGATGTTGTATAATTTTGTGCCAAGAAAATGATGGTATTCTTATCTTTGTGATGCTTAAATATCTATCCATGGTGATGTTTAGTCCATCACACATGTCTATTTATTTGGATACCTTGCATTTGTTCCTCAGCAGTGTACTGTATTGGATTCTGTTGTGTTATATGTTGAGGTGATAAGACTTTCAGGCACCTTGCATGCTGTGCCTTTGTTTTGTAGAGTACAAGGAATGCTCAGTTTTTTTTTAAAAAAGATATTTTGAGATGTACGTTAATGTCTGCAATGAAACACAATTTAGAAACCATTATAATTTTTTCTTTGAAATTCGATTTCATCCAGCTGTAGTAACAAATTTCAAGTGCTGCTTTTTTGTTTGTGATGACAACTGATTAAGACAGACATTCCCTAATGTAACTCCTTCGATGAAAGAGATAGAAGTTAAGATGGGCACAGCCAGAAACAAGAAACTTAGTGGAAATGTAAGAAGACTAATCGACCAACACAGAATTGGAGTCATCAGTCGCTGGACACTACGAGACTTGCTGAGGGGATCTGAGCACCTATGGACATGTTCGGAGTGCAATAATGATGACCCACAAATAACTCAATAACTCCCTACATTTAGAAAATTCTTCTTTTGCCTACATCTCTAGACATCAGTATTAATAAGTTTGAAGAAAGCGCTTGTCAGCTCGAGGCTTGTGACATCTCAATGCAATGTGTCCCAGAATGGTACTGGTGATGGCCACAAGAGCCTTCTCTGTTAGTGTTGATATTTGGTAAGTAGCTCTTGCCCTTTCTCTCTGTGCATTGATTCCACAACTGAGGAAGGTGACCTTCAATAGCATTTATTGGACACTTTTGAGGCAGGGGGCCAGTAGAACACGGAATGAGCACCATATTGCTTTCTTGTAGACTACCATACTCATGGTGAGATTTAAGTTACACTGTTATGTTAGGCATGTAGCCTAGTGTATCCAATCTCAACATGTTTGTGTCTGGCTTTTCCTGGTTCAAACCTTTTGACCTTTCTGGCTTGGGTGATCCCTTGGTAGCATTGCTACACCAGAACAGCTCTGATATAGGCCTACAGACTGCTCTACCACTTTGAGGTGGAGACACATCAGAGGAGCAGATTTATTAAGATTCACTACTGGCAAAGTTTTATTGCATGAGGCCTCGTTTTATAGTAGAAAATGTTCACAGCTGAGGCCGTCATAGCTGGTTCATGCCAATTTAGAAAATTCAGATAACAACTGTACTGTGGCCTCTTTCTCTGATTCTGTTAAATTATATTTTTCAAGAAAAGTGTAATTAATTTATTTCATACAACAGATATGAAGATGGAAGTTCGTCCGAGTTCTAGCTGTGGTGTATACAATGCTGATCTTGAACATCGCGCTGTCTGTTGTCACAGCGAGTTGGCGGATTGTTAGAATTGTAACCACGGGTTTGAAATAATTGTTTGTGCACATTTCGTTAACCACCGCTGTAGATCAAGTCTATTCTGCTGGCTTTGTTTGCAACATTGGAAGCTAATGACCTAACTGCCTAACTTGTGTAGACGGTTGGTTCGGGGCAAATTGTGCGTTGCAGTGTCACTGCTAAAATCGCTCAGTTTGTGACAGGGCTACAGGACATGCACAAACGGTGACAATTGTCGGCGAGAGCGTTTCGGACCCCAGTGTCGGTACTTTGATCTAGTTTGCAAATACTCCTAGGGATCTGGACCTACAGATCCGGACAGTTTCATGGTCTAATCAACATGTTACAGATTGAAGGGGCGATAGTTGCAAATATCTACTCCATCTACATTGGCGGGGGTCGGAATGTGGCTCTCACTGAGAACGCAAACCAGACCGACACATTTAATGCTTGATATATAGTGGACAGATGTGGACCAGAGGCCGCAGTTAATGACAAAACAAAGACCAATCTTTATGACAATGACTGCACACACATACAATTGAGAAGTGGAACCAATCCTGTTTACTGGTATCTGAACTTTGACACGTCCCAGAAGACTCACACCATTAGAATTTATCATCGAGCTAGCACTGTGATTCGGGTAAAGAATGACACCACAAAGGCTTTCTCTGACAGTGGCGGTGTAGTGTTCCAGTGTAATGATATATCATACCCAAATATTTCTGTGAACACTATTGTAGTCACCATACAAGCGACAATGGCACACAGTAAGTTTGAGTTCTCACCGACCTTTTCGCAGGACGAGAGTGCACTGACGGTGTGTGAGGTGCAAACATTTACAGACACCTATTGTCTGGACGGGCATTCTTGGTCGTTTTGTACAGTGTGTGGTGGGAGTAGCAAAGGCTGCACCGTCATCATCGGTACGTGTCACTTCAACTGTTCACATGGGATTTATGGACACGACTGCTCCGGGTCTTGTCTTAGTGTCAGTTCTTTATGTGAGGAAAATCCAGAAAATGCCAACATTGCAAACATCCTGGCTATACCTGTGATGACACTTGTCCTGATGGAAATTTTGGCTACAGTGCGAACAGACGTGTTCTGGTGGCTGTGACATCATATGTGACACAGAAAGAGTAGACTGTACGCGCAAGGAAGCGTACTACGGGCCAGACTGCACTCTCAAATGTCCTGACCACTGTTTCAATGACACCTGTGAACAGTAAACCGGGATCTGTTCATGCAAGGGAACGTTCTACGGGTCAGACTGCACTCTCAAATCTCCGTACAACTGTTTGGACGATATCTGTTAACAGTTCATGGGGGCCGGCGCCTCGTATGTCGATGATTCCCACTTTAAGAAGAGTCTGCCGACTACAACAAACCCACGCATATGGATACCTTAATGTGTACTGGATATTTTCTTTCTGTGCTGGACATGGTTCATTTCTGGTGTGTTTCATTGCTAGCCAAGGCTCATATCTTGGCTTGTGTGTGTGTGTGTGTGTGTGTGCTGGCCATGGCTCATATCTTGGTGTGTGTCATGTTAGTCATATCTCATATCTTGGAGTGTCCGTGTTAATCATGTCTCATATCTTTAAGTGTGTATGTGTTTAGTCATATCTCATATCTTAGTGTGTATCTGTGTTAGTCATGTGTCATATCTTTGTGTGTGCATGTTTGGGCTAGTGATATCTCATATCTCTGTGTGTATGTTTATGTTAGTCATATCTCATATCTTTGTGTGTGCATGTCTGTGTATGTCACATCTCATATCCTTGTGTTTGCATGGCTATGCTAGTCACATCTCATATCATTGTGTGTGCCTATCTATGTTGGTTATATCTGCTATCTTTGTGTGCATGTCCATGTTAGACATGTGTAATTTCTTTGTGGGTGCATGTCTATGTCAGTCATATCTCATATCTTTATGTGCATGTTTATGTTAGTCATGTGTCATATATCTTGACGTATGTCAGTGTTAGTCATGCCTCGTATCGCTATGTGCATGTCTGTGTTTGTCACATCTCATATCTTTGTGTGTGTATGTCTGTGTTAGTCACCTCTAGTGACTCGGGCAGATGGTGCTCGTAAACCTGGGAGGGCCGACCATCTAAGGGCAGAATCCCCCTACAGAAAAGATCACCTGCTGCCTTGCAGGAAGATTGGGGACAATCAAAGGCTAGGGAAAGCAAACCTGAATAAAATGCTGGCTGAAATCGGATGCACTGGGCCACTGGCGCAGAACACAGTGCAACGTTTTTAACGGGTGTTCAATCAGAGTGGATCTGGCAGACTCTAATTGTGATGTTCTGTTTGTAACACACCTAACCTGACAGCTGAGTTCATGTGAGGAGCTGGAATCCTACTCTGATTGGGTCCTGATCGCAGAGAGAGAGAGAGAGAGACAACAGATATTATATAATTTGCTCACATCTTTTACTGCTAAGAAAATATCTGATAAAAGTTGACAATTTAAACCTATAGCTAGCAATATTTTAAAGAGCAATCACATTCATCTCATGAATCATTTATAAACCAATCATAATTTTATTTTATTCACATCTCACTTTTGGTTTGGTCCTCAGCTTCATAATTTTTGCATATTAATATTATAATTTTTCATTGAAATATCAATAACCAATAGATTTCTCACTATCTCTTTTTTCTTCTGTAGTTCCCTTTGAATATTTGCTTTAGTCCAAAATGGGCAAAAAGATTGAGAGCATCCAGGTTATTGATGCAGAAAAGAGACGAGTACCAAGCAAGCACTATGTAAGTTACTGAGCAGTTAACATCTTGAGGGCAGTAAAATGGATTGCTTGAAGATAAAGAGAAAAAGACCTATGCAGTTTTATTTTTAAGTATTTGTATTTATCCCATCCTCATTTGTTGTAAAGTTATCTGAAGGGGGTGAGGGGGGGGGGGGAGGGCTGCAAATTTTCTATCCTATACAAGTGCCTTGCACTGATGGCTACTAGCTTGTTCTGTTGCAGGAATTCTGTAATAGTGTCTATCTATCAGATTTCATATTTTTCAAGCCCTGCATTTGATTTGTCTGCTATTGTAGGTGTGTAAATGATAGCTACTTAGACTTTGCATTGTTGTGACATAGCTAAGGTACTTTATTCTATATATTCATAGTTTTTCTCAGATATTTCATCTCACATTATGTGGTATTTCTTTTTTGTAAACAAAACTTAAGAGAGATGCACACAGATTTAAAGAGAATGACTAATAAAGACAAAAAAGCTGCAGGAAACAGATGTATTGCAAACAAAGAGGGAAAAATGCTAACAGACAGCAATGATATAATCGATAGATGGCAAGAATATATTTCAGAATTATTTCATGACGAAAGGGACAAAAAGCCAGAAATAAAATGTACATACAACTATAAAATCCTGAAATCTGATGTAGAAAAAGTTATAAAAACAATGAAAAAGGGAAAGGCAGCAGGATCTGACAATATACAGATAGAGATGATACAGGCTCTAGAAGATTTTGGCATCAAAGTAATCACAGACATATGCAATGACATATACCATACAGGATACATACCAAACGAACTAAAAACATCAACTTTCATTGCATTGCCTAAAAAGAATGGTGCAGTTGAATGCAGTGATTTCAGAACAATAAGCCTAATGAGCCAGGTAACACAAATTTTACTAAAAGTTATACAGGGAAGGATTCAGAATAAAATCAATACTGAATTAGAGGAGCAACAATTTGGATTCAGGAAAAACAGTGGCACAAAAGAAGCCATGTTTAGCATGAAAACATTGATTGAAAAGTACATTGAAGTAAACAAACCAATATATGCCTGCTTCATAGACTACACCAAAGCTTTCGATAGAATACATCATAACCAACTTATAGACTGCCTAAAGGATATAAATCTAGACGACACAGACATACGACTAATATGTAATTTGTACTGGGAGCAAACAGCAATAATAAAATATAACAAAGAGAACTCTACACCCATGGACATAAAAAGAGGAGTAAGACAAGGATGCATCCTATCACCAAGCTTGTTCAATCTATACACTGAGCAAATCTTTAAAAACATCTCAGAGATGCCAGGCCTAAACATGAATGGAAAGATAATCAATAACCTAAGATATGCTGTTGATACTGTTCTACTAGCAGAAAATCCTAAAGATCTACAACAATTGCTTAATGTGATAAACATAACAAGCAAAAAATATGGACTAGATATGAATATCAAAAAGACTAAAACTATGATCATAAACAAATAAAATTCTTAAGACCTACAATTAAATATCACAATTGAGGGAATACATCTGGAGACAGTCCAGAGTTACAACTACCTGGGACATACTTTAACCAATGATGGAAAATGTAAAATTGAAATAAACAAAAGAATAGGTATGGCAAAAAGTAATTTTAATGCCATGAAAAATATACAACAAAACAAATATCAGCAGGGCTGAAACTAAGAATGGCAAAATGTTACATCTTCTCAGTATTCCTGTATGGTGCAGAAACATGGATATTAGACATGAAAACAGAACAGAAAATTGAAACCTTTGAAATGTGAATTTATAGAAGAATAGGTAGAATTGGATGGAAAGAAAAACAAACGATGAAGTTTTAAAACAACTGAAAATAAAAAGAGAACTATTAAATACAATTAAGACAAGACAAATGACATTTTTGGTGCATGTTAAAAGACACAGCAGCCTACTAAAAGTAATATTGGAAGGGAAAATACAAGGTAAAAGAGGCAGAGGCAGACCAAGAATAACATGGACGACTAACATCAAAAGATGGACAAGTCAATCTATGACAGCCTGCCCCATCAAATCAAGAAACAGTGTAGAATGGCGATCCATGGTAGCCAACCTTTGTTGCGGAGAAGGCACTCGATGGTGATGATGACTTAGATGAAGCCCTCATTTGGTAATGATAATAGGCAAATAATTATATACTGTATTTGTTGACCTAATGAAAGCATTTCACAAAATGGATAGAAAATACCTATTGCAAATCATGATTCTTTGTGGACCAATGACAAAAGGTTGGGTTCGATCCTGATCGATGGCTTCCGAGTACGCCCCGCCTTAAATGGGTACTGGATTTTTTCTGGGAAAGTAAAGCGGCTCGGGCATAATACCAACCACATTACCCCAAAAATCATGTGCCTTAACAATTATGGTCACTAACACCATATTCCCTATACACCACTTGGCATGATGGGGCACTTTACTACTCTTACTTATTATATTGACAATTTGTTTGAAAAAAGCTAATTTCTTCTCTTTCTTCACTTCCTTTTGTATCTGTTCTGATGTCGAGGGAGATTAAAAGTTCTGGTTCTCACTCTTTAATTACTTCACTCATTTTCAATTGATTTTGTTGTGACACTTCTTTGATATTTCTTACCATCTTACTCTGAGTCTGCCTCTTTTCCTATCTCCTCTTTTAATGCATGCTTTGTATGGTAAGGAATCACAGCATTCTTTCTAGGTGGGCAAACTAGTTTATTTGTTGTTTCTGTATGTAGCTTAGGATTAGCTCAATGCCTACCCTTTCTCTTATAATGTCATTTCTGATTCTGCCAGTTCATATTTGAAAAGAGCAGTCCAAAAAATGAAGGTAGTATCATTGAACTACTTTGCAGGTGACCAAGCTTTGATAGCAGATATAGCTCTGACATTGCAGCACAATTTCACATCAATGAATCACTATTGTGAAACAAACAATAAGAAAGTAAATGATGAGAAAATGGAAGCTGCAGCATTGGGAATAGATAAACAAACATTACATAAACGTACCTTGTCAGAATATAAAACAGGTAGCAGATTTATAGTACCAATGAGGGATGTTCACCAAAGATAATAAAATGGATAATCATCATATGTAGTCATGCAAATCAAATTTTGGGACATGCAGGCCTTTTCCTACTAAAGCATTGCCTATCAGCTCAAAGAAACATCTTATACAAGGTGTTATTATTCACACCTTATGATTTGGTGCCAAATATCATATGGTCACTCACAACAAATCAGAAACAGAATTTAGGTTTACTATGATAGAAATGAATGGGTGTCCGGTTAGCGCAATCGATAGGCGGTTGGCTTACCACGGCAACAGCCGGGGTTCGTTCCCTGGCGAGGACACCTGGGTTTTACTAATTCCCTAAAAATTAGTGGGAGCCGCGATAGCTCAGTGGTTAGTGAACTGGACTACTACGGACAAGGGGTAGGGTTCGATCCCAACCGACGGCTCCGGGTTCACCCAGCCTTAAATGGGTACCGGATTTTTTCTGGGAAAGTAAAGCAGCACGGGCGTAATACCGACCACATTACCCCTCATGTGCTGAAGGTCTGTAAAATATAGGGTCACTAACACCATATTTCCCTATACGCCACTTGGCGTGACGGGGGGTACTTTACTTTTTTTTTTTTATGATAGAAATGAAGTGCATAGGGAAAATAACTGAGGTGATTAGAAAAAAATAAAATTAGATATGAGATTATAAGAGAAAGAATAGGCATAGCATCACTCTTGAGCTAAATACAAGGACAACAGATAAAATGATTAGTCTACTGGAGGAAATGCCTTTCACCTCAATATCATACAAGGTTTTTACAAAAAGTTGAGAAGAACCAAGACTTTGAGCTAAACTCAGAGGATGAAGGGGTGACAATATTGCGAAACTCTATAACAGCATCACATGACAATGATTTAGAAAGAGCTAGAATTTTGCATCTCCCTCAACACCTTAAGGAATATGAGTAGAAGTAAAGAAGAACAGAAAGAACAGATAATAGAAAGAAAATTAAAAAAAAAAATTGTCTTCATAAAATTGTTGCTTCATCTTCTAATAAATAATCATTGGAAAAGGTTAACTAACTATATGTCCCTTATCAAGATTTAAAGTTCTCAATTGGTCTTTTCTATGTACATATTGCAAGTCCACCAGCATTTTTATTGACAATAGTTTTATAATATAGTAAGTTAAAAATTGTCTTTGTGTTTTAATACATTATGATAATTTGAGGAAATTGTGACTTTTGTTAAGAGTAATATTCATCATCATGTGCCATACCAGTTGGCGTAGGTGATCATGTCCCTCCACAATCTTCTATCCACAGTGCATCGTATCAGTTCTGTTGTTGACTGTTTTCCATGCTATGACACCAAGCTATCCAGTATTTTCTCTCTTTGTCGTCCGCAATCTCTCTTTCCTTTTATTTTGCCAGTTGTAACCAAGTATTCCAACTTTCCTCTTCTCATGATGTGCCCGAAAAATGTTGATTGCTTCTTTCTGATGTTTTTTAAGAGCTCCCTTTTTGTGTTGGCCTTTTTGAGAACTTCCTCATTGGTCCTTTTAGCTGTCCAGGGAACTCTCAACATTCTGCTCAACAATGTTGCTCAGTCATAATTGTTTAATAGAGTGTAGTTATTGTGCTAAGCACAAAAACAAAGCTTGAGACTTACAGATGACATGTATTATCCAACTTTATTTAAGCGTGTGAGAGCTGGAAAACCACAGAAGAAATAGTAAATGAGTTAGATGCAATTGAAAATGAATGTCTGAGGAAAATACTTTGCATACAATGGAATGAATTCAAGTCAAGTGCAGAAGTGAGAGATATTGTCATGCATTGAACAGTATCATCTAAAATTAAGAGAGGCTAGTGGGCACATATCAGCCTTTTGATAGAAGAAGTAATGAGAATTGCAAAAAAAAAGTCCTGAAGATGGAAAACAGGGGGCAAAAGAAAAAGAAGTTGACTTAGAGAATGACTAAGAAAAACACTGAGGTAAGAGGCAACAAGGAGACCTTGTCAAGATTGAGAACAGGAAGATGAGCACAATGTATGTCCTGTGCAAAGTCGGATGCTTAATAGCTAAGATCCTTGGACAAAGAGATTTTGTCATTTCTGCCCTTTGTATCACCTTCAACTTGAAAGGGCAATAGAATTATATACTTCTTTTGAAAGTGATAAATTTACTAATAAGTCTAATAAAGAGAAGCGAAGAATTTAGTGTTACTAAGATATTCAGTTTGTGGTTGCAATTGTCATGGTTGGGTTCTTTCAGGTTTATATAATACTTGTTACTTCGTCTGATGGATCCACTGTCACAATATACAGAAGATACAGTCGCTTTTTTGATCTACAGGTAAGTGGAAGTATCATGAACAATAGCAATGTTTAAAGATATTTTATCAAATGAAACGTAGAATATCACTACTAGGCAATTAATCCTTAGAGGTTTTGTGTTAAGTAACCACACTTTCTCCCAGCATTTACAGCAACAACATCCAATTTTGATAGGAAGCACGACACTGGCTGTGCACAAAGAAGAAAAAGAGGTGGGAAACTAAAACCTGAATCTAATGTGGTGTGGCTGCGTAGTAATTATATCAATGTCAGCTACTGGAACTGCACCAGTGTGAAACAAAGAAGACCGGCTCTTGACTGCTTGGTTTACAATTTTGACATTTTGTTCCTACAGGAGACACAGGTAGAAAAACTGAACTCCTGTGCGAGAAGCCACCATTGTCAGGCCATTATGATCAGGGACACCATTCTACATACAGCCTTAGATTTAGAAACATGGGATAAGAACAATGAGGAGTTGCAAGAACTTCAACTCACTGTGAACGAGAAAAAGTGGAACTTTTGTGCTCGTTCGGCTTCATTTATGGTGGTAGAGGATTGGAGTTTTTGTATGTTCTAGAGGAACTGCCAAGTGGGAATTTACTGATGTGTGGCAATTTCAGTGCGTGGGGTGTGCACTGGGGCAACCCCAATGACAATACCCAGGGTAGAGCCTTAGATTCTGCCCTTGCAGACACAGACCTGACTGTGGTAAACTGTGAGCGGATGACACAACTTACCGTCACGACAACGAATTCAGACTCAAACATTGACCTTGCATTGGTATCAACCCATGCTGAATTGGACATCCTCTGGGATCGCTTAAACTACAATGGCAGTGATCATCTACCTTGTGTTGTTGACATCCATAAGGGAGCACAGAGGAAACCCAGGAGGATAATACATCCTTTTGGGTATATTGATTAGAATCATCCGTATTGAGGCAACTACATCAATGAGCCTGGGGACCTAAGGAAAGATGAGTCCTAGCAGATAGGCCCCTTGTGGTAGACACAGTAGAATTGGCCTGACTCAATAAGGTAAAAGGCAGGGCCTTGCTGGAGAGGTACAATACACAAACAGATCATGGTGACATGGATTCGTGCTTGATGGTTAGAAGCACATTTTCAACGTCATTGGGACAAGTACTCCCCGAGGGCCAAATCAGTTTCTTTGGATGTAGTTTCGAATGATCAAGAAAGCCACAGACCATCCCAGGGCCTGATGGTATACAATATAGTCTTTTAAAGGAGGCCAAACCTGACATTGTAATGCAAATTACTGCAGACTTGAATCAGAGCATCAGAACTGGTAGCGTCTCAGAAGGATGGCTGTATAGCTATCTGGTTCCACTTACTAAACCGGGCAAAGAAAGTCTGCACTTAGCAGATAACGCATTGCGACTATGCAGAATGTCTGTGGAAAGGTTCTTGGAAAAGCCATCTCCAAAAAAATAGCGGGGCATCTTGAGATCAAACAATTGTTACTAAACATAATAGATGGCTATAGGCCAGACAGGGATACTTATCCTCGCATACAACATCTACGAATCATTTCAAAAGGAAGAGGAGTCGGCACTGGTAGCCCTCAATCTTGAGGATGCATACAAGTGGACTATGGCATTCTCGTGTATCTACTTAGTGGGCCAGGCTTTGACCCACAGCTTGTGCGTTGGGTGTCATTGGTGTGTTGATGCGCAGGAAAGTAGCACTATGTTTCGGTACTTGGACATCTGACCCACAATATATATCGCAAGGGTTGTCTCAAGGATCGCCATTATCATACATTGTTCACTATATATGCTGCCAAGGTTTCACAGTTGAATAGTGTTTGACCAGGTCATACTCTTGCCTTTGCAGATGACATAATGTATGTACATGGTCGTGATAGAGCAAAAATGGTTAGGCAATTGCAAGAAAGCATGGATCAGATATCACTTGGTGCAAAAACTACAAAGCACTCGTGAATCTAAACAAGGTTTCTGTAATTTGGTGTTCACTGAACAACAGAATAGTTAAAGACACCCTTCCAGTCAGAGTGGCCCTGACTGCAATGAAACCGATTCCATGAATAAGATAGAATAGAATATGTTGAGTAACCATACTTTAAACAATGATATGTAAACCAAAACGAAAACAATCGAAATGTGTTAAAGAAATTTTGATTGTTTTTGTTTTGGTTGTTTCGTTATTAGTTTTGTGTCTGTGTTTTTTGTGTGTTTGTTCCTGATGAAGGCCTATTGGGCCGAAACGTTGTTTAGTCTGTGTCGTCCACTTATCACGTAAAGCTTCTTACATACTATTTTTTTTATTTTTAAATTTTTCCTCACATTCAGCTTTACTGCAGCTTCACATTTTTATGCCTTAACCCTTTAAACAATGAACTTGTGGACTATTTACTTTTTATGGAAGAAAAATATAAATGCATTCATTTGTGATGTCTGAGGTCTGTAAATGAGTCCCTGGAGTGTCTGGGTAACAGTAAGAAGCAAGCTAGAGCCAGTAACATTATTACTTTATACATTAGCATTGTAAATATTCCCCTCCACAACCTCATTTCCAGGTGGGCAAATAGTTTATTTGATATCTCTGTATATAGTTTGACATTAGTTGTATGCAAGTTTATATTTGATTAAAAGGCGTTGGGGAATTTGGTTGGGTGATCTCTGGGCAAGAAGATCCTGGGTTTGAAATGCCAATTTCTGAAATTTTCTCTTTGAATTCATAGTTTTCTTACCTGATCACTGGGTAGTGAGATCACATGTTTAGTTCTCTAAGATAACAGTGGAAAACAGGATGGTCCCTGTACCCATCTACACATGTTAAAGAACCGCAGGCAGTTGAAAATTGAAAAAAAGTCTGCCAAAATGGCTGCAGCTTGTGCACAATTTATAGGAAAAATCTACTCAAAGCATCAAAACTCTTGAGGATAAAAAAAAAAATGAGAGTACTCTGATGTTGGAGAATATATGCCTCCATGGTGAAACAGCAGATCACACAGCTGTCGGTTTGAAAATCTGATATTCTCACAAGATTCAGGATTTTGCTAGAGATAAAAACTGACATATGCAAAACAAAACAAACAATTTCTTATAGTCTCAGTCCTGCCTTTATCTCTTCAGATCACTCTGACTGGCATCCAACAGCAATCATAAATAAAATATATAAATAATCAAAGCAACTAAAAGAGAAATGGCATTTTTCTCTGCATAAATGCACTTTACACACTCCCAGTCCTTGTCACGTTTAAACTGTCCTATTTTTACTGCTTTCAGACGAGACTACTGGACCATTTTCCTATAGAAGGTGGCACTATTGATCCAGAGAAGAGAGTGATTCCTTTTCTCCCAGGTAAAATGAGTATAAGGATTTTAAATATGTATATTTATGACACATTCTATTCTATTCTATTCTATTCTGTTCTATTCTATTCTATTCATGGAGTTAGTTTAATTGCAGTTGGGGCATTTCCATTCCCACTCCACCACCTGTCCAAGCATTTCTCAAAGCATATGCTGACAAATTTTCCTGTAAAATGTTCTTTGAAGACACATTTACTTTTCTCACTATGCACTCTGGATCAACCAGACCCTTTCCGCCTTTAGGTTCATCATCATCATCAAGTACCGGGCCTACTGGCATAGGTGATCATGTCTCTCCACAACTTTCGATCACAACAGTTATTTATCATTTCTGTTGTTGACCTTCTGCCAAGCCATTCTCTTAAGCTGTCTGGTATCATTTCTCTTTGCTTCCCTCTATCTCTTCATCCCTCAATTTTCTCAGTTGTTACAATATATTCCAGCTGTTCTCTTCTCATTACATGGCCAAAAAATGATGATTGTTTCTTCCTAATGTTAGAAATTAGCTCTCTTTTTGCTTTGACCTGTTTCAGAACATTTTCATTACTCTTCTTAGCTGTCCATGGTATTCTCAACATTCTTCTGTAAAACCACATTTCTACAGACTCCGGTGATTTTTTTTAGGTCCATCAGTCTCTCAATAAATGTATCATTGTTCCACCCATCCATTCTCCTATTCTCTTAAGGCATGGAGAACAAACTGACAATGTTCTCTTTGTCTTGAGTTAGGCCAAACTCATTGACAGAGCCGAAACCTTCATTCTTAATTCTTGATCCTTCCCGATCCGTTAGATGTCATATAGGGCTTGTAGTGTTTATTGCCACCCATCTCTTTAATCTGGGCATGATGTTCAATCTCATATAAGTCTATGCCTGCCAACTTTGCTTCTCTTATAAGTGTTTTTTTTTTAGTGTCTCTTCAGGTCTTCCTCATTTTCTGTATCCTGTTTCCCAGAGAAGAGCCTGTATTGGAATTCTCTTGTTGTTTCTTCTTAGCACTGACCAACATATATCCATCTTCTTTCCTTAATTGTAGATGAGATCTTTGGTTGCATGGCCATTTCTCTTATTTCAATATTAGTCATGAATTCATTCCATTGTACACAGTACTTTTCTTAGGCATTTGAAATCTTCATTACATGTAGTTAAATAGGCAAAATAAACAAATTGTTGAAATACATATCCTTGTCTAACAAATTAATTCACTTTGCTTTTAAGGAATTCTTTATAAATTAATTGTTAAATTGAAAAGTTGCTAGCTAAATGGAAATGCTTATTTCTTAAATAGATGTTAATATGCTTGAATTGCTCTCAAATGTTGTTTTGCTTTGTTGCTACACAGAAATTAAAACTCTAATAAATAGCAAAATATCCTTATTATCTGTGGTGTCGTTTAAAATCAAATTTAATCAACATTAAGATTGAGTTCTCACCGACCATTTCGCGGGCCGACAGTGCACTGACGGTATGTGAGGTGCAAACATTTACAGACACCTATTGTCTGGACGAGCATTCTTGGTCGTTTTGTGCAGTGTGTAGTGGGTGTAGTAAAGGCTGCAATGTCATCATCGGTACTGTCACGGCTACTGTTCACATGGGATCTATGGATACGACTGTTCTGGGTCTAGTCTCAGTGTCTGTCCTTTATTTGAGGAAAAATCTGGAAAATGCCTACAATGTAAACATCTTGGCTATACCTGTAATGACACTTGTCCCGATGGTAATTTTGGGCTACAGTGTGAACAGATGTGATCTGATGGCTGTGACATCATATGTACTCTCAAATGTCCGGACAACTGTTTCAATGACACCTGTCAACAGTCGATCGGGAATCTGTACATGCAAGAGAACGTTCTATGGGTCAGACTGCACTCTCAAATCTCCGGACAACTGTTTAACGAAACCTGTGATTCCCACGTTCAGAAGAGTATGCCGACTACAACAAGCCCAAGCATATGGGCACTTTAATGTGTTTCTGTGCTAGCCATGTCTCATATCTTAGCTTGTGTGTGCTGGCCATGGCTCATATCTTGGTGTGTGTCATGTTAGTCATATCTCGGTGTGTCCGTGTTAATCATGTCTCATATCTTTATGTGTGTCTGTGTTTAGTCATATCTCATATCTTAGTGTGTACCAGTGTTAGTCATATGTCATATCTTTGTGTGTGCATGTCTGGGTTAGTGATATCTCATATCTTTGTGTGCATGTTTATGTTAGTCATATCTCATATAATTTTTTTTTTTTTTTTAATATGTTGGCAGTTGGCAATAACCAAATAAAACTAGGAGAAATACCTCTACTAGACGTACAATCTTATATATATCTGGGCAGTAATATAGATAAAGAGGGAGGAACAGAAAACGATACCAAAATAAGGATATCAAAAGCAAGAGGAGCTTTCATTGCACTGGGAAACATATGGAAATCCAAAGAAATTAGGCTAAATACAAAAATACAAATTTTCAACTCCAATGTTAAGTCGGTTCTATTATATGGCTGTGAAACATGGAGAATAACAAAATTGACAATCACGAAGGTACAGACTTTCATTAATGGATGCTTGCGCAGAATAAAGGGATGGAAATGGCAGGACAAAGTCACTAACATGGAATTATGGAAATGTACCGGTCAAATACCAGTGGATAAAGAAATACAGCGAAGACAATGGCGATGGATAGGACACACACTACGGAAACCAACTGAGAGTATTACACAACAGGCCCTTTTTTGGAATCCCCAGGGGAAAAGACAAAGAGGAAGACCAAGGAATTCTTGGAGAAGACAGATTGAAGCAGAGATGAAGATGATGGGGAAGACATGGAATGATCTTAAAAGAATTGCAAAAAACAGAACGACTTGGAAAGTGTTTGTTGAAGACCTATGCTCCACTGGGAGCTAAAAGGTAGAAGAAGATAAGATATCTCATATCTTTGTGTGTGCATGGCTATGTTAGTCCCATCTCATATCTTTGTGTGTGCATATCTATGTTAGTCATATCTCTTATCTTTGTGTGCATGTCTATGTTAGGCATGTGTCATATCTTTGTGTGTGCATGTCAATGTCAGTTATATCTCATATCTTTATGTGCATGTTTATGTTAGTCATGTGTCATATATCTTGATGTGTGTCAGTGTTAGTCATGCCTCGTATCGCTGTGTGCATGTCTGTGTTAGTCACATCTCACATCTTTGTGTGTGCATGTCTGTGTTAGTCACATCTAGTGACTCGGGCAGATGGTGCTCGTAAACCTGGGAGGGCCTACCATCTAAGGGCGGAATCCCCCTACAGAAAAGACAATCTGCTGCCTTGCAGGAAGATTGGGGACAATCAAAGGATAGGGAAAGCAAACCCGAATAAAATGCTGGCTGAAATCAGATGCACTGGGCCACTGGCGCAGAACACAGTGCAACATATTAACCGGTGTTCAGTCAGAGTGGATCTGACAGACTCTAATTGTGATGTTCTGTCTGTGGGGGCGATCAACACACTTAGCCTGACAGCTGACTTCATATGAGAGTCTGGAATCCTTACTCTGATTGAGTCCTGAACGCAGAGAGAGAGAGAAATCAAATTTTTAATTTACAATTACAATTAATATTATATATAATTATATAATATTATATATTCACATTTTTAATTTAGCAAAATTCAGTTCCTAGACTCTAGGGACTTCGTCAGAGTTGAAAGCTGGCGAACACAACAACAACAAAATCAAATTAAATCGTTTTGAATTTTAAAATATTTTCATATTAATCTTTTTTTAAGCCCCTTATATTAATTTATTGTGAATTAAATTTTTTTTTTTCAGGAAAGATATTTTTTGGGCGAAGTCAAATAAAAGATGTAGCAATGAAAAGGTTGAAGGAAATAAATGAGTACTGCCAGGTGGGTGTACATCAAGTTGACAGATAAATGTAGCAGGTGTAAATCATATTGAATACAGGATCATGTTTTATTGACAAGTGAATTTTGTAATCATAAATCACACTTTCAAACCTCATCCATTGTGTCTTAACTTGAATATATATATATATATATATAGAACTGCAATAGCTCAGTGGTTAGTGAACCGGACTACAAAGGACAAGAGGTAAGGTTCAATCCCAACCGATGGCTTCCGGGTTCATCCAGCCTTTAATGGGTACCAGATTTTTTTCTGGGAAAGTAAAGTGGCATGGCATAATACCGACCACATTACCCCAAAAATCATGTGCTGAAGGTCTGTAAAATATATGGTCATTAACACTATATTCCCTATACGCCACTTGGCGTGACGGGGGCTCTTTACTTTATATATATATTTTATTTATATATATATATATATATATATATACAAATGCTAAAAGAATCAATGCAACAAACATCAAATGGGTTCATACAACCAGTGAGGACAAATTCAAGAAGGAAATGGATGACAGATGACATTTTACAGCTAATGAGTACAAGAAGAAGAAATAAGGATAACAAAGATGAGTGTAAGAGATTAAATTAAAGAAATTGTGATAAAATGCAATGAAGTTAAAGAAACTTTAAATGAATGGCATGTCTCAAGGTCAACAACAGAAATGATAAATAACTGTCGAGATCGAAAGTTGTGGAGAGACATGATCAGCTATGCCAGTAGGCTTGGTACTTGATGATGATGATACAATACTATTATATATGGATATCCAGCTTCAGCTTCAGTCTAGTTTAACTGGGTTTTTTTTTCCCCATCTTATTTCTGATTTTGTATGTAAAAAAATACTTATATATTTATCTCTAGGTCGTATGACAGTCTTGGTATTTCCATTTCTGCTGTTTTCTAGCTTTTTGACCTATTCTAAAGCATTGAAGTGCATAGCTCTTGAACATTCTTAGTTTGTTTTTTTTTTTAACTGGGTTTAAATAAACTTTGATCCTTTAATTGTAGATATGAATAATAATTTGACATGTTGAACTGCTTGTCCTACCAAATTTGTTGTTCTTTATGAACAAATTATTATAGAGAAATATAGTGTATGATTGACCACTATGAGTTTTCTTGGCATAGCAAGAATAGTAATTTTTAAAAAATTATGTGATATTTCAGAGTTTAATTAAATTGCCATCGCACATCTCAGGATGTGATGATGTGATGGAATTTTTTGAGGTGGAACCAGAGGATCTAGATCCACCAACAGCCAATACAGATGAAAGGTATGTTAGTGTAAATGTTTTTATTTTTTCTCGCTCAAATTCACATGATGACTGCTAAAGGAATAAATAGTTCTTTTACAAATTACAAGTTACAATTCATTAATAAGGACTACTCTGCCAAGTCAATAGAAGGTTTCACTTTAGGGATTTTGCACCATCGTTACCATGTTTCGTGCTCTGTTGGCTGCATTTACTATATTAATCGGTTGTTTGTGGGTGCATCCATTGTTGCGTGTGGTACATCATCATGATGGCTGATCGTTTATCCCTAAACTGGGCATACGCTTATAATGAAGGGTGAAATGACTATGCAGCCCCAGTGTGACTCACAGAGTTTCATGTTGGTCAGGAAGGATGTTGTCTAGATTCAAGACTGTGAGATTGAAGGTGGGTTGGTTTATCATTTCACAGATTCACATAGCAGGGGAGACCTCAGCACTTACGGACTGTTCGATGTACAATGTGGATAATCCGACGAATAACTGTGCTTCATATGTTTGGATTTGGGGATAAAAACGATGTCCTAAGATCAGCAAGCGCTTACCATGTTTTAAAAAATAGAACGATCAACATTTTTGGACGTGAACTTCTGGTCAATATGGCGGATAGGCAGCAGGAACCATTATAGGCTGTGTCTGAAAAGTGTTCCTTGTTACAGTTTCCTCATATTCCAAGAACTACTGAGTTAAGTGCTCTGTGTACACAGTGAGCTGTGTGTTTCATCCTTTTTAATCGTGTTTCGATATTCTGATTGCTTATGGTGTATGGTGATATCGTATGACGGGGAACAGATGGCTGTGTTCACTTTCTATGCGGGTTTCGCCTTATGTCTTTTGGCGTGTGATGGGGACTGCAGCTACCTTTCTTTGTTTGGGAGATAATATATTATTCAGATAATTCCACTGGCACGGGCGGTTGAGCAATTATGGATTTTAATTCGTTTGCAGTGATACTGGGGCCTTCCATAACCATAGTTCTTTTAATCATCTGCTCTTAAAAGGACATTATGAGAGTATAGATGCTTTGTGTTGTATGATTTTTTCACATTTTGACCCAACATATCTGGCTTAATCGTGATGTTTTTGAGTGACATGTTGCATCTCCTCTTGATCCCTATTCACTTGGCCAGACTAGACTGGCTAGTTTGTTTCTAGGGGCAATGCGAAAAGGTGGAATAATTAAGTAGTAAAGTAAAGTGCCCTGTCACGCCAGTATAGGATATTATTGCCATGGCTCTGTGTGCATGTTTCTCTGGTTGGAAGGATGTGCATTTCTATTGGAGTTCATTGTTGGCTGTATGGGTTGTTTGTAAGTACCATTATCTGCCTCCCTTTTTTGCTGCTTCAATTGCAGAGACATCTGTGAATATCCATGTTCAGGTATCTTTGGGGTGTTTATCTTTATGGAGCTTGAGGAGTGACAGTGAGGCTTTCATTTATGTCACAAATTACTAATTTTTGTATGTTATTCCTCCAAAACATCATGTACTGTTTTTATTTCTTTGCACATTTAGTCCATGGCTTGTAAGTTTGTGTGTTTCTATAAGTCTTTGAACTTTGTTGGATTGTTTGGGCTCTTCTTTGGAAGCCTGTTTTGTTGTTATGCCTTGCAGTCTTTGGTGAAATGGGTGAGCTGATAGCTTTTTGAGCTTTTCAAAATGGATGAAGGTTTTGTCAATTTTATTTTTAGACATTAGTATCAATGCAACTTGAGGAAGACACTTGTAAGTTGTGATCCAGTTGCCATTACAACCGTTCACCAAGAATGTCAAGAAATTAAAGGGCCTAAACACTTTCTTGATGTGAAAATCAATTCCAATGATTAGATTACCTCCTGTTACAAAATTCTTTATAAAGAGTTTTCTGTCACAGCTGATATCACTTATAGATTTTGTATTTCTGTGGCACTGACTATGGCTATATGAACAATCTCTATAAATAGAATGTGGTTACATCTAGCAGATGTTCAGTTCAGCTGTCACTTTATCAATATTATGATTATCAGAAAATCCTACTTGAAGTCATCATACATTCTACAGGTCAGTATCTCTAATATAAAAATTCTTCATAATTCTAAACAATATAAGGTCCCATAAGATGTTACAAATGAAAAATTTCACATATGACTCATGTGACAAGTCATAGTCAAGATGTAGGTAGATAGTAGTTTATTCAGCTATTTCCTAGAAAAAAAAAGTAAGAACTGCCCAATCCCATTTGTCTGCAGTATCTTTTCCATGCTCACCACCTACATTATCTCTTTCTCCAACACCACAAACACACACACAAACTTGTGTAATTTGCTACCAACTTCTGGGGAAGGTATCACTTCTATATCTGACTTCCTGTGATTTCTTCCTATAGTTTAAGAACACGCTTTTTCCCAACTTTATTCTTCTTTTTGTTTCACTATAAGATAAGCTTTTGTGGCAGGTGCTGCTCTACTATGTAGACAAGTCCAGTTAATCTTAGCTGAACTGTATAATATGGTATGTGTGCTTAATATGCCAGATTGGGCAAGTACATCTATGTTTGGCACCATTTCCTGCCACATTATCTTCAGCAGTTTTCACAGGCTGTGCAAATGGAATGGATATTGGATACTCTATTGTATTTAGTTGGTATAATTTAAATTGAGTTTATTTTTTACAGTTTAGAGCATCTGCTGCCTGCATAGTATTTGTTCATTCCACTAATTTAGTTGATCTGTAGAAAATCCAACTATTACTGAGTAGATTGAGTAATCAGTCAGCCTTCTCATTTGTTCAACTGTGCCCAGCTTTCTTGTTTTTTTTCTTTTGGTTGAAGTTATGAATTAAACATTATTATGTAATTTGTATTAATCTTATGCCCCCTGTTATTTTTTCATTGTTTGGCTTTTAGATTTGTTGATCTACACACATTTGGATGCTTTGCTGATGCCCATTCTGTAATACCCTAGTCTAGCAGTGATATCACATGTCCAGTGTATGTCTTTAGCCTGCTCTCATTTTTTATTCAAATTTTGCCTATAAATTTTTCTATGATTGTCATCCTTTGTTTAGCTTGTTACCACCATATCTGAGTTTCTGTGTCAGGCAACTATCAGAGGCAATGACTAGCTGTCTTTAAAAGTGGAGTTGTGGGTTCTTTTTGAAATACTTTTGATATCATTTATATATATATATATATATATATGTGTGTGTGTGCATGCGTGAAATGGTTTTTATAACAAAAAGTTCTCTTGGGGAATACTCCATATTTGTTTCCTGTATGTATGTCCATTTAACTATACTTTAGCAGTTTTATGTTTGAGTTAGTAACTAACTAATCCATCTGTTAATTTTCCTACATACTTTTACTTCTTTGCATCTTGACTTTAAGTCCCTTTTTAATTTACACCATAACTTTTAGTCCCTTCCTACTTGACACACCATGACTTTTAGTCCCTTTCCTACTAGACACACCATGACTTTTAGTCCCTTTCCTACTTGACACACCATAACTTTTAGTCCCTTCCTACTTGACACACCATGACTTTTAGTCCTTTCCTACTTGACACACCATAACTTTTAGTCCTTTCCTACTTGACACACCATAAATTTTAGTCCCTTCCTACTTGACACACCATAACTTTTAGTCCTTTCCTACTTGACACACCATAACTTTTAGTCCCTTCCTACTTGACACACCATAACTTTTAGTCCTTTCCTACTTGACACACCATAACTTTTAGTCCCTTCCTACTTGACACACCAAAACTTTTAGTCCTTTCCTACTTGACACACCATAACTTTTAGTCCCTTTCCTACTTGACACACCATGACTTTTAGTCCCTTTCCTACTTGACACACCATGACTTTTAGTCCCTTCCTACTTGACACACCATAACTTTTAGTCCCTTCCTACTTGACACACCATAACTTTTAGTCCCTTCCTACTTGACACACCATAACTTTTAGTCCTTTCCTACTTGACACACCATAACTTTTAGTCCCTTTCCTACTTGACACACCATGACTTTTAGTCCCTTCCTACTTGACACACCATAACTTTTAGTCCCTTCCTACTTGACATTCCATAACTTTTAGTCCCTTCCTACTTGACACACCATAACTTTTAGTCCTTTCCTACTTGACACACCATAACTTTTAGTCCCTTTCCTACTTGACACACCATGACTTTTAGTCCCTTTCCTACTTGACACACCATAATTTTTAATCCTTTCTTACTGTGCACTAAGACTTACAGTCTCCCTTTTCATATAAACAGTAGATTAAAAACCACCTCCAACAGTGAACTCATGATGTTTAAATTTATTTCCCCAACAAATTTTGGACAAAGTCACACCATATAGATTTTTTTCTCTTTGACATGTAGTTTCCTTATTCAGCGTATGTGAGTGTTTTATATATGCATTGGTCTGATATAAATTCTCATATTATTTATGTCTACAGTTATGCACATGTATTTATGTTACAGAGATAAAATCAATGTTTATTCATAGACCATTGCTATTCCTATAAATTACATTTCACCAGAAAGCGAAAACTATCATTTTATAATTCGAGGTAAGATTGCAATTTATTTGCCTTGTATGGATACTGTCGCTCCACCTTTCTGAGCTTGGTATTTTTTTTTTTATCTTTGGTGTTTACAGATGTAGACCTTTAGTCTATGCTGTGTCTTTTGTATTTGTAACTTGTTACAAAGACCTGATTTTTGTGCGTACATTTTTCTTATATACAGTTGGTTTAAACAAAACTGATGAAGGAGCCTATTTCATAGATCTTTCTGCAAGCATGGCTCCATTTCCATGTGTTTGGTAACCTGATTATATTTTTGCTGTGTTGGTGTTTATTGTTTGTTTAGCTGTCATTGTGACTGACTTTGTAGGACTGGAGCCTTTGTTGCGATTTTTAACAATTGTAGTGGTGAAACCATAAATTAAAATATACTAGTACTGTGGAGCAGGAAGGAACACCTAGCTGTGTGTTTCTTTTTGGATACTATTACAATAATATAGATCTCAGTGTTAATTTCTCCATTACATTTTCTATTGGTTGTTCCATATTTTCATTGACTCTCATCATAACACCAATATTTTTTAAAGGAATTTTCTATGTACTGGATATTTGTGCTCTTTGTTATTTAGGAGCAGCAAAATATATGTGTCCTCTTGCACACAATTTTTGTATCATTCTGACTCTAGTTCAGTCTTTAAAAAAAAAAATACTAAGCTTATGCACCATATTATATATATATATATATATACACTAAAAACCATACACAGTGAGACAGTTTCCTTCTAATAGATCAGCTGGACTTGAGTTTGAATGAAGAGGGAAATTAAATTACTTTCTGAAACACTAACCTAACCATAGTTGGTTACTTTGTTTCTTCAGTTGTAATTGAAACAGAGCTTCTTTTCTTCAACAAAATGCTCTTGGTTGCATGTAGTTTAAAACGTGAAACACGTTGCAGCATCTCATGCCCTGTTGACATATAATCAAGCTGTTTACTCTGCTGTAACATCCTTGTAAAGTAGATGTTAGATGTTTTTATTTGTGTTCACAATTTACCATTTGAATTTAGTTTTTTCATCACGAATCATTTGCTGTCAGATTTTATTTGTATCCTTTTGCATGATCTAGAATGTATAGATTTCTAGCATTTGTTGCGATAAACAGTCACATTTACTCTTGTAAAGACAAGTACTGCTGATTAGTAATGCTTAAATCTGATTGTGCAAATAGTGGTGGCTGTTTTGATTTTTAAAGGTAAAAAGTGCCAACTTTTGATACGTAGTTAATAATTATTTAACATTTAAAATAAAGTGATTATAAAACCCTTGAAAACTGAAATGTTTGGAACCTTAGTCATGTCGGACATAAATCCATTTAAAAAAAAAAAAGAGGGGAAAAAAAGTTGGGGGGGGGGGGGGGATTTTAAGTAAATAAATTTTTAATAAAAGTAATTAAAGAGATGTTGATGTCGAGGTTAGGACGCATGCTGCTGTACAAAAGGGTCCAGGTTCAATTCTCTGGTATGAGTAATTTTTTTTATTTTTTACCATTTCAAGTTTCACACAGTTTCTGAGAATAGGGACCAGATATTTGTGTGCGTTGGAGTAGGGTTGCCTAGTATGGTACCTAATACGCAATATATCAAATGTTCTGTTTGCCATTGAAAAATATGGGGGCTAGATGGTCTAGAGGTAAGATGTCAGCATCCGAGTAAGAAGGTCCTGGGTTTGAATCCCACCAGATGTGGTTGAAATTTTCACTTTTAATCTGTGGTTTCTTCGTGGCTTTACCCTCTAATAATAGGTTGCTGGGTAGTGAGATCAGATGTATGGCCCTTTCGTAAAATGGAAAAATAAAACAGGAGGCCCTGTGTGTATTTTGAGCACATTAAATAACTCTTGGCAAAATTGCTAGAAAAAAATGTACCAAAAAATGTTAAAAGTTTTGATGATAAAAAAATGACAGTACCTGTGAAGTCAGAGAATGTCTATGTGTGGTGAGGGACTCCTGAGCACATGGCTGCTGTTGTGAACAATAGGATTTACATGATATTCACACAACATTCAGTCCTTTAGGACTTCATTTACGTGATATTCACACAACATTCAGTCCTTTAGGACTTCATTTACGTGATATTCACACAACATTCAGTCCTTTAGGACTTCATTTACGTGATATTCACACAACATTCAGTCCTTTAGGACTTCATTTACGTGATCTTCACACAACATTCAGTCCTTTAGGACTCAATTTACGTGATATTCACACAACATTCAGTCCTTTAGGACTTCATTTACGTGATATTCACACAACATTCAGTCCTTTAGGACTTCATTTACATGATCTTCACACAACATTCAGTCCTTTAGGACTTCGCTTGAGATATAAAGCTGGTGTATGCAAATAAATACACAACAAAACATTGAAAAATATGGACACTAACAACAATATAAAATACACATTATGGTATGGAGGAAACCCTTACTTTACTTTTTTTAAGGAAGATTTCCAGTTCCTAGCTGTCACTTAAAATTTCTAGATTGGCAGAGTACAGTAATATGTGATGTTATTATGTGATATCTTCTCTGTTCACAATTAAACACCCATACACCAATATTTAGAAATTGCTCCACCAGGACAGTACAATCTCCTGATTTACAATGCATTTGTTTAGATTTTAAAATGACAAATTTGAAATGAGTATCAATCACAGCTGTTCACTTAATTTAAATATGAATGTGCTACTGTATCAAACTTAAAAATGTGATTGTAAAATCAGTAGTTACAATATCCATCCATAGATAGAAAATTCAGCTGAAATTGAAATTGTAGTACTCATGATTTATCTCTTATTGAGTTGTTTACTTTTAATTTCACTGAGGTCACATGACTGTCAAATCATATATATATATATGTATATATACATGTTCACTTGTAGAAGTTAAAATGATTAATATCAATGTGAACTTTTTAAATAATAGGAATGTTCTTATGGCTTACAAGTGCTCAACACATTTATAAAATGAGGGTTTTTCCATTGTGTCATTTCTTGCATATTTAGTAATGTCAATCATGTGGTGTCTTGTCAGAAAACAAACAAAATCCCTCATTCTATGTGGGTGTTATTAGTTGAATCAGAAAGTTGACTTTTCTAGACTAGGAAAATATATTTTGCTATTACTTTAAACTTTAACACAGTTACCAAGTTACATGTAAAACATTACAATCTTAGTATCCTTAAATTCTATTTTAAAACTTGACCACATTGTTTAAATTAGTAAACATAAAAAATAGTTTTTGTAACATTTTCGTTCATTTTAAAAGCTTTAAAACATATCACTGAATAGTTAAAAAAAAAAGAAGAAATTAATGGAAATAATTTTTCTTATTTTTTTGCCATAAAAGTTGAAAGTTCTTAGCTTAATAATGTATAAAACTTTCTCAAAATAATTTATGAAATCTCTAAATCACTTTATCATTGACAGAAAGTTTCATCATAATCATATTAAAGTAGCTAGTGGTTGTAAATATACATGCAATATGTGTAATAAATATGTTGTCATATCTATTCTTTCATGTTTTCACTTTACAGCGAGCATATTATGAGATCATTAGTAGACAAAAAAAGGAATTGAAGTCAACGGTCACAACATAAATAATTTGCGATATGCGGATGACACAGTCTTAATAGCAGAGACAGAGAATGAACTACAAGAAGTGATATAGACATAATAGTAAAAGAAAGCAACAAAAAAGGTCTCAGTCTGAATAGTAAGAAAACAGAAGTAATGGTTATATCAAAGAAACAATCATCACCATCATGCAGCATAAAAATAAACAGGACAAATCTTAAACAAGTGCAACATGTCAAATACTTGGGCACAATAATAACATCAGATGGAAGATGCACCACAGAAATAAAAAGCAGAATAGCTCAGGCCAAAATAGCATTTCAGAAAATGAAAAATATCTTATGCAACAAATCTATGTCAATAGAAGTGAGAAAGAGAGTTCATCGGTGCTTTATAGAACCAATTCTGACCTATGAAAGTGAATCATGGACAGTAGACAAATAAATGAAAAGATGATTAGAGGCCATAGAGGTGGGATTCCTTCTACAAATAAAATACCATTCAGAAAGAATTATCACAATTAAACTACTAGAAGACGATCGAAAAACAAATTACATTCAAATCTATGCACCATGCAACAACAATGAAAATGAAAACAAAGAAAGAATTCTACGACACACTGAGTGAAATCGTTAACAAAATTGACGAAAGCGACGACATGTTAATGATGTGAGATTTTAATGGAAGGCTTGGGAAACGCAACAGTGAGAACACTGATATCTTAGGACCCTTTGGCGATAACAATAAACGAAATAAGCTGAAATAAACGAAAATGGAAGCAGACTGCTGGATCTATGCAATCAAAATGATTTATTTATCACCAACACATTCTTCAAACACAGAGAGTCGCAAGTATACACCTGGAACAAATGGAATGACACAACATGCAGAAGCCAGATAGATTTTATACTAAGAAGAAAACAGAACAAGAAAAGAGTAACCGACAGTAGAGCAATCCCAAATATTACAGACGACACGGATCACAAGATGGTTATGATCACACTAAGACAGCCAAAAATAAAGAGAATATACAAAAACAAACAAAAGAAGCGAAAAGAACAGACAATAAAAATAAAACAATTAAAAGATCAAGAAACAAGGAAAACCCTAGAAGAAAAACTAACAGAGGAATTCAAGAAACTCCCTAACGAAGTATGCGCAGTAGAAGAAGAGTGGAAACAATTTAAGGAAACAGTAACCAACATCTCTAAAACAGTTTGTGGAACGAAGTTAAGAACAAGAGAAGGGAAAAGAGCACCCCGTGGTGGAACGAAACAATCAGAGAAGCAATTAAGGAAAAGAAGAAACTGTTTAAAAATTGGAGGGAGAACAAGAACCAAGAAAAATATGAAAAATATGCCTTAGTTCGAAAAAGAGTTAAAATGTTGATCAAAGAAGCTAAGCAAAAAAATTGGACAGAATTCAGACAAAACATGAGCAAGGACTTCAAGACAGCCACAAGAGATTTCTACAAAGCAGTAAAAGCCACAAGAGCGAGAAAAGAAAACCATGATCCTACTGAGCTGATAAATGACAAAGACGGACAGCCAATATCAAATAACCAATGTATGCAACAGAGATGGAAAGAATATTTTGAAGACCTGTTAAACACACCAACTACCAATAAGACAACAAAAACCATGCTAGAACTCACAAATACTGAACCCAACATCATGAAAGAGGAAATCGAAGAAGTAATCAAATATGCACCAAGAAACAAAGCACCAGGGATAGATAACATACCAATAGAAATAATAGCAGCAGCGGGAGAACCAGGAATGCAATGGCTGCACAGAATATTTAATGCAGCATGGCACCAACAACAAGCCCCAGAAGACTGGCAACAGGCAATCATCATACCAATATGGAAAAGGAAAGGTAGAAAAAGAAAGGTAGCAAAAGAGACTGCAATCAATATAGAGGTATATATATCTTCTCAGCCATGTAGGAAAGCTATACGCCAAAATCTTGGAAAAAAGGCTGAGACCAATAATAGAACTACAGCTAAGCGATTCTCAAATGGGGTTCCAAAAAAACAGAGGATGTACCGATGCACTATTCACACTAAAACAGCTTGCAGAAAAAATGACAGAACACAATCAAAACTTATACATAGCCTTCATTGACCAGGAAAAAGCATTCGACAGAGTAAACAGAGAACAACTGTGGGAGATACTAACAACATACGGAGTAAGCCAACATCTAATCAACCTTATTAAAAGTCTCTACGTCAACAGCAGCTGCAGGGTCAGAACAGCAGCAGGCTACACAGACCATTTCGAAGTTAGATCAGGTGTAAGACAGGGGTGCGTACTATAACCCCCCCACCCCCACCCTACTGTTTATTACATACATGGACCATATATGCAAGCTAGCCAACCCATCAGAGGAGATCAACGAGCTTCTATTTGCAGATGACCAGGCACTAATACATGAAACAATAGAAGACCTACAAGAACACTTAAACAAACTCAACATCTCAGGCACAAAATACAACATGAAAATCAACAAAACAGAAGTCATGAATGTCGCCAAAAATAAACAGAACATCAACATAACTATAGAAGGCAGACAACTAAAACAAGTAGAGAAATTCAAATACTTAGGAAGTCTAATGACAAACAATAATTCCCAAACAGCAGAGATAGAATCAAGATGCAACAAAGCTTGTCAAATCATCGGACAGTTATCACCACTATTGTCCAACAAGGAAATAACTCAGGAGGCAAAACGAGTACTATACAATACAATCTTCATCCCAACGTTATGCTACCAATGCCAGACCTGGACCCTAGATGCAAGAACAATAAGAAAAATAACCTCTACAGAGAGAAATGTGTTAGACGAATGACAGGAAACAGTCTGAGAGATAAGATCAGAAATGAAGAACTGAGAAAAAAAGCTAGGAATAACCCCCGCCATACAATATATAAGGAAACAACAGATAAAATGGTTTGGCCATGTGACAAGCCAGAACGAACAAAACACAACACAACGAGCTTTTAACAAACGTTGTGAGAACACCAGACCCAAGGGTCGACCACGTAAAAGATGGGTCGATGGAATATTAGAAGCACTAGGAAACATAATAGCAGCAGAGGCGAACAGCATAGAGCAAAAGACCGCAAATTATATCTCCCCTCGACGCTGAAAGGCAGATGAGGAAGGAAAGAAGAAGAGATGGAATTTCTCAGAAGAATGTTGAAAGTTCCCTGGACAGCTAAAAAGACCAATAAAGAAATTCTCAAAGAGGCCAACACAAAAAAGGAACTCCTAAAAAAACATCAGTAAGAAACAATCAACATTTTTCGGGCACATCATGAGAAGAGGGAGCCGCAATAGCTCAGTGGTTAGTGAACTGGACTACAAAGGACAAGAGATAGGGTTCGATCCCAACCAACAGCTTCTGGTTCACCCAGCCTTTAATGGGTACCAGATTTTTTTCTGGGAAAGTAAAGCGGCACGGGCGTAATACCGACCACATTACCCCAAAAATCATGTGCCGAAGGTCTGTAAAATTTATGGTCACTAATACCATATTCCCTATACGCCACTTGGCACTTTACTTTTTTTTATCATGAGAAGAGGAAAGTTGGAATACTTGGTTACAACTATCAAAATAAAAGGAAAGAGAGATCGTGGATGACAAAGACAGAAAATACAGGATTGCTTGGTGTAATGGCATAGAAAACAGTCAACAACAGAACTGATATGATGCACTGTAGATAGAAGATTGTGGAAGGACATGATCGCCTACGCCAACCGGTATGGCACATGATGATGATGATCTATTCTTTATTGTGTGAAGTTGAACAATTAAATGTGCGTGTGATTTGGATTGTATTTTCCTTGTGTGCTCTAACCTGGAAAATGTTATTACATTTCACATACAGAGGGCTTTAAAGAGCTTACATATTTGAATTATTATAAATTTTCTTCCTTACTTTTAGCTCCTTGTGGAGCAAAGGTTTTCACAAACACTTTTCAGCTGTTCTGTTTCTTGTCATTCTTTTAAGATTATTTCATGTCTTCCCCATACTCTTCATCTCTGGCTCCACAAGTCTTCTCCTGTCTTCTCCGCCTCCACCTGTCTTCTCCGCCTCCACCTGTCTTCTCTTTTCATCTCTGCTTCCACCTGTCTTCTCCTTTCATCTCTGCTTTCACTTGTCTTCTCCTTTCTTCTCTGCTTCCACCTGTCTTCTCCTTTCATCTCTGCTTCCACTTGTCTTCTCCTTTCATCTCTGCTTCCACCTGTCTTCTCCTTTCACCTGTCTTCTCCTTTCATCCCTGCCTCCACTTGTCTTCTCCTTTCATCTTTACCTCCACTTGTCTTCTCCTTTCATCTCTGCTTCCACCTGTCTTCTCCTTTCATCTCTGCTTCCACCTGTCTTCTCCTTTCACCTGTCTTCTCCTTTCATCTCTGCTTCCACCTGTCTTCTCCTTTCATCTCAGCTTTCACCTGTCTTCTCCCTTCTTCTCAGCTTCCACCTGTCTTCTCCCTTCTTCTCAGCTTTCACCTGTCTTCTCCCTTCTTCTCAGCTTCCACCTGTCTTCTCCCTTCTTCTCAGCTTTCACCTGTCTTCTTCAAGTATATTTTGGTCTTCCTCATTGCTTTCTCTCCTGGGGATTTAAAAAAAAAGGCTTTGTCGCGTAATACTCTCATTTGGCTTCAGAAGTGTGTCTCTTATCCAGCACCATTGTCCTCATCACTGATATTTCACTGGTACTTTCCCATACTTCTACGTTAGTGATTTGGTCCTGCCATTTGCATCCTTTTATTCTGCACAAGCATTCTTTAATGAGGGTTTGTATCTTCATGATTGTCACTTTTGATGTTTTCCATGTTTCACAGCCATATAAATTATGAATACATACAAATAAAGTTATGAATGGGGACAATCTTGATATTTTATTTTCTAATCTCCAATCATCAGTTTACACCAAAAGTACAAAAATGACATAACTTTCATGTATCCTTAATTTGTGTGTTTTTTGTTTGTTGTTCTGGGCTGATCTCCAAATCTTGTTTAAACTTATAAAACCTATTCTGGCTTTGATTATCCTTTTGTTAGTACCTTCACCAGCTCCCTTATCTGGTGTTGGTTATGCTATTGTTGATGTTTAAATCTATGGTGACCTTGTGTTGTTGCTATTCTTAAGGTCATTGTACTAATCCTGAAACATTTTAAAAACTGGTGCAAGCTGATGATGCAGAGAAATGTTTACGCCACAACTTGATACTACAGTTAGTGACATGTCAAGTGGTTACACCACTATTGCAAATGGAAAAAAAAACCCACTCTTGATTATTAATTTTCTTCCATATCCTCGTACATTTTTTTTTTCCAACATCTTTTGGTGAAGGTAAAGCTTTTGATAGTATCGGTTCATTTTCAAGGATGCTAATGTTTTTCCTGGGGTTAAGTACTTTTGAATGTCCTGTTTTGGAGAATGAAAAAGCAACACTTCTAGTGCAACACTAGTCTCGTGTTTGCCATTATTTACAAAGTTTACCTTCTACTTAATGTTTCTATTTATAATTCAATAGATACTCTTTTTAAGATGAGATTTTGAAAATTAATACAATCACTAAACAAGGGAATTACACAGAACACGAGATCATTTATTAATCACAAGGCAAGTTGTTTTGGTGTTTTCTATTTAAAGCAAAATGCTGTCATTGCAGTTTAAGAGACATACAAGTATTGTAATTAAGGAGTGAGCAAAAAAAATGTATCTTTGTAAACAAAAATCTTTTTGTTGATATCTAACAGTATAATAAGTATTTTAGCAAGGGCAGTGTCCAGCATCACATTTTGTATGAATAAGTAACTAATACAATAAACATTTAATTATAAATTGTAGCCATTATAATTAATATTATATAAGGAAATGTGTAGCCAGCATGATAGATATTTTATCAGGAAATGTAAACAGTGTTGGATATATTTTATTATGAAAAGTCTTATAATTTACCTGTCCACATAGTTACTGTCCTGGACCAGATATTTTGTAATGATCATTGCTAGCCCATGCCATAAAATATTATCTATCTAGATAACTGACTTTTGGTCTACCTCTTGCCTTGAACTCAGATTGTCTGTGGTTGTAAGTAAAAAGTAAAGTACCCCCGTCACGCCAAGTGGTGTATAGGGAATATGGTGTTTGTGACCATAAATTTTACAGACCTTTGGCACATGATTTTTGGGATAATGTTGTCGGTATCATGCCCGTGCCGCTTCACTTTCCCAGAAAAAAAATCTGGTACCCATTATCGGCTGGGTGAACCGAAAGCCATCGGTTGGGATCGAACCCTACCTCTTGTCCTTTGTAGTCCAGTTCATTAACCACTGAGCTATCGCGGCTCCCAGTTGTTGTAGGTATGCAGTTTATAAGTGCTTAAGTTGCATTCTGATGACTGAACAGATTTATTTTCTATCTTTGAGTGTTAAACAACAAGTCTGTTGTGGTTACATGAATAGTTTTTCTCATGCATTTCATCTTGCATGTTTTAATCATCCTCTCTTGCACTTTATATAGAGACTATAATATTCTGTGGGGGGCAGTCTTGCTGCTGAGCTAAATATGCTGAAATCTAATTAAATATGCATGTTCTGCAATTGACACTCCACTTAAGTGAACAAACACTTATAGAAGTAAAAAAAAAAAAAAAAAAAAAAAAAAAAAAAAAAAATTTAGCCTCAAATCCCTAGACGATCATCATCATCAAGTACCGGGCCTGATGGCATAGGTGATCATGTCTCTCCACAACTTCTGATCTTGGCAGCTATTTATCATTTATGTTGTTGACTTTCTGCCAAGCCATTCTCTTAAGCTGTCTGTTATTTTTTCTCTTTGCTTCCCTCTGTCTCTTCGTCCCTCAATTTTTCCAGTTGTTACAATATATTCCAGTTGTTCTCTTCTCATTACATGGCCAAAAAAATGATGATTGTTTCTTCCTAATATTGGAAATTAGCTCTCTTTTTGCTTTGGCCTCTTTCAGAACGTTTTCATGTTTCTTCTTAGCTGTCCTTAGTATTCTCAACATTCTTCTGTAAAACCACATTTCTACAGACTCCAGTGATTTGTCCCTAGACAATAGAGTAAACAAAACGATTTCTAATGCTAGTGGCAGAAAATTAAAGTCAAAGTCTGTGTTAATTTCACAGTTTTGGAATGAAAGAGATATAACATATTACAACATCTCTAAAACCTTTATGTTCTTGACACCGTCTACAGAAACCCAAAAAAAAATAATAAAATAAAATAAAGTTCCCCCGTCACGCCAAGTTGCGTATAGGGAATATGGTGTTAGTAACCATAAATTTTACAGACCTTCAGCACATGATTTTTGGGGTAATGTGGTTGGTATTACGCCCGTGCCACTTTACTTTCCCAGAAAAAAATCCGGTACCCATTAAAGGCTCTGTGAACTGGAAGCCGTCGGTTGGGATCAAACCCTACCTCTTGTCCTTTGTAGTCCAGTTCACTAACCACTGAGCTATCGCAGCTCCCACCGTCCTCAGAGTTCAGAGTAAATTTAAAGCAGGTACCAATATCCAGTGAAGAGCAGGGAATGAGAGGCCAATAATAAGGGCACAAAAGACCATTGATGCCTCACCCAATTTGTTTGGGCTGAGCCAATGAAAAGTGTAGAAAACAACACATCAGGACACCATTGAGAAAGGAAGCCTAGTGGTATCTAATTTTAGTGTTAACTGGCGGCTACACGGAATAAATAAAAAGAAAAAGAAATAAATATATTGTGAGGGTAATTTCATTACCAGTGCTCACAGTGACCCACACCCAAATAGATGTGTGTGAACTAGTGCCATGAACGCCAAAATTTGTCATGGGACGTGATTTTATTTATAGATAGAGGACTGTGTGGCGTGTAGGTAAGACATCATCCCTTGACTGTGGGAATTATTCACTTTGAATCCATGGTTTCTTCAAAGTTTCCTCTTTCCCTGGTCTCTGAGTAGTGAGATCTAATTTCTAGCCCTCTCGAATAATGCTGCATGAGAAAAATATGACACTGATGGCCAACTAACCCATTTGAAAAAGTTTGGACATGACTCAAGGTTCATTTAAAAACGAATGGTCAGAAACAATGAAATAATTGAAGAAGGTAGCTGAAAAATACTGCGACAGTCTGACCCATAGTTACCCACAAACACTTGTGAGAAGTGTGCCACGACACATCCAGTAGAAAGCAAAATTATATTGTACTGGAACCATTATTAGTAGGTAGGGGATTTTGTGATATATATATATATATATATATATATATATATATATATATATATATATATATATATATATACATATATATATATATACATTGTGATAATGTGGGTGGCGAGAATATACTATTAATTACTTTAAGTAATGGCGCATGTTGGTAATCATTGTATTGACTCTCTAATATGTTTTGTTTCACTTTCTTTTATGAGTCTGCCATCCTTTGTGAAAATGCTTGCATTGCAAAGGGGTTGCAGTTTTCTTCATTTCAATATTTTAAACTTTGATTATCTGTAAAGTGTTGTTTATTCAATGAATCATGATCTGTTTTATTTTGTTGAATTATCTCACATTCTGAAACTACCTTGTTTTCAGGATTTGCTTCTGAGGAAATTATATCCATATATATGTTGAATTTGCTTAGGAATTATCCTGAATACATTGGTCAGTCCATCATTTTTTTTTTTTATGTGCTTTTATACTGCCATTTTTTTACTTCTTTGTTATGTGTATCACCAATATAATGTCAACTTTGCTATATCTGGCACAAAAAATTTGTTACTGATGCTGTTTTTTTGTATGACAACTCTTCAGCATAAATCAGGTTGATTTTCATGGCTCTTATAACTGTCCAGTGGAATAACCCACCCTAGTTGGCAGTCCTTTGTCCTTTTTCTTTTGCGTACATATCCTGTTTCTTTTGCGTACATAAATTGTTTTTATTTCCAATGACGTGGACAATCCTCCCAATAAGTGGTAGGAATGACGTTTATATTTAAGAGGGGAATGTTCAGTTTGAAGTGTAGCTGAACACCACAACACGAAAGGTTATTTTAGAAATATTTATTTAAAATACAAACTCTTGTTTCAGTTGAGATGCACATTTTGTTAAAGTATTATGGTAGTATTTTTGTTATGCCCTCGTGTGGTTATAGCAAAAAATATATTAAATAAAATCTTTACTGTGCTTAATATTGTTTTATATAAAATATCATTTTATTGTGGTTTAAAGTATCTATCATGTGTTTGAATTTTATTTGACTTTTATGAAGTTAATTCGTTACAAATTTGATGTAATGACCCAGTTATGTCTAGTACTAAGTACTGATGGATGTAGTAAGATCAATCTATCAGGCTCTTACTGCAAGTTAAGAAATAAGCTTATGTGTTAGTAATGTAATAACTACACTGTAAAAACAGATAAATTATAAGCATTTCCCACCAGCTGATGAGAAAACTATAACAAATATTCTCCAAAACAGCATATTTTTGTCTCATATTATAATTAATCCTTTCATTTGTTTAAGTTTTTTCAACTTTGTACCAAAGACAATTCAGTATGGATACATTTATTAGAAAATGCTCCTTCAAAAAATCTAAACGCGACATTTGTAATCTCAGCAAACTAAAGACCTCTAAAGAGAAAAAGGCAGAGAAAATTTCTACACCCAAGAGGTTGGAATGTTATGTCGCGGTTGCTGAATACACCGTCCAGGCACCTGGTGAGATTGCCCTGAGGCCGGGATTGAAAGTTGAGGTGCTGGAGAAGAGTGATAGTGGTAAGTGGAGTAGAGTAATAACAATAATGACGGTAACATGTATAGTCAGTTTTATATAAGTTGAAGAATCAAAATAAAATTAATTCAATATACAAAACTCAGAATCTTCAAATCAACTCTGAGAGCAATAAATGTGACAGCAATATTGTTGTATATCGCACAACATTGGAAGCAGAATTATTTTATTATATACTACTTGAGTTTGTGTTGATGTAATCTTGTCAACTCTCATATCAATAACTTAAGTTTCAGTATTTAAAAATTATTTTTCTGTTATGGTTCCTTAAAGTAGTCGCAGTTGATAAAATTGTTTATTTTAACATTTTTTGTTGTTGAAAGGTTCTTCTGATTTTTTTTCTTCAAAGCTATAATTGATATGGTTAAGAAAACATTAAATGTTGGAGTGTATTTAATGTTTAAAGATTGATATAAAAAAGAGTACAATTTGCATCATCAATTTATATGAACAGATAGTATTGTTGGTGGTATACAAAAGTTATAACACCATTTTTATGGTATGTTTTATTTTAGCTCAAAACTGTTTATTCTCACATGGTCTAGAGTTTTGAAAAAATAGATATTAGTTACAGTGTTATATTTTAGGATGATTTAATAAGCAAACATAGTAAGCTTTGTAAGTCACAGAATATTGTTTTATAAGAATGTTGAGGGTTTCTTGAACGGTTGAGGTGATTAATGAAACCATCCTGTCAGAGCCAGATGAACAAATAAAGCTTAGAGGTAATAATTTCTTAAGGGTCATCTTTTGTGAAGAAAACATATTGAAAATATACCAGCAGGCAAAATTTCTAGGAAAAAGAGATTCAGAATGTGAAAGAGAGATAAAATGCTTGCTTGGCAGTCTGATATCATAGTAAAGTAAAGTACCACCGTCACACCAAGTGGTGCAAAGGGAATATGGTGTTAGTGACCATAAATTTTACAGACCTCGGCACATGATTTTTGGGGTAATGTGGTTGGTGTTACGCCTGTGCCGCTTTACTTTCCCAGAAAAAATCCAGTACCCATTAAAGGCTAAGTGAACCGGAAGCCGTCGGTTGGGATCGAACCCTACCTCTTGTCCTTTGTAGTCCAGTTCACTAACCACTAAGCTATCGCAGCTCCCAGTCTGATATCATGGCATGGAGGAAATTCTTCTGTGTTAAAGTATTTTGATCATGTAGCCTTGACTCTTTGTCCTGTTTCATGATGTGATGTAGGGGTAGAAACAACATCATGACACAAAATTAGGTGGGCGCATTGTCATTTTACACATATATGTGTTTCCAGATTTTACCCCTAAACCTGCATCAAGGCTGACACACTTTGTATTTGGCAGGCTGAATCTTGATTTCACATGTGAATTTTCCTTCATATCTTCTTCTTCTTTCCTTCCTTATCTGCCTTTCAGCGTCGAGGGGATATATAATTTGCGGTCTTTTGCTCTTCTGTTCGCCTCTGCTGCTGTTATGTTTCCTAGTGCTTCTAATATTCCATCGACCCATCTTTTACGTGGTCGACCCTTGGGTCTAGTGTTCTCACAACGTTTGTTGAAGGCTCGTCATTTATCCGGTTATGTGAACAGTCAGAACAATCGGCTGTGGAGCAGTGAAAACCCCCATGAATTTCATCAAGTGCCGCTTTACGATCAAAAAGTCGGAGTGTGGTGCGCTATAAGTCGTATGCGGATAATAGGACCTATATTTTTTAATGAAACAATAAATGCAGAACGTTACCGTACTTTAATTCTGGAACCGTTCATAGCACACCTTACAGAATGGGAAATTATGGAATCCTGGTTTCAGCAGGATGGGGCAACAGCACACACAGCCACAACAACACTCAATTATTTAGAAAGCATATTTGCAAATCGCATTATTTCACGTGGAATCTGGCCTGCTCGTTCACCAGATCTAACACCCCCAGATTATTATCTGTGGGGGGCATTGAAGGGGAAAGTTTATGAAAATAATCCGCAGACAATTAATGACCTAAAGACTGAAATAGTAGACAAGATTAAACAAATATCACCAGACATTATTCTGAAGGTTTTCTCAAATATGGAAAGACGAATCACGACATGTCTTGAGGCCCGTGGTGGACATTTTCAACATATGATTTAGGCACAACTTTATTGTGTTAATACCAACATTACCCATTATAAGCTCGCCGATAGCAGTCAAGTATATTTGAATAATACCATTTATTTTACAATTTGTGTGACGCATTAGTTAACCGCATTTCTGGTGACGTTTTTTCTTCCGAGAGTAGAAATTCACTGCACTGCAACTTTAAAAACACCCTGTATAATATATTATGTGTTAGATAAATATAAATATGTAGATTTATTCTTAAAAACCATGAGAAATTTTTTTCTCTGAAATATCTTCAGCTGCATCAATAAAAAGCTTCTGTACGGAAAGAGTTAATTGGATTATCAGTTTCACAAAGTTGAAGTATTGTATATAACTAATGTTCTTGTAAATTGATGTTGTCATCCCAAAAGGCTGGTGGTTTGTAAATTCTGAAGATGAACAGGGCTGGGTACCAAGCACTTACTTGGAGCGAGAAGGAGGATCAAACCCTCAAGAAAAGAAAGGTCCGATGGCAGACCCTGGCAAAGGTATTCATTAATCTTCTTTTTTTCTAAAACACCCTTGGTTTATGCACACTCTACAACATACACAAGCTGATAATTTTTTTTTTTGGTTCAAAAGAGAAGAGGTTTGTATCCCCACCTGTATATTATTTTTGCTTTTCTATTATATTTTAAAATATGAAATTTAGGGGAAATGGTTGGATGCGAAGCAAGATGCCTGTCTCGAGACAGAGAGGTTGTGAGTTCAAATCCTGGCCGCACCATTTTTGGATTTTTATTTATAATTTCTCTCTGCGGCAACCACCCCTGGTCTCAGCAGCAAGACCCGGCTTGAAACATCAATTACTCATTGATGGAAAAATTATGAGTACCACCAAGATTGATTTATCTGCCTGAATGATGAGGGATCCCTTGCACACGGCTGTCAAGGAAAAATGGATTAACACACAAAATTTGGTTCCTAGTCTCTAGGAACTTTGCCCGAGATGAAAGCTGGTGAATGCAAAAAAAAAAAAATTTATTTTTAAAAATATAAAACTTGAAATGTGTATTCTTCACAATTCTAAATAATCCGTCTTATTTATGGACCCATTCATATACTGTACGCTGCAGAAACTTTCAGAATTGTAAAATGTTTTAGGTTTTCTTTTATTATAAATTGTAATCTCTGCTGCATGTATTCCCCAAATGTCTTCCGGGGACAATAATACATATTTTTCAATCCTACTTTTAATGTGGCGTGTACTATCCTCTTTCTCCTTTATTTCTCATTTTTCTTTCTTTACACTCCATGCTTGTTTTTCATTCATTTGTTACAGAACATTTTGTACCATGTGTTGTACTTTACAGCAGACTTACATCATCTGTATCTTTGGGACTAACACCTCCCAAGTCAGAAACTATTTTACATGGTGAAGATGTCTGACCAATCATCATTAATTTATCTTTTACACTACACTAGTTAATGCCTGCCCAAATTGACTCACTTCACTTAATTTAAGAATAATTTTACATTTGTTGCTCCAGGATATATTTTTTACTTCCTTGTTAGAAATCCTACCTTGGATTTGTTTAGTTAAGAGAGTAATGCTTATTGCTATGTTGCACTCCTTTATCTTTGAATTGAGATCCTCTTGATTTTTTTCTCCCCTGTGTATTTGCCTATTACTCTTTTACAATGAGTTCTTGAAAGGTCAGACTTTATGAGTATTTACCAAATGGTAAAGCCAAAATTAACTAGGGATTCCTGAATACATATCCCAGGGTTTTGTCACCAAAATTTGCTCCAGTAAAAAAAATCATGTTCTGAAGGTCTGTAAAATTTATGGTCACTAACACCATATTCCCTATTTGCCACTTGGCGTGACGGGGGCACTTTACTTTTTTTTTTATGTTCCAGTAAACTTTTAAAATGTTAATTTTTCTGAGATAAATACTAAACTAGTTGTTGAGAGCTGGGTGATAGATGCTTTATTAGTAGTTGAGAGTTGGGTGATAGTTGTTTTATTAGTAGTTGAGAGCTGGGTGATAGATGTTTTATTAGTAGTTGAGAGCTGGGTGATAGATGTTTTTTTAGTAGTTGAGAGCTGGGTGATAGATGTTTTATTTGTAGTTGAGAGCTGGGTGATAGATGTTTTATTAGTAGTTGAGAGCTGGGTGATAGATGTTTTATTTGTTCTTGAGAGCTGGGTGATAGATGTTTTATTAGTAGTTGAGAGCTTGGTGATAGATGTTTTATTTGTTCTTGAGAGCTGGGTGATAGATGTTTTATTTGTTCTTGAGAGCTTGGTGATAGATGTTTTATTAGTAGTTGAGAGCTGGGTGATAGATGTTTTATTAGTAGTTGAGAGCTGGGTGATAGATGTTTTATTAGTAGTTGAGAACTGGGTGATAGATGTTTTATTAGTAGTTGAAAGCTGGGTGATAGATGTTTTATTTGTTCTTGAGAGCTGGGTGATAGATGTTTTATTAGTAGTTGAGAGCTTGGTGATAGATGTTTTATTTGTTCTTGAGAGCTGGGTGATAGAAGTTTTATTAGTAGTTGAGAGCTGGGTGATAGATGTTTTATTTGTTCTTGAGAGCTTGGTGATAGATGTTTTATTTGTTCTTGAGAGCTGGGTGATAGATGTTTTATTAGTAGTTGAGAGCTGGGTGATAGATGTTTTATTAGTAGTTGAGAGCTGGGTGATAGATGTTTTATTAGTAGTTGAGAGCTTGGTGATAGATGTTTTATTAGTAGTTGAGAGCTGGGTGATAGATGTTTTATTAGTAGTTGAGAGCTGGGTGATAGATGTTTTATTTGTTCTTGAGAGCTGGGTGATAGATGTTTTATTTGTTCTTGAGAGCTGGGTGATAGATGTTTTATTAGTAGTTGAGAGCTTGGTGATAGATGTTTTATTAGTAGTTGAGAGCTGGGTGATAGATGTTTTATTAGTAGTTGAGAGCTGGGTGATAGATGTTTTATTAGTAGTTGAGAGCTGGGTGATAGATGTTTTATTAGTAGTTGAGAGTTGGGTGATAGATGCTTTATTAGTAGTTGAGAGCTTGGTGATAGATGTTTTATTAGTAGTTGAGAGCTGGGTGATAGATGTTTTATTTGTTCTTGAGAGCTTGGTGATAGATGTTTTATTAGTAGTTGAGAGCTGGGTGATAGATGTTTTATTAGTAGTTGAGAGCTTGGTGATAGATGTTTTATTTGTTCTTGAGAGCTGGGTGATAGATGTTTTATTAGTAGTTGAGAGCTGGGTGATAGATGTTTTATTAGTAGTTGAGAGCTGGGTGATAGATGTTTTATTTGTTCTTGAGAGCTGGGTGATAGATGTTTTATTAGTAGTTGAGAGCTGGGTGATAGATGTTTTATTAGTAGTTGAGAGCTGGGTGATAGATGTTTTATTAGTAGTTGAGAGCTGGGTGATAGATGTTTTATTAGTAGTTGAGAGCTGGGTGATAGATGTTTTATTAGTAGTTGAGAGCTGGGTGATAGATGTTTTATTAGTAGTTGAGAGCTTGGTGATAGATGTTTTATTAGTAGTTGAGAGCTTGGTGATAGATGTTTTATTTGTTCTTGAGAGCTGGGTGATAGATGTTTTATTAGTAGTTGAGAGCTTGGTTATAGATGTTTTATTAGTAGTCGAGAGCTGGGTGATAGATGTTTTATTAGTAGTTGAGAGCTGGGTGATAGATGTTTTATTAGTAGTTGAGAGCTGGGTGATAGATGTTTTATTAGTAGTTGAGAGCTGGGTGATAGATGTTTTATTAGTAGTTGAGAGCTGGGTGATTGTTGTTTTATTAGTAGTTGAGAGCTGGGTGATAGATGTTTTATTTGTTCTTGAAAGCTGGATGATAGATGTTTTATTAGTAGTTGAGAGCTGGGTGATAGATGTTTTATTAGTAGTTGAGAGCTTGGTGATAGATGTTTTATTAGTAGTTGAGAGCTTGGTGATAGATGTTTTATTAGTAGTTGAGAGCTTGGTGATAGATGTTTTATTAGTAGTTGAGAGCTTGGTGATAGATGTTTTATTAGTAGTTGAGAGCTTGGTGATAGATGTTTTATTAGTAGTTGAGAGTTGGGTGATAGTTGTTTTATTAGTAGTTGAGATCTGGGTGATAGATGTTTTATTTGTTCTTGAGAGCTTGGTGATAGATGTTTTATTAGTAGTTGAGAGCTTGGTGATAGATGTTTTATTAGTAGTTGAGAGCTTGGTGATAGATGTTTTATTAGTAGTTGAGAGCTTGGTGATAGATGTTTTATTAGTAGTTGAGAGCTGGGTGATAGATGTTTTATTAGTAGTTGAGAGCTGGGTGATAGTTGTTTTATTAGTAGTTGAGAGCTGGGTGATAGATGTTTTATTAGTAGTTGAGAGCTGGGTGATAGATGGTTTATTAGTATCTTTATCTGGCCTTTAGACATTGTGTCTTCCTTCAATGTATTTGTGAAAGTAGATCTTGTGACTAAGTCAGTGCATAAGGCATAGCTTAGAGTATTTTAACAAATAAATTCCACTCTTGAAATGTAAAAAAGTAAAGGTTCCCTCCATGTCTTGCTAGGCGTATGGAGAATATGGTGTTATTCACCATATTTTTCTATGACAACAACATATTTTTGGGTGATGTGGTTGGTATCATGCCAGGCCACCTTTACTTCCTAGAAAAATCTCTGGTACCAATTTTTAGAGGCTGGATGAACCCTCGAGCCTTGTCAGTCCAAAAAAGAATCTGCCACTGCTGGGGGATTGAACCTGGACTCTTTGGATAGGAAATGAGCACACTCAGCCACCGAGGCTCCTGATTGTCTTGTCATAAATTTACTTTTTTTCCTAAAGAAAGCCTATGAAAGTTTAAAATGGTGTTTAGGATCTTGCCTTTGCAAACAATGTTCTTCTTTTATCATTCCTGTTCATGATTATTTTCTCATCAACACATCACAATTTGGAGGAAATGTTCCAGTGAAAAAGTTTATTGTGACAAAATCTTTCATGTTTTCTTTTCACTAAGAACTATATTTATTTTAATTCCTATTTTATTACAGAGGAGATGTGTATTTGTATTGAGAAGTTTGAGGGCACTGATCCTGATGAAATAAGTCTAGAGAAAGGGGCAGTAGTCCAAGTGCTGCAGAAGAATATGGATGGCTGGTGGCTAATTAGGTGGGTGTTTGGTGAATTTCTTTTGTGTAATTTTTCTTCAGTTTATTTAATTCATTCATTGGGTGCTGTCTCCACATCGAAGGTTGGCTACCATGGAGCACCATTTTACTCTGTCTCTTGTCCTGATGGTGCATATTGTCACCTGTATACCTTTTGATGTTATCAGTCCACTTTAGTCTTGAGAAGTGCATGGTCATGCTGTGAAAATCACTGTTTCACTGGCTGAAAAGCGAGCGTACTGTGTTTGAAGCTTGTGAAAGGCAAAAATAATTTTTTCTGTCGGGGGGCGAAATAAAAAAAAAAATCCAGAGTCTCACACGTCATGGCGGCTGTTTTGATTATGCAACCTTTATTTCACCTGTCCTGTCAAGAGCCCCCACCCCTGACATACACTATCAGATGTATATGGTGTTTATATGTCATTGTATGGTTTAGTCTTGGGTTGCTTCTGCCTCATCTACCTTGGACCTTGACTTCTACTGTGACTTTTAGAAGGGTGTTATGTCAGTTTATTTTTAAAAAAAAAATGTTGAAAAGCCAACAGTAATCACAGTGTCCGACTGCATTGTGCTGAGGTCAAAGTCATAGAACTTTCTATCATATGTGGATTTTCGACAGATCTTGTTTTTTTACAACAGATCTGTAATTCTAACAAGATCAACATACATGAATGATGTAAAAGAAAAAAGATAATATACTTTTAAAAAAAAACCAGAAGTTATATATTATCATTAAAACAAATTGGAAATACTTTAAAAGTGACACTTACACAGGGCTATAAGTAGTCTCCATTAATCTTTCAATAGTCTAGGGTGTAAAAATATAAATTATAAGTATATGTTTGGAGGGAACATCAAGACAGTAAAATATTGGTTTAAAAAAAGATTAATTTGTTTTGGAAGAAAAAGGCAGTTAAAGAAACTTTGTTGCAAATAAAATAACACTGATTAGTCATTCTTCTTCCTACGCCTCATGACTAATCCCATTCATCGCTTGCACTTAAAAGGATGTTAAGTGGATATGAATGTACTTTGATAAAGTTGCAGCGTGTTGTCTTATCTGTGCTTTTTTGTCTAGCACATCAAACCTTGGTGTGACATTTTTAATACTGAGTTTTCTATTAAGTTTTATTAATGTGTATGAGGCTTTACAAATTAAAGAAAGAAGGAACAAGAAGGCAGATATAAATAAATGCTGAACTAGAAATACTAGGGCCAAGGCACAGGAACATAAAAGTGAATAAAGAAGTGAGAAGGGGCATTTTAGAAGAAAAAAAAGAGCAAATATATAGATGAATTAGCTAAACGGGCAAAAGAGGCAACAAGCAAATGCAGTGTGAAAAAAAACTGTACAACAACATAAATTAATTGGAAAATACAAACAAGCTAACACCTTTTTTAAATATAAGAAAAGCAATCCGTTTAGTAATATAAAAAAAAAAAAAGAGGAGATAGAAAAAGCACATTGATTAACTTTTGAACAGACAGGGCCCACATAATCATCCACATATACTACCAGCAGAGGAGGAGTTGCAAGTTAACTGCAGAAAGTCAAGCCAGGAAGAAATAATGGAAGTCTTAAAGTTAATAAAAATATAAAGCCACAGAACCAGATTGAATATCTTCAGAAGTCATCAAAGCGGATTAACATCTCTACTAGATTGTTACATAAACTACAAGTGAAAATGTCGGAGAGAGAAGAAATACTTAACAACTGAAAAGAAGGCTATATGATTAAACTACCAAAGAAAGAAAATTTACAAGAGTTTCACAAATCACAGAGAAACTATGCTGCTATGGGTACCAGGAAAAATATGAAGTACAATCATCATGGAGAGACAAGAAGAGAAACATTTTAGAGATGAACAAGTAGGTTTTGAGAAAAAATAGATCATGTATGGATCAAATAACCACTTTACATATAAAAGTTGTACAAAACTTGGAATTACAGTCCCCACTTTATATTGGATTTATAAATTATGAAAAGGATTCACCCAAACTTAAATGAATACCAGACTTTGTCTGAGAAAAAAAAAAGCACTATCATAATAGTGACCACATTGCCCAAAAATATGCCAATGCATAAATATTTTTTATGTACTAACACCATATTGTCTTTACATCACAGGACATGACATAGTTCAAAGAAATCAAAGGAGAATTATGGTTACCATCTTACATTGAATAGCTAAATGATGCCATTGAATAATTGTCTTTTAGACTAGATATTTTTGCTGTATAATTTATGTCTGAATTTAGGAACAATAAATATGTTGAAGAAACATCTTCACTGACTAGAGTTGCAGGGATATCAGGCTATCGCAAATATAATAATTACTTGAAGTAATCTGTGGTGGTCAGGGGACGGTAAAGAGATATAGGCGTTTGATAAATGAATAATTTTGATTGATTTTTTTTTTACAAATAACTATATATTGTATTTCTGCACCAGATTTTTATTCTATAATGGCTTATTTAGACATGAGTATGCAGTTGTGTTTTACCTAAATTTAACACACTTATTTTCACTGAGTTTAGTTGTCATTTTGAATATTGTCATACAGATACAAGGGCAGAGAAGCATATGCACCAGGCACATACTTAAAAAGGGCAAGCAACATGCATACTGTATCAATGGTTGAACAATCCAGACTCAGTGGAGTACAGATTATCAGTAGCCTACAAGATGTCAGCAATATTATGAACCAGAGTATGAAAGCTGAAAAAGAGGTGAAGCATTATCTTGATTTTATTTTCTGTAACTTTGCTGTGTGTTTTAGCTACATCAAAGATCAAAAGAAGCAGATGAAAAAAAAAGTTTCTACATTTCCACGCTCGATCATGAGCTGTCATCCATGTCCTTAAACCAGAAAGATTGAAGGATGCGATGAATCTTTGATCTTGACCACTATGCTGCCACATAAATTACTTGATTTGTTGACATTATGTTTTCTGGGTTAAAATGGACAAAACTTTTTGTTTGCTAGATGTAACACATGTCCATACATGCTTTCAAATGCCAGTCCTTGTAAGTAAGCAAGCAGCATCCAATTTGTGAAAACCACAATTAGCCATAAGGGAAAAATAAATAACAGCCTAGAAGAGTTTGCAACCTCTGGCTCACTATAACTTATTTTACTATTTTTTTGTCTTTCATCGTGGCTTCCTATTAAATTGCTATAAGCGTAATTTTGTTGATGTATGAAATACGTTATAACTAATGTTTAAAATATGCTAAGTAACAAATATTGTTCTCATTTCAGCAACCTAAGCAAAAAAGAGATACAATAAAAGTAGCTTCAGACACACCAAAGTCTAGAACAGCATCTGCAGTAGTCAAACAAAGGTCCCTGGAGAGAGGTGGTAGTTTGATCCCACCGCCTCGTCAGAACTCAATCAAGGTAGGTGTGTATTGCAGCCAAGTACAATTATTGTCTCTATTTATATGGCTTATCACTATTTATACTATATATATTTATAAATATATATATATATATATATAATATAAATTTATACTATTTTGAAGTACAATTATCTTCATTCATAATTTAGTTTTATTTTTTATGTTTTTTTTTAAAGAAAAGATATATTTCTTTTTAGTTGTTTGCTTTCACCCAATGACTAAAGGAATACATCTCTTTGTCATCTGCTCTTAGAAGTATGTTAAGTGTGTGTGTATGTGTTGTGTTATGCAGTAGAACTGTGATATTTGTGCCTTTTGGCCCAACAACACCCAACTTTAGCATAGCATTTTTGAGTACCAGGTTACCTTCCCTCTTCATCCCTACTCACTTGGCCAGACCAGACTGCTTAATCTGTTACTAGAGGCACTGCGAAGATGGTGGAGTAGGTCTGGATGGTTCTGGTCCACTGATCCTAGAGCAAGTCATCTGCTATGGGTAGCTGCAAACTTCAGCTGTGTTGGTTTCAGGCAGGTTGGCCTCCTTTCTGTTTAGTAAATAGTTTGTCCTACATTTGGGGTTCAAGTATTAGCAAAAACACAAAGATAAATGAGATATCTTCTTCTTCTGCGATCATGGCTCATTCAGACTAGGATTCCAGACTCTCTTCTGAAGGCAGCTGTCTGTTTAAGTGATTCAGTTGCCACACATAGTTTTTCTTCCAGGGAGGTGGGTGTGGACCACATTGTCCTTCTAAGGTCTGTGTGCTGGGGGCAGCCCTGTAGAACATGTTTTGTTGTCATGTTATCCAGTGTACAGTGGCATTGGCTGGTAGTTCCTATTTTGAGTTTGGTGAACATGTGGTTTCTCATTCTGTTGTGGCCAGTGCGTAGGCAAAGTATGATGACTTGATCCCTCCTTGATTGTATGGAGGTATCCATCCCTCTTGTTATACTTAGGGTGTTCTTGTTTCCATTTTTCATGATACTGGCCTTTGATGATGGATTTGGCTTCATCGTAGCTGACCAGATGGTTCTCTTGTGGTAATCTCCCTCCCTCTTTAGCTAATTCAAATGAGATATGATTTTATACATCCATATGAAATTTTTTATATATCATTATCAAACATCCAGTTACTTGTGGAGCACAGGTTTTCAACAAATGTTTCCCATTTGTTCTTGTCATAGCTCTGCCTTTTCTATCTGTCTGTGTCTTTTCTCCCTCTTTTGCAACAATTTTCAACTATTTTAAACTTATATATTAGTGGCTTTACATTATCATTTAAATTAGATTACCTGTTGCCTTGCACTCTCTGTATGAATAATTTAAATTGCCATCTCATTGGGATATGTTGACAATAATGTCTATCCAAGTAAAAAAAAGTAAAGTACCCCTGTCATGACAAGTGGCATATAGGGAAATATGGTGTTAGTGACCCTATATTTTACAGACCTTCAGCACATGATTTTTGGGGTAATGTGGTTGGTATTACGCCTGTGCTGCTTTACTTTACCAGAAAAAAATCCGGTACCCATTTAAGGCTGGGTGAACCCAGAAGCCGTCGGTTGGGATCGAACCCTACCTCTTGTCCTGTAGTCCAGTTCACTTAACCACTGAGCTATCGCGGCTCCCATGTCTATCCAAGGCATCAGTAAATCTAAATAAAAATAGCAGTGACTACTATAATTTTTGTTTGAACAATTATGTTACCTCAAGATATTTTTAATGCTAGTCTGTGTCAGCAAATCTTTTGCAATCATACATTGTTTACATTTTATGAACAAGTTTTCCTTTGCTGAAATGTTAGAAAATAAAAATATCCCTGACAAGTAACAATTCATCCCACAGTTAAAAAAATTATAAGATAATGATGATGGAAAGGATACACACTGTGCAAACCAGCTACAAGCATTACAGGATCAACTATTACCTGGAACCCACGAGTAAAGAGGAAACAAGGAAAACCTAGAAGAACATGGAAACTAAACCACGAGAGTGAGATTGCAAAGATAAATTACACCAGGAAATGATTAGAGGAGACATCGAAGAACAGAAAGGATTGGAGAAATCTTGCTGATGGTCTGTGCCCCAATGGAGGATAAAAAGGCAAGAATAGAACTGAAAAAAAAATGTCCCCACCATCTGTATGGATGAATTACTGAAGTTTATGTTTTATATTTTCATAGTAAATCTTGTCAATCTAATAATTTTACTGTTAGACAATTGACTACCAATTCCATGGACATATTTTTTTTTTTCAATTTCATTTATTATTGTTTTTTTTAAATGCTAGAAAATAGATGTTCCATCATCTGTCAGCAAGACCACTGTCTACATTACTGCCGAAGATTTTAATGACACAGTTGGTGATGGGCTAAGTTTCAAGAAAGGGGAAAAAGTGTTGGTAAGTATTGTACAATCTGTGGTATAAACTGCAGATATCTTTTGAGAGTTCTTTCATGCATATTTAGTTTTATTTTCTTCGACAGTTTTGGGGAAGCCAACTTCATGCTCAATCCTCCACAATCATATGTTATGACTTTTCTGATAGGTTGAAATGTTACAGGGCCCAATAACACTCAAGCAGCAGATAATGATAGATCATGGGTGGCTGCTTGTATTACAATCAATGAGCCAGAACTAATTTATGTCCTGATCTACCTTCCTGCCATGGACTTTGCAATGGATTGACCACCCCCCACCAAATGAATGGTGATCAAAGAGGGAAATAACTCAATACCTAAAAATGCTGTACTGAGGAAGTTTGACTGCAGCTAGCTGTAAACTATAACACCGCACATCAACGCTCACTAATATTCTGGGCCGACAATGAAGAAGTGTTGTCGTTGGATGAATGCAGAAGAAGAAAGAAATGTTATTGCAATTCTTTACTTAATTTTTTGGTCTCTGCAGCATGTTTAGATTTCTGTGACAGTTATACTGCAGTCATTTTTGTTAGTATCACAATCTTATTCATTGATGTTCATACCCAAATGTTGTTGAAAAAGTGGTACATTCATATCCATAATGGTATTTGTTAAGTCTGAATCTTGCTTTTTTCTGCTGACTGGTAGTATTAATAATTTTTACTGGTGATTTGGGTGTTCCATATTTCACTTCTTTGTTGAATGTATTTTTAAGGTTAAGCAGCGAGCAGAAATGGTCTCATTGTGACTGAATGCCTGCATTCTTCAGATACAAATTTCATCATTTGCAGAGTCCTGTCATTTTAATATTTTAAGACTATAAAAGTTGTTTTCATATTTTAGTTTTAATGAGTGAGCTGAGTGTCATAAAAATTGGAATCTGCATTCTAGAAGAGTTTTTGCTATTTAAGAAGTAGAAGAAATTATTCTTTTTTGTTTTAATAACAGGTGTCAGAAAAGACCACAACAGGTTGGTGGTTTGTCAAGATAGGGAATAATGAGGGATGGGTGCCTTCAGCTTACCTGGAACCATACACTGAGAACCAGGTAGAATACATTTTTTGGATTATTTTTGCAGTCTATAGTATTTAAATACTTGTTAGTGCAGTCTTAAATTAACTTTCTGGTGTGACATCAATTAGAGTAGTTGTATGGACTCATTCTTAGTCCCTGTATTGAAAGAGTGGTTGAGATAAGAGTTTATTGAATATGTTATGACATAAAGCCTTCAGTGATTTGTATGTAACAAATATCCTGGACACTCAGGAGCTCTTAAGAATACAGAAGTTTGCATGTTATTTTCCAAGATATGTAGCGGAACATTGGTATGGTAAAAAAAGTAAAGTACCCCTGTCACGCCAAGTGGCGTATAAGAAAATATGGTTTTAGTGACCCTATATTTTACAGACCTTCAGCACACGATTTTTGGGGTAATGTGGTCGGTATTACGCCCATGCTGCTTTACTTTCCCAGAAAAAAAATCTGGTACCCATTTAAGGCTGGGTGAACCCGGAAACCGTCGGTTGGGATCAAACCCTACCCCTTGTTCTTTGTAGTCCAGTTCACTAACCACTGAGCTATCGCGGCTCCCTAACATTGGTATGGACTAAGGAGAAACATGGAAGTATTTCAGTGCTCACTATATTTGAATGAAGACTAGATAACTGATGTAACTACAATCCAGATGGGGTATCAGAAAGATGGCTGTAGGACAAATAGAGATTTGTTTTAACCGGTGAGTTAATGGAACTACCTATATGCATGCTCTTTGTTGTTTTCATGAATGAATTAAAGAGGCCAACACAAAAAGGGAGCTCCTAGAAAGCCTCAAAAAGAAACAATCAACATTTTTTGGGCACACCATGAAAAGAGGAAAGTTGGAATACTTGGTTACAACTGGAAAAATTCTGAGAAAAAGCGATCACAGACGACAAAGAGAGAAAATACTGGATAGCTTGGTGTCATGGCATGGTAAACATTCATCAACAGAATTGATACGATGCAATGTGGATAGAAGATTGTGGAGGGACATGATCGCCTATGCCAACAGGTATGGTACATAATGATGATGATGAATGAATTGAGCACATTTTGGTCTATTCAGAGTGCAATAAGATTGGTTGTGCATACTAATTAACTACTTTCCCTAACAGAACTGGGAATTATTTTGGTATATATGTATGTAATTATGTACATATGGTACAGCTTGTATTATTGTTGTGGTGGTCTAGTTTTTTATGATTTATATTTGTGGCAATTTCAACTAAATTTTTCATTTATGTTCCTTTTTAGAGTAATGTGTCATTAAATGAATGTGATTCGTTTCAGGAGGAAGGTGACATTAACAGTGAGGATGATGAGGAGGAATGGTATGTGGAGCCACAAGATGTTGAAGATATTGTGAAAGAGATCACTTCCTCAAATAGTTCAACTAAAAGGCCTTTGCCATCAATACCTGTAGATGATGAGTCAAAACCAGGCAAATCTGTCACCAGACCATTGCCTTCTGTTCCTGCTGATAAGCCACCAGCTGTGATATCAAATATATCCACAGCCAGCCAGAAACAAGTATCTGTGAAATCTCCTAGTATTAACAAGAGTCCTTTGCCTGGACTTCCACAAACTCAGGTAAATGCAGGAGCACCAAAAGCTGGAGGTACACAAGATTTAGCTGCTGTACTGAAAGCAAAGTTTGAAGCCAGATCAACAGTCCCCGGAGATTCCAAAAGTTCCTCTGATGAAGATTTTGGTAAAGTCTCCAAACCTGGTATCTCAAAACAGCAGACCTTTCCAAAACCACCAGTACCAAATACAAAGAGCACAGCATTAGTACCAAACAAACCTTTAGATTCTAAAATGTCTCGAGAACCCAGTCCACAACCATCATCTGGTCCAGAAAAGTCAAAATCTTTTGTAAAACCTCCTCTTCCGGTTAAAGAAAAGCCTGCAACACCTCCTCTTCCAGTTAAAGAAAAGCCTGCAACACCAATGAAACCCAGTCAGCCCCCAGGCTCTCATGCTGACAGGCCAGCCCCTGTACTAGTTCTCCCTAAGCTTCCATCAAAACCCAAAACAAATAATGTAGATAAAAGTGCAGAATCATCAGAAAAAATTGATTTTAAAAATAAAATGGCAGCTTTAGGTAGTACAGAACCAAAAGAGAAACCAAAACCTAATAGACCTGATGTTCCCAGTAAGTCAAAACCTGCTGTATTATCAAAAGCCACTATTCCAGACAAACCTTCACCCCTGGAACATAAGTCTTCCCAAAGTGTAAATAGCCTGGCTAACAGCTTGAGTGCAAAGTTAAATTTTGGTCAAAATCAAAATCTGAGTAAAAGTTCCACCAGTGAGGTTATAAAAAATGCAGCCAATCCACCCATAATTACCCCAAAACCTACTGCTGCAGTAACTGGCTCTTCATCTGTTAGCAACAATTACATTGCAACTTGTAGCTTTGTTGCTGCGAACGATGGAGAGTTGGGATTTAATGAAGGAGATGAGGTTGAAGTATTAGATCAGCAAGGAGGTTGGTCTTTAATTAGGTTCTGGGATGAAGAGGGTTGGGCTCCTTCAGAATATTTACAGAAACTTTAGGCCTAATAGAATTATTTAATGAAATCAAAACTTAAATGTTTAAGGAAAGTGGATGAAATAACCTGGAGAGAACAATCAAAACTGAGTTTATAAGAGATAAGAATTGACCTAGAACCAATTTTGAAATATTTGAAGAGACCAACAAGTAAATTAGGTTGCTAGCTGGCGAGTTCTTGTGATTCCATATGAAAAACATTTTGAAATAGTAGAGAAGCATGGAGTGAGATGGAGTAGTAGCATCTAAGAATTTCTACAAAAGCACGAAATGGCAATGGATTTCCCTTGATATCTGGAAGAGTAAAATAGAGGACTAGAAAAATAATTTAATTAGAATAATTGTTATGTTTCTTGGTTCATCTAGTTTGTCCCTGTTGGAACTTGGCTCCTATGGCAGCTATTCCAAAGATTTGTCTGTCCTGCTTGAGATGTCCACCTTCTGAAGCAGTCAGTCCCAGCTCATCTGTGATATCCATTGGCGTGAGTGTATGGCAAAAAAACAGTAAGACAGTACAAAGGACAGTAAAATTTATACAGGAAACGATATTGCAGATATAGACAGTACTTCAGGCGAATGAAAGATAGATAGATATCTGCGATATCTTGCAGAAACTTCTTAGTTTTCCATTCTCATATCTAGTAGGTATGATGCCCTTCATAATAATCTTCTCTAGGCCATTATGTTTTTATAATTAACTACCATAAATATATGTCATCGTCATCATCATGTGGTATGTCCTTTGCAGAACATCACACTTGTCACAGCCCATCAGAAAGAATCTTTCTCTAGCCAGATCTCCTATTTCTTGGTTTCAAGTTCCAGGTCTTTTTGATTTATTGAAACCACCTTCTTCTTGATCTTTCTCTGGTCACTGTCTCATCTTCCTAAAACCATGCCTTCAATTACTGTTCTTTCCAGCCCACTGTGTCTTTTGATGTGCCCATAGTATTTTATCTTAAATATGTAAGTCAGAAACGATGACAGATTTGTGAAATTCAACCCTTTCACAATAAATGGCAACATAATTCCAGAACTCAGAGATAATTGTGTTAAAAAACACAGTGAAGAGAAAAATCTCTTTCTAAACAGAAAACTAAGATAATGTGCATTGACAAAACAAAAAGCCAACCCAAAATCATCATCAACAATGAAGAGCTTGAAACTGTAACAAACTATGAATATCCCTGTGTGTTACCAGGGCCTCATTATGAGGGAGGTAAATAATAGTGACACTGTGACCTTCCAGGCATGTCGTTAGAGGCGACTAAGGAGGTTGATCGATGGCTTGAAAAGCTATCATTGTAAAAAGTATTGTTATGGAAACAGCGCCATAGATTTTAGAGCAGTGATCTCTGTATATGTGGTAATTTGGCACACAAGGTTCCTGCTAGAGACAGAGATTCTTTCAGACGGGCTGTGGCGAAAGCAACGTTCTGCAAAGGACATGTGACCTGATGATGAAGTGCATAAATTTATTATTAAAAAAATGTTTCCCTCTCTGTGACTCATTACTTAGCCAGCCTCACACATTTTACCTCTCAGAGGACGGTGTATGTTGCATTTTCTCTGAACTTTATGCATCGCTGAAAGGCAATAAAATGTCAGTTGTGGTCATGAATCCAGAACGTTGTATTTCTTGTACTTCAATGTTCCTAAAAGACAAAACAAAAAGGAAGACCATGGAAGAAAAGATAGTAGTTATTAGGTATATTTAATATAGTATCCATCTGCTTTTGCCCACCATTATGGCATCAACATGTTGTGGTTGTTATGGTATATCAAGCTAAAATAAAAATGGTTGATTTGGCTACATCAGTGAAAGTGAAGACGCTACATAAAGTGCAATCTTGTTGCATCATGTAGAAAGGGCTTCTGTTATGTGAGTGTTCTTTATACAATAACTTAAAATTTATAAAGCTGACTTGCAGCACAGTGTATTGCTTTACCTCGTATGTGTTACAGGTCAAGACAATATTAAATGTTAAGATTTCAGTGGGTAGGGGAGGGGATGGCCTAAAGATCTTTGTAGCTATTTAACAGAAGGTGCTGGTCTAACCTTGGTGAATGTTGAGGGCTGACTGCAATTTATAATTCCCCTAATAATTCCTTTGTTTGAATCTGTATATTTATTGTAACAATGTGTATATGTTTAATATTTATTTATTTACAATTGTTCTTATATGGAGTTTGGAATCTGGTGATTGCTTAATGTTGGTAAATGCTTTTAATTGTTTTAAGACCACAGTAAAATGCCAAAAACAACTATTCCATGAGCTGGTTACTAGGTTTAATAAAAAAATGGTGTGCTTTTTGTTGCACATCTGCATTTCATGTTTGTTGCAATGTCCAAAATGATCTTCCAATGAATACTTTGTAATATGTTATAAGACTGTGCTTACTTGTGGTGCCTTCTGTAACCAGGCTTTTAGTTTCATAGCTTTACAATTTGTTTCCTAATTTACAATTCTGATATTCATAAATCTATATTACAATTATTGAAACTGTAAAATTGTAGGAAGTACTGAAAAAAAAACATACAAACAGAAGGAAACAGTGGTTTAAACAAATATTTTGTTTAATAGACACATTAAAGACACAACATAGAAAGCCAAAATGGAAGGAAAGGTTGGTAGATTTAATGCATTAGAAAAATTAGTTTAACATCAATTGATGGGCAAGTAACAGTCTATCAGGATGCATCACCAATATAAGAGAAAAAAAGTAAGAGATATACAATAATGGTGATCCATTGCACTGAACCTTCACTGCTGGCAACAATAGATCAGACTTCAAGAGCTGCCATAGACACATGATGTACTAGATCGAGGTTTCATGTTCAAAGAAGTGAAAGAAAAATTAATGTGGAAATAATAGATAAGCAAAGGATACATCTGTAAAAATAAGATATAAATAATTTATGGAGGCAAAACTCACTGCTTGCCTTTGAAAATTGATGTGAAAGGTGGGTGGATTGTCAAAATTTGTGAGAAAGAACCAGTATATGCTACATTTTCATTAGCCAATAAAAGAACAAAATACTGAACTTGAATTGAATGGTCAAATACTGCAAAAAGATTAGATAATTTCAACTTATGGTCAACTGCATGACATGGAAACCATAATAAAATTTGTTTAAAAGACACAGGAACAGGCAGCAAAATTACGTATAACAATCTTGAAGTTAGCTGGTGCTTTGATAAGAGCTTACTTAAAGGAGGGGTTAAGTGAGAAAAATATATTTCTTCTTTCTTCTTCTGTGATTATGGCTCATTCAGACTAGGACTTTGGACTTTCTTATTAAGGCAGCTGTCTGTTTCAGATTTGGTTGCCCCGTAGAGTTTCTCATCCAGGGAGGTGGGTATATTCCACATTGTCCTCCTCAGGCCTGTGTACTGGGGGCAATCCTGTAGAACATGTTTTATTGTCATGTTATCCAGGATACAGTGATATTGGCTGGTAGTTCCTATTTTGAATTTGGTGAACATGTAGTTTCTAATTCTGTTGTGGCCAGTGCGTAGGCAAATAAATGTATTTGAAAGTTATGGTTAGACGTTAAAGATGTGTAGGTGTGAGATAACAACAGAATGAACTTCTGACATTGTTACTGAAGCTAAAGACCTTCCTTATTACAGACAAAAGATAAATAAGTTTAAAAATACAAGCACATGTGCGCGCACACACACTCTATAGACAGCTATAATGGAGCCATATAGTCTTGATGAGTAGGGAAGATCATAATCTTACATCCCAGTCCTCACTTTTGATATGTAACATTTTTTGGTAATCAGAGATTTGGGAGAAACTTGTTTTAATACTTTTCAGATTAATTCTTGTGGTTACAGAGAATTATGAAAATAAAAATTTGTGTTGTTATTTTGAGAAAATATTTAGAAATGTCTTTATTGTGGATATTGTAAATATTATAGTAAAATAAAATAAACCCTAGTCATTTTATATTTTTCAATAAACTGTAAGATGATTAGTGTGAAAGTGACAGTTCATTTGATTAAATTGTTTGTAGTTTCTCTTGACAAAATAGCAGCTGTATCGCTAATTTAAAGTCGTATATACATTATTTTTATAATTTTTGTAATAATATTTTATTGTAAAGGGCTTGGAATTTCACTAAATTATATATTTGTTATTATCTTTCAGGTATACATTATGCTAAGGTTTAGTCATTAAAAAAAAATTGTAATGAGTTGTATCTTTTTTTTAAAAAAAAAAAAAGGAAGCAAAATCATGATGCAAAGTATGCATATGCCATGAATAAAGAGCACAATTGACAACTCTGTAAGCAAATAAATGAAAGAGATTGAGATAATTGAAAGTAGTATAGTCAAGTAAAGAAGTCATGTGGTTATGAGAAAATTTATTGATTGCAGAAGAAATCATTGAGCTTTTGCAAATGTATAGCATCTAACCAGCTATTATATATTCAGTGTTATGAGTTATAATATATTGCAGAAAAAAATGTGTTGTGATTTTGCATAACTTGTTATTAAAATATGTGATACTAACCTTGTGTCCAAAGAAGTTTTGAGACACTCTTATGCCATTTTTTACTATTTAACTATTCTTTGCATGTTGTGATGTTTAGTTTTAAAAAGTGACTTGTCTGGAACTGCTTGTAATGAGCTTCACTTAGTGAGTAAGGGACAGGTTGGTCTTGAGGCAAGACGCCGACCTCGAGACAGAGAGGTTGTGGGTTCAAATTCTGGCTGCACCAGTTGGGATTTTTTTAAATGATTTCTCTCTGCGGTAACCACCCCTGGTCTCAGCAGCGAGGCCTGGCTTGAAACGTCAATTACTCATTGATGGAAAAAATATGAGTACCTCCAAAGACGGAGTTATCTGCCTGTGCGGTGAGGACACCTGTGCATACGGCTGCCAGGGAAAAATGGATTCTGTCTATCTATCTATTGACCTTTCGAGCCGTAGCCGGTCCATAGGGCGTAGACCAAAATACTCCTTTTCTTATCTGAATTTTTGTTCTAGCCGTTTTCAATTCTTTTAAAGATATTTTATTAAATCTCGCCATTTGTCTCTGTTCTGTGCAAGCAGCTCTATCTCATTGAGGGAGCCGAATTCTGCTGCTCTTGCCTCTCTCATCAATGTTCTTCTCAGTGTTTCTCTGGGTCTTCCTCTTTTCCTCTTACCTGTTGTTTCCCATATGAGGGCTTGCTTTGCTATTCGGTTATTATCTCTTCTCATCACATGTCCAACATATGACCATCGTCTTTTCTTGTGGATTACCACGCAAAATTCAGTTCCTAGTCTCTAGGGACTTCATCAGAGGTAAAAGCTGTCGAACGAAAAAAAAAAAACTTGGTGAGTAATTGGAAAAGAAAAGTAGTTATATCCCTTGTAAATCTGTTGTGTATTTTAATGCAGATTTTAGATATCAGCCAGTTTAATAGAATGGTTTGGTACGAAATTAGCAGCAAGGGGGCCCTCAGTAGCCTAGTTGGGAAAACCACCAGACTGGGCTACTGATGTTCGGACAACCCGTGTTTGATTCCTGCTGGAAGCAGTGGGAGTTGTACTCGTGGTTGGAAAAAAAATTCCCCCACGGTTGACCCAGCCGCTGACAGAAATTGGTACCAGGGTAGTACTCTGGGAAGGTGAAGAATGCCGCCTCGCATCATGAGTTTCAATGCTTGAAGTGACACTATCCAGAAATCTCTGAACACCTCTGGATAGGTGACCGATCACATATGGGTTGAAACTCGTGTGCTAAGATGTAGATTCAAGTCTCGTACTTTACCAGCAGCAGAAGTGATACACAACTATAGAGAGTTATAGAAACTATAAAAAGTTGGTGAAGAGACATGAACACCTATGCCAGCGGGCACAGTACTTAATGATGATGATTTTATGCTATAAGTAATGTGGAGCTGAACTATATCTGAAGTTTGTGTGTTAGATGAGCATGTGAGTAGTGTAGGGTGATGTGCAGCTTTCGTGGCCTATAGGAGTATTTACTGATAGGAATGCCAATCAATCCAGATGTTATAATGGATAACTTTGTTTACAATATTATGGAAGGTGACAGCAGTAAGAAACAATACTGACCTTCATTACTTGGTACAGTGAGGTTGAAATGCTTCATGTCTCATGCTTGAGACTAATTTATTTCTTTACATTGAAAAATATGGTATGTGGAGTCATTATAAACAGTTCAAGCAGACCATGAAACACTTTTTAAATAATTATTATTGTAAATGAAGTAACAATTTTACAAATTATAATTTATGCAAATTTGAATTTTTTTTCTCTAATGTTTTCATTTGTAAAATTATGTATGCATGTATTATTAACAGTTTGCTCTTTGAGTAAATTTATTTATATGCTTCAACAACAATTGTGTATTTTTAAAAAACTTTTGTTGACATTTTTGTGATTTTGCATTTTTTAGTGTTAATAAAGAAGTGATAAGAGAATAGTGTCATGTGAGGTATGAACAGGTCATTGGTATTAATTATTTGTTGTGTTATAAGAAAAGTTGTATTCCAGCATATTAAAATAATAAGAATAATCAGAATAAGAACAGGAGCATAATGGTAAGAGAAAATACTCTATGGCTTTAACACAGCTCATGAAAAATTCATTAAATTAGTAGTCACCTCTAAGAGCTGAAAATTGGGTTTTTGTTGTTTTTTTTAATCATTATGCCAGCTTGCAAAGTTTCTTAAAGAAAGGTAATTTAATATTAATAATATATAGTGCATGGTATCTAGGTCAATAAAAAAATGTTTATGACGTGTGCTCACACTCTTTTCTTAATGACTACTTTTAAGGATTCTGTCTTGGATATCTATAATCATTCACAGCATTCGTGGAGCATCTTGTAGCAATAAACTTATTCAATTTGACAGTAGCACATAATGACGACAGACCTTACTGGTGACTTTATTATTACTGACTCTATTACTATAAATAACATTAACTTGACAATAAAAAATTGTAAAAATCACAGTTACTGGACTTTATTACGCCAACAAAACCATAGCCTTGATAGTTACACCCTAACAAACTTGCATCATAGAGGAGTAGGGTGATCTTATTTGTTTTCTGGGCAGAGAAAGGTCAGAAAACAGCAGATGGTCATAGAAGGTTGAAAAGAAAACATGGAAATGCTTGTGTGTTGCTTCAGCAAGTTTATGAGTGGTACAAGTAGCTTAAATGGCAGGACAAAATCACTAACACAGAATTATGGAGATGTACCAGTCAAATACCAGTGGATAAAGAGATACAGTGAAGATGATGGCGCTGGATAGGACACACTGCGAAAGCCAACTGAGAGTATTACACAACAGGCCCTTTTTTGGAATTCCCAGGGGAAAAAACAAAGAGAAAGACCAAGGAATTCTTGGAGAAGACAGATAGAAGCAGAGATGAAGATGACGGGGAAGACATGGAATGATCTTAAAAGAATGGCAAGAAACAGAACGACTTGGAAAGTGTTTGTTGAAGACTTATGCTCCGCAGGGCGCTGAAAGGTAGAAGAAGAAAGAAGACAAGGAGCTTTAAGTTACAGATCGACATACCACAGTTACACCTCACATTTACTTTCCAGTGGAATGAATGATGGGAAATCAGTGGAATACCGTTGATGATCTGAAAATGTGTAATGGCTTGGCATGTCAAATCATTCATGGTGTTCTCAGTACCACAGAGCCTCTGCTATGTTGGTACCAAAACAACTGATACATGAACTAAAAGAACATTGTGTGGGATGTTTGTGAACCATAGTTCACATGTAAAAGTGAAGATGTCTTTCAGCACCTTGTATGTAGCTACTTGTGTCAAATGCTGGGTTCCAGCCTGAAACTATGTGGCTCAATGTGGAATGGTGATACGCATCAGAGACTGAAACCCAAAGAAAGTTTCTATGATATAGTAGTAAAGTAGTAAAGTACCCCCGTCACGCCAAGTGGCGTATAGGGAAATATGGTGTTAGTGACCCTATATTTTACATCCCTTCAGCACATGATTTTTGGGGTAATGTGGTCAGTATTACGCCCATGCTGATTTACTTTCCCAGAAAAAAATCCGGTACCCATTTAAGGCTGGGTGAACCCGGAAGCCGTCGGTTGGGATCGAACCCTACCCCTTGTCCGTGGTAGTCCAGTTCACTAACCACTGAGCTATCGCGGCTCCCAATGTTTCTATGATATAGTCACCTGGTAAGTTTAGGCTCACACTATTCTGGGACTGTAGATTCTAGTCTTGAAAATTATGTGCCACAGTACCTCACTGTCAATAGTTAATCATACTGGAGATAAGCATAGATATAAAATATACAGTATAATATTATAATATAATAAATTATAATAATATAATAAAGTTTAACGATTTTAAATATCTGGGTAGCACGTTAACACAAGACAATAACCAAGAGACAGAGATAGATATAAGGTGTAACAAAGCATGCCAAGTTATAGGCCAAGTATCAACACTATTGAAAAACAAAGCAATAACTATGGAAGCAAAAAGGGCAATATACAAATCAATTTTTCTACCAACGCTGTGCCAGAATTGGATGCTGGACTCTAGAACAATAAGAAAGATAACGACCACCGAAATTAAATGTGTCAGAAGAATGACAGGAAACAGCTTAAGGGACAGAGTAAGAAACACCGACCTGAGGAAGAAACTCGAAATTGAACCAGCCATCGAATACATAAAGAAAAACAGATAAAATGGTTCGGCCACATAAGACAAAAAGAACTAACAATGACTCAAAGAGCCATAAACAAACGCTACGAAAATGCCAGATTAAGAGGAAGACCGAGAAAGGGATGGATAAAGGGAATACTAGAGTCACTAGGAGGGATAACATCAGAAGAGGCCAACAGAAGAGCAAAGAATCGCAGATTGTATCTCCCCTCGATGCCAACGGCAATGGAGGAAGGATAGAAGAAGAATAATATAATAAATATTATATAATATAAAATATAATATAATTAATATCTATGCGGGGCCACGAGTAGAGTAGTTAATCAAACTGTATTCTGCCCAAGAACCATTTGAAACTTGTAAATTGGATCAAAACAATATGGTTTGCACAAATCTGGTACCTTGGTATAGCATGATAGTGCACAGTTGCACATATTTTTGCTACAGTAACGAAGATCAAGACTATATGTTTGCAATCTCTCTCTTCCCTGTCATGCTGTCTTTTCCCTTGTTGCCAGGATAAAGGTCATAGTCCTCTCTAGGTCTTTGTAGTGTCCACACAGTTTCTGTATTATGTCTTCATCATTGGGTCAGGTTTTACATCAAAGTTCAGCTTGGTTGTTACATAACTGAAGAAAGTGCTACTGGATTTAAGCCCCTCTGTAGCAGTGTGTAGTGTTCATCAGTTTTAGTTATTTCTAAGTTAGTTGTTTGGAGTGTCTAAACATCCAACATATCTTATGCAGCAAATCTATGTCAATAGAAATGAGAAAGAGAATTCATCTGTGTTATATAGAACCAATTCTGACCTATGGAAGCGAATCATGGACAGTAGACAAACAAATGAAGAGACGATTAGAGACCACAGATTTCTTAGAAGAATGTTGAAAGTTCCCTGGACAGCTAAAAAGACCAATGAGGGAATTCTCAAAGAGGCCAACACAAAAAGGGAGTTCTTAAAAAACATCAGAAAGAAACCAACATTTTTTGGGCACATCATGAGAAGAGGAAAGTTGCATTGCTTGGTTACAACTGGCAAAATAAAAGAAAAGAGAGATCATGGACGACAAAGAGAGAAAATACTGGATAGCTTGGTGTGATGGCATGGAAAATAGTCAACAACAGAACTGATACGATGCACTGTAGATAGAAGATTGTGGAAGGACATGATTGCCTACGCCATCCGGTATGGCACATGATGATGATGAATCATCCAGCATATTTATCAGACAGCGCACGTCATCATCATCATGTGTTTGGACATCTCAAGGAAACAAGAAGTTCTGTATGTTCAATTAAATGAAAGAAGCTTTGAAAACATGTTGCACAGTCTGCCAGATGGTGGTACCTAGTGATTGGTGAAGAGCTGGCAGAGTGGCTTTGAATATGCTGGTGTCTATATTGAAAATGATTAAATATAAATAAAAAGTAATATTTGTGGAAAAAAAGTAATTTATTTTTATTTTTCAATTATTTATAGACATTTTTCCTTGAAATTTTTGTCTCTGAACTTCTCCAAAGCAACAAAAATCTTGGCCTCATTGTGAACACAAGTTTCTGCTTCCGTTGGTGGTCCAATATGGAGGTTTGTTTTTGTTCCACTTGGCTAAGAACAGTCGATGAGAGGTCTAACAAGCCACTATAGTAAAAACACCCTTGTTAATGAAACGTAGACCTGATACAGACTAAAGTCATGAAAAGCTTGGTTCCAACAGATGAAAAAATGTCCATGGAAAACAAAACAGCGGTAGAGATTGATCACTTTATCTATCTTGGAAGATTCAGGCGACAGCTTCAGCCACTAAGTAAGGCTGGTAGTACAGTCTGACAATATTCTTTCTTTCTTTCTGATATTCACTCACCGACTACTAAAGAAATGAATAGGGCCTCTTTGTCAGCCCTTTAAAGGATATTAAATTGGCGCAGATGCCTTGTGTTGTGGTTTGCATCTGTGAGATTTGCTACTTACTCTTGTCCAGCACATCTGACTTCAGGAGAGCATTTATGGGTACCAGGTTGCCGGACCTCTTCGATCTCTATTTGCTTGGCCAGACTTGTTCGTCTGTTTCCAGGTGCACTACTTGGAGGTGCAATAGGGTCTGGATCGGCTTTTTTTGTTCATCAGTCCTGATGCATGTAGTCAGATGTAGGTCACTGACCTACAGTTGCCAAGTTACTGTGCACAGTATTTATCTACTTTTGGGCAGAAGCTCGTTATTCGAAACAAGAACAGCTTACATTCATGGTGCCTATATCATCACAATTATTCTGTTTGTTTTTTTTTCAAATTAGAATCTGTTACATTCTGTAACAAATTAAAGAAGAATCATTTCCCTCTAAACAGTTGTTAGCAATAAATAAACAATCAAAGTAAAACTATCAATATACTCCAATATAATATTGAATATATAATATATACTATCAATATAATAATTTGTTGATTTATTTCAAAATGGCCTGCTTAAAAATACATCTGAGAACATTTTCACTGATATAATGATCTTAAAATGACTACAATATGGCAGGTTTGAGGCATCTTCCCAAATGAAGAGTCCCAATTATTGTGGTAGAATATGAGTTAAATGCCCTTTACACCCCTTTCCATTTGAAAGGGAATTCAGCAGCTGTGTATATTTTGTCTCAAAGTGACTGTTTATAGCTTTTAATACATATATGTTGTTAATAAATTTAAATTAAAAGTTAATTATAAATGATCATGTTATAATTTTAGATATAGTTTGTCACTAAACTTTTTAACAAATTTTTATTTAGTTATTTTAATGAATGAAGAAAGACTGTTAATTTTAGTGAGTAAAATGTTCATTAAATGATTCTTGTGCAGAATAAAAGGATGGAAATGATAATGAGCATTACTAACATAGAACTATAGTAAAGTCCCAGACAAACACCAATGAACAAACAAGTAACAAAATAGATGATGCTGAAAGGACCTGCAGAAGCCAACTGAGAGCAATACACATGTCCTTTTGTAAAACCTTAGCGGAGAAGAAAAAGCCAACAAATACTTAAAGAAGACAGAAAATTATGAAAAATATGGGGAAAACATGAAACGATCTTAGATAATGGCACCATAGAAGGCGTGAACAGTGTTTGTTGAAATCTATACTCCACAGGGAGTTAAAAGGTAGAAGATGAAGAAAATGTTAGAATTGATAACTCATGTTCTCATGATGAAACAAAACTTAAGGTTAAGTGAAGGCAAAACTGTGCATTTATTTTGGATTGTTATTGTGATGCACGTCTGTATGTGCATATAGTTCTGTGAATATAAGCATATATAGTTTTAGCATATTATATTTCATTCACAAATATTCCAATTTGTTTTTTTTTACAAATTGCAATGTATGATATATGCAATAAACATATTATTAAAATTACTTTTTTTTTCATGTAGTGCCAATAAATTTTTATTTATTTTAAAAAAATTTCTTTAAATATTTGTTGTTACATAAATGGTGTATGTAGTAGTCATCCTTATGATGAAAGGGACATTATTCTAACATCTTGTTTCAGCCACTTAAATATAGTTGTGTAAGATCTAAATGTATGTAATCTTGGTGTGGTGGCAACACATAACCCATAGAATAGGCCAATGGTTATGAAAATTATGGACAGTAGCTTCATAAATCATATAAGCCAATTAGGTGATAGATACCCTTGAAATTCTTCGTTGCATTTCTTTTATATTATTTGCAATGCTCTACAATGTCATTGTCGTGATTAATTTTATTAAATTTTACTACTGGCATTATGGCTTTTGGTATTTCTTACTTTGATCATATCATGAATGAAAAGTTTGACAAAGGATACAACAGGCAATCAGAATACATGATGATCACGTGATTATTGTTAAGGAAACGCAAAATTAAATGGTTTGGCCACGTATCATGATCATTTGGTTTGGCAAAGATCATTCGGCAAGGATTTGTGAGAGGAGTGGAAGCCATAGAAAGAGAAGGGAAGATAACATCAAAGAATGGACAAGCCTTAACTTTGCAAAGTTACAGAGAATTATAATTATTAATATTCATTTAAATTACTATTAATTTTATGCAAATAAAACAGCTTTTGTATACAGTAAATTTGGAACTTTGTGTTTGTTGGGTCATAACTTAATCCTTCTCACCTATGAGTTAATTGCTCATTCCATCCTATACCTCTTGTACAATATTTTTAAGCTGTTCTACTGGTGAGATGAGTGTTTTTTTCAGTTATGAAATGTGTTTAAAGATAATGGCATTGATAATTAGTTGGGATGGGCAGTGTAATAACAGACGATCCACTGTTCTTATAAGGTGGTTGAAGTGTCACAGGTTTGGTTTGTGTAATCTTATATATCCCAGAAAATAGCTTTAGACATCTGTGTTACTTGTTGAAATATGTATAGAGGTCCAAGCAGGGGAAATAAGGTTTTATTCACTGTTTTCTCTTATTTTGATAATATCGCACTTGCTAGGTATGTTAAGCATTAATTCCTTGCTCTTGTTGTCAAATCATATACTGATTTTAATATTTTTGTTTTTAGATTTGATCTTATTAATAGCTCGAATTATTATGTATAATGGGAAATGCAGGTTTGTGCTCAAGTGTTTTCCAACAAGATGTCGTCTTTGTATTGCATAATGAACACACAAACCATTTGGCGCCTCTTCCTTCAAATAATTTCAAAAAATTATTTTCAAGTTAGGAAAAATTGCTACAAAATAATATGGAATGTTGATGAAGGCATTTTGGGAACAGGATATAAGGCATTCCAAGACGTTTTAGTACCTTTCTCAGTAGAATATTGGTGGGTGATGCCAAACACTCTTCGAGTGTCCAGTTTATCGGTAGAGATGATTGAAGGAGTGCGTCACATTCTCCGCTAAAAGCACCATTTATAAAGTCATAAAATCTGTCACAGAATTTGAAAAGACGGCTTCATTATGCACTAGGTTTAAGTCGCACCGAAATCTGTGCCAAAACTTCTGAGTGCTGACCGAACATAGCGATGATTTAATATTTACTAAACCTGAAAGTGCAGACAAGCCAGTTACCAGTTTTCTTTCATACGTCTTTACGGTTACGGGTGGCATCTCATGGGTCTAAGTGTCGCCACCGATACCTGCTCGCTGAGGCGATTTTGCCGAAAACACCCCAGTACATGTGACGTCTCGAGCTATGCAAGCTAAAGACGGCTGACCTCATTTTACCCACAACCGCCCCTGCTCGCAATGCTGAAAACGTCACAACTATTGGTCGGTCCCTGTCAGCGGGCAGGCTCAGAGATATCGGTGGTGATTGTCCTGCGGACACAAAAACCAGACGACAATCCAGCCTATGAAAAAAAAATTGTTGTCACTTTTCCCGAAGAAACAGAAACAAGTACATTTACATCTGAAGGAATTTCTGTCTCTAGCCAGATCTCCCACTTCTTCTGTTGTCATGTTCAGGGTCAACGGAACAATATTTAAACAGGTAAATGAATTTAAATATCAGGGAGCAATGTTACCCTCTGGTGCTAGATTCACAACAGATGTGAGATGCAGTATAGCTCAGGCAAAAACACCTGGAAAATATAAGGAAAATACTGTGCAATCCATTTTTTTTTTTACAATCATCATCAAGTACTGGGCCTGCTGGCGTAGTTGATCGTGTCTCACCACAACTTTCGACCTCGACAGTTATTTATCATTTCTGTTGTTGACCTTCTGCCAAGCCATTCTCTTAAGCTGTCTGGTATTTGTCCTCTTTCCTTCCCTCTATCTCTTCGTCCCTCAATTTTTCCAGTTGTTAAAATATATTGCAGTTGTTCTCTTCTCATTACATGGCCAAAAAATGATGATTGTTTCTTCCTAATATTGGAAATTAGCTCTCCTTTTGCTTTGACCTCTTTCATAACATTTTCATTACTCTTCTTAGCTGTCCATGGTATTCTCAACATCCTTATGTAAAACCACATTTCTACAGACTCCAGTGATTTTCTTGTCTGTTGTCCTATTGTCCATGATTCACATCCATATGTTAAGACTGGCTCTACATAACATTTAAGAACTCTTTTTCTTGTTTCTATTGTCAAAAATTGATTGCATAGTATGTCATCAATGGATGTCAGATCGGGTAATGTTACCTGCTACTGTAAGCAGTAAACAGTACAACCTGTGGCTGCCCTGCTGCCTTGCAGGTAAGCTCGGGAAAGTAAAAGGCTAATAGAGGGTACCCCGAAGTAAAACAACCCCACTGCCTTGTGGGTGAGACATTTTAGTCAAAGGCTAGCGGAGCCAATCGTAAACAAACCGACGGAAGGCAACAGAAAACCACCGTCGTAACTTCTTTGTACAATCATGAGTGCTTTGATGGTGCACATTGTCATAGGCTGATTTGTCCATATTTTGATGTTACTCGTCCATGTTAGTCTTGGTCTGCTTCTGCCTCTTTTACCTTGTATTTTCCCCTCCAGGATTACTTTTAGTAGGCTGTTGTGTCTTTTAACATGGCCCAAAAATCGCATTTGTCTTGTTTTAATTGTGCTTAGTAGTTCTCTAAGCACAATTAAAACAAGACAAATGCGGTTTTTGGGCCATGTTTAAGATACAACAACCTACTAAAAGTAATCCTGGAGGGGAAAATATAAGGTACAAGGTAAAAGTTACTATAGATTCCAGATTTTTTTATAGTTTGTTACATTTACAATTGGGAGCTGCGATAGCTCGTTAGTGAACTGGACTACAAAGGACAAGAGGTAGGGTTCGATTCAAACCGACGGCTTCCGGGTCACCCAGCCTTTAATGGGTACCGGATTTTTTTCTGGGAAAGTAAAGCGGTACGGGCGTAATATCGACCACATTACCTAAAAAATCATGCGCTGAAGGTCTGTAAAATGTATGGTCACTAACACCGTATTCCCTGTACGCCACTTGGCGTGACTGGGCTCTTTACTTTACTTACATTTACAATTGGTTTATTCTCCCGTGGCTACCGAGGCCCACACGGTGGGGAAAGCAAAGAAAAGAGCATACGACTCTCATCTTATTTCCCAGATTAAAAATTAATCATCTTGATCCTTCCTCGTCGCTAGATGTCGCATCGTAATGCTTTTCGTTATCCGTCTTTATTCCTGGCAAAATGCTCGATCTTATCTAATGTGTCCATGCCTGCCAAATTTGCTTCTTTTATTAGTGTCCTTTTTAGTCTCTCTCTCTCTCTCTCTCTCTGGGTCTTCCTTTTTCTGTATCCTGATGTTTCATATTGAAGAGCCTGCTCTGAAATACTTATGTTGTCTCTTCTTAGCACATGTTCAACATTATGTCCATCTTCTCTTCCTCATTGTTGATGAGATATTAGTTGCATGGCTTTTTTCACTTATTTCTACATTACTCTTGAATCCATTGCATTGTACACAAAGTATTTTCCTTAAGCATTTGTCTTCAAAAACGTTCAGCTTTCTTTTAATCTCTTTTGTTGTTTTCCAGCGTTCAGTTGCATTGGTAAGGTTTGATAATAAGTTCGAGTCGAATATTCTAAGTTTAGTTTTCTTAGTAGTTTTGATTTTCATATTTGTCCAGGTTTTAAAAATTGTCTGCTGCTTTTGTTATCCTGATCATAATCTCTTTCTTTGTTTCACCTTCTTGATTGATCTATATTGCCACCAAGATATGCATAGTGGTCCAATGTATGCCGGTTTAAACATATATATATATAGATAATAAAATATATGTAAAAAAGTGGAGGTAGTACAAAAACAACAGCTGTTGGGTAATGAAGTGCTAGTGACGCCATTGTTCTAAGCCTGAGCTTCATGAAGTGGAGCGGGATGCTCCTTTCCTTCACAGAGAATATCCATGGTACCCATGTAGAGAGGCGGAGTGGATCCCGACATCCTTTTAGGTAGGAAAATAGTTTGCATCAACTGGCATTTGAACGCTGACACTTGAGATCGGCAAGAGTCAGGTGAACTAACCACACACGTCACCGAACGGAGAAATGTTGCACGGGTGGAGAACTTATTCAATATCATTGGGTACCGTCTCCACATCAACCGTTTGCTGTCATGGAGCGCCATTTTACTCCGTCTCTTATCATGATGCACACCATCTTTATCTCCACGCTTTACGGTGTACACTGTCAATGGTCCACTTATCCATCTTCTGATGTTATCAGTACACTTTAGCTTGGTCTGCCTTGTACCTTTCCTTCCAAGATGACTTCAGTAGGGCATTGCGTTTCTTTATATAAACCCACAATTTCAATTGTCTTGTGAAACTTAAAGAAATTGAATAAAAACGTGGGCAGACTAGGAGCTGAAATACAAGAAGATGTCTGATAGACTTGTCCATTAGTGAAAAGATTGTAGCATTTGGAGAATAAACCAAAGAAATTGCACTTCAGAAATGAAATCACGGTTAGAAGATAAACTGCGTAAGAGAAACAATAAACCTTGCTTCTGCTGATGTTGTTGGATCTGCAATACGAGTAGCGACAGAATCAGCTAAAACAGAAGCTACCCAACAAAGCAGTTATGACAATTATTACAAGATTGGCGATATCTTGCTAATTCTCACGACAAAAAAGGTCACATGAATAGTTTGTGATGCCAACTCTCATGACAGCCATGAGTCTTTCATTTCATGTATGTCGCATTGCAAGGACAAATAGTCGGACCATAAACGTAAATAAAACAGAAGCGAGAAAAAATCTTTTAATGTGGTCAATTTAGATTTCATTTGGGGAGGATGTTGTTTCTTGAGTTAATATCCTGTAAACGGTTAAAATGCCATTGACTTTCCGTATCTGAGAACGACTTTCCAGCAAACCGGAAGTGCTGGTAGGTTGATAACATAGTCGACGCAGACGTTCCCTCATTCAACTTTCTCCTGTGAGAGAGACAGAAATATATAGCACTTTTGCATTTGCACAAAGGCTGCGTGAGTATATTAAATTTGTAAACAAAATAGCTGCTTTTAATGTATAGCAATCAGTTAAATAGGAGGGGCTGTTCATTAAATTGAAAAACACAGATGAGTCGATGAGTGAGTAAGTCTGCTGATGATAGTCAAAATATAGTCACAGTGGCGAGTCTTCTACACTGTCACTGTCTAGTCTTAGGTCTAGAGTGACAGTCTATGTTATATTAGTTATATATTTATATATTATTGTATATCTATCTATCTATTGACCTTTCGAGCCGTAGCCGGCCTAAATGGCGTAGACCAAGATACTCCTTCTCTTATCTGAATTTTTGTTCTAGCAGTTTGTGAGTTTTCAATTCTTGATTTCTTGATTCTCAATTCAAATATTTATATTTTATCAAATCTCCTTATCTCGCCATTCATGATTCCATTTGTCCTGTTCTGTACAAGCAGCTCTAGTCTTAGTCTATCTATCTCCTATGTATATAACATAACTATATAGTCTTCTGCTTCTATCTTTCTAACAGTTATGTTATTAAAGATCTATATTACTGTTTCAAGTTTAAAAACTACCTTATCTTTTCTGTCACCAATATTTAGTGAGGTGAATCTCATTTAATTTCTGTATTTTTGTTCTCATTTGAATGGTGGTTTATATATAAAATAAAAAATCGTAAATTTTTAAATATATTAAATTGTATTAACTATAAATAAATAATAGAAACTTGTATTTATATTTATTTGATTAAAAAAAAATATCTAAATCTACGTTTAGTTTACTTGAAAAAAACAAAAATTCTTGACTCGAACATGGAATCCGAAAAAAAAAATTAATTAGAATGAGTTCTGTGAGGGGCATACTCATAGTTTATAACATTACTAGTGACAATCAGATAACACTTTCCCACACATTTTTTTTGTTCCAACTCAGTAACTCATTACATTAACTGTTACTGTTTGAGTGTTTGGCTATCTATGGAGTCCATTGTTGATTTTGTTATTAATAACAATAATAATGATTTATAATGTTTTAATTCGGTCTTAGATTAATCAGATAAGACATACTTGACTTGTAATTTATACTTTAACTGCTATTACTTACTACATAACTTGACTTGTAATTTATACTTTAACTGCTATTACTTACTACATAACTTTACTACATACTATTTAATCTCTCAATGTGATGCTTTTGTGATATTAATACAAGTATTAATTATTTGTTTATTGCACAGCACTCTGTGTTGTAATCTACATGGACTCAAGCACAGCATCTCAGTTTGTGTCCTCATTGGTTCAGTGTATCCAGGCTTTTTGTCATGGATATGTCCAGTTCAGTTCAAGTATTGAAATAGTGGGCCACATATATCTGAACGTCGACAAAAGTTCTAAATTTAACTATATTGTAAATGAAGAAGTGAACAAAATCCAGGGAACCTCACCACTGTGTTTCATACAAATAGCTATCATTCGTTACCACCAACAAAACAATTGTTGTTGAAAACTAGCCATCACAGTGACACAAATGTAGGCGCTGTCTCAGTTAGTCCTACAGTACACAACTCACTTGTATCTGCAGATTTACTTTCATCTTCACTTCCTAACATTCATAAAATCATTTCTGTTGCATATCCTGCCAATATTGTTCAAACTGACAGAGATTGGTCAATGATAACAAGCATGCACTCACATACTAGGCCTTTCAATGACTCCATCCACAAGTTGCCTCAAGAAATAACAACTTCTAAGCATTTCTGGAAGAGGAAAAGCACTCATTACATCACCAGCGCCCTGAACATATTTCTTCAGCATTACATCCAGATGTACTCATTAAACAAGAGCCTGAAATATCATTTTCTCATGAGAGATGCGGTGTCAAAAACATGTCAAATGGTAAGTAAAATAAGTAATAGACTGTACAGTTTTCTTATTGACTATTTATGAGGTTTTATTATTGACCATTTTGTTGTCCTCGAAGATAAATGAGATATTGACAGTAACTCTCAGTAATTTACTACATGCACAACTCATACCAGGTCAGAATTGAGTTGGAAACGGACAAGAGAAACCATGATCAAATCTACCACTGTGGGTTCAAGCAAGAAGATTAAAGAGAGTGCTACTTGGAGGAGGAGAGCTGTGGAGAGAGAGAGATAAAGAAATGAGCCAGGTATGTGACACACTATGAAGATTGACTAATAAAGTAGAGTTTGTTCCTGCTTCACAAGATATCACAGAACATGATGGTCACTGGTTGCTTTTGCAGTCATTGATCAGTTATCAAATAAGTGGTAACACATTGTTATAAACATTGTTTGTGCTGTCAAGTACTTTATTTAAAAGCAATAATAATTGTGTGATTTATTTGTTGTATTTAAGGTCAGAAGCATATTATCAAGGAAGAATCATTTATGGTAGATGAATCATGTGAGGTTAAAGTTGACAGTAAAGCTGGTGGTGAATCATATCCAATGACAACCACAGCAAAGTTAGACAACTCACATCTGGAGAACTGTACAAGTCATGTGATTAGTAGGTGTACATTTTTTAAATTTCTGTGTTAACTGTACAAAAACATCAATTTTTTTTCCTTTTCATTTAACAGTTAAATTTGTACTGCTTTATGTTGTAACAGTGACAAATACAACTTGACTGATAATTATGCTCACACAGTAGAGAATATGTAACTGAAATTGTTCTGAACAACACTTGTGTTTGACACTTCATATGATGACTCAAGATGTCTAGATCTCATACAAAAGTTTATTCACACAGTTCTTTATTTACACTTTATAACTGATTTGGATAAATATCTTGATTACACATAAAAGTCACTTATTACACAGGGTGTGGTTATGGCCACCTAAATATCTATCAAACTATATCATTAGTGGAGATTCTCTATACAGTTAGGACACTCTCCCAGGTTCTATAACTAAATATCTTTCTTGAAGCAAATCTTCCTGAATCATTTCTGACAATCTCTCAGTTCTGAATCAGTCTATCAAATCTCTATCCTGATCTCAGTCTATATCTCAGATTTAACTCCCGAAACACAGCTTCCTTATATACTAAGTCCAGCCTAGACTCAATGTTTACTATCATGTTTCATCCATTCATTGCCCTTATCTCACAGCTGGGTGATTACCTGCTTTGACAGCTTCACTCTCCATTGTTATCATAATCCTTCGTCTTGCCGTTGGAATTTTGCAAGTGATTATCATAACAAATTGGTCAATATCAATAAAAAATGGAATGCAATGCTCTCCTAATCAATGGCCAGCATTCGGCCTAATGTTTATTCTTAAACAGTATCTAAGGCATGTTGAGTCAATAACATACATGTGTAAAACCAAATGTTTTATACAGGACTGACACTACTACAATGTTAATTGTGGTTTTAAAAGATGTTAACTATGATTACAGAATGCACTTTTGCCAAGTGTAAAGACAAATATGTCCACCACAGTTATGAACACATACTGATTGTACAGAAAGAGACCAATAGAAGATGGTGGAAAGGGAGGGATATTTATTAAAATATACAGCCTATACTAATCATATTTCTTAGTGCTGAAAATACTGCATTAACATAGAAGTGGAGACTGGGACATGCCATAAAAACCTAAATCAGAAATAAGATAAAAGCAGATATCAAGAGGCCATATTTACAGATGCTCTCTCAGTAAATCTCTAAATGACTAAACATCGTGGACATAACAGACACCCTGGTAAGACTTGGTACAAAATGATAACAGACCGGTGGGTACTCGTTCATTGCAAATTCTGGATAATGTAAAGATAGAACTCACAAATGGTGAAGTTCTTGAATAGAGTTCAAGCAGGAACAACTGTTACAAACCTGGAATGATTCAAACCTAGAACCTCTTATCCAGAGGCTGATGTCTTGCCTCTAGACCACCCAGTCCACTAATGGACCTCTGCCCTTTAGCATAAGTATTGTATGGTAGAATTATAATCCTGAAATGAGCCTTATGGAACTGTTTGGGCCTTTATTAAGTTGAATGGTACCTTCTTCATAATGATCAGTGTGGATGTCTAGAAGCCAAAAATAAAAAAGATTCTAGTTCTATTAATGTCCATATCAGTGGAATATCTATCAGGATAGCATCTTTGAGTACATCTTTAGTTGAAACATGTATCTTTGTTTGTGTATGCCAACTTTATATCTCAAGTAATAGATAGAGTTGTGGCGATTCATGATTGTGCAAAGAAGTTACGACGGTGGTTTTCTGTTGCCTTCCATCGGTTTGTTTACGGTTGGCTCCGCTAGCCTTTGACTAAAAAGTCTCACCCACAAGGCAGTGGGGTTGTTTTACTTTGGGGTACCATCTCTTAGCCTTTTACTTTCCGAGCTTACCTGCAAGGCAGCAGTGCAGCCGCAGGTGTTGAACTGTTTACTACATACAGTAGCAGGTAAAATTACCCGACCTGACCAAAGAGTGAAAAAGAATTACAAGAAATGTTGGACATTATAGTGAAAGAAAGCAAAAATAAAGGACTCAGACTTATAGCAAAAAGACAGAAGTAATCTTCTCTTCTTCTGCTTTCCTTCCTCATCTGCCTTTCAGCATCCAGGGGAGATAAATTTGCGTCTTTTGCTCTTCTATTTGCCTCTGCTGCTGTTATGTTTTTCTAGTGCTTCTAATATTCCATCGACCCATCTTTTCGTGGGTCGACCCTTCGGTCTGGTGTTCTCACAACGTTTGTTGAAGGTTGTTGTGTTGTGTTTGTTCTTTCTGCCTTGTCACTGGCCAAACCATTTTATCTGTGTTTCTCTTATATATTCTATGGCGGGGGTTATTCCTAGCTTTTTTCTCAGTTCTTCATTCTAATCTGATCTCTCAGACTGTTTCCTGTCATTCGTCTAACACATTTCATCTCTGTAGAGGTTATTTTTCTTATTGTTCTTGCATCTAGGGTCCAGGTCTGGCATTGGTAGCACAATGTTGGGATGAAGACTGTATTGTATAGTGCTCGTTATGCCTCCAGAGTATTCCTTGTTGGACAATAGTGATGAAACTGTCCAATGATTTGACAAGCTTTGTTGCATCTTGACTTGATTCTATCTCTGCTGTTTGAGAATTATCGTTTGTCATTAGACTTCCTAGGTATTTGAATTCCTCTACTTGTTTAGTTGTCTGCCTTCTATAGTTATGTTGATGTTCTGTTTATTTTTGGCAACATTCATGACTTCGTTTTGTTGATGTTGATTTTCATGTTGTATTTTGTGCCTGAGATGTTGAGTTTGTTTAAGTGTTCTTGTAGGTCTTCTATTGTCATGTATTAGTGCCTGATCGTCTGCTAATAAAAGCTAGTTGATCTCCTCTGTCTCTGATGGGTAGCTAGCTTGCATATAGGTCCATGTATGTAATAAAACAGTAGGGGGGATAGTACGTACCCTGTCTTACACCTATCTAACTTCGAAGTGGACTGTGTAGCGTACGTTGTTAGTAACTCCCACATTTGTTCTCTATTTACTCTGTCGAATGCTTTTTCCTGGTCAATGAAAGGCTATGTATAAGTTTTGATGTGTTCTGTCGTTTTTTTTCTGCAAGCTGTTTTAATGTGAATAGTGCGCGTGTACATCCTCTGTTTTTTCGGAACCCCATTTGAGAATCGTAAACTGTATTCTATTATTGGTCTCAGCCTTTTTTCCAAGATTTTTGGCGTATAGCTTTCCTACAGGCTGAGAAGAGATATATCTCTATATTGATTGCAGTCTCTTTTGCTACCTTTCTTTTTCCATATTGGTATGATGATTGTTTGTTGCCAGTCTTCTGGGGCTTGTTGTTGGTGCCATGCTGCATTAAAATTCTGTGCAGCCATTGCATTCCTGTTTCTCCTGCTGCTGCTATTATTTCTATTGGTATGTTATCTATCCCCGGTGCTTTATTTCTTGGTGCATATTTGATTACTTCTTCGATTTCCTCTTTCATGATGTTGGGTTCAGTATTTGTGAGTTCTAGCGTGGTTTTTGTTGTCTTATTGGTAGTTGGTATGTTTAACAGGTCTTCAAATATTCTTTCCATCTCTGTTGCTACATTGGTTATTTGATATTGCTGTCCGTCTTTGTCATTTACATCAGTAGGATCATGTTTTTTTTCTCGCTCTTGTGGCTTTTACTGCTTTGTAGAAATCTCTTGTGGCTGTCTTGAAGTCCCTGCTCAGGTTTGTCTGAATTCTGTCCAATTCTTTTGCTAGCTTCTTTGATCAACATTTTAACTCTTTTGAACTAAGGCATATGACAGAAGTAATGGTAGCAACAAAGAAAAGACATCACCTCAGTGCAAATAAAGACAAGTGGAACAATATTAAAACAGCAAATGAATTTAAATATTTGGGAACTTTGTTAACCTCAGACGGAAGATGTACAAAAGAGATGAGATGCAGAATGGCTCAGGCAAAGCAGCTTTCCAAAAAATGAGGAAGATACTATGCAATCCATTTTTGACAATAGAAACAAGAAAAGAGTTCTTAAATATTATGTAGAGCCGTCTTAACATATGGATGTGAATCATGGACAATAGAACAACAGACAAGAAATCACTGTCTATAGAAATGTGGTTTTACAGAAGAATGTTGAGAATACCAAGTGACAACTAAGAAGAGTAATGAAAATGTTCTGAAAGAGGTCAAAGCAAAACAGAAGGTCAACAACAGAATGATAAATAACTGTCACGATCGAAAGGTGGAGAGACATGATCACCTATGCCAGCAGGCCCGGTACTTGATGATGATGATGATGAATAGGTAGTGACATAAAAATACCACTTCACAAGTCATTTTGTGGCAAATGAAAGTCTGATGGTTGTTCACTAAACACTCACAGGCTGACTGCCAGTAAATGCGCATTCGGGAAAATGGAAAAAAATTCACACATGTTGGTCCAATTCCACTCCATACTGGAGGACATCTCACTTGCTTATGTGTTAAATGGGAAAAATAAGGTTGGATCATTTTTGTAAAACCCATGTTAAACTATGACACAAGATAATTAAATCCTTCACAGAGTTAACAAAGAAACATGGCCACAAGTGGCTATGCTACATTAGAACTTTGTTAAGAAACAATACGAGCCAATGAATTACATGACTCACTCACATGCACATCTTCACCTTATGCTTAACACTATGAATCTGTCCAGATTATAACAAAGACTAATAACTAAGATTTCAAATAGTGATACTAATATGGTGTAGTTTTTAAATTATAGCATTTATATGTTTTTTATTATATATATATCTAAAATAGGCCATATACACACACATATTGTTGTTTCTTAATAACAAAATAACAATTATAATCCCCCTTTGCAGATCTGACTGCTGGCAGTGAATCTGTGGCACTGATGCATCCGGCACACATCCTACTGTAAGTAGTCTTCTCTTCTGCACCAAGTGCTTTTAAAATCTTTGAAACGCTTACTAGGGATAGTTCTTGGAGAGACAAAGTAGCAAATAATGAAATGCTGAATCATGCTGGGTAACCCGTATGTCCACTATCCTTAGCAATGTTGTCTAAGATGACTAGATCTTGCAGACACATTGACATGTAAAATGTGGTCTTGTGACCAGTCCCAAGTGAGCCACAGATTTTTTTATGTCTATGTACCTTTATTTTTATTAGCGTTCACTTGTTAAGTGGCATGGATGTGATTTGTCACTAGTTTGCGACAGAGCCATCTGCACCTTTAGCCTGACATGCCATCTTGGCATGGTATTTTGCTTAACAATTTTGTTAGAACAGCAGCCATTTTGGCATACCGTTTTTTACTTTTAACTGCCAAGGGTTCTCAAATATGCAAAAGTGCACTCGGAATCTCATGTTCTTTACAAATATATGTGAGGGCTAGGCATTGGATGTCACCACTCAGAGACCAGGGGAGGAAAAAGCCACGAATCGAAGTGAGAAATACCCACTGCATGGGTTCAAAACTCGGACCTTCTTGTCCAGAGGTCAGTGTTTACATCTAACCACCATTTCCCCAAGTTATGTGCCTGTCTATAAGAATTTGGGCCTTCATGCTTGCAGTGATTCTTGCATCATTCACAAAGGGTGACCTGCACTCCTCGGTTCATCTTGAAAGCTGCCATGTCCTATTTGAAAGTAATTTTCTAACTCTTTCCATAAGAAACTTTTTATCAATGCAATGGAAGATTTCAGAGACATGGTTTTAAGAATCAATCTACATATTTATTTTCTAACACATAACATATAATATATGAATTTGAGATAAGGAACAAGGTATTAGATTTCACCAATACCAAGGTGATAAAAGACATGTAAAAAAGAATATGGTTTGATGACTGTTCACACTAATCAAATTGAGAGTGACGCACTAACAAACAATGTGCTTTACCAATATAAAAATAAAAATGGTTATTTGTTTCAGTGCTGTTGTTATAGAAGAGTTGACTATTTGAACAACTGACATAACCAAAATATTGTTAGAAATGATTAAAATCAGAGCGGAGTGTTAAAATCAGAAATTGCTGATATTTAGAATGGATTTATTAGTGGTAAATGTTCACAATAAATTTGTATTATCAAAATGAATACAGAATAGTGTAGGGATACCTGATATGCCAAGGGAAAAATACGGCACAATTATATTTATCTCTCAGGATCATTGGCACATTTTAAAATGATATATATGCTTACATTTTCATGTTTCCTGGTTAGAGCTTTGTACCTTTGGATTGGTTGAAGTACAGAAACGTTGGTACAGTTAACAAATAATCTGTCCTATAAATTATCTTTACTGCATATGATTGGAAGTGGTGGGAAGCTGCAGTTTTCTATCCTGGACCAAGTGATGACACTGATAGTTTGTTAGCCACAGCCACTGCAGGATTTCTGTTATAATGTCTATCCATTTGACCTGGAACAACAGCAGTCTTCAGCTCCCTCACTGAGAATGAGCAACCTGCCCAGAATAATGTGCTAAGATACAATGCAGGTCCTATGCCAGGTCTGACACTTGATAAAAAAGATCACCAGATACAAAGAGTCTAGAATTGCTGCCCTCTACTGCTTGAAAGAACAACAGATAGATTTGGCTTTTGGTCTTCCTCAAGACTTTTAGTCAAGTCATCATTTTAATGATCGCAGCGTAGGCCTCATTGTTTAAAAAACAAGATAATTAACAGATCTTTAAGTATGTTGTATTAAATAAGGTTAAATAAGACTGCTGTTGAGCCCAGAGAAGAATGGATATGAGTGCCAACAGAGTACTTTATGTCTCCTTTTTGTTTGTGTCATTTTGAGCAGAGAGTGCAGACAACAAAACCCTGTGCTTATGGAGGTGTAGACCTTGATCTATATGAACATTTTTCTGAGAGTTTGTGGCAGTCATCTACACTGATGAGTCTGTTGTTGGGCAGTCATCTACACTGATGAGTCTGTTGTTGGGCAGTCATCTACACTGATGAGTCTGTTGTTGGGCAGTCATCTACACTGATGTCTGTTGTTGGGGCAGTCATCTACACTGATGAGTCTGTTGTTGGGCAGTCATCTACACTGATGAGTCTGTTGTTGGGCAGTCACTCTACACTGATGAGTCTGTTGTTGGGCAGTCATCTACACTGATGAGTCTGTTGTTGGGCAGTCATCTACACTGATGAGTCTGTTGTTGGGCAGTCATCTACACTGATGAGTCTGTTGTTGGGCAGTCATCTACACTGATTAGTCTGTGGTTCGGCATGGTTGAAACTCTTGGCAGTCATCTACACTGATGAGTCTGTTGTTGGGCAGTCATCTACACTGATGAGTCTGTTGTTGGGCAGTCATCTACACTGATGAGTCTGTTGTTCGGCATGGCTGAAACTCTTGGCAGTCATCTACACTGATGAGTCTGTTGTTCGGCATGGTTGAAACTCTTGGCAGTCATCTACGCTGATGAGTCTGTTGTCGGCATGGTTGAAACTCATGGGTTTTCACAGCCAGGTCAAGAGAAAACAGTACAGGAAGAAAGCGGTGTTTTCGTGATAATTACAAGCAGTTTGATCATGGAGATCATGGCAGTACTAAAGTGATTGGCTAAAAACACAACCTTTTACTCATGTGTATTTTCTGAGTGATTCAAGAGCATGCTTAGGAAGATTGAAGGGTGTTGAGATCAAAGACAATGGTTGGTACCACTGAAGAACTCAGAATTGTCTGGGATCTGTTTCATTTTTGTCCCTGGACACTTGGGCTTCAAAGGAAATGAATGAGCTAACAGCCTGGCTGCAGTGGACTGGATTGACATTCTGAAGGCACTTAGGGAGGTAGAACAAGCTAATGAATCTATGATCATGAATCTACAACCACATCCAGACCGCAGGAACTCAGGTCCACATTGGAGACGCCAGAAAGGAGTATTATGCTGGGTGACTCAGAGGAATAATAAATGAACTGATGTCGTCAGTCTCCACCACACTGAGGAACACACTAGGGAGAAGATCTGAGCAATTATGGACATGTTGGATGTGCAATGAGAATGTTCCATTGAATAAACTAACTGTAAATTGTGTTATGTCAGATATATTGATTTTATTTTGCTAACTGAAGTGTGTTCTGTACTTTTATAATCCTTTAGAAGTGCCTAACATCCCAGACCAGACACCAGATTGTGGAATATGCAAACATTGTAGAAACAGACCGGCTGCTCGACACTTTGGTGTGCATGAGTCTTCCATTCGGCATTGGAGGAAGAAATTGGGATGGTATTACAAGGCATGGGAGGAAAGCGAGGAAGAAAACGAAAAGATAACAATTTTCAAGATAAGAGAAATATAGTAGTGGATGCACCAACTTTGAAGTAGAAGAAACAGAACAATCTTAAAGAATTTGCAGGCTTTTCCTTGAATATCTTTCAGCATAAGGAACTAGGCTTCCAGACTGCTTCAGTGTGCTTGTGTTTGGTTCAAATTTACAGTAAAGAGACAATATTACTGCAACTAAATATAGTAAGACATTGCTTATTGCAATGATTGTTGGATTACAAAAAGGAAATAAGTCATCTAGCTAGATCAGTAAAGGAGACTACAGAGACAGGACCAGAATAGATTCATTACAGCTTAAGACATGCACAATAGCTTGTAAAACATCATGAGGCAGGATGAACTGCCCATTACTAACTAAATATCTTCTATGTGAAACTGAATCCTCGTAAGTTTTTACTGAATTTTTAATTAAAAAAACTTGTATGCCTTACAACCAAATTGTATGAGAAACAGACCTTTTTGTGTGACTTTCCGCATTTTTTTTCTTCTTAACAGAATCTTATTAAAATATAAATGTGTGGAGAATTGCAAAAGTGACTGCTTATATGTGCTAGCCAATGAAATTTTCATTCCAATGTTATGCTACCAATGTCAGTCCTGGACCCTAGGTGCAAGAACAATATGAAAAATAACCACTGCAGAGATGAAGTGTGTTAGAAGAATGACAGGAAACAGCCTGAGAGAAAGATCAGAAATGAACTGAGAAAAAATCTAGGAATAACCCCTGTTTAAATAAACAACTGATAAAATGGTTTGGCCACATGATAAGGCAGAAAGATCAAAACAGAATGAGCCATCAATAAACTTTGCGAAAACACCAGACCAAGGCCAACCATGAAAAAGATGGATTGACAGAATATTAGAAACATTAGGAACATAACAGCAGCAGAGGCAAACAGAAAAGCAAATGACCGCAAGTTATATCTCCCTCGATGCTGAAAGGCAAATGAGGAAGGAAAGAAGAAGAAATACACCCCAGAGTCCACATGAGGGGAGCTAATAAAACACAATTAATCATTTCTCATTAGCAGTGCAGCAAGAGCCTGTCAGTTGACACAAAGTAGTTCTCATAATAATTTTTGGGTGACAGCTGTGGTCTAATATAACTGAGAAGACCAAGTCTGAGGTTAAGGGGCAAAAACTTCAAGACTAGACAAGCCAGTTGGGGGGGGGGATGCTACATTTATTATACATCATTGCTAAGAACAGTAAGGTTGTGAAACCCACAAGTCAATGACTATCAACCGTGCTACATTTATGTTCAACTGTAATAAGAGATCTCAATTTGTAATAAGAATATAGCGCATGCACAAGTATTTCTAATAGCTCATTATTCAAAGTGTTTTTTAAATTGAAAATAATACAGCAATTTAGTGTTGTAATACATTTTGAAATTAAGTGCCGGTCTTTGATTAGTGATCAGAATGGATTGGCACCTTTTTTAGAAGCTGTGAGAGGCCAAATTTGTTTTCTTCCTTCATTGTTAGGACGTTACAGACAGTGACTTGCATTTTTGTAGGAGATATCACATGGTTACTGGGTCAGGAATCTCCCTATTAATCAGGAGAAACAGTTTTGAAATGAATGAGATACTTTTCAAGGCATCTCTATGTAAGTGCAGTAGTCTTGCTTTTTATTCAAATATTTTAATTATTCATTTACTGGTCACAGATCTTGGTGGTCTAGAAGTAAGACGTCTGCCTCTAGACAAGAAAGTCCCGGGTTTGAATCTCACCACAGACAGTTGACATTTTTCACTTCAAATCCATGGTTTCTTCGTGGCTTACCCTCCCCAATCTCTGGGTTGTAATATCTGATGTCTAGCCCTCTTGGTCTGTATATTTTTGTGTGTGGTTGGTATACAAATTCACCTCTTCAAAATATGGAAGATATGTAGCCAGGATCTTGACTTTCTCAATAATTATTTTTAAACACAATGATTTAGTACGTGCTCATGCAAGTTTCAGTGATCCGTTTCCAAGTTCTCATTCCTGCTAAGGAGCCTAATTTGTCCAGTGAAACCATTTCAGTGGAAGGAGCAGCTCAGGTTATAGAAATCCTTACTGCAGCTTTTGTGCCACAAGCAAACTGAGCATGAAGAAATATATAAGTGCTGATACCTTGTAGATCAGTGTTGTTAGTTGTATTCTAATCAGGAGTTATTGTTTTACATTTCCAGTATTAATTTTGTCATAATGGTCATGTTGCAGTGGGGTGTATAAATTATTATTTACATAAAAGTTATGTGTGAAGATTTCAGTACTGCTCAACTGAAACTCCTCAGTAATATTTGGTAAATGAATGGAAAATAAATCATTGAGTGACATAATTACAAATGGACTTTTCATATTGAATAAAAATAATATTATTATTAATGTTGAAGTAGACAAAATTGATAATAAGTTATACTCCTTTGTTTTAATAGTAGTTTGCAAATTTTCTAATTGTTCATTTTTTTTTAATGATTCTGATATTTAACTGTTGATCAGTTGCTGTATTTGTTGGAAAATATTTAGTTGTGCATTTTTTTTGTAAATATGAATATGTGATACTGTTTACACATTTTTGTTTCTTCATTTACTAAATGCCTTTCAAAATTTCTGCACAAGTTCTTATGAGTATAAAGGTATTTGAACTTAGAATTAACACTTAATCTTAGGACGTATTGAATGGATACATTTCTATCTATCTATCTATTGACCTTTCGAGCCGTAACCGGCCCATAGGGCATAGACCAAGATACACCTTCTCCTATATGAATTTTTGTTCTAGCAGTTTTCTTTTAAAGATATTTTATCAAATCTCGCCATCTGTCTCTGTTCTGTGCAAGCAGTTCTATCTCATTGAGGGAGCCGATTCCTGCTGCTCTTGCCTCTCTCATCAATGTTCTTCTCAGTGTCTCCCTGGGTCTTCCTCTTTTTCTTTTACCTGTTGTTTCCCATATGAGGGCTTGCTTTGCTATTCGATTATTATCTCTTCTCATCACATGTCCAACGTATGACCATCGTCTTTTCTTTATTACTGAAGATATTAGTGGTTGATTGGCGATTTCTCTAATTTCCTCGTTTGTTTTGAATTCGTTCCATTCTATACCAAGTATTTTCCTTAGACATTTATTTTTGAATGCGTTCAACTTTGTTTCTATATCTCTTGTTGTTTTCCAGCTTTCACACATGCATACGTAAGGGTTGATAGTACATTTGATTTGAATAGCCTAAGTTTTGTGTTTGTGCTAATGAGTTTTGATTTCCACAACTTTTCAAGGCTTCTGAAAGACATTGCTGCTTTAGCCAGTCTGATTCTAATTTCTTTGCTCGTATCCCCTTCTCGATCAATGTGACTTCCAAGATAGATAAAGTGATCGATCTCTTCTACTGGTTTGTTTTCCATGTATATTTTGTCACTTGTTGGAATTAAACTTTTCATGACTTTAGTCTTTTCATGATTGACCTCAAGCCCAATTTTGCTGGCTATTGATGATAGTTCATTTGTGTTTTCCTGCATCGTTTTTATCTGATTGCTGATGAGAACTATGTCATCAGCAAAGTCCAGGTCCTCCAAATGGTCTCCTTGTATCCATTCGATGCCTTTATTACCAGTGCAGCATTCTTCATTATGAAGTCCATAACAATTCCAAATAACAAGGGCGATAAAATACATCCTTGTTTAACCCCAGTTTCTATTGGGAAACATTCGCTCAGTCCTTCCTCTGTTCGAACTGCACATGTGTAACCATCATACATGTCTTTGATAATATTTATGATTTTTGATGGTAAGCCATATTGCTTCAGAATTTTCCACAAAGAATCTCTATGAATACTATCAAATGCTTTTTTGAAGTCGATGAAGTTAAGTACAAAAGGTTTTTGCTTTTCAATGAGTTCCTCCAATATAAGTCGTAGAGTGAAAATGTGGTCAAGACAGCTTCTCCCTTTTCTAAACCCAGCCTGTTCTTCACGCATTACTGTATCTATTGAATCCTTTATTCTATTTAGGATGATTTTACAGAATAATTTTGAGGCAACTGATACATTTAGTATGTCATTTAGATAATGTGACCAGTGTGATATTACATGATGATTTATTGCCTGATACAGCATTATCATTATGAAATAGAGTGGATTGTATTATGGAAACACATTTTTAGTAATGTTGACAAATTATGATTCAGGTGACATGCTCTGTAATATTTAGTATCATAATCCCAAGTGCACTTAGAACAACTAGTAAAAAACAGAGAGATGATGTTTGGCACCCATACCCTTTTGGCTGTGGTCAAATTGGAAGAAAAAAAGACATCCTTCCATGCAATGAAAGTAAAAGTTTCAATGTGGTGTATAAACAATGGCCAAGTATAGAAAGTAGAATAACATTTGAATTTATCACTGGAATTAAGATTGTGTTGCTTTGTATATAGCACATCTATTCAAGTTGCAATAAATAAGAAACAGTGAATAAGCTTATTTAAAAAAAAAAAAAAAAGGTAAGTAGTTTTACAAAGAAATGATGGGACTGTCATAAGCGGAGAAATTAAAAAAAAAAATATATATATATATATATGTAGGAAAAAAAACGGTTTGGTTAAAGCTTCACATAGCAAGTGGACAACACAAACCAAAACAATGTTTCTGCACAATTGGCCTTCAACGGGAACAAACATGTATTAAAAAAAAACAAATAAATAAACAGCTGTCATAAACAGCTTTGTCTTAATGGGAGATATCCCGTGGAAGCACAACATAATAAATAATCAAGGAAATAAGATTGCAATGTTGTTTCTTGTATAAATTTTACTGTTTTTTGTAATTCTTGCAGTGGCCCATAGAGTTTTGTCTGTAGTGTTGTTTCTATGGGTTTTCCTCAGTCTACTATATTCAGTACAATCTTGAAGTATGTGTTCAGCCTGTCCACATGTACATGTGGCTGAGTGCCAATTTTTAATTTTGCGTACATGTGACTGTGGAATAGATTGTGCCCTGTTCTGAGGTGTATAATGATAATTTGTTCCCATCTATTCATATTATGAAAGGCATCTTGATTTGGGGTTTGCGGTTTTCTGACTGATTTAATTATCTGTTTCTTCTGATGTTATGTAACTGGTGTATCTGGTTGTTTGCCTATTGAAACCAGCTGGTCTGCTTTCTCATTTCCTGATATTCCACAGTGAAATAGGATCCACTGCAGGGCAACCTTGTGATACTTGCAGAGTTCAGAAATAAGGTCTGCAGATGTGGTAATTTTCTGTAATGTAATGCCTGGAGTGCTAATCTGTCAGAGACACGACAGGCTGTGAGCCAAAATTACTGTTCAGCTGTTTTTTTATTGTCAACTTTATTGCCTGGATTTCTACATCATAACTGTAATGAGATATCTAAACTTAGGAGCTAAGAAAACACAGAAGAAATACTGAATGTTTGACTTGGTGGTTGAAGTGTTAAAATTGTAAACATTTCAAATTTGGCTGCTAGATGTGGATCTGTATGTAATGATGATCAAGGACCATGAGGTCAATGTAAGACTCTTTGATGTTGATGTAGTTCCTTTCATGATTTCCTGGCTCTGCTGGAGGATTCAAAGCACGTCCTTCCTAGAGAAGCGCACTACTAGGTCTTGTATATTAATGGACCCCTGCTATTGTGGGGTTGGAGTGACCCACACCTAATTAACTATTATGTTTGAACACATATGTATTTAGGGAGCCGCGATAGCTCAGTGGTTAGTGAATTGGACTACAAAGGACAAGAGGTAGGGTTCGATCCCAACCGACGGCTTCCGGGTTCTATCTATCTATCTATTGACCTTTCGAGCCGTAACCGGCCCATAGGGCGTAGACCAAGATACACCTTCTCCTATATGAATTTTTGTTCTAGCAGTTTCTTTTAAAGATATTTTATCAAATCTCGCCATCTGTCTCTGTTCTGTGCAAGCAGTTCTATCTCATTGAGGGAGCCGATTCCTGCTGCTCTTGCCTCTCTCATCAATGTTCTTCTCAGTGTCTCCCTGGGTCTTCCTCTTTTTCTTTTACCTGTTGTTTCCCATATGAGGGCTTGCTTTGCTATTCGATTATTATCTCTTCTCATCACATGTCCAACGTATGACCATCGTCTTTTCTTTATTACTGAAGATATTAGTGGTTGATTGGCGATTTCTCTAATTTCCTCGTTTGTTTTGAATTCGTTCCATTCTATACCAAGTATTTTCCTTAGACATTTATTTTCGAATGCGTTCAACTTTGTTTCTATATCTCTTGTTGTTTTCCAGCTTTCACACGCATACGTAAGGGTTGATAGTACATTTGATTTGAATAGCCTAAGTTTTGTGTTTGTGCTAATGAGTTTTGATTTCCACAACTTTTCAAGGCTTCTGAAAGACATTGCTGCTTTAGCCAGTCTGATTCTAATTTCTTTGCTCGTATCCCCTTCTCGATCAATGTGACTTCCAAGATAGATGAAGTGATCGATCTCTTCTACTGGTTTGTTTTCCATGTATATTCTTCCGGGTTCACACAGCCTTTAATGGGCACCAGATTATTTTCTGGGAAAGTAAAGCGGCACGAGCGTAATACCGATATTACCCCAAAAATCATGTGCTGAAGGTCTAAAATTTATGGTCACCATATTCCCTATATGCCACTTGGCGTGATGGGTACTTTACTTATTTTTTTTTTTTTTTTTTTTTTACATATGAGATAGAGTTGCTTGCACAGAACAGAGACAAATGGTGAGATTTGATAAAAGGTCTTTACAAGGATTGAAAACTATCTATTGTCCTTTCGAGCCGAAGACGGCACATAGGGCAGAACCACAATCTTAAAAACAGAAACCTTGCATGCCAAAATGGCACATATTGCAGAGAAAACTGCTAGAATAAAAATTTAGATAAGAGAAAGAGTATCTGGGTCTATGTCCTATGAGCTGGCTATGGCTCAAAAGGTCAATAGATAGATTTAGGTCTTAATTAGCTATGAGTTACTGGCCCTGCGATGGCAACTGCTTGAGCTCCCTGCATTGGGTTGCAGAAATAAAACATTGATAGAATGGTGTCAAGAATTGGTGACCTGGTCTGTAAGCATTGGAAACATCAGGTTTAATAAAATTAATTGATGCCACTTCATTCGAAAGCTGTTTGTGGAATCAAAGATACAACACTCCCTCATGCCCTCACAATTTGAAGAACTCAAGACTGTTTCTCAGTTTATTACTATGAACAATCAATATTTTCAAAGTGACCCAAAAACAGTTGAGTGCAAGAACGTGATCTGTACAGATTACAAATATAATTACCGGAACGTTCATTTGTAACATATTTATTACAATTTTTAGTAATATTGAAAATGATATTTTGCTGGCACATATGAGTGAGGGCCATTTTAGACTAAGTGTTTCATGGGATCCTGCATCCAAAATAGAACACTGAGTGGATTAAGTTTAATTGTATCATGACATATAATTGTAATGTTCATATCGTAGAGATATGTTCACTTAATCTCATGGTTAATTGATGAGTTGTGAGTGAGAGTTATGTGATATGCATTTGTTGACGTTTCATTATTGCATTCCTTTCATACAAGTTTTCCATTGTTATCAGCATTTAAGTGTTGCTATATGACAAATTTTCCATCACATTTTTAAAATGTTTATAATTAATACATTTTAAATTAAAAGCTACAAAATAATTTGTTATATGTTTCAAAAGAAAATCCTTGTGATAACATAACTTGTAATATAATCTTATTTAAAAATGTATTTCAGTGAGAAATATATTTACTTCTAAAGATTACATCTACACATAGACAGTGTCTTTGAATGTCCCATACAAACATGTTAATGTTTCTATGAGTTATAAAGCATCAATATATATTTTCAAAGTTATATTTTTATTAGTGAGGTTGTACTTTAATATAGTTGTCACATTTTAACATGCTACATTGACATTTATTTTGAGGGATTGACATTAACTGCAATATATTTGTGTTTTTTCTTTCTTGTAGCAGCCCTTTTTGCTGCAACACCACACATTAACCTGTGGTATCTTTCTTCAACCTAAAACCATAGGCATATGTTTATTATGTCAATTTATTCTCACTTTTCTTGGACCTTGACTCACTAGTAGTGATATCTGCCAGTTAAGTTTATTGAAAAGCAAACTGGTACTTAAAGAGTTAGTACTATGTAGCTGGAAATTATCTTGTTTGAAAGAAAGTGGTCTTTACAATAGTGGCTGCTGTTGTGCTTGTTATTGATCTAGCTGGACACCTGTTTTTTTGACCAGTGCATTGTACTGCTTGGGAGTCTGTGGATTTCATATCTAACCAGGTTTCTTTCCATGCACAGGATCCTTATGGTTACAATTTAATTTGTATTTTCTCCAATTTTGTCCAGGCTGTGACATACAACCTAATCTTTTGATCTTAAAAAGCTATTTTTTTAAATTAATGTGTTGATTTATTTGCAATTGCCTGACAAATAACAGAATTTCTAGATCTCTTAAAAGGAAATTAAGTAGGCATAAATGCATTGTGTTTTCATTTAACTTATGCCTTTTGGCCAAACTCATCTATCTTCAGCACAACATTTGTGAGTACCAGTTGCCTTTCCTCTTGATCCCTACTTACTTGACCAGACTAGTTAGTCTTCCCTCTAAGGGTACCACAAGGAGGTGAAGTATGATCTGGATAGTCCTGATTCACTGATCCTGACAGTCAGCTATGAGTAACTGACCACTTTCTGCCTTGTTGTTGATGCCTTTTCCCCTAATCATAACAACATCCTCAATGCATGTCAGATAAAACAACAAGTGACCAGATGCTTCTTTAGTATATCCCTCAGCATGTTGTAACTAACAACACCAACTCTGTGTTGATTTACTAGTCTGTCTCTCTACATAGGAATTTTGTTTCAATTAAATTTTCACCTTAGAACTTGCTGTTCTTTCTTTTCATGCAATTAACTTGACAACAGAAAAATACTGTATTATCACTGTCAACATCCTTTATATTTTTTAATTTAGTTAATTTTCAAGAAATTCATTTTTTTTTTAATGATGAAGGGAGATTTCCTCCCCTGTCGGTGAGACATCAAACAAACCTTTGTAACACAGGATTGCCAGTGAACAGTGCTAAGAGGGAGCCGAACATATGGCTGGATTGATGGACTGACAGCCGCTGTGTCAATAGACAACACAATACCTCCGACACACCCACAGCTCATTGGGTTTGATTTTCAGGCCATAAATCTAACCAGTCAGGAAATGATTACAGCATGTGATTCCTGTCCTTCTGCTTAGGTAAACACACATGTACCAGGTACTTCTAAGTGATGGGTGAGCATCATACTTTCACCCCTGTGAACCTATAACCTTGCTAAAACATATATTTTTGTCTTAATTGGGTGTGGAGTTGTTAGTTGCAATGTTATAATAACCATTTTTTAAGAGCATAATGTATAGGGATGTGTCAATAACTTCTAGGTACTATATAGTTCATCTCTGCTTCCGCCTGTCTTCTCTATGTATATTTTGGCCTTCCTCTTGGTCTCATCCCTTGGGGGTTCCAGAAAAGGGCCTGTGTACATCTTTCAATTGGATTCTCTAGTGCCACACCTATCCAGTGCCATTATCTTTGTTTTATTTTAAATAATTTTGTCAAAATGTTTTCAGGATACGAGTTCTATAATAATAAGAACTGTATATTTACTTATTTTAATTATCATATATATCTTAAATGTTACCTTCTTGTAATGGGGTAGGGTTCCTCCATATCTGAAAGCTTGTGGAGAATGTGTTGTGCCAACATTTTACTGTGACCAACAACACATATTTATAGGTGATGTCAGACTGCCCTACTTTTTCAGAAAAATTAAGTACTACCTATTTAAGGTTGGGTGAACCTAGGAGCCATCAATCGGGATTAAATTCAACCTCTTGTCCTTGGTTGAGTTCACCAACCACTGACCCACAATGGCTCTTTCTTATTATAAAAAAATGTTTATTTAATTTCTTGCATGTCCACAATATGGGTAGCTATCTTTTAATAAAATTTTATTATTTTTTGTATAAAGTATTAGAGCTCTTCATCATTGTTTAATGATGTTTCATAAAGCCTCATTATTGTTATACATTGTTACAAAACTCTTTCTCAGTGTTAGAGACATATATTTACATATATTTTCAGCAAGATTGCTTTTGTGCAAACTATCGTGTACTTTACATCTTACATTCACCATGTGGGGGGTGTGTTTCTTTGCCATTTGCTTAAATCTTACGTCACATTTACTCTATTTTATTACGAGTGAGATACACGTACAAATAATTTTCATTCACTTGAGCTAGCAATTGCAAAATAAAATGTATAAATTAAAAACATTTAAGAAAATGTATCTTGTTCTCACATATCCCAAATGGGGTAGGGGGGTAAGAAATATATTTCAAAAGATACTTATCTATGTCAGATCAGTATGAAGAAACAAAATATTTGGAACTTGAGAATTAAAAAACAATTTGACAGTAGGAAACATGATGGTAGAAGAAAGTACTGAATAGTTTGTTATCATATAATGTAAGAGTGTCAGTTATAAGAGGAACGATGACCAGGTGGGACAATGTTTAGAGGAGAGACTTGGGTTGCCTATTCTAACCACTTTGTTGATGTTAAAAATCTACAATATAACATTGTCCTGTTATGACAGCATGATTACTGAATCTGTGAACTGTTGTATCATTTACAAATACACTTAATGAGTGAAAAGAAATTACATAAGTAATATTTTTCATGTTGAATGTAAACTGTTCAAGAGTTTACTAATCTGTTCTGTAATATTTAAGTAAGTCATGCTGCAATAAAAATTGTTGAATCATTACTTTATCTGCATTAATGTTGTTCTCTTGTTTGTACTATAATAATTTTTATTTTGCCTAATTAAAGTATTGAACATATCAGATTTATTATGGCAAATATGCTATTGTTAAGTATGCAGAAGCCTGTGAGCTGGCTCCCTTCAGCCCATGGCAAATATGTTATTGTTAAGGATGCAGAAGCCTGTGAGCTGGCACCCTTCAGCACATGGCAAATATGTTATTGTTAAGGATGCAGAAGCCTGTGAGCTGGCACCCTTAAGCCCATGGCAAATATGTTATTGTTAAGGATGCAGAAGCCTGTGAGCTGGCGCCCTTCAGCACATGGCAAATATGTTATTGTTAAGTATGCAGAAGCCTGTGAGCTGGCACCCTTCAGCACATGGAAAATATGTTATTGTTAAGGATGCAGAAGCCTGTGAGCTGGCACCCTTCAGCCCATGGCAAATATGTTATTGTTAAGGATGCAGAAGCCTGTGAGCTGGCACCCTTCAGCACATGGCAAATATGCTATTGTTAAGGATGCAGAAGCCAGTGAGCTGGCACCCTTCAGCCCATGGCAAATACAGTCGAACCTGGTCTTAGGACCACCTGTTTAAAGCGTTTCCCTGGTTATAGGACCGGGTCTACAATTTCCCCGAGTTTTTTACTATATGCTAACACTGATTACGGCGCTCACCGTATGACGCGACCAGAGACCAGGCTAATTAACCGCCGCCAATGTTATTTATCCCGTTTACGACACGCGGGTAATAGACCGAGATAACGATACACTGACCAGCCAGTCCTCCTCCGTCTCGCTGGGAGCCATAAACGATCGACACAGGTGTCTACAGGTGTCGAAGTTTTCCTGTATTTAGTGAGTCCCAGATTACAGTGGGACGTGTTACGTTTATCAGTCAATACTGGTGTGAGAAACACGGCAGACGCAGATCTATGATTCGTGAAGTGACATCACTTCGCGGTTCCGTCTAGACCAGAGTAGACCATTGCGTGGCCCGTATAAATTACAGGAATTAACTAAAGAATTAGTCATTGCCCGCTTAGAGTGTATTCACGTACATGTACAGTATCTCAGTGAATTATTTTTGTGGATTTTAAAAGTGTTACACACAATATAGGAAATGGTCAGTGTCAAAAGTGTAAAACCAAAAGCATTAACGCTGGAAGAACGAATATCAGTGATTCGACAAAATATTTTTGTGTGTTTAACTATCGTGTTTTATGAAAAGTGTCCAACCAGTGGCTATTGTAGACCGACATGTGCACTATGTTCTACTCATGGATTACGCTGATTTGCAGGTTAGTTTTCATAGTGCTTAGGATAAAATTTTTTTTATCGCTCTATTTATTATGTGAAACCTGTGAGGCAGGACCACCTGTCCTATGGGACCAGTTTTTGAAAGTCCCGTGAATGGTCGCCTTAGACAGGTTCGACTGTATAAATAGTAGTTTAAGACTCAATATTCAAAGTCACCAGAAACAAGAGTTAGATCATTTGTTTGGTATGTTGATGCCTTGGCTGATTCTTGATAATGATCAAATGATTTGGGTTAACACAAGCTGTTGGCTCATAGACTGGAAGTTGATTTGGTGATTGCAATGGCATTCTGATTTGCCAGGTTCTTTTGAAGAAGTTGAAGCTTGTCCATCCTAGTGGTACTGCAGTACCAGATCTTCTTTATTAACATTACCCCACCACTATGGAGACAATGGTGATCTTCACCCCATTAATTCCTAATGATTCATAACTGACCCCTGTCAGTTTTGACATAGACTGTTAGCAGGATGAGAAGAGATAATAACCGAATAGCAAAGCAAGCCCTCATGTGGGAAACAACAGGTAAGAGGAAAAGAGGAAGACCCAGAGAGACACTGAGAAGAACATTGATGAGAGAGGCATGAGCAGCAGGAATCGGCTCCCTCAATGAGATAGAGCTGCTTGCACAGAACAGAGACAAATGGCAATTTTTTGATAAAATATCTTTAAAGGAATTGAAAACTGCTAGAACAAAAATTCAGATAAGAGAGGGAGTATCTTGGTATACGCCCTATGGGCTGGCTACGGCTCGAAAGGTCAATAGATAGATAGATAGATAGATAGATAGATAGATAGATAGATAGATAGATAGATAGATAGATAGATAGCTAGATAGATAGATAGATAGATAGATAGATAGATAGCTAGCTAGCAGGAATCCAACTGTTTTAGCAGGTAAAGTAAGGCCTTGTTCACTGGGGTTTTCATTTAAAAAATCCTTCAGATAATGAGCTCATAGTCTGCTACAATAATTCTAGGGTTGGATCAGCAATGTCTATATTAACTCCATGTAAATCTTATATTACTTGCCAGCAAGTGAGGCTGATGTGATTACTTTTATCTCACAGAAATCCAATTTACATGCAGGTCAGCTATATTAGAACCCACTCACTTAAACAAAAGAGAGCATGATAGCAGAATGGTGCTCAATGATAACAATGGACAAAAAACACCACAAGCAGCAAGACATCACAATAAAGATGTATGAATGTATTTAGTTAGCACAACCATCTACAGACAAATTTAATTATGAACAAAAACCATTTGTTGTTTTTTTTAAAAAAAAAAAAATATGTATTTCTAAGAACTGACACATTTTAGCACCCTTCTATTATTTTGTTCCTATCCATTCACTCATTCTTACTTACATCTATCCCATCATCTTACCACATGTACATAAACACTGTACCAAATATATGGAAATGTACAGACTCACTTACATAAACAGTCAAAAATATATAGACACTCACATAAACAGGCAAAAATATATAGACACTCACATTTTTATAAACATGTGATGATTATTTTGTTAAACCAGGTTTTTCCTCAATAGAATGGAATGTCTGGACTAATAATAAAAAGCTGTCAATCAATGCAACTGTATTTTCTTATTGCCCACTAACAGCAATCATACTCTTGCAAGTAGATGATAATGATATCTTGAGTCTACAGATACAACTATTGGCTCAGCTAGGGAGATTATGAAATTTCTAAAAAAAAAATAGATTGTGCTATTTTTATTGAGTGTGTCTGGGTAGCTGACACTAGTAAAACTCAAAGGTTAAAAATATGCAGACAAATTTGAAAAGAAAGTAGGGGAAAACTACTATAACTAAACACTAATACACACACACAACTTGTAAAAGGACAAACACGCAATGGTTAGGTGAGAATAAAGATGCATACTACCAGATCAGAGGAAAAAAAAAAAAGTGATAACACATTTCATAAGCTGTGCCTAATTAAACTGTGTAGAGATATTGCAGCTTTTTGTGATTTGTTGCACATTGTACTTAATATTCATTTAAGAGAGGATTGAAAAGAAGACTTATTAGTTTGTTCTTAGTATAATCATATCAAATATTACAATAAAGATTGTAGTCTGTCTCTGGTCAAATCCCATCACCAAAAAGTTTGGGGAAAACTAGTGTTACTCTAGTCCCCTTATGAAGCACACAGACCCAGGAGGTCATATTTGTTTCATGTAACACTTAGGCAAGTGTTTTATATTTTTTAAGTCCAATAACTGGCGACTGCAGTGATCAGTTCTCAGTCTAATAATAAACACTTGGTAAACACTCTTGATAAAGAATGGTATGCCTCAATTGCACAGGCTTTGGACTCTCTTTATGTTATACAATCTTGAATTATCTTTTATGTATATCTACCTTCTCTTTTCCAATGATTTTTTTTTTTGGCACGAATTCATTCTACAATTATTTTACTGAATCTACTCCTGATTAATGTTAGTGGATTGAAATAAGAGTTGACAAGAAAACCGTATGACAACTGCACAAGGTGTACAGCCTTTGTTTTCCAGCCCCACAGAAAACCCTCAGGAAACATCAAAATATAGAACATCAAAACCAGAATGGTCATTTTTGTTTGTATTTGTGTTTCTGCAGGGCTATCTTATTTGAAATGAAATAAAATATTGAAAAAAAAAAAAATAGAAAAGCAGTACGGTTAAAGCTTTACCTAATAAGTAAGTAAAAAGTACCCCCATCACGCCAAGTGGCATATAGGGAATATGGTGTTAGTGACCATAAATTTTACAGACCTTCAGCGCGTGATTTTTTGGGTAATGTGGTCAGTATTACGCCCGTGCCGCTTCACTTTCCCAGAAAAAAATCAGGTACCCATTTAAGGCTGGGTGAACCCGGAAGCCGTCGGTTGGGATCGAACCCTACCCTTACGTAATAAGTGGACAACACAAATTAGAACGATATTTTGGCTCAACAGGTCTTCAGCAGGAACAAACACACAGACATGTATTTAAAATAATACACTTATTACATAACGTTTTAACCATAATGTTTTTTTTCTAAATTTTTTTTCATTTCTTCTTACCATTAGTTTTACTACAGCTTCACATTTGTATGCATTTATACGGATTTCTTTGCTTTGACCCTATCTTATTTGATAATGTTATTGTGCTGGAGAGCTGTTAAACTTAGATAACTACCAGGTACAATGATTGATAATGTTCTGTACCTTAAGTATGACGAAAACACACAAGAACAATAATGATCACATTTTTTTAATGAGATCAAAATCAAGAAATTATCAAAATGATATTTACATCTGTCTTCTTTGGCAATATCAATAAACATTGCGGAAATTATTAAATTTCAATAAAAGAGACAAAAATATGCAACACTTTTTTTTACATACATGAAGCATGTACTATTACATACATAATATGTGTGATACACATTTGTAGCCATCACTTATAAATAATGAAAATGGAGTAAGCACATAGTAGCCTCCATCAGTCATTAAAAAAAAAACTATCTTTACGACACATAGTACCATTGCTGGTGTATGTCGGGGGGGGGGGGGGGGGGGGGGCAACGATAGAACCAGAGGGATAATGGCCGTTTGGTCGAGCAGTCGCCATAACGTGTGCGACTCAGGATTTTTATTTCAGCCCCGATAGAAAAAATCCTTTCTGTCTACCGCAGGCTTCGAACACCGTACGTCAGCTTTTCAGCCAGCGGAACAGTCCATCAGTCATATAAAATAATAATCCCATTTTTGGTGATGAGATCATAAATCACTATGGATTTTGCAGCGCCCCTAGAAATGTTATTTTTTCATTTCTTTTGGAGTGTAATCTCTTATTCTGTGAATTTGTCTGCTTCTTGAGTTGGAGCTTTAGAGTGTGTTTCCAAAGATTACGGTCTGCAGCTATTTCTTCCCAGGCTGCATGGTTTATGCTCAGAGTCTTCATGTCACATTTACACACGTCTACAAATCAAAGTTTGGCCGCCTGCTAGTTCTTTTGCCATCTACTAGTTGTCATTATAGTAAATCTGTATATATACAACCTGTGTTCAATTCCTTCTGGAAGCAGTATGAATTGTACTCATGGTTGGAAAAAATACCCTCACTGTCGACCCAGCCACTGGCAGAAATGGATACCAGGGTAGCACTCTAGGAATGTGAGGAATTTTGCCTGGCTCATGAGTTACGATGTGACACTTCAGGCAACACTAGATAGGAGTCTCTGAACACTTCTGGATAGGCGGCCGAGAACATATGAGTAAAAACCTGAGTGCTAAAACGTCGATTCAAGTCTTGTACCTTTAGAGTATATCTTTTGGTGTGCAGCCATCTTTTATACGTGGCCAAGCCAGCATAACCTAGATTGTTTGAGCAGATAGTGTAGATACCCTGGATATCTGTAAGATAACATTGCAGAGATGTTCCCATTTTTCCTCAGCGCTATTGCCATGTTCATGAGTGTTTAGCAACTCCTTGAAGGTCTTGTTGAACCACCTGACTTATCCAATATGTGTTAGCTTGCTAGAACCTATACATGGGTTTCTTCTTTACTTGCTTGGCACAGTGGAACCTCCTTGTCAGTACTTTGATTTTATAGCAGACTAGTGAACTGCTGCTTCTCATGTTGTGCCGACGCCAAAATGCTAAAGTCGGAGTGTTCTCTCCAGGGTGCAAACATTGGCAGAAATAGAAAAAAATATGTTGTTGGCCATGCAACATGTTTCTTCTCTCCACGCAGCTAGGTGATCCAAAGGTCTAGCACGGCAAGAAGAGTTTGGTGCGAACTGCGTCGCAAAAGTTGCCAGAGCAATGTTGAAATCAACACTGAACTGCCATAGGGACAATCACTTAATATATGCACAAAGGTACACATGTTGGACAAAGAACTCTAAAGTGGCAGATTACCTTGGAAAATCAGGATAGGTTAGACAGGGAAGGAGTTCCAAATAGCTTCCAAAAGTAGAAGACTTCAAATTCTATAAAATGAGTTCCTTCAACATCTTAAAGCGTGTGAAAAAATTGGTGTAAGTGTCCATATTTTTCAGTGACCAATGGCCTTTTATTTGGAGATGTGGTAGGTATCAAACCAGATCGTCCCACTTCTCCCAAAGAAAATCACTGGTACCCATTTTCAGAAGCTTGGTAAAGCTATGTTTGTCCAAAATAAATTTGCCACATCTGGAACATGAAGCTAGAACCTTAGGGTCAGTTATGAGTGCACTAACCTCTCAGCCACCAAAACTTCATTTTAAAATGTCCACACTTCCCATTCATCAATGAAGTGAAAGTACAATTTACATTTTATCTTATATTTCATCATATTTTTGACAAAATTCAACACAAATGTGCCAAATTAATTTTGTCTCTTCAGTAACAAATGTGATGAACACTGTCGTGAACAAACTATATAAACAGGAGAAAAGTTAATGGCAAACATTTAAATGCATGATGAGCTGGAGGGTCAATCCATACCTGTCTGTGTTACTCTGTTTCTGAATAATGCTACCATTCCAGGTCTTTTTGACAACACCATGTAGTATCATTTTCTACATTAACCTGTCTAATTAGCAGATTTAATATCTAGGTGTTTTTTTGATTTCACACAAAAACAGGGAGCAATAATTAGCTTTAACCCAACAACTAAAAGTAAGGTACCCAATTACTTTTATCTGCAGGTTTCAACTCTCCAGTAACTAACAAAACAATGTCGATAATCCACCATATTCCTACCCCTCCCAAAGTCAAGAGTTTACCAACTGCAGTGCCTGTAAGGAGCAAATAAATATGTTGTTAATGTCATCTTTATAAAAAAATTGCACAAAAGAAAGTATAAAACAGAGAATAGATTATTAAAAGTTTACTAGAAAAAAAATAACTAATTAAAGAAGATACTGTTCTTTAACTACATTTTCCCAATTTGATTTTTCTTCTTCTAATCTACTTTAAGCAAATCTTAACTGCTCACTGTGGGCAAGCCTGATAATGTACATAAACAAATTCCTTTAAGTAAATGCCCCATATCATGCAATAGTCTATTTGACTGGGTTCTAGCCAGTTCATTATGTGCATAAAAAGGCACATTAATAATCTCAACAACTGGGCTAAATAACAATTTTACCTGTGTGGCCTAAACAAAATCTATCCATTCCAAGGAAGCCCAACAAAACTGAATAGATCAGTGTCGTGACAAAGTAATGGCCACTGTACCTTGATAATAAAAAAAAAAAAAGTAATTAACTTGAGACAATTTAAAAAGTAATTTAAAATAAATTTATTCCACCAATCTCAACCTTAAAAATAGCATCTGGCTGAACTCTGAAACCATCACAAGGTTGCCCTGCACCGGATCCCATCCCACTGTGGAATAGCAGAAGATGAGAAAACAGACCAGCTTGTAGGTGCAGAGGGCAAACAACCACATGCACCAGGTACATACCATCATCAGAAGAAACAAATAGTCAAAACAATAAAAGACCCAATGCCCCAAATCAAGATGCCTACCATAGTATGAATATAGGGGAACAAGTTATCATTATATGCCTCAGAAAAGGAGACAAACAACTGCATCATGTATACAAATTAAAAATTGGCATCCTAGCCAAAATTACACGTTGACAGGCGCTCCAGACTTCTGAACACAAACTTCAAGACTTGAATATAGTACAATGATGAATATCCATTGGCCCATAGATACAACACTACAGGCAAAACTATATAGATCTCTGTAAGAATTACAAAATAAATTTATACTAGAAATGATACTGCAGATTTAGGGGAATGATTGACAGACAGATTAGTCTGTTACAACAGCAACCACAAGGAGGTGGAGTAGGATCTTGATCAGTTTTAGTTCACTGATCCTGATGCCAACAATCAACTATTGACTGGATACATGGACACGGATTTTCACAGAGGGTTCCACAACTGAAGCCTTGAAGAAGGGAGGCGGTGACATCTAAATAACATACTCCAGAGGAATGACAGAAACATACATACTCTCTTCTAACTGGAGAAAGGTGCAAAAATTTAGAGCTGAGGCAATGGCACTCCACACAGTCATACAAACTCTGAATGCACAAGAGGTCCCAAATTTGTCATTCTCACCAATGCAAAGTCAGATCAAAACAGGACAGAATCATCTAAGAAATAAAGAACAGCATATGTTCATTTTCAGAAAAGACAGAACTAGACTGTAGTTGATACCTGCACATTGTGGCATCCTGGAATTGAGAAAGCAGATAAACTCGCAAAAGCAGGTAGAAGCCTTCAACAGTCCAACCAACCTGAGCCTCAAAGAAATAAAAACAATCCTGAAGCAAGCTAGGAAAACAGAATGGAAGGAATTGTATGGAAAATATGAGGCAGAACATGACAGCCTAAACAAACTTAGCAGACATAAGCAGACTCAGACTCAGAACAGGTCATTGTGGTCTCAGAGCACATCTACACAAGATGGGACTCAGTGACTTTGCAATAAGTGACTGCAGAGCAGCCAAACAACTCCAGAACATAGACTACAGAACTTCAGCACTCTAAACACCCAAAGAACACAAATATGACTAAAAGAAACAACCATACATGACAAGATATGGGGAACCGGTGATGACCTCAAAAGCACCCCCTTGTTCGTGACTCAAGCTGGTCTAAATGCATAGCAATATCTGAAGAAGTTATTGACTGCTATCAGCACATATGCTGTTAGGCATCTTGAGTACCCTAATTCTATTCTGTTCATAGAATCAGCATCACTGCAGTCGAGAAGTCCCCATATCCACTTCACTCATGTCACACCATAGAGCATTGGTAAATTCTGTTAAAAAGGTTGACTGCCATGCAGCCCTAATTGGCGGCACAGGCAACGATTCCAAATGACTTCCATCGAATAGAGAGTGTTCAGACACTTCCTCTCTCGAGTTTCCTCGAAAACACACATTTAAAACAAACAAAAGCAACCCAAATGGTTTAAGTACCCAGGTTATATCAAATTCATTTTACTGTGAGAGATTTACATTTTGGCTTAATTTAGATGTAAATGTTTAATAAAAAATAATAATTAATTAGAAAAGTACATTAACAATAAGAAAGATGCTCATACAGAACAAATAATAACTTACATTATGCAAGGGAATCCATCTTTAAGAAAAGTTCTGTTGCCGTAGCATTCAATACCAGGTAGAACGGTACACCAAACACTTGTCTTTTGGACATCTTCATATTTCTCACCACCCCACTGAAGAATATATGTAAAATAATATTAAAACACAACAATAAATGATAGTACAAAAAATTAATTATTCTAAAACACTACAATCACTTTAGTTAGTGAAAAGTTGACCTGAATGAAACGGTTAAATATATTTCTCTTCACTTCTCAAGCTGAATTACAGTAAACAATTCAACCAGTTTTTTTATTGCTAAAATATTCTAAATTAAAATCACAGCATAAATTCTTCTTCTACCTTTCAGCTCTCTGTGGTGCATAGGTCTTAAAAAACACTTTCCAGGCCGTTCTGTTTCTTGCCATTCTTTTAAGATAATTCCATATCATCTTCATCTCTGTTTTCCATCTGTCATCTGCAAGAATTCCTTGGTCTTTTTCCCTGGAGATTAAAAAAAAAGCCTCTTGTGTAAACAGTTGGCTTCCGCAGTGTGTGTCCTATCCAGCGCCATCGTCTTCGCTTTATCTCTCTATCCACTGGTATTTGACTGGTACATTTCCATAATTCTATGTTAGTGATTTTGTCCTGCCATTTCCATCCTTTTGTTCTGCGTAAGCATCCATTAATGAAAGTCTGTATCTTCATCATTGTCATTTTTGTTGTTCTCCATTAATAAAACAGGATAAATTGTTTCTCTTTAATCATCAATAGCCAGCAAAAGTCATTTGTTTAATCAAAAGAGAATAATCTGAAAAATGTGCAATCTAATTATGTTTATCTCAACATTTTATTTGTGCACATTTTTCAAGACAACAGATTTTTAAAAAATCTATTTCTCATAGTATTGAGATATTTGCTGTACATTTGCCAGGAGTAGAAAAGAAATATGTTGACCAAGTAGATATAAGTAAGTATGACAACAAGTTTTGGGGTAAATAATTGATAGCTTGTCTATCACAACATTTGCCTATTAAAAATTTAACCGAAGAAACAGTGTGAAGTGTTTTAAACAACTGTATTTTTTCTGTGTTCTTCCTTGCCTTAAATCTGCAAAAGGTAAATATATTCACAGCTGCATGCTCACCAATAAAAGAACATCTACAGTTACCAAATCTCAGGGATGAAAGAAACGAGCATAAAATATTGTACAAATACAGAATAAACCTATTAAAAATCTTAATTTATTTTTTACATTACAAAAACAATAAAGTAGTCAAGTTTCATATCCAGTTTTCATCTTATTAATTGAACTTGTATTCATGTTCGGGATACCCTTGGGGAAGCTGGAGATCCCATTTAGCCCCCCTATCAGGGTTACATGAAGCCATTGGAGCAGGTGATGGACGGTGTTGTGGGAGCAGCCGACAAGTAGTGTCGGCTATGGCCCCCACTCTGTGATGGCAGGCAGCATAAAAATAAACAGGACAAATCTGAAACAAGTACAACTATTCAAATACTTGGGCACAATAATAACATCAGATGGAAGATGCACCACAGAAATAAAAAGCAGAATAGCTCAGGCCAAAATAGCATTTCAGAAAATGAAAAATATCTTATGCAACAAATCTATGTCAATAAAAATGATAAAGAGAGTTCATCGAAGCTATATAGAACCAATTCTGACCTATGGAAGCGAATCATGGACAGTAGACAAACAAATGAAAAGACGATTAGAGGCCACAGAGATGGATTTCTCAGAAGAATATTGAAAGTTTCCTGGACAGCTAAAAAGACCAATCAGGTAATTCTCAAATAGGCCAACACAAAAAGGGAGATCCTAAAAAACATCAGAAAGAAACAACCAACATTTTTCGGACACATTCATGGAGATTATGGAAGGACATGATCGCCTATGCTGAATCTCATGATATGAATTATTAGCAAGATGATGTATTAAAGAAAATCAGTTCTAATAGTATGTTGGGATCATCATCATTGCATTCCAGATACATTCATAGATGCTCCGATCTTCAATTCAAAACATTCATCAGCATGCAATAAATAAATGTGCCAGGGTGGTGTTGATTAGCATTTCCTCTCATTCATACAAATATCACTCTACTCTAACAATGCTTTATCCCAAGCAAATGAAATCTAGATAGTGATGTAGTTTCCCTTTTTCAGAGTACCTCTCTCTCTCTCCATCCCTCTCTCTGTGCTTGCATGTGAGCGCGCAATTACTAACTTAGAACTAAAGGAAAGAACCAAACAAACCCAAGTGGACAAAAAAGACAATGGCCCTGAATGTGACACACACTGTGAAAGCCAAATGAGAGTATTACACAACAGGCCCTTTTTTTGGAAAAGGGAAAAGCCAAATGATACTTGGAAAAGCCAGGTGGCAGCAGTGGTGAAGAGGATGGAGAAGACATGGAGTGATCTTAAAAGTGATCATGCAAACTTTACTCTTTGTCCTGTTTCATGGAGGAGGGGTAAGAACAACATGACACATGAGTCCTGAGTTTTTTCCCTAAACCTGCGCCATGGCTGACACACTCCATCTTCGGCAAGCTGGATCTTTGTTTGATGTAGGAGTTTTCCTACTCGTTGGGTGGGTGCAGTCCAGGATTGTTGGGTCCACCATGCCCATGGTTTCTGTCTGAGTGTTCTCCCATAGCCTTTCCTTCTCCCAATGGTAACTGCTAAACAGCAGTGGTTTGTTTTCCGGGGTGTCCTTCCTCACAGACAGATCTTTGAATGCAGCTCTTATTTGCATGGCCTGTCCCTGTCCTATCGTTGGACATATGGGGCGTTTTTTAATTGGTGCAACAGTTCCATCTGTTGCCCCCACCCCATTCACAGTAGAAGAGGCCTTCCATCTGGTCTTTGGTTCATGAGATCAAATCTGTAGTCCTGTCTCCATGATGAAGCTGACAGTTCTCTCCAGGTCATGATGGCTGCCCCATAGTTTCTGCCCTAGTTCAACACCATATAGTCAGATTTGATGCAGTGGTTCCTTGTGGGCAGGACACAGATGAAGGATATGCTCCGGGTCCTGGATACCAGTTTCACAAAGGCATTCATTTGTGTGAGACACTTTGAGATGGTAAAGTCTACAGTGACTACTGGAACCTTTGTAATTGGTGTCTGGGGTCATCATAGTTGCTTATATTCTTTACCACTCTGCATGGAATTTGTTGTATATTATGGTTTTCACTTCTCTGTAGGTCACATTGTGGCGGAACTGTTCCATTTTGCTTCCTGTTTTGGATAGTGTGCCCTCTCATTACCACCAATTCCATAGTGGGATGGTAACCACTGGATTACTATTATTGTTTTTTGGGCAATTTTGTTATTTTCCTTCTCATGTTTTGGAGTGTTTGTGGTTTTTTTTTTTTTTTTTTTTTTTTTTTTTTTGTATGACAGCTAGAAGTGATTTGCAATCTGTAAAAAGTGTGACCTGTCCTGGTGGTTTATGCTCTGACTTCATGACAATCTCTGTAACTTGAAATAGTGCAAGTGATTTTATTCTGTGATTTTAACAGATACTGGTTGGGAAGAATGTTGTGTTTACAAGACAAGATATTAAGTACTTGAAATAAAATGTACTTTTGTGCATCCAAATCCTTGCTCGTTTCTCTTGGTAACATTGCCTTTTAAATCTTCAGGATCACTGCAATTCAGAAACTCCAAAGGCCTGCAAGCCAATACAGAAGTAACAAAAAAAATATAAATCTAAAATGAAAAACACAATATATATAAATATATATATATATATATCCCTGTTTTATCTGCAAAAAATACCATAAATGGACGTTTTGTTATAATCAGATTTGATAATATTTGTTGTCAATACCTTTCTCTTTTGTTATTATGTTCACTGATATAAAAGTAAAGGTCCCCTCCACGCCTTGCTAGGCGTTTGGGGAATATGGTGTTAGTGACCATATTTTTCTATGACCACGGCACATTTTTGGGTGATGTGGTCGGTATCAAGCCAGGCCGCCTTTGGTTCCCAGAAAAATCTCTGGTACCCATTTTTAGAGGCTAGGTGAACCCCCCAAGCCTTGTCAGTCTGAAATAAAATCTGCCACTGCTGCTGATAAAACTCGGACCCTTTTTTGTCAGAAAGCGAGCACACTAACCACTTAAGAACTAAGGCTTCCTTCACTGATGACTAAAGAAAAAATATTCTTTCTTAATGTCCACCATTAAAGAATATTAAGTAAGTAGACTGTGGTTTACAGCAAGCCATTGCATTTGTCAGCTGTGACATTTGGCTAGTGCTTTTGGTCCAACACATTAGACTTCAGCATGGTATTTTTAATTTAGAGTATTGGGTACCTTTCTCTCAATCTCAACTCAGTTGGCCAGTCTGTTTCTAAAGGGAACCATGAAAAGGTTCAACATGATCTGGACTGTTCTGATTCACTTGATTTATTGACTGCTTTCAGTATCGACGATATTGACATGATTATATAATTTACTGAATCACTAGACATAGATGGAGACTCAAGAGTTATATTTTTACATTTACATCCTACTATAATACTGCTCTTACTATGTGCCGTCTTTGGTCCGAGAAGAAATACTTCTACTACCTTACTAGTATTTTAATTAATATATTTTATTATTAATTTTATAATAATAAAGAAAGTATAACAACAATATAAGGCCCTTTTAGTCTTGTCAGACGGTCTAGTGGAGGCTATTTTTTTGAGGTTTTGTTTTTGTTGAACAGCTTCTCATGGGTATTTCTACCAATGTTTGACAAACACACATGGCCACAGAATGAACAAGTCAGGTCCACTGATTCACAGGGTTTTACATTCTTTTTCATGAGTCGTTTCTCTTCTAAGTTGTGCCTTAGCAGTCTCAAATGATGTTATACCATTCTTTATACATGCTCTCGATGATGTGTGATCACTTGCCAGATGTTCCCAGTCATTTTCACAGATGCAGAAGTCATACAGAGATGATTTACAGATATCTCTGTATCGTAGTTTAGGTCTGCTGATTTGTCTTTTTCCATGTGTTAGTTCATCAGATAGTATTTGCCTGGGGATGCATTTTTCTTCCATTCGCTGGACATGCCCCAGCCTTGACATCTGAGCATCAACATGATTGTTGGGGTCTTAGCATGTTGCATGACAGTTAAGTTGGTTATTTTGTCCTGCCATTTGATGTGCATTATTCTGCAGAAACATCACATGTGGAAGACATTTAGTCTTTTTTTGTGATTTGAGTATGTTGTCCAGGTTTCAGATCCATATAATAGTGTGCTAAGCACATAAGTTTGATATATTATGAGTTTGGTCTTCAGTGTTAGTTTCGTGTTGTTCCAGGCCCTTTCTGTGAGTTTGCCGAAGGTCGAAGCTGCCTTACCATTCAGCTGTTTATTTCATCATCAAGAGAAGTGGTTTGCGTAATTGTGGATCCAAGATACATGAATTGCTGAACTGATTCTAGTCAAGTTAACAATAAATATTAATTATTTTATAAAAGTTGCAAATAAAGTAGTTCTGTAAAGTTAAAGTAACTTTTAAAGTAAACCAGTAAACTAAGTTTAAGTAAATAAGTTCTGAGAACTGTTCTCTATTCTGTTGTAAGACAATTCATTTATTCATTGATATCACTCATTCACTGGTACTAATTTAATGATTATGTATACAGAACATATGTTGGACATGTGATGAGAAGAGATAATAACTGAATAGCAAAGCAGGCCCTGATATGGGAAACAACAGGTAAGAGAAAAAGAGGAAGACCCAGGGAGACACTCAGAAGAACATTGATGAGAGAGGCAAGAGCAACAGGATTCGGTTCCCTCAATGAGATAGAGCTGCTTGCACAGAACAGAGACAGATTGCGAGATCTGATAAAATATATTTAAAAGAAAACTGCTAGAACAAAAATTCAGATATGAGAAGGTGTATCTTAGTCTACGCCCTATGGGCCGGCAACGGCTCAAAGGTCAATAGATAGATAGTAGATAGATACAGAATTAAATTACTGTTAGTATTAATTACTATACTATTAGTATTATTACAAGGAGTCAGACAAGGCTGTGTTCTGTCGCCGGATTTGTTTTCACTTTACAGCGAATATATTATGACATCAATAGTAGACAAAAAGGAATTGAAGTCAACGGTCACAACATAAATAATTTGCGATATGCGGATGACACAGTCTTAATAGCAGAGACAGAGAACGAACTACAAGAAATGATAGACATAATAGTGGAAGAAAGCAACAAGAAAGGTCTCAGTCTGAATAGTAAGAAAACAGAAGTAATCGAAGAAACAATCATCACCATCATGCAGCATAAAAATAAACGAGACAAACCTGAAACAAGTACAACGTTTCAAATACTTGGGCACAATAATAACATCAGATGGGAGATGCACCACAGAAATAAAAAGCAGAATAGCTCAGGCCAAAATAGCATTTCAGTCAGAAAATGAAAAATATCTTATGCAACAAATCTATGTCAATAAAAATGAGAGTTCATCGGTGCTATATAGAACCAATTCTGACCTATGGAAGCGAATCATGGACAGTAGACAAACAAATGAAAAGACGATTAGAGGCCACAGAGATGGGATTTCTCAGAAGAATGTTGAAAGTTCCCTGAACAGATAAAAAGACCAATGAGGGAGTTCTCAAAGAGGCCAACACAAAAAGGGAGTAGGGAGCTCTTAAAAAACATCAGAAAGAAGCAATCAACATTTTTCTGGCACATCATGAGAAGAGGAAAATTGGAATACTTGGTTACAACTGGCAAAATAAAAGGAAAGAGAGATCGCGGACGACAAGAGAGAAAATACTGGATAGCTTGGTGTCATGGCATGGAAAACATTCAACAACAGAACAGAACTGACACGATGCTGTAGATAGAAGATTGTCATTTGTGGAGGGACATGATCGCCTACGCCAACCGCAGGATACATACAAAATACATGATGATTAGTATTGTCTGGTCTTGAGAAGACATTAAGTTAAGTAGGCATAGAATAGATGATAAGTGCATTCATTGTTTTGTGGCTTGCAGCATAATTGTGATATTTTTTCACATTTCGAAGACACCTGATGTTAGTTTGTTAGTGTATTTTTGAGTACCGGGTTGCTTCCCCTCTTGAGCAGACAAGACTGTTTGTTTCTTACTAGGAGCACCACAGAGGTGGAGTAGACTTCAACACAATACATCTGTCTTTAAGCCCATATGATATTATTTTAGGGTGTGGGGGATGGCCCATAAGATATTATTTTAGGGTGTTGTTACAATGAAGAGGAGCAGTCAACAGGAAAAGATGATTGTACATTCCTGTGTTTCTTCTTTTTTTTTCAAGAGGTAATTATTTTGTACTCATTGTTACAAATGTTAGTGATTACTCTGCTTATTTTTTAGGTTGAGATTGGCAGAATAAATTTATTTGTAGTTACTTTTAAATTGTCAGAAGTTAATTACTGTTTTTTAATTTTAAGGTACACTTAACTCTTTCCGTACGGAGGGTTTTTGTCAATGCAGTGGAAGAGATTTCAGAGACAAAATTTTTCATGGACCTTATTTATGGTTTTAAATATCAATCTACATATTTTATATTTATCTAACACGTATTATATATGGATTTTTATATAATTGAACGAGGAATTAGATTTCATCAATACCAAGATGATATACAAGACATGTAAATAGAAAAATTGGAGATAAATGACCAAAACAAACATATTAAAATCATAATTGTCAGCTTACCATCATATCGATCTGGTTATAGTAATCCAAAATTAGTTATTTTGTGAAAACAACACTTAGCAATATGTCTTCAAGCAGCCATTAAAGTTTTTTTTTTTATGTAGCATGCAAATAACTTATCTTTTGTTATTCACAATCGCAGCAAGTTGAAAAAAAAAAATGAAATTTCAACTCTTTTGGGAAAAAAAAAATCACTATGTACACAATATTTACACTTTTTTTTTTCAACTATGCAAAAAAAAAAGCACAGCTGTTATTCTCCATGAAATGATATTGAAATGCAGTAAAGCATCCTTTTTGGCAACAATCTAACTCTAACTGCAGTCGTTTTTGGCTTTTTTGAGGCTGGAGGAATGTGTTCCTCATCACTGTCAATATCCAACTTGAGACTCATTTTCATCTACTAAATCCAGATCTGGGTCACTCAAAACACTGTCACCATTGTTGTTATCAAAACTCTGTGAGTCTCATTATATCAAAACTCATTATTGGATTGATAAAAATGAATTGACTAACGTCTTCAGCTGTCATCAACTGAATTTTAGCCTTACAATCACTGAAGCCATTTTGGTCAGCTGATTTTTTTACCTTGTTTATGATAAACACTAAAACCAATGAAGAAAAAACACTTTTTGCATATGACTTTCAACTTGTACCACATGTGGAAGAAAGAAGGAACTGATTCTAGTCAAGTTAACAATAAATATTAATTATTTTATAAAAGTTGCAAATAAAGTAGTTCTGTAAGTTAAAGTAACTTTTAAAGTAAACCAGTAAACTAAGTTTAAGTAAATAAGTTCTGAGAACTGTTCTCTATTCTGTTGTAAGACAATTCATTTATTCATTGATATCACTCATTCACTGGTACTAATTTAATGATTATGTATACAGAACATATGTTGGACATGTGATGAGAAGAGATAATAACTGAATAGCAAAGCAGGCCCTGATATGGGAAACAACAGGTAAGAGAAAAAGAGGAAGACCCAGGGAGACACTCAGAAGAACAATGATGAGAGAGGCAAGAGCAACAGGATTCGGTTCCCTCAATGAGATAGAGCTGCTTGCACAGAACAGAGACAGATTGCGAGATCTGATAAAATATATTTAAAAGAAAACTGCTAGAACAAAAATTCAGATATGAGAAGGTGTATCTTAGTCTACGCCCTATGGGCCGGCAACGGCTCAAAAGGTCAATAGATAGATAGTAGATAGATACAGAATTAAATTACTGTTAGTATTAATTACTATACTATTAGTATTATTACAAGGAGTCAGACAAGGCTGTGTTCTGTCGCCGGATTTGTTTTCACTTTACAGCGAATATATTATGACATCAATAGTAGACAAAAAGGAATTGAAGTCAACGGTCACAACATAAATAATTTGCGATATGCGGATGACACAGTCTTAATAGCAGAGACAGAGAACGAACTACAAGAAATGATAGACATAATAGTGGAAGAAAGCAACAAGAAAGGTCTCAGTCTGAATAGTAAGAAAACAGAAGTAATCGAAGAAACAATCATCACCATCATGCAGCATAAAAATAAACGAGACAAACCTGAAACAAGTACAACGTTTCAAATACTTGGGCACAATAATAACATCAGATGGGAGATGCACCACAGAAATAAAAAGCAGAATAGCTCAGGCCAAAATAGCATTTCAGTCAGAAAATGAAAAATATCTTATGCAACAAATCTATGTCAATAAAAATGAGAGTTCATCGGTGCTATATAGAACCAATTCTGACCTATGGAAGCGAATCATGGACAGTAGACAAACAAATGAAAAGACGATTAGAGGCCACAGAGATGGGATTTCTCAGAAGAATGTTGAAAGTTCCCTGAACAGATAAAAAGACCAATGAGGGAGTTCTCAAAGAGGCCAACACAAAAAGGGAGTAGGGAGCTCTTAAAAAACATCAGAAAGAAGCAATCAACATTTTTCTGGCACATCATGAGAAGAGGAAAATTGGAATACTTGGTTACAACTGGCAAAATAAAAGGAAAGAGAGATCGCGGACGACAAAGAGAGAAAATACTGGATAGCTTGGTGTCATGGCATGGAAAACATTCAACAACAGAACAGAACTGACACGATGCTGTAGATAGAAGATTGTCATTTGTGGAGGGACATGATCGCCTACGCCAACCGGCAGGATACATACAAAATACATGATGATTAGTATTAATTACAGTCGAACCTGGTCTTAGGACCACCTGTTTAAAGCGTTTCCCTGGTTATAGGACCGGGTCTACAATTTCCCCGAGTTTTTTACTATATGCTAACACTGATTACGGCGCTCACCGTATGACGCGACCAGAGACCAGGCTAATTAACCGCCGCCAATGTTATTTATCCCGTTTACGACACGCGGGGGTAATCCGAGATAACGATACACTGACCAGCCAGTCCTTCTCCGTCTCGCTGGGAGCCATAAACGATCGACACAGGTGTCTACAGGTGTCGAAGTTTTCCCGTATTTAGTGAGTCCCAGATTACAGTGGGACGTGTTACGTTTATCAGTCAATACTGGTGTGAGAAACACGGCAGACACAGATCTATGATTCGTGAAGTGACATCACTTCGCGGTTCCGTCTAGACCAGAGTAGACCATTGCGTGGCCCGTATAAATTACAGGAATTAACTAAAGAATTAGTCATTGCCCGCTTAGAGTGTATTCACGTACATGTACAGTATCTCAGTGAATTATTTTTGTGGATTTTAAAAGTGTTACACACAATATAGGAAATGGCTATGATTTTTTTTCAAGTCAAAAGTGATACATGTACAGTATAAGTGGAATCTGTGTATGTGTGTTTTATTTTTGTGTGTTTAACTATCGTGTTTTATTAAAAGTGTCCAACCAGTGGCTATTGTAGACCGACATGTGCACTATGTTCTACTCATGGATTACGCTGATTTGCAGGTTAGTTTTCATAGTGCTTAGGATAAAATTTTTTTTATCGCTCTATTTATTATGTGAAACCTGTGAGGCAGGACCACCTGTCCTATGGGACCAGTTTTTGAAAGTCCCGTGAATGGTCGCCTTAGACAGGTTCGACTGTACTATACTTTTTTACTACTATTATTTATTAGCAATATATAATATAAATATTACTATTATTATTAATATATGGTAATTTCCTAGTTTGATCAGATATATTATTTCAGTTTGGAAGAGTGATGTCCCCTAAAATATGTCTGCCAAAATACAGTGGTCCTACGCATTCTTGGCGTTGGGGTCATTACGCTGGCATGTGTCACTCACACTGGCGTTTTGGGTCAGCGTGGCGTTCGGGTCAGCGTCTGCATCCAAATCGAGATGTTAATTAATAATTGGCTGAACCCCTATCCTTTCTTATGCTTCTTCTTACTAATTATCCGCCTATATATATAGGCTAGTTTGTCTAATATTTAAAAACCAGCTAAGCAGTTCTGAGTTCACTTACTTGAATTTGGTACTACTGTATTTGCAAAATGACCGGGCGACCTAGAGCCCCAACTGAAGTTGTGAATGTTGGGCAGATCATGACTTTTCATGACATCATTGCAGAGGATAGATGGAATTTACTAACTCTGATTCCCGAGATTGCCACTAATAAATTGTGTATTCAGTGGTTAGCTAAGCGTAGACTAATAATAAATACGTGTCTATGCAACATTTGTCATATGCCTGCGCGTTTAGTAGCCTACAGCAGAGGAGTAGATGGCTATCAGTGGTCATGTCAGGGGTGCAGTTTTGGAAAGTCCGTTCGTGATGGATCATTTTTCACAAAGAGCCATCTATCACTAAAACAAATTTTAATTATGATCTACTGTTGGAGCAGCGATTTTCCACAGAGCTTGATCCAGCATGAGGCAGGCGTCAATAAAAATACTGTAGTGGATTGGTGTAATTTTTTACGCGAGGAATGTGAGAAATACATGGTCAGACACTTCAGTCAAATTGGTGGTATGGACATTCTAGGCCAACCAATCGTTGTGGAAATTGACGAGTCCAAATATTTTCACCGAAAATATCACAGGGGACAATGGAATGAGGGTCACTGGGTGTTCGGTGGAATAGAAAGGATTTCAGGAAAATGCTTTCTAGTAGAAGTACCAGATCGCTCCGAGGCTACTTTAACAAAAGAGATAGTTGCCCATATTTTACCTGGAAGCCACATTATTTCTGACGGCTGGTCTGCATATGCCAATATCAGTCGAATTGCAAATGGTATTTATACCCATTGTTCAGTCATCCATCAAGAGAATTTTGTCGACCCAGATGATCCCGAAATTCACACACAGAATATTGAAAATATGTGGATGCGGGCCAAAAGGAAATTGAAGAGACAGTTCGGCACTAGGCGTACATTGTTCCCATCGTTTCTACACGAGTTCGCCTTCAGAAATGAAATCAGACAAGGAAACGTCCTAGGGACGCTAATTACAGGAATTGCAGAGAGTTACCCTGTGTAAAATCATCACATCCCTGCAAACTACTGTCCTTTTCAGGACAACATAAGATTGCTCCAAACCTGCCCACTTCACAACTGTCCTTTTCAGGACAACCAAACATTCACAATTAACTATTTTAGATTGCCTAGAGTTTTCACTATGGTCCTTTTGAGGACTTTCACACTCGTTGTTATTCTCAAGCTCCGCACCAGATTGCTAATCGCTGACAGGTAATTTGAGGTAATACAGACGTTGCATTGTGTTTCGTAAAGCTATTTCTATATATTTTTTGTATTTATGTGTGTGTATGTGCATTTTAATTAATAGCCAAAGTTTGACAATCTTCCAACATTTGGCAGTAAATTACGGCGATTGGTAATCAACCGCACAATTCCCTTCGATCAGAAGATCATAATTAGGCCGAGTGGCGTCGTTTTTGTCACGCGTTATATATATTATGTGATGGGAGAGAAGGCTGTGATAATACTAGTCAGAATGGAGAAAGATTAATAGAATTATGTTTAATAGAAAATTTAGTTATAGGTGGGACATTATTTCCACACAAAAATATTCACAAAACAACATGGATATCTCCTGATGATAGAACCTCCAATCAAATTGACCACCTATGTATTAAACAACAATTCAGATCATCATTAATAGATGTAAGAGCTTACAGAGGTGCTGATGTTAATAGTGACCACAACCTGTGCATTGGGAAAATAAGATTAAAATTTAGAAACCAACAGAAGAGGTCAATTTCACATAAAATTGATAGTCATAAACTGAAAGATGAAGCCATAAAGGAAAAGTTTAACATAGAGCTAAGTAATTGTTATACAGCACTCGGTGAAATAGACTTAGATATCAATGAGATGTGGGACTCACAGAGCAAAATACTAATGACAGCAGCAGAAGCAAGTGCTGGACTGAAGAAAATGGAAAAACGAGCTTGGATCTCAGACACCACGTGGAAATACATCAAAGAAAGAAGAGAAGCGAAGAGAGCCATGACTAATGTAAAGACAGATCTTGGAAAGGTTCTGGCAAAAGCAACATACAAAGAATTAGACAACAAAGTGAAAAGTTCAGCAAGAAGAGATACAAGAGCTTATATAGACAATTTGGCAGAGAAAGCAGAGACAGCTGCAATTACAGGAGACAGCAGAACTCTTTATACTGTGCAAAAGATGCTGACAAACACCTATACATCCAGTGGAACACCAATTCTAGACAAATCTGGATCAATGCTAACAACAAGCGCAGACATAAAAGCCCGTTGGGCGGAACACTTCAAAGAAATTCTTAACCGTCCACTACCCCACAGTTTAATAGATTTTGAAACTGAAACACCAGCAGCAGAATTAAATGTAAATTTAGATGACTTCACCTTGAGTGAAATAGAAACCACCTTAAAGCTTATGACCAATAACAAGGCTGCTGGAGAGGATAAGTTAACAGCTGAGATCCTCAAGGCAATTGATAGCCATAATCTAATACATCTCCAAAAAATGTTCAACATCATTTGGAAAACAGAGAAGACGCCTCATAAATGGAAAAAAGGAATCATTGTTAAGATCCCAAAAAAGGGCAATCTTAGAGATTGTAACAACTGGAGAGGCGTGACACTTTTGTCAGTTGCCTCAAAGTTATTCTGCAAAATCATCCTAAATAGAATACAGGATTCAATAGATACAGTAATGCGTGAAGAACAGGCTGGGTTTAGAAAAGGGAGAAGCTGTATTGACCACATTTTCACTCTACGACTTATATTGGAGGAACACATTGAAAAGCAAAAACCGTTTGTACTTAACTTCATCGACTTCAAAAAAGCATTTGATAGTATTCATAGAGATTCTTTGTGGAAAATTCTGAAGCAATATGGTTTACCATCAAAAATCATAAATATTATCAAAGACATGTATGATGGTTACACATGTGCAGTTCGAACAGAGGAAGGACTGAGCGAATGTTTCCCAATAGAAACTGGGGTTAAACAAGGATGTATTTTATCGCCCTTGTTATTTGGAATTGTTATGGACTTCATAATGAAGAAATGCTGCACTGGTAATAAAGGCATCGAATGGATACAAGGAGACCATTTGGAAGACCTCGACTTTGCTGATGACATAGTTCTCATCAGCAGTCAGATAAAAACGATGCAGGAAAACACAAATGAACTATCATCAATAGCCAGCAAAATTGGGCTTGAGATCAATCATGAAAAGACTAAAGTCATGACTAGTTTAATTCCAACAGGTGACAAAATATACATGGAAAACAAACCAGTTGAAGAGATCGATCACTTTATCTATCTTGGAAGTCACATTGATCGAGAAGGGGATACGAGCAAAGAAATTAAAATCAGAATAGCTAAAGCAGCAATGTCTTTCAGAAGCCTTGAAAAGTTGTGGAAATCAAAACTTATCAGCACAAACACAAAACTTAGGCTATTCAAATCAAATGTACTATCAACCCTTACGTATGCGTGTGAAAGCTGGAAAACAACAAGAGATATAGAAACAAAGTTGAACGCATTCGAAAATAAATGTCTAAGGAAAATACTTGGTATAGCATGGAACGAATTCAAAACAAATGAGGAAATTAGAGAAATCGCCAATCAACCACTAATATCTTCAGTAATAAAGAAAAGACGATGGTCATACGTTGGACATGTGATGAGAAGAGATAATAACCGAATAGCAAAGCAAGCCCTCATATGGGAAACAACAGGTAAAAGAAAAAGAGGAAGACCCAGGGAGACACTGAGAAGAACATTGATGAGAGAGGCAAGAGCAGCAGGAGTCGGCTCCCTCAATGAGATAGAACTGCTTGCACAGAACAGAGACAGATGGCGAGATTTGATAAAATATCTTTAAAAGAAAACTGGGTAATTTCCTAGTTTGATCAGATATAGTATTTCAGTTTGGAAGAGTGATGTCCCTAAAATATGTCTGCCAAAATACAGTGGTTCTACGCATTCTTGGCGTTGGGGTCATTACGCTGGCCCAGGTACTTTTATAAAAATTTCAAAATAGGCTGATATGATTTAAAACAAGCTAGCTAGATAGCCCTTGATGCAAGCTAAGCAATGATACATTATTTATGGCTGTACGACAATTAGAAAAAAAGTTATGAATTTTAACTGTATTAATTTGTGCATAAATTTATTAACAAAGCCATAGAGAAAAAATCAATATGCCAGGTTGGATTTTTTTCAGAGACTTAACACAGGGGTGTGGAATTTCTGTCGTATTTTTTTCTGTTTTAATGTGAAGCATATATGTAACTGCTGTTATCGTTCAGGGTGACAAAATACAACAAATTACATCATTGAAACCGTTCCTGGAACTAATTAATATTCAAAATGGCGGATAATTAACATAATTATCATAATAGAAATAATCGGCCAAAAAAAATTTCAACATAAAAATATTTTTAAAATACTTTCACTTGTCCTACAGAGGTGTTTATGGTATCATTGAGTTGATAATTTCAAGGGCTATCTAGCTGTAGTTATATTAAGAAGAACAAAAAAACTGTACACAAATATATATATATATATAAAACCCAAAGACATTTTAATAAGTGTTACTTAATATTTAATTTCTGGTTAGCAAACATACAATTGATATATATGAGCCACATATGTTACATTGACATATATGCATACATTATAGCCGTAATAAGTAACACAACTATTAGTCATTCAACCGAAAAGGGACGTTAAGTGGGCGTGTTTGTGTTGCGGTTTTAAGTATAACTGAACTGACATTTGCTGATTTCAGCCTAACCAGCATTACTTATACTTCATCATGTGCCATACCAGTAGGCGTAGGCGATATGTCCTCCTGCAATCGAGGTCGCCCCCGATCTCTTCCCTTTTATTTAGCCAGTCGTAACCAAGTTATCTACAGCAGATTATATCTTTATCACAGTGGAGTATACTGGTATTGAGGTCTGAGCTACTGCTTATATAACAAAGACATACATTGTATTCAGTTGGTTAACATGAAGTAGTATTTGCTAATGGCATCACTACATTTTATAATTTATTTATATGTAAACTCTATCTGTCTTGTTTGGGACGAAAATGTCTTGACTTTGCCATTGAAATTACTGTTTTGTAATTTACTGGATTGGTATCTGGTAAGCTTCAGAAGGAATGATATTCTCAATGGACATTAATGCCAAACCAGATAAGCGATATTGTGTCCGAGTTGAGCGACAATAAGATTTGATTCTCTTGACCGCAGAAAAATTTATTTCTACAGATACTGATGTGCATAGCGTAGCTATGTATAGAGAATACGCCTCTCCTATTTCATAATTTCTTTCATAGTTAGCATATTCAAACATTTGACATTTGTGACCAAAACCAATTGTTCCAACTACCCTTTCTCCTGAAGGGACCAAAAATAATTATGGCAAAACACAACTATATTTGTACATATATTATTTATATCATTTGCAAATATATATATATATATTGAAACAAATTAAAAGTAATTACAATACAACATATACAAACAATAATTCATAAACAGCAGAGATAAAACTCAAAATGCTTCAAAGCTTGTCAAATCATAGGAAAGTTATCACTACTGTTGTCCAACAAGGAAATAAATCTATAGCCAAAACGTGCACTCGACAATACAATCTTCGTTCTGCTTAACAATTACCAGTCCTGGAACCTAGATGCAAGGACCAAAAAAATCTGATAATGAAATGTGTCAGTAGAATGACATGGAAGTGTGAGAGACAATACCAGAAAAGAATAATGATGAAACGACAAATATAATGGTTTTGCCTCGTGTCACGGCAGAAAAATGAAATCATAACACAAGCCCTCAACAAAAGTTATGAGAATACCAGACCAGATGGTTTACCACAGGGAAAAATGGATCGATGGAATATTAGAAGCACGAGGAAACATAGCAGCAGCAGAGGCAAACAAGAACAAAAGACCGCAAACTATTATTTACTATATAATCTCCTAAACGCTGAAAGGCAAATGAGGAATGAAGCAGAAAGGAAGAGAGGAATGAAAGAAGATATATTATTGACATCATAGAATATTTATAGCATATCATTATTTATTTCAAGTCATACATTATTTATATCATTTATTATTTACAGCGTACATTATTTATATCATAAAATATATTAATTTTATAGTATATCATTTTATTTATATTATATATTATTTATAGAGTATATTATTTATACCAAAGTAGCATAGTTACACATTTACCATCTGTAATAAAAGTATTCCAACTTATCTCTTCTCATGATGGGCCCAAAAATAATCATGGCAAAACAACTTAATATTTATCTATACTATTTATATAATATATCACATTATTTACATCATATAGCATATCATATTATTTAAAACATAACATATACATTATATGTAGCATATCTTATTTATATCAGATCATAGTTAGCATATCTATATATTGTCCGCCCTCAAAAGGACGTAATTTTAGATGCGCTGTGAAGACAAAATCCCTCAGATAAATTTTGCATCACCTAAAGCAAAATCCGTTAGGAATTTTGCTAAGGGCATTCTATAGTCTGTGTCTCTCTCATTTGGATCATTCACATTGAAACACCTTAAAAGCACATGCTGGTTTAGTTGGTCACCTTTCATCTTTGCTGTTAGATCCATAATTATCTCAAGATATAATACATCATCAACATCTTCGTCCTCCTTTGTCCATATGTGGCTAATGTTCTGGCCTATCAAAGAAATGTCATTTTTAACAAATTTATCTAACTTATGTACGATTTCTACATCTAATTTGTCGAATACATCTAAACAGACAAGGTCGATCTTGCGAGATAGGGCATCCTTGATGACTTGCTCTATTTTATTTCTTTCTTGAGTTTCAATCCTGTGTCTTTTTAATTTCAGTTTCCTTACTTGATCTTTATGGACATCTTCCTTTCTCCTACTTGTTAACAGCCTCATCTTTGCCCCGTTGCTGACAGCAAACTTAACTAATTTAGATTGTTCCTCTTCACCAAGTTCATCAAGCCACTTGAGCATCCCATTCTGTCGCGCTTTCACCTTTCCATTAATAAAGCCAAGGGTGGCGTTTGGTGCTCTTCTCCACAGCGCATCCATCATCCCCAGTGCCCTTTCAGCTTGTATATTGTGCGCTGGGGCTGAAGCTGTGTCTTTAAGTATGCTATCAGTTACTGGCAGGGTTTCATAGGGTAACATCTGGTGCTGGATTTTGTCAATAAAGGCAGCAACCAGAGCTTTCACTGCCTGATGAAGTTTATCAATCTGGGAATAAACATTTCTTACATCAATCAGTACAATATCATTTTTATCTATACAGCGGCCAAAAGCATCATGAGAAGAGGTGTACAGAATCTTCTCTTCATCCTTGATGGTTTTCAAGTTCTCAATAGCCTTCTTAATTTCACCAGCCTGCAGAAGATGGTATAAAATAATTGTGACATATATATTTATTTTAAAATGTACCCACTAGAGGGCAATATATGTATCTAAAACGTCAAGTAAGAAAAATTAGACCACTAATAATTTCTTGGTTTAATATACAATGAAAAGGTGAAAGAGACCAGAAGCAGGAAAGTAAAAGCAGCAGTGCATCTTAAATACCAGGACAAAATATGAAAATTTTAAAAAATTAAGAAAGACTTATTACACTCAAGTATATTATGAACCCTTAGCATCGCTTGCAGGGTTTTGATCAAGAATAGCTTATATACTCATTGCATTAAAAAAAATGCATTTGTACATACAAATTTAAACAAAATCCACCAAAGGTAATGGCTATTGTAATAAATTTCCAATTACACTTTTTAAGACAATAAGACCCATCAAATACTTCTAAACACTCACCATCTGCAGATTGGATAATCCATCTTTGTTCCCATACACAACTGTCATCCATGGTCCAGTCAAATATTTGGAAAATAACCCCATGGCTTGGAGCTGGGCCTGGGTGTTGGGATCCTTGAGCTGCTCAATGATGGCATTCCTCACGGAACCTTTACGGGTGCATTGGTTCTCGAAGAACTCAAGCAGCTCAGTTCTAATGTGGTACACAGTAGCAGCCATGTGGAAAATAACGTGCATTCGGTTGCCCACATATCTTAGAATTGTCCCAGCTTTCATCTGCTTCTCCATCAGGAAGGTTGCGAATCCTTGTGGGTCTCCTGATCCCTGCTTGAACCTGGAAAAAATTATACAATTTTATTTTAGTTCTGTTGCTGTCAAGGAGGATAAAATACTGATAGTTCTGTAGCTGTATCTTGAAATTTAAAAACATTTGACTATTGCAGCATCAACAAAACAAAAAAAAGTGGAACACGCTAGGCTCAGGACAAAATCAACAAACATTGCAAAATTTATAACAAATGTCTAATGAAATAAAATTTAACTTTGAGATGGAAATAAAAGGGTGTGGGATAGACATAACAAATAAGGACAACTACAAGCATGTGTACCTCATCTTGGAGATGTTATGTATCAATTTTGATACACAGCAGTCGGTTCCAGTTGGCTCCACGTTCCTCCAGCTCCTATCCAATTCTGCCAGTACAGTCCGGGCGGCTGTTGCCAGTCCATCCAAGGGGTGGACATGGCACTTGAGCTCCACAAGCTTCATCTTGAACTTCTCCTCCAGTTGTTGCACCACACAGTGGTTAACAGCTGCCCTGTCGGTGACGGTGCTCATGATCGTCCTGGCAAAGTGCTCCTTGATCTCGGACTCATTGTTGCCACTGTATGAGCAGTACAACTGGATAACATCATGGAGAGTGTCGCTTATGTGCTCCTCATAATCCTTTGTGGTTCCACCTGAAATTAAACCTAAACAAAGCATTATAGATACCTGTTTACCATCATTATCAATCATGGTGACATGCACTTCATTGATTTGGTTGCCACTGAATAAAGTTGCATCCCACGACAGGGTCGTAACTTGGGACTTGTGTAGTAAGTACCCAGCATAAATATCAGACAGTACACTAATCTCATAACTCATCTCTGCTACAACACTTACACTGGGAACATCTGAAAAACTAACATTACACAAAGTAGCAAACATATAAGAAATCAAATCAGAACAATTCTCAACACTTAAATTATTAATAAGACACCTATAAAAACACTTCCTGAGTACATGATTGTACTGTTTACCATCTCGCTTTGCCTCAATGACACTGCTAGTAGCCTCATCTAGTGTCTCCTGCAGCGTCAATACTTCATTTTGCAAGTAAGTAATGGTCATTGAATCTTCCTTCCTTGACGTAGCATGTTCATGACTCAGTCTTTTTCCATCACTGTCCTTAACATATATCTCACATACAAGCTCATGAACCTCCTCTAGCAATTGTTTGCTTCTCTTCTCAGAATCATTTAGCTTTGATTGTGATTCTTTAAGCTGTATTTTCAAGTCAGCAATGGTAGCCTTATACTCTTTAATCACAGCTTCCTTCATCTTAAATTTTTTCTCCAATACATCAATTTTATTTTTCATATAAAATGAGGTATCATTTCCATGCAGTGCTTTCTCACACTTTTCCTGCAATTTTATTATTGTTTTATCCTTTCCCTTGATGGTCCGATTTACCTGTGCCAAAGTTGCTGGTTCCAACTTATGCTTCTTCCTCAATGCCGTTATTTGTTTGCGCAAACTTTCATTCAGCCTCCTCATATTTTTGATCGTACGTAGCTTATCCATACAGCAATCACATTGGTGTCTGAGCCTCTTAGGAGATGGGGATCTATCACTGGAGGTAGTAGGTTCCATACCTGGAAAAGATGGTGATACATCACTAGTAACAGAATCACCTGAAAAAGAAGGTTCATTGGTTAGGGCTACAGGCTGCAATAATGGAACAGAAACAGGCAAAGTCAAAAAAGTTATAGGAAAGGTTTCATTAAAATGGCTACAATAGAGTTCCACTCAGTAGTCAAGTTACATTTTTTTTTGGATAGCACTTCTTTATCAAAGTTATTCAATGTTGAATTAAAAAGTGATTCATTTATAATCTTATCCTGTTCGATGTTCTGGACAATAGTCCTGACCATCTTTTTCACACTTGCAAGACTTGGACCTCCTTTACAGCCAGGCGCAGATTTCTCTCCTAGGAACAGTCTAGCAATGTAACCTTTCTTCAATGGATACTCTGGTTCAAAGGTTGCAGCAAAAGCTCTCAGATCAGCAATTTTCTTCTCTCCCATGATGATGTCGAAAATTAAATTGCTAAACAGCATACAAATAAAAAAAAATTCTTTTGGTTAATCTGTGTCTTGTCAAAATCAAAATCATAATTGATAATGCCACAAATTTGACAAATTGTGATCTTCAGACTCAGTAGTGTGACACGGCACATTATTATTATTATTTATGTAAATATTTTCATGTAAATACAGTGAGTAATGTAAATAAACTAATTTTTACTTAACTTAGAAACTAATAAAGTAAGTGGTGGTGAGTGGTGACTCAGTGAGACTGACTTACCGGCCTCTACTACTAGCCTAATAATTAACTGCAATAACTATTCTCAGAAGATTGCTATCATTGAAAAGTTTAGACTCACTGGAAGTATTTAAGACAATCTATTTATTAAACACTATTTCATTACTAGAAGCTATTTATTTCAATAGAAACTAATACAATCAACATACCCGTTTTTTTCGGGGAAAAAAGGCGTACATACTAAATTTTAATAAAATATAAATTAGATACTACAGAGTAACACTAACAGAGTTTGTTTGAATTGCAATAACTATTCTCATAAGATTCCTATCATTGCAAAGTTTTGACTCACTTAAAGTAAATAAGACACTCTATTTATTAAACACAATTTCATTACTAGAACCTAGTTATTTCAATATAAACTAATACAATCAACATACCCGTTTCTGAGAAAGTAAATAAAAATTTTAATAAAATAACACAACACTTACACACATCATCATTCATTATCTGATTATCATAATTAAATTTCATACCATATTCATATTACACACAATTGTAAATAAATAAACAATTATTAACAAAATATATATTGAATTATGCTTAATTAATAGTATTTTCAATTACAATTATATTTTTTAAAATAAATGGATACCGATGCGTCACCCGGCGTGCGTGCTGGAAAAATTGAAGAAAATGTCGGAAGCCGGCCGGCAAGGCAGGTCTAACCTACATGTGTTTGAATTGCAATAACTATTCTCATAATATTGCTATCATTGAAAACTTTTGACTCACTTAAAGTATTTAAGATAATATATTAATTAGACACAATTTCATTACTAGAACCTAATTATTTCAATATGAACTAATACAATGAAACTTACCCGTTGTATTGAGGTAATATAACTGGAATCGCACAATGAATTTGAAAATATCTTCCCGCATGCGAGAAAAAGAACGAATCAAGCGTCACTTTATATATATAGCAATGTCAGACTCGTTTTTATTGGTCAGTTTTAAATAATAACATACGAACGACACTCGGATACGATCGGCCCTTTCCGACCATGTAAAAAAATCACGAAATTGACCTTTGGTAGCTACCGGAAGTTACCAGACATCCGATATCAAAGTACCTATGTAATCATTTCGGAGTATCTGTTGATTGGGCGTTGGGTCCAGGGGTTAGGTTTAGCTTTAGTGTTAAATATTTATAAATATATTATAACGCGTGACAAAACGACGCCACTCGGCCTAATTATGGTCTTCTGATCGAAGGGAATTGTGCGGTTGATTACCAATCGCCGTAATTTACTGCCAAATGTTGGAAGATTGTCAAACTCAGAACTGCTTAGCTGGTTTTTAAATATTAGACAAACTAGCCTATATATATAGGCGGATAATTAGTAAGAAGAAGCATAAGAAAGGATAGGGGTTCAGCCAATTATTAATTACATCTCGATTTGGATGCAGACGCTGACCCGAACGCCACGCTGACCCAAACGCCAGTGTGAGTGACACATGCCAGCGTAATGACCCCAACGCCAAGAATGCGTAGAACCACTGTATTTTGGCAGACATATTTTAGGGGACATCACTCTTCCAAACTGAAATAATATATCTGATCAAACTAGGAAATTACCTAATATATTTAATTAATTTATAACATTTATATTAGCCGCATATTAGCGAGCAAAACTTCCAACATTTCAAACAAATTAATTAAACTTACTAAACTTACAAGAAAGAGCAAGTCACAAGTGCACTTTTAGGATCATAAGAGTATCCAGTTGATTCATCCATCAAGTATTCATTTTCTTGACACTGACATAAAGCGAACGCTGAGGACAACGTCAATACCAGATAAAAATTAGCCATCTTCTTATACAACAATACGTTAGTGGAGGTTAGACGGAACCCTCTCACAAGTCACAAACCATTTCTGTGTTTATGTCGCCGCCATCTTAATCCATTCGATACAATATCGCTGAACCGAGTACAGTTTCCCCCTTCCATTATACGATATAATGCATATCGATACTGATAACCGAGCGTGACCATTTTGTGAACAAATACAAGTTTTATAGTATGTCTGATGTGTGATGGTGATGGTCTAATGACCAACTAATAACTACATCAAGCTTGGGCAGATGGTGCTCGTAAAGCTTGGATGGCCGACCATCTAAGGGCAGAATCCCCCAACAGAAAGACAATCTGCTGCCTTGCAGGAAAAGTGGGACATTAAATAAAATGCTGGGTCAGACTAGCAGAGGAGGAGATAGACGTTGCCTGCATCCAGGAAACTTACCTTAATCCTCATCATAGATTTATGATCAGACACAGAAAGAAACACGTAGCAGAAAAACACATACACGATACCTACCCACAGGACTCTTGGTCCCACATATACACAGATGGCCCTGAGATGGCTCTGCTACAAATGCCACCAGAAATGGAGGGGGGAGTGTGTTCTTGACGCTGGATAATCAGGACGAGATCACCAAGTCAATAGCTACTGGAAAATTCTCAAACAACTTTAAAGCATAAACTGAGGCCCTCGGAGATGCTGCAACACTGGCTACTCAACACAAAAATAACATGCACAATAAGTTGGTGATTCTGACTGATGCACTGTTAGTACTATCAGCTTTAAAAAGCCACAAGAACAATGAACTAGATGACTTGAGAACAGCCCTGGACCAACTATGCAATAACTTCCAGAGAGTAGTCATTCAGCGGATACCATCACACTGTAATATACACGGGAACGAACGCGTAGACAAATTAGCTAGAGAGGGAGGGAGATTACCAAAAGAGAACCACCCGCTCAGTTATGATGAAGCCAATCCATCCTCAATGGTCAGTACCATGAAAGGGGAAACGAGAACACCCAAAGCATAACGAGAGGGACGGATACCATCAACTATCAAGGAGAGATCAAGTCATCATACTGCGCCTACGCACTGGCCACAATAGAAGGAGAAATCACATGTTCACCAAATTCAAAATAGGTACAACCAGCCTATGTCACTGTACACTGGACAATATGACTACAAAACATGTCCTACAGCAATTTGGTCCATACCCACCTCACTGGAAGAGAAACTGTATGGGGCAATCGAATCACTTAAATAGACAGCTGACTTCATGAGAGAGTCTGGAATCCTACTATGATTGTGTCCTGATCGCAGAGAGAGAGAGGGAGATAAAGAGAGAGAGAGAGAGAGAGAGAACCAACAGGACATTAGTTTAATTGAGCAAGTAGTGGGGTGTAACGTACATTCTTACAAGGTATGGAGGCAGCTTTACCAAAAATGAGCACAACAAAATACTGACGCTCCGGCCTACATGCGGTCTTCCTCAGAAAACGAGTACACAAAAGACCACGAAATGAAGATAAACTCTACTACATCTAGGTACAATATTCCTGTATGGTGCAGAGGCATGGACATTGGACAAGAAAACAGAACGGGAAAATTGAAACCTTTGAAATGTGGATTTATAGAATAGGTAGAATTCAATGGAAAGAAAATAAAACAAAGGATGACATTTTAAAACAAATAAAAATGAAAAGAGAACTACTATACACAATTAGATCAAGACAAATGAAATTTTTGGGGCATGTTAAAAGACACAACAGCCTAATAAAGTAATACTGGAAGAGAAAATAAAAGGTAAAAGAGGCAGATGCAGATCAAGACTAACATGGACGAGTAACATAAAAAGATGGACAAGTCAACCTATGACAATCTGCACCATCAAAGCAAGAGACAGAGTGGAATGGCGCTCCATGGTAGCCAACCTTCGATGCGGAGACGGCACTCAATGATGATGATGACATCTAGGTTGAGCGGTACAGGTAAATCAAGAGAAATAAAAAGAGGATAAGAGATGAACTGTTAAGACGAAAGAGAGATTGCTAACTATTGGAGGATAACAATTGATAATGTAAAAATTGGTAAGCTGAAATATATATATATATATATATATATATATAATATATATATATATATATATATATATATCATCATCATCATGTACTCTGCCGGTTGGCGTAGGCGATCATGTCCTCCACAATCTTCTATCTACAGTGCATCGTATCAGTTCTGTTGTTGACTGTTTTCCATGCCATGACACCAAGCTATCCAGTATTTTCTCTCTTTGTCGTCCGCGACCTCTGTTTCCTTTTATTTTGCCAGTTGTAACCAAATATTCCAACTTTCCTCTTCTCATGATGTGCCCAAAAATGTTGATTGCTTCTTTCTGATGTTTTTTAAGAGCTCCCTTTTTGTGTTGGTCTCTTTGAGAACTTCCTCATTGGTCTTTTTATCTGTTCAGGGAACTTTCAACATTCTTCTGAGAAATCCCATATCTGTGGCCTCTAATCGTCTTTTCATTTGTTTGTCTACTGTCCGTGATTCGCTTACATAGGTCAGAATTGGTTCTATATAGCTTCGATGAACTCTCTTTCTCATTTTTATTGACATAGATTTGTTGCATAAGATATTTTTCATTTTCTGAAATGCTATTTTGGCCTCAGCTATTCTGCTTTTTATTTCTGTGGTGCATCTCCCATCTGATGTTATTATCGTGCCCAAGTATTTGAAACGTGGCACTTGTTTCAGATTTGTCTAGTTTATTTTTATGAGATTATTGCATGATGGTGATTGTTTCTTCGATATAACCATTACTTCTGTTTTCTTACTATTCAGACTTAGTCCTTTCTTGTTGCTTTCTTTTACTATTATGTCTATCATTTCTTGTAGTTCATTCTCTGTCTCTGCTATTAAGACTGTGTCATCCGCATATCGCAAATTATTTATGTTGTGACCGTTGACTTCAATTCCTTTTTTGTCTACTATTGATCTCATAATATATTCGCTGTAAAGTGAAAACAAATCCGGTGACAGAACACAGCCTTGTCTGACTCCTTGCTTTATATATTGGAATTGTCCTGTTTGGTTGTTAATTCGTATAGCTGCTGTTTGTTGCCAGTACATGTTTTTTATGATTCGCAGATCCTTGATATCAATGTTTAATTTCACCAGCATATTGATTATTTCCACATGCTTTACTTTGTCAAATGCTTTCGCATATGTATATATATATATATATATATATATATAGCAGTAAGATGCTAAACTAGGACTTATACCTTAATTTCAATATTTATTCATCATCATCATTGAGTGCCGTCTCCGCAACGAAGTTGGCTACCATGGAACGCCATTCTGCTCTATCTCTTGCTTTGATGGTGCAGGTTGTCATCGGTTGACTTGTCCATCTTTTGATGTTACTCGTCCATGTTAATCTTGGTCTGCCTCTGCCTCTTCTACCCTGTATTTTCCCCTCCAGGATTACTTTCAGTAGGCTGTTGTGTCTTTTAACATGGCCCAAGAATCGCATTTGTCTTGTTCTAATTGTGTTCAGAAGTTCTCTTTTCATTTTTAGTTGTTTTAAACTTCATCGTTTGTTTTCTTTTCCTTCCATCCAATTCTACCTATTCTTCTATATATCCACATTTCGAAGGCTTCAATTCTCTGTTCTGTTTTCTTGTCTAATGTCCATGTTTCAGCACCATATAGGAATATTGAGAAGATGTAACATTTTGCTATTCTTAGTTTTAGCTTTGGTGTTATTTGTTTTGATGTTAGTATGTCCTTCATAACATTAAAATTACTCTTTGCCATGCCTATTCTTTGTTTATTTCAGTTGTACATTTTCCATCACTGGTTATAGTATATCCAAGGTAGTTATAGTTCTGAACTGTCTCAAGGTCTATTTCTTCAATATTTATTAATTAATACATATTCATTATTCTGTAGCCTAGTTGGGAAAACCACCCGACTGGACTACTGACGTTCGGACAACCCGTGTTCGATTCCCGCTGGGAGTAGTGTGAGTTGTACTCGTGGTTGAAAAAAAAAATACCTCCACGGTCGACACAGCCGTTGGCAGAAATGGGTACCAGGGTATTACCCTGGGAAGGTGAGGAATGTCCCTTCGCATCTGAGTTTCGATGCTTGAGGCGACCCTATACAGAAATATCCGAACATTTCTGGATAGGCGGCCGAGCACATATGGGTGTAAACTCGCGTGCTGAGAAGCCGGTTCAAGTCTCGTACTTTACCTTTACCTTTACCGTTCATTATTATTGGTCGTTTCAAATCTAAATGTTCACGATTAACATGAAATATCTCCTCTTTCCCTGCACTTACAAACTTGATTTTTTGCATCTGGCCTTGTTTTTCCAAGGTCCCACCGATTTCACAAATTTAATGATGTAGGAAGTATGCTTCATCATGAAGCAGCACTTTCCTTTGATCTCAGTGAATTTACGGATCTTTTTGCTCCTGGAGAAAATAATTTACCGTACATTAATGGAAATCAGCTTCTCGACATAGGCGTCTCTACACAACTTGAAAGTTGGAGGCGTTTATCAACTGTTTACTTTCTATTGTTTACTTTCTTTAAATACTATGAGAATGTCAATGTTATAGCCTTTACAGACGTCTAAAACAAATCAGCGTATAAACAGTTCCATTAATGAAAACTATTTAAACAATATACAACAAAGAATACATTTAAAAAAACTAATTATCCGTTGCGAGCGATAACGAGCATGACATATCAAGCAAAGTTATTGTTTATGGGTACGCATGTGACTAAAGAGTCCGATGTAAGCACGGGATCCTCTTCACTGTAAAGAGCTACATTGTTCGTTTTATGTCTTTCCATGTGACTTTCATTATTTTACGTAAACAAGACATATGAAAGTGATTTAGTTTCTTTGCATGCCTGCAGTACACATATCAAGAATCTTTACATTTTCAAAACGTTATCAACTTTAGCTAAAGATTAATCATGCGGACATATAAAAACGTCCATTATTATTTCATTTATTCTGAATCAGAGGAGTCTAACATATTGATTACTAATCTGGGCTGAACGAACGATAGTCCATCTTTTTTCCAATAGTCATTTTCTTCTTTTAAGACATGATCTTCACATTTGCACCAAAAATCTTTGTCAATCTGTGATAGAGCAGCATATGTCAGTCCTTTTATATCGCATAGTTTAAAACTTGTATTCTCAGCTGCCACCTGCCCTTTAATTTTTGCCCAAACGAGTTCAATGGGGTTTAATTGTGGATGATAAGGGGGCAGTCTCAAGCACGTATGACCATGCTGTTGAATGATTTTGTCTATTTGGAATACTTTGGTCTTTTGCGATTTCTTAACAAGTGACAGTAATTCAGGTTTCAAAAATCCCTCGTTAAATGGAATTCCTTCCTTTCTTAGCCAAATCTTTATAACATCTTTTGTACTGGTAGTAGGTCGTTTCAAATCTAAATGTTCACGATTAACATGAAATATCTCCTCTTTCCCTGCACTTACAAACTTGATTTTTTGCATCTGGCCTTGTTTTACCAAGGTCCCACCGATTTCACCAAATTTAATGATGTAGGAAGTATGCTTCATCATGAAGCAGCACTTTCCTTTGATCTCAGTGAATTTACGGATCTTTTTGCTCCTGGAGAAAATAATTTACCGTACATTAATGGAATCAGCTTCTCGACATAGGCGTCTCTACACAACTTGAAAGTTGGAGGCGTTTATCAACTGTTTACTTTCTATTGTTTACTTTCTTTAAAATACTATGAGAATGTCAATGTTATAGCCTTTACAGACGGTCTAAAACAAATCAGCGTATAAACAGTTCCCTTAATGAAAACTATTTAAACAATATACAACAAAGAATACATTTAAAAAAATTAATTATCCGTTGCGAGCGATAACGAGCATGACATATCAAGCAAAGTTATTGTTTATGGGTACGCATGTGACTAAAGAGTCCGATGTAAGCACGGGATCCTCTTCACTGTAAAGAGCTACATTGTTCGTTTTATGTCTTTCCATGTGACTTTCATTATTTTACGTAAACAAGACATATGAAAGTGATTTAGTTTCTTTGCATGTCTGCAGTACACATATCAAGAATCTTTACATTTCAAAACGTTATCAACTTTAGCTAAAGATTGATCATGCGGACATATAAAAACGTCCATTATTATTTCATTTATTCTGAATCAGAGGAGTCTAACATATTGATTACTAATCTGGGCTGAACGAACGATAGTCCATCTTTTTTCCAATAGTCATTTTCTTCTTTTAGACATGATCTTCACATTTGCACCAAAAATCTTTGTCAATCTGTGATAGAGCAGCATATGTCAGTCCTTTTATATCGCATAGTTTAAAACTTGTATTCTCAGCTGCCACCTGCCCTTTAATTTTTGCCCAAACGAGTTCAATGGGGTTAATTGTGGATGATAAGGGGGCAGTCTCAAGCACGTATGACCATGCTGTTGAATGATTTTGTCTATTTGGAATACTTTGGTCTTTTGCGATTTCTTAACAAGTGACAGTAATTCAGGTTTCAAAAATCCCTCGTTAAATGGAATTCCTTCCTTTCTTAGCCAAATCTTTATAACATCTTTTGTACTGGTAGATGTAGGAATTTTGTCTTCTTCTGCCACAGCGTTGTGGTACGACGCGTTGTCCATTACCAGACAGGATGGTCTGTCTAGAATTGGAAGAAGAGTATTTTCAATCCACTCTCTAAATATATGGCCATTCATCTCGGTGTGATAGTCCCTGTTGTCAGTATAATTAGAGGTGAATATAAGTTCTGCATTTTTCACCAACCCTTCTTTTCGGCTGCCTGCATGTGCCATTATAATACGCTGTCCTTTTCCAGTGGGCACACATCTTTTAATACTTCCATCTGATAACTGCCATTCCTTTGCACTTGTGTGGTGAGAATTTATCCAAGATTCATCTAGAAATACAATATCATAACCTTGGTTACGCATTTCCCGTACTTCACGTAAATATTTACTCCTCATAGAAACTAAGTGCGGCTTCTCGCAGATGACATTTCTACCACTATCGTACTTTCTAAACGTAAAACCGATGCTTCTAACAGTTCTCCATAATGTTGTTTTCGACACAACAATGTCATTTTCTGCTCTCAGTCGAATTTTCAGTTTTCTTAAAGTCACAGTTTCTTTGGAATCGAACATTTTACAAATTGCTCTTCTAATCACTTCCTTGTCAAAACTATCTACTACTTTCTTTCTTCCTAGCGTCCTAGTCTTGATTGAACTGGACACTCCGTTAGCTTTAAGCACTTGTTTGAAAAAGCGTTTGCTTATACCCAATGCGTGAATAGTTCTCTTTTCTGGCTTTGAGATGCTTCGATACAGTTTTCCACGCTTAGCTTCTATGCAAAAATATTTATACACCTTTATTGCCACTGATTGCAATGTAAGGAACTTTACTTTTATACGGAATAATAGAACAAAGAAGTATGTGTTAGCACTCGGAAAAATTGACAGACAACAACAATAGAAAAAAACGAAGAACAATATATAGTCCGAAGTGGGATCGAACCCGTACTCAGTGGCACCGCGCCTTGCCACGAGAAGCCGAACGCTTGGCACACTACACGCAGCCAACTAAAAAAATTGGCTATTGCAGTAGTGTCTTACACGATGACGTTCTCAATGACTATAGCATAGGGTAACGATCACAGACCGGAAATAAATTGTATATTTGTACTTTCCTATTAATGCAAGTATCTCCCAGTAGGGCTGAATACTTGTGTTGTAGACAAACATTTATTGGACGAAACAGCACGAATAGTAGTTCCCAGTGTTTATATACTGGGTACAAATAATAATACATAAATATTATTATATGGGAACTTCCGAGGCGATAATAGGGAATAATAGAACAAAGAAGTATGTGTTAGCACTCGGAAAAATTGACAGACAAACAACAATAGAAAAAAACGAAGAACAATATATAGTCCTATTGTTGTTTGTCTGTCAATTTTTCCGAGTGCTAACACATACTTCTTTGTTCTATTATTCCCTATTATCGCCTCGGAAGTTCCCCATATAATAATATTTATGTATTATTATTTGTACCCAGTATATAAACACTGGGAACTACTATTCGTGCTGTTTCGTCCAATAAATGTTTGTCTACAACACAAGTATTCAGCCCTACTGGAGATACTTGCATTAATAGGAAAGTACAAATATACAATTTATTTCCGGTCTGTGATCGTTACCCTATGCTATAGTCATTGAGAACGTCATCGTGTAAGACACTACTGCAATAGCCAATTTTTTAGTTGGCTGCGTGGTAGTGTGCCAAGCGTTCGGCTTCTCGTGGCAAGGCGCGGTGCCACTGAGTACGGGTTCGATCCCACTTCGGACTATATATTGTTCTTCGTTTTTTTCTATTGTTGTTTGTCTGTCAATTTTCCGAGTGCTAACACATACTTCTTTGTTCTATTATTCCCTATTATCGCCTCGGAAGTTCCCATATAATAACTTTACTTTTATACCCATTGACTAACAGATCACAAATTTAACGAAATTACCCAATAATTAGGATACGCCGTTGCACATAAATCACAACAAAACGACAGGAAATGGGATGCACCGGATATAAAATTATAACTATGACGCGTTTTATGTGTTTTTTAGTGCTTAAAACAGGGAAATTGGCGCGCATTACGTTCAAGATGACAAGTCCGTGGGTGCTCACTCATATGAAGCGGTAATTCCTCCAAATATATGGTTTGACCAAAATGCCTTAAATTTGTATACTTCAAATAAAGAATATTTAAAAGTATACGTTTGTTGGTGATGAAATGAATGTACTTCTTGGGACCAAAAAATCACAAGACCATATGCAAAATTTCAGCATTATCAATCAATTGGTTGCAGAGATATGGAATTTTAAACACCTTCAAAATATTTTGAAACGACCTATAGATGTAGGAATTTTGTCTTCTTCTGCCACAGCGTTGTGGTACGACGCGTTGTCCATTACCAGACAGGATGGTCTGTCTAGAATTGGAAGAAGAGTATTTTCAATCCACTCTCTAAATATATGGCCATTCATCTCGGTGTGATAGTCCCTGTTGTCAGTATAATTAGAGGTGAATATAAGTTCTGCATTTTTCACCAACCCTTCTTTTCGGCTGCCTGCATGTGCCATTATAATACGCTGTCCTTTTCCAGTGGGTACACATCTTTTAATACTTCCATCTGATAACTGCCATTCCTTTGCACTTGTGTGGTGAGAATTTATCCAAGATTCATCTAGAAATACAATATCATAACCTTGGTTACGCATTTCCCGTACTTCACGTAAATATTTACTCCTCATAGAAACTAAGTGCGGCTTCTCGCAGATGACATTCTACCACTATCGTACTTTCTAAACGTAAAACCGATGCTTCTAACAGTTCTCCATAATGTTGTTTTCGACACAACAATGTCATTTTCTGCTCTCAGTCGAATTTTCAGTTTTCTTAAAGTCACAGTTTCTTTGGAATCGAACATTTTACAAATTGCTCTTCTAATCACTTCCTTGTCAAAACTATCTACTACTTTCTTTCTTCCTAGCGTCCTAGTCTTGATTGAACTGGACACTCCGTTAGCTTTAAGCACTTGTTTGAAAAAGCGTTTGCTTATACCCAATGCGTGAATAGTTCTCTTTTCTGGCTTTGAGATGCTTCGATACAGTTTTCCACGCTTAGCTTCTATGCAAAAATATTTATACACCTTTATTGCCACTGATTGCAATGTAAGGAACTTTACTTTTATACCCATTGACTAACAGATCACAAATTTAACGAAATTACCCAATAATTAGGATACGCCGTTGCACATAAATCACAACAAAACGACAGGAAATGGGATGCACCGGATATAAAATTATAACTATGACGCGTTTTATGTGTTTTTTAGTGCTTAAAACAGGGAAATTGGCGCGCATTACGTTCAAGATGACAAGTCCGTGGGTGCTCACTCATATGAAGCGGTAATTCCTCCAAATATATGGTTTGACCAAAATGCCTTAAATTTGTATACTTCAAATAAAGAATATTTAAAACTATACGTTTGTTGGTGAGGAAATGAATGTACTTTTTGGGACCAAAAATCACAAGACTATATGCAAAATTTCAGCATTATCAATCAATTGGTTGCAGAGATATGGAATTTTAAACACCTTCAAAATATTTTATTGAGTTATTGAGTTATATGCGGGTCATCATCATTGCACTCCGAACATGTCCATAGGTGCTCAGATCCCCTCCTCAGCAATTCCCTCAGTGTCCAGCGACTGACGACTCCAGTTCTATGTTGGTTGATAAGTCTTCTTACACGGCCACCAGTTTCTCATTTCTGGCTGTGCCCATCTTAACTCCAATTTCCATCATCCGAAGAAGCGACGTTGATCTGTGTTTGTCGAAGTCCCGTGCTCTTCCCACATCTCGGAGTGCATTGATGATGTCCGCCCGATCCATCGGTTGCCCGTCCTCAACGACAGCGCAGCTAGCCAACCTGTCCGCTCTCTCATTTCCCCGCACTCCCGCATGTCCAGGGACATAGACAAAGGTGACCTTACGTATTTTGGATTTCTGCAACGACTCTACCCATTGCATGCGTACAAAGCCCGCCTCCACTTTTTTTATCATGCTCATCGAATCACTCAGTATACATGCGTGGATGTAGTCTTGTGACTCTAACCATTTGAATGCCTTGGTCACTGCCATCACCTCCATTGTCATGCTACTCGTGGTCATGGCGTATGCACCACTGTCTTCCTTGGCCATTCTGCCTGCCGAACGTGCTGTAAATGCCCATGCACTTCTTTCGTGTCGTCTTACAGATCCGTCTGTATAGATGACTGCATCTTTCTCATCGGTGTTATCGCAGATGAGACCGTTGACCTCAGCATTAACCACGACCGGTTCTGTTCCCTACTTTTCCTGTCGAGTGTGACAATACATGAGAAAGTCCCCTTGAATGTCGTAGGCACCGGTATCCACTCCTCACCAACGCTGAGATTGGTAAGCCCACAGACCTGTTTGATGACATCTTCTGCTCGGCCCACCCATGATTTGCCTCTTTTTAGCCTGGTGCCTTTCAAAAATATTTTGAAACGACCTATACCATAAAGTTGAACACAAATAATTCGAAACGTAATAAATAAAGCTAGTTTATTTTAGGCGGAAGTTCTAGTGCCGTGCTTTCCTATGGGCGCAGATAAACCGATGAGTTTTGGCAACTGGAAATGTGCAGGAACAAGCACGTTAACTTTGAGACGGCAAGATTAATGCAAGAGTCAGAAAAGTGAAGATTAACGTACATTAGTTTGTAGAGATTTGCGATTTCTGTCAGGTAAGTTCAATTTGCCATAGATGTGAATGAGCCATTACCGACCTTACTCATTATAATTATAAATTATAATAAAATTATGAAATTAAATAAAATAATAATCATTTGCATTTTAAATGTAATACTTATTTTTATAATTAATTTTGTAAAAGTCAGTTATTTTGAGTTATTTAATTAACTTAACTCAACTGTTAAGTTTATAACCGTCAGTCATCAGATTTTTACATTTTATTTGTCCGAAATTTTCGATATCTAGTCACACACACAGCACACTAGTGATTTTAGTAATCAACGATGCTGATTCAGTGAATCTGAAGCATGACGAATTACGAATCTAGTGATTCATGCATCATACATAATGACGGATAAAGAGTTGAATAAACTCATGAGGTCCGAGGTAATATAGTAAAATTTAAAAAAAAATACTATAACTTACTCTTAGTTATACTTTAATTATATAGTTGTAGCTTGAGATTGATGATGACAAGTCTAGTCAGTCTAGTCTAAAAAGAAGACAGAAATAGAATTAGACTAGATACTTAGATACTACATCATGTACATGACAGATGACATGATCATATGATAATATGATGGATGGGATGACTTGAAATGAAGAAATGTCTTGAAATCAGGGAAAAAAAACACTACTCACTTAGTCACTACTGAGATTTTCAATCAACTTCAAGTAAATCAAGTAAATGCATCATATCATACTCCATTCTGTCAATCAACTTCAAGTTAAATGCATCATATCATACACCATTCTGTCAATCAACTTCAAGTAAATGCATCATATCATACATACTCCATTCTCACTTATTGATTCTCAGTCGAGTCTTATGAATAATAATTTAATTTACGATGTAAATAAGTCAACCGGATAATCAAGTGTAAACATTTATTTTAAAGATTACGTTGATTAACAAAGATGTGTTTGTTAGTAAAGTTACTTTCAATTCGTAAAAAATTTAAAAAAAATAAAAATAGCTTTTTAAGATGTTTAAATATAATAAATAGTACAGTCGAACCTGTCTAAGGCGACCATTCACGGGACTTTCAAAACTGGTCCCATAGGACAGGTGGTCCTGCCTCACAGGTTTCACATAATAAATAGAGCGATAAAAAAAATTTTATCCTAAGCACTATGAAAACTAACCTGCAAATCAGCGTAATCCATGAGTAGAACATAGTGCACATGTCGGTCTACAATAGCCACTGGTTGGACACTTTTCATAAAACACGATAGTTAAACACACAAAAATAAAACACACATACACAGATTCCACTTATACTGTACATGTATCACTTTTGACTTGAAAAAAAATCCAATATGGTAGTCTGTTGTTTGACAGATGAAATAAACGATAAGTTCAATTTTTCTCTCAAGTCCATGATAACGTCTAGTATGTCAGATCTCCCGTTTGTTATTGAATAGGTGCGCAGAAGCTCCAAAGCATTATGTGCATCTGCGATAGTGTATGTTTTCTCAATGTCAGTAGAATCTTGTTCGTTGTCTGATTCACTATTCACATCCTCAGCAGCTAAAATTGCAGTGGCAGGAAGATCCCAGTTTGTTTCTATTGTGTTGCAAGTTTGGAGCCCTGAATCAATCATGGAGATGTCTGTCAATTGGTATCCAAACAATTCTTTTGAAAGGTTATCCAAAGCAGTAGAAATTGCAGTAGAAACAATTTGCACGTCGGTCTTTGATGCAGATTCCATGTGCGTCAGAGAATATGCGTGTGTTTCAGCAGGACAATGAAAACCTGCTTTACAGAAACACTTAAGGATGGTTGAGTTGTCCACTTCTTTCCATGCTGCAGCAATCCAGTAGACTACATCCAGTAAATTGACCTGTTTCATGAGTTCGGTTCCGGAAGCATCCTTGTTTGATTCCATGACTGTGATAAGATGTAGAAGCTGTTTTTGTCTAAACTTTAATTTAAATGTCTGAATGACACCCTGGTCTAGGGGTTGAACTAATGCAGTTGTGTTGGGTGGCAGAAACTGCAGCTTAACATTCTGTAGTTCGATCTTGGGATGACAGGTAGCGTTGTCAACAAATAAAATAATGTGGCGCTTTTTTTTCTGCATCTTACGGTCAAAACTTTTCAGCCAATCTTAAAATATAGCTGCAGTCATCCATGCCTTTTTGTTGTTTCTGTAAATCACTGGCAGTGTGTTTATGTTGATGTTTTTAAAAATCCTAGGGTTAGCTGCTTTCCCAATCACTAAAGCCGGTTCTCGTTCCCCCAACATGTTAGTGCATAGCATCACTGTTATTCGCTCTTTGCTTTTTTTACCCCCAGCGCATTTTTCTCCTTTGACAAAAAATGTTTTGTCCGTTGTCGCTTTGAAAAATAACCCGGTTTCATCTAAATTAAAAATGTCTTGAGCAGCGTAACCATAGCATATCTCGGATAATTTAGAAGTCCAGTCAGCCGCAGCACTCATATCTGAATCACCGACTTCGCCACATTGCTTACCAAACACAAGATTGTGTCTTTTAATGAAGGCCTCTAACCAGCCGTTCGATGCTTTAAAGACTGAGTTTTCCAATTCTTTTGCAAACTGTAAAGCTCGTTCTTTGATCATCGGCCCAGATAACGGAATTTTTCGTGCAAGTGCTGATTGACACCATTTCCAACAAAGTGTATTTATGTCTTCATTTCCCGTTTTCCTGCTATTCCTTCTTTTCATACTTGGTGCATTATTTTCAAAGTCATTCATATACTCGGCTTTTCTCTTTAACGTACGTAAAATCTGTGTCTTTCCCACTCCAAACTGTTCTGCCAATAATCGCGAACTTTTACCTTGCTGATTTTGTCGAATCACTGATATTCGTTCTTCCAGCGTTAATGCTTTTGGTTTTACACTTTTGACACTGGCCATTTCCTATATTGTGTGTAACACTTTTAAAATCCACAAAAATAATTCACTGAGATACTGTACATGTACATGAATACACTCTAAGCGGGCAATGACTAATTCTTTAGTTAATTCCTGTAATTTATACGGGCCACGCAATGGTCTACTCTGGTCTAGACGGAACCGCGAAGTGATGTCACTTCACGAATCATAGATCTGTGTCTGCACCAGTATTGACTGATAAACGTAACACGTCCCACTGTAATCTGGGACTCACTAAATACGGGAAAACATCAACACCTGTAGACACCTGTGTCGATCGTTTATAGCTCCCAGCGAGACGAAGGACTGGCTGGTCGTCATAAACGGGATAAATAACATTGGCGGCGGTTAATTAGCCTGGTCTCTGGTCGCGTCATACGGTGAGCGCCGTAATCAGTGTTAGCATATAGTAAAAAACTCGGGGAAATTGTAGACCCGGTCCTATAACCAGGGAAACGCTTTAAACAGGTGGTCCTAAGACCAGGTTCGACTGTATTAATTAATATTAATAATAAATAAAATAGCTAGGTAGCCTTTGAGATAAGTAAGTAAGTTCTAGTTAGTAAGCAAAACATAAAAATTTAAACAAACTTCTTTTCTTCCTCTTTCTCTCACTGGCATTTTGGTTTACCCTACTAACTGAAGAAGTGAATATTATAATAGATCTCTTTGTCTGGTCTTGAGAAGACATTAAGTTAAGTAGGCATAGAATAGATGATAAGTGCATTCATTGTTTTGTGGCTTGCAGCATAATTGTGATATTTTTTCACATTTCGAAGACACCTGATGTTAGTTTGTTGTTATCTTAGTCTACGCCCTATGGGCCGGCAACGGCTCAAAAGGTCAATAGATAGATAGTAGATAGATACAGAATTAAATTACTGTTAGTATTAATTACTATACTATTAGTATTATTACAAGGAGTCAGACAAGGCTGTGTTCTGTCGCCGGATTTGTTTTCACTTTACAGCGAATATATTATGACATCAATAGTAGACAAAAAGGAATTGAAGTCAACGGTCACAACATAAATAATTTGCGATATGCGGATGACACAGTCTTATAGCAGAGACAGAGAACGAACTACAAGAAATGATAGACATAATAGTGGAAGAAAGCAACAAGAAAGGTCTCAGTCTGAATAGTAAGAAAACAGAAGTAATCGAAGAAACAATCATCACCATCATGCAGCATAAAAATAAACGAGACAAACCTGAAACAAGTACAACGTTTCAAATACTTGGGCACAATAATAACATCAGATGGGAGATGCACCACAGAAATAAAAAGCAGAATAGCTCAGGCCAAAATAGCATTTCAGTCAGAAAATGAAAAATATCTTATGCAACAAATCTATGTCAATAAAAATGAGAGTTCATCGGTGCTATATAGAACCAATTCTGACCTATGGAAGCGAATCATGGACAGTAGACAAACAAATGAAAAGACGATTAGAGGCCACAGAGATGGGATTTCTCAGAAGAATGTTGAAAGTTCCCTGAACAGATAAAAAGACCAATGAGGGAGTTCTCAAAGAGGCCAACACAAAAAGGGAGTAGGGAGCTCTTAAAAAACATCAGAAAGAAGCAATCAACATTTTTCTGGCACATCATGAGAAGAGGAAAATTGGAATACTTGGTTACAACTGGCAAAATAAAAGGAAAGAGAGATCGCGGACGACAAAGAGAGAAAATACTGGATAGCTTGGTGTCATGGCATGGAAAACATTCAACAACAGAACAGAACTGACACGATGCTGTAGATAGAAGATTGTCATTTGTGGAGGGACATGATCGCCTACGCCAACCGGCAGGATACATACAAAATACATGATGATTAGTATTGTCTGGTCTTGAGAAGACATTAAGTTAAGTAGGCATAGAATAGATGATAAGTGCATTCATTGTTTTGTGGCTTGCAGCATAATTGTGATATTTTTTCACATTTCGAAGACACCTGATGTTAGTTTGTTAGTGTATTTTTGAGTACCGGGTTGCTTCCCCTCTTGAGCAGACAAGACTGTTTGTTTCTTACTAGGAGCACCACAGAGGTGGAGTAGACTTCAACACAATACATCTGTCTTTAAGCCCATATGATATTATTTTAGGGTGTGGGGGATGGCCCATATGATATTATTTTAGGGTGTTGTTACAATGAAGAGGAGCAGTCAACAGGAAAAGATGATTGTACATTCCTGTGTTTCTTCTTTTTTTTTCAAGAGGTAATTATTTTGTACTCATTGTTACAAATGTTAGTGATTACTCTGCTTATTTTTTAGGTTGAGATTGGCAGAATAAATTTATTTGTAGTTACTTTTAAATTGTCAGAAGTTAATTACTGTTTTTTAATTTTAAGGTACACTTAACTCTTTCCGTACGGAGGGTTTTTGTCAATGCAGTGGAAGAGATTTCAGAGACAAAATTTTTCATGGACCTTATTTATGGTTTTAAATATCAATCTACATATTTTATATTTATCTAACACGTATTATATATGGATTTTTATATAATTGAACGAGGAATTAGATTTCATCAATACCAAGATGATATACAAGACATGTAAATAGAAAAATTGGAGATAAATGACCAAAACAAACATATTAAAATCATAATTGTCAGCTTACCATCATATCGATCTGGTTATAGTAATCCAAAATTAGTTATTTTGTGAAAACAACACTTAGCAATATGTCTTCAAGCAGCCATTAAAGTTTTTTTTTGATGTAGCATGCAAATAACTTATCTTTTGTTATTCACAATCGCAGCAAGTTGAAAAAAAAAAATGAAATTTCAACTCTTTTGGGAAAAAAAAAATCACTATGTACACAATATTTACACTTTTTTTTTCAACTATGCAAAAAAAAGCACAGCTGTTATTCTCCATGAAATGATATTGAAATGCAGTAAAGCATCCTTTTTGGCAACAATCTAACTCTAACTGCAGTTGTTTTTGGCTTTTTTGAGGCTGGAGGAATGTGTTCCTCATCACTGTCAATATCCAACTTGAGACTCATTTTCATCTACTAAATCCAGATCTGGGTCACTCAAAACACTGTCACCATTGTTGTTATCAAAACTCTGTGAGTCTCATTATATCAAAACTCATTATTGGATTGATAAAAATGAATTGACTAACGTCTTCAGCTGTCATCAACTGAATTTTAGCCTTACAATCACTGAAGCCATTTTGGTCAGCTGATTTTTTTACCTTGTTTATGATAAACACTAAAACCAAATGAAGAAAAAACACTTTTTGCATATGACTTTCAACTTGTACCACATGTGGAAGAAAGAAGGAACTCTCGAGGGAAATAATCTAATAAAATAGTCAATCTAAAATTTGGGAATATGGTTTGTTGACAGTTTACATGAAGATAATTGAAAGAGGCGTACTAAGTGGTTAAACCTGCACATCTGAAATTGGCATAGCGTACCTTGCGGTGGAACACATGAAAAGAGTTAACAGGTGAACGATGAAGTAGAAAGAAGACATAAGTGCAATTTGATTCCTTATTCATTGAAAGGATTTATAGTCTCCTTTACAAATCTTAAGATTTCTACACCCAGAATAAATTTTTATTTTAAATATATACTGTCACAAAAATATGTTCATTTTGTTAAACACGTATGACCAGGAATTTGTGGTCTTTGACAACGTTGTTTTTACCTCTTTCAAAGCCAAAGTTGATTCATTTATTATTTTTTCTTTCTTTACAGTGCAGTTTATAAAGTTATTTGGCTTTTTGTGGAATAAAACTTGGACAATAAAAATGGCAGCAGTAACTGTTTCATCAAGTCCTCTAGTGACTGTGCAAGTTACCAGTACAGCTAACCATTTTGGTGTTGAACGTCGCTTTGAAAGAGGAATGACAGTAGCTGCCTTAAAGTTGAAGCTGGAGCTCATCACAGGAGCTTTTGCGCACTCAATGAAGCTTTCTTTGTATAATGCTGAGAATAAACTCATTTGTGTTCTTGATAATGATGAAGCTCTTCTAGGATCATATCCGGTAGATGATGGCATGATTATTCATGCAGAGGACTCAAGTCTCAAACCTGATGAATATTCAGACACTTCGAAAGTGGAAAAGTTTGAAATATCGGATGAAGAGTATAAGAAACGTCAAGACACAGTGAGAGCTTTCAAGGAAAAAAATAGGCTTGGGAGATTTAATGAAGAAGAAGTTAAACGAAAGGAATCTGAGCTGAAGGCTAAAGAGGAAGCTGAGGAAGAGAAGGCTAAGAGCATTACACTGAATGACAGGTGTGAAGTGAGAATACCTGGGCAACCTGCACGACGTGGAGTGGTCAAGTATGTGGGAAACACTGATTTCAAAGCCGGTGTGTGGGTTGGAGTCCAGTATGATGAGCCTTATGGCAAAAATGATGGAAGTGTTGGTGGTAGGCGGTACTTTGAATGCCAAGCAAAATATGGTGGGTTTGTTCGTCCCTCCCACTTGGAAGTGGGAGATTTCCCTGAGGAAGACCTTGGTCTTGAAGATGATGAAATGTGATGTCATTCTGTAGACTTCTTAATGTTGAAGGAAATTGGACACTTAAATAATTTGGAGTTGTGCTTTTTTTTTATTTTTATTTTTTTTAAAAGATCTGTTCATTGCTTAAACTTACACACATTATAAATTACAATAGTTGAACAGCTGTGTGTTGTCTTTTTTTTTTCTTCCTACAGAATGTCCCAAAGATGGATATCCACATTTGAGAACTAATGTATTTTTTCTTAAAGGTTTCATTTTAAATGCAAAAGCAATGTGCTTAATTAGCTGCAAATAAACCAGAAAGTATGACATGAGAATTGCTTGTTTTGTTATGCTGTAACTTCAAGAATTCCACTCAGTTATTCAGAATATATGTAATAGGCTACTTAATTCAAAGGTGCTGTGTATGATTTGTCCACGTAATGTGATATGCAATCTTGAAAATGTGCATTTTAATTTGAAATGACAAGTTTTTTCAATTATTATTAATATTAAATATTTACTTCTTGAAACAGTTGGTCTAGTCCCTTAGTTAGCTTTGATTAATTATAGGATTCATGATGGTTTGCTTTTACATAACACTCACATTAATCTTCACCTAAATGTGTTTGTTTTATGACAACGCTTTGTCACTATAATTTGTTTTATGACAACGCTTTGTCACTATAATTTGTTTTATGACAACGCTTTGTCACTATAATTTGTTTTATGACAACGCTTTGTCACTATAATTTGTTTTATGACAACGCTTTGTCACTATAATTTGTTTTATGACAACGCTTTGTCACTATAATTTGTTTTATGACAACGCTTTGTCACTATAATTTGTTTTATGACAACGCTTTGTCACTATAATTTGTTTTATGACAATATATGATAGCCCTGTCATTATTAATACTTTATCCTCAACACTGAAAGAGAATGTCTTGTAATAATCCTTTTGTTGTATTGATTTAAGTATGTGGATATAAAGCTTTTGGAACAAAACTATTTTGATGCTCTTAAATTGCAGGAGAAATTGAGAATTGCTGACAGTTCATTCCACTGGTTTATGATTCATGATGCTATAAAGCAGTGATCCTTTAATTATTTCCCCTCAGTTTAAGATTTTCATTTACCACTGAAGTGTTTCCCCTTTCATAGTTATTCTCCTCCTCTTCTTCTTCCTTCTTTCAACTCCTTATTGAGCATAGGTCATCAACAAGCACTTTCTAGATTGTCTTGTTTCTTGCTATTCTTTTCAAATCATTCCATGTCTTCCCCATTCTCTTCACCTCTACTTTTACTTTCGAAGTTATTAATCACTGGAAAATTAGGGGAATAAAATATACTTTACCACTTAACACTTTTTGTCATGTGGAAATATAATATTTAATGCTTATATTATATAGTCCATTCCAGATAATTTTGTGGTAATTGAAAGTGATATAATTTTGTAATGAGCAGACCACTGCACTTTCTGACTGTTTTTAATGACCTTATTGAACTCCAGCCAAGTACCTATTTTCTTTTACATCTAGGTCTGCTGGAATGTGTTGGACCGAAAGTGAAACAGTAACACTGGGATGTGTTAGACCGACAGTGAAACAGTAACACTGGGATGTGTTAGACAGAAAGTAAATAAGTAATACTGGGATGTGTTAGATAGAAAGTGAATAAGTAACACTGGGATGTGTTAGACAGAAAGTGAATAAGTAACACTGGGATGTGTTAGACAGAAAGTGAAACATGAAACAGTAACACTGGGATGTGTTAGACAAAAAGTGAATAAGTAACACTGGGATGTGTTAGACAGAAAGTGAACCAGTATCATTTGGATTTAAAGTTAGTGCTGTAGCCGCAAAGTTAATGACGCTTTTATGAAAAATATTTATATAACTGAAATAGGGTTATATTTGCATTGCTGTTTTGAAAAAAAAATTACATCATGTGAAATAGTAAATTAAAGGTACAACCCCGGGAGCTGTATGTGCACACTTTAAGAACTACTGCTGTGAAGCATGACAGCCTCATGGACCATAATAATTCATACATTTTGTTACGCTTTTAGATTTAAACATGTGTTTGCTATCCTTTTGTACATTGTCTTGCAGTTTGGTTTTATTGCTTTAATTTATTAAATATAATGACATGGATTGATCCTCTTTTATCTCTTGATTTTGAAATGACAAATTCAGTTGCTATCGGCTGTGTATAGTTGTAACTTGTGAAAAAAAAGGCTTAATGGGAGCTACCAAACAATTGTGATTGAAGAAATATTATGTCAGATTTTATGCAGAACACAGAATTGTCAGATGAACCAAACTGTAAATGGGTATTTGACTTGCTGAGTGAGTCAAGGAGAGAGTGGGGGGGGGGGGGGTCTCAATTTGAAAATAGCTTTGTTGAAAGTGACTGAGTATTGGAGAGGAGGCATGTTGAATGTAGTTCCCATTTGTTAAAAAAACAAACCTGGCATAGTTTTAGCTATAAGTAAATAAAGAAGTATATGTTAAAGGTGTAATAAGAAATAGGAATTCCTTTTAAAGTTCTGTACCTTATTTTAAACATTTTAGATTTTTGTGGATGTTTTTCTCCTCATTCCCAAAGGAAGCAGTTCAATAAATTGGTTATCCAAGGGTTGTTGTGTCCTACCTTCTTCATGTGGATCTTCTGTCAGAAATACCTACTTTGTATTTGTGCAGTTTAAAATATATGCTGTACATAAGTGTACACTGTTACGAAGATATATATGCATGGTATCTACAGAATGGTTACATCCTTCCTGAAACTGCTATTGAAGGAGGTAAAGTACAAGACTTTAATCGGTGTCTTAGCATGCCAGTTTTCACCCATAAATGCTTGGCTGCCTATCCGGGACTGTTCGGAGACTTCTGGGTAGGGTTGCTTCAAGCATTAAAACTCATGATGGGAGGCGGCATTCTTCACCTTCACTGGTACCCATTTCTGCCAGCAACTGGGTCGACCGCTGGGTTTTTTTTTTCCCAACCACCAGTACAATTCACACTGTTTCCAGCGGGAATCGAACACAGGTTGTCCAAAAGTCAGTAGCTTAGTCTGATGATTTTCTCAACTAGGCTACCGAGACCCCCATTGTTGAAGAAATTCTTCGCTATGGGGTTCTCCGTTCCTAAATCCCATTTCTCTGAGTGATGAGTAGCTAGATGCTGAGAGCTAATCAGTATTCATTGTAGAAGCAAACAATAATATATATAGTGGTGGACATTGCTGTAGCGTATGCAACAGATGTGATTAAATGTATTTTTTTATGAATGGAAATCTGTTTTCTTGAGCATCTTGTTTATTCTGTACATAAATCAACGGGAAGAGAAAAAGGCCAGGAATGCATGGAGAAGAGAAGCTGTGGAAACCCTTAAGTGACCTAGAATGGAGAAAGTAGATAAATGTAAAAGAAAAGTGATGGAGAGACCTTGTCCATGGCCTATGCTCCAAAAACGTAGTTTAAAGAGCATTGATTGATTTTATATATACAGTCGAACCTGGTCTTAGGACCACCTGTTTAAAGCGTTTCCCTGGTTATAGGACCGGGTCTACAATTTCCCCGAGTTTTTTACTATATGCTAACACTGATTACGGCGCTCACCGTATGACGCGACCAGAGACCAGGCTAATTAACCGCCGCCAATGTTATTTATCCCGTTTACGACACGCGGGTAATAGACCGAGATAACGATACACTGACCAGCCAGTCCTCCTCCGTCTCGCTGGGAGCCATAAACGATCGACACAGGTGTCTACAGGTGTCGAAGTTTTCCCGTATTTAGTGAGTCCCAGATTACAGTGGGACGTGTTACGTTTATCAGTCAATACTGGTGTGAGAAACACGGCAGACGCAGATCTATGATTCGTGAAGTGACATCACTTCGCGGTTCCGTCTAGACCAGAGTAGACCATTGCGTGGCCCGTATAAATTACAGGAATTAACTAAAGAATTAGTCATTGCCCGCTTAGAGTGTATTCACGTACATGTACAGTATCTCAGTGAATTATTTTTGTGGATTTTAAAAGTGTTACACACAATATAGGAAATGGCCAGTGTCAAAAGTGTAAAACCAAAAGCATTAACGCTGGAAGAACGAATATCAGTGATTCGACAAAATATTTTTGTGTGTTTAACTATCGTGTTTTATGAAAAGTGTCCAACCAGTGGCTATTGTAGACCGACATGTGCACTATGTTCTACTCATGGATTACGCTGATTTGCAGGTTAGTTTTCATAGTGCTTAGGATAAAATTTTTTTTATCGCTCTATTTATTATGTGAAACCTGTGAGGCAGGACCACCTGTCCTATGGGACCAGTTTTTGAAAGTCCCGTGAATGGTCGCCTTAGACAGGTTCGACTGTATATATATATATATTGTACAGAAGAATGTTGAGAATACCATGGATAAGAAGAGTAATGAAAACATTATGAAAAAGGCCAACGCAAAATAAATTTCCAATATTAGGAAGAAACAATCATCATTCTTCTTTTGCAATCATGGCTCATTCAGACTAGGTTTCCGGACTCTTTTATGAATGCAGCTGTCTGTTTAAGTGATTCGGTTGCCCCATATAGTTTCTCTTCCATGGAGGTGGGCGTGGTCCACATTGTACTTCTCAGGTCTGTGTACTGGGGGGCAATCCTGTAGAACATGTTTTGTTGTGCAGTGGCATTGGCTGGTAGTACCAATTTTGAGTTTGGTGAACATGTGGTTTCTCATTCTATTGTGGTCAGTGCGGAGGCGAAGTATGATGACTTGATCCCTCATTTGATAGTTGGAGGTATCCATCCCTCTCGTCATACTTTGGGTGTTCTCGTTCCATTTTCATGAAACTGGCCTTTGATGATGGATTTGGCTTCATTTGTAGCTGACCAGATGGTTCTCATGTGGTAATCTCCCTCCCTCTTTAGCTAATTTGTCTGCACGTTCGTTTCCGTGTATATTACAGTGTGATGGTATCCACTGCATGACCACTCTGGAAGTTATTGCACAGTTGGTCTAGGGTTGTTCTCAAGTCATCTAGTTCATTGTTCCTGAGGGTTTTTAGAGCTGTTAGGACTGACAAAGTATCAGTCAGTATCACCAATTTCTTGGGCATATTGTTTTTGTATTGAATAGCCAGATTTTCATCGTAATTGAGGGCTTCAGATTCTGCTTTATAGTTTAAGAATTTCCCAGTAGCTATTGATTTGGTGATCTCTTCCTGGTTTTTCAGCTTCAGGAACACACCTCATCCATTTCTGGTGGCATTTGTAGCAGAGCCATCTGTGTATATTTGTGACCAGGAGTCCTGTGGGTAGTTGCTGTTTATGTGTTTTTCTGCTATGTGTCTTTTCTCTGTGTCTGTTTGGGTGTCGTCATTCTTTGGCCATGTAATGAGAAGGGAACAGCTGGAATATATTGTGACAACTGGGAAATTGGGAAGCAAAGAAAATGGCTTGGCAAAAGGTCAGCAACAGAAATGATAAATAACTGTTGTGGAGAGACGTGATCACCTACGCCAGCAGACATGGTACCTGATGATGATATCAATTGTCTTTTCGGTACTTAGTGCAGATATTTTAGACTCTTATTTCCCAACAATCTTTGTTATCAAGTGTCAGACCTTGCACTGTATCTCACCACAAAGTCCCATTTCTGGGTGAGCCTTTCAATTTCAGCAAGGAAGCTATTGCCAACTATTACTGCCTCCCACTTCAATGTTATTTTTAGCGTTTCTCTCGGTTGGCCTGGTTTTCTGTTACCTTTTCTGATTGTGATTTGGTACACAGTCGATAGCTCAAGTAAATAAAAAAAAAAGTAAAGAGCCCCCGTCACGCCAACTGGCGTATAGGGAATATTGTGTTAGTGACCATAAATTTTACAGACCTTCAGCGCATGATTTTTAGGGTAATGAATTCACTAACCACTGAGCTATCGTGGCTCTCTCGATCGTTCAAAGCTGACTCCAACAAGTCCCCACATGGGCTGAAAGTGGTCAGCGACGGACTGCTGGCTTCAGGACGAGTCCTACTCCATTTCCCTATGTAGAACTGAAAGCAAATATTAGTTTGTCCAAGCGATTAGGTTTGAAAAGGAATGACAAACCCAGTACGCTAAAAGTCCTGATCCGAAATCGGATGTGTTTGACATAGATGTTGCTGCTTGTAAATCACAATACATGTAACTACGTTAAGGATATATTCAGAAGTGAAATGTTGTTTGTGGTCGCCTGTTTTATTTACATCTTTAGTGAAGACCTGAGGGACTGAATTTTGCATGAATATCACTTTGTCCAAACTGACAACCATTTGCTAAAGTGTCTGTCGCCATAGTGGCAGATATACTCCAACTTCAGAGGTACTCTCATTTTTTATCATCAAGAGTTTTAACGGGTGTATTTTTCTCCTACTAATTGTGCCAGAGCAGTGGTCATTTTTTAAATCTACTCTTTTCTCCAATTGCCAATGGTTCTTCAACATGCACGTAATACACACTGGATCTCCTGTTCGTTTCGCCGTTGTCCGAGACGGCTAGGTATAGGATCTCACTACCTGGAGACCAAGGGGATGTAAAAAGCCATGAAGAAATCGCAGATTTGATTAAAAAAAACACATTTTCTACTGAGTTGAATCGAATCCGGGCCCTTGTCCAGAGGTCGACGTCTTACCTCTAGGCCTCCCCCCCCCCCAACCAGAAGTCAAATAGTCGACATGCTAGCACAATAAACAAAAGAACATAACTTGTTGCTAGTGTCAAGACCAGAACTATACCCTCCCTCTGCGTGGTAGAGATTAGTAGTAAGGAGTCAACATTAGGCATTAACCCTTAGATCCAGTTGATATATCGGGCTGCATTGGGTTTTATCATTTTCCTATTCCTGCTATATAGAAGATCATAGTACAGATGAGGACTAAGGTGCCGTTCAGGAATGGAGCTGGAAACTGTCTGTGAACCAAAGCTGGCGGATGCTGCTGACAGTAGGATCGGTGAACCGCACCTTAGCCCCAATTTTTTGCGGTCCCCTTAGTAAACAGATTAACCAATCTAATCTGGCCATGTGAGTAGAGACCGAGAGGGACGCCGACCTGGTAACGTAATGGTAAAGTAGGAGACTTGAATCGGCGACTTAAAAAAAAGTAAAGTGCCCCCGTCACGCCAAGTGGCGTATAGGGAATATGGTGTTAGTGACCATACATTTTACAGACCTTCGGCACATGATTTTTGGGTAATGTGGTGGTATTACGCCCGTGCCGCTTTACTTTCCCATAAAAAAATCCGGTTCACATTAAAGGCTTGGTGAACCGGAGGCGTCGGTTGGGATCGAACCCTACCTCTTGTCCTTTGTAGTCCGGTTCACTAACCACTGAGCTATCGCGGATCCCTGAATCGGCGACTTTTCATTCATATGTGTTGGGCCGCATATCCTGAAGTGTTAGGAGATGCTTCAAGCATCGAAACTCCCGAGGCGGCATTCCTCACCTTCCCAGAGTGTTACCCTGGTACCCATTTCTGCCAGCGGCTGGGTCGACTGCGGGAATATTTTTTTCCAACCACGGTGTACAACTCATAAACTGCTTCCAGCGGGAATCGAACACTGTTCCGGTACTCAACAATGCGATGCTGAAGTCGCATGTATTAGGCCGAGAAGTGCAAATAAGTAGTTAGAAAAACGGTTTACGTCCACCGAAAGTGTAGCCAATATGTGCAGCGTTACATTAAATATAATGTTTCTGCACATTGGCTGCACATATTTTTCGGTGAAGTCCGGCGGTGGCTAACCCCGTATGTTTTTGTTCCGGCCGTGACCTCGGCGGCTCGCGACCCCGTGACTCGGCTGAGTTATCTCAGGTAGCGCTGCTGCGTCTCGTGATGTAAACACGGATGGCCAGGTGCTCGGGGAATTTAATGGAATGTATGTTAAATGTTGTAGTGATGATATACCAACTCTCGCGAGATTACGGCAAACCGTTAAGAATAGTGAAACAGCGCAATACATTTATTACATTAAAAATATGGGTGATACAAAATGATTCGATTAAAAACCGGTACGGAATATCAAAACTAGCGATCGACCATCCAACATCCCTCGCGTATATGAGTGGCCTATGAACTGGCCGGAACTTACACCGTAGGCCTCTATCAGCTGAACACATGACAAGTAACGCGTATATGATTGGGTTCACGAAACTGACCACCGGGGGACGACGTTTTGTAAGGCAAGGCGAATGTTTACTTTTCAAATCTATTAGCGTGTCGCGGTTCTAAAACTTGGGGAAAGCGGTATTGCAGGGGTGATGTGAATATGTTGTGTGTGTCATGTGTTTATATTTTGAGGAAAGGAGCACCTGACTCAGTGGTTAGCTCTCTCCTCACTTTATTCTTCATAGGTTTTTAGTGTTAGTCCATAGCTTCACTGTAACACTTTAGTATTTGAATATCAATTGGAATAAATAATTAGATAAAGTACCTCCTTTAACCTGTATCACAGAGACATTATACCCCCTTCGCCCCGTCAACATTCCGTGTTGATATTATAAATTCTCATCGTCGTCGCCGTCATATGCCATCATCAATATGTGTCACCATACCCTCCCCTCAACAACATCATCAAGTACCAAACCCGTTGGTGTAGAGTGACCATGTCTCGCCACAACTTTAAATCTCGTACTTCAAATAGTGAGGAGGGGAGGGGGGGGGTGTAAGTGCACGTGGTTGAATATTATCCCTTAAGGTATCTGCTGCTATCGGGTGACCATAAGGCCAGGTGTGCAAATCTAAATAACGTATTGGTTGTGATGATTCTAAAAATGGAGAAAAGGGGGTGTTTTCCCTTTTGATTGGTGGTCACGGGGTGTAAATATGTTGTCGGTGTTATTAGTGTCGAAGTTTTCAGTATCGCTGACATGGTAACTTAATGTCATCAGCATCATCATCGTGTTTCATAGCGGTTGGCGTGTTTTGTAGTAAGGTGGTAATGTGATCGGTTTGTCAATCAGCTAACTTTGGAAATCTAACAGTAACTTTAAATAGTGACGGTCTCTCTCACCCCCCCCCCCCTTTTTTCTCTCTCTCTGACAAGTGAATTAACCAAGTCAAATAAAATAAGATACAACACCCCCCCCCCCCCAACTGTTACCAAACGCTTTAAAACAACTAACGAGTAGGTACTCTACAACCTGCTGGGATTAACTTTCTTCCTTCCTTCCTTTCGGATTTTTCTCCATCCACCTGTCCCCCTATCCTATCACCGTTGGTATCGGTCGATTTTTAGTGTGATTGAACGATGGAAGGTCAACCAGAATGGGCTACTCGAACAGGGGAGTCTGATAGTATATCATAGACCTGATGCCGTCTGCCTTCACACTCGGTTTGTAAGTGGAGTGTAGTAGGATTCCACGGAAGTGATCACTAGCCATGTATCCTCATAATTGAGAAAGGTAGAAACTAGAAAACCAACTTCAACACATTCCAGTATGAGAACAGGACATCACTAGCAAAAATCAGATAGGAACCAGGGCCCACCTCTCACGGAACAAGAGACAAACGGTCAAAACATGCACACTTAATTTGACATTTCATGACGACCTGACTGATCCCATTGATGATTCCCTCCCCACCACCACCACCAAGGACACATAAGTCTCGGAGGGAAGCAACTCCTAATTTTATTACCAGAAGCCACCTTTCTATTTGCAGAAGCCGGATTTCAAAACTGTTAGAAGACGTGACAGAAGACTTCTGTTCCAGGAACTAGTCCTCACCCACCACAATCGACTATGCCCCTGGCAAGTCTTTCTGTCAGTACAACACAAATTGACAGATTGGAGAAAATACTGAACGAAGCGCACAATATCTTGGGCGTATCTGAGGGGACACTCCCTGTGTAACAATGCGTGACTTTCCAAACTTGGATGCGATAAAATCAGGATCTGGAGTAAAGATAAGTACAGATAAAGAGTAACTATTCCACCACGAACTCATCATCATTTAATGTCCTTTTTTAAGGACTGATGACAAAATACAACTATTCCTTTAGTCTTCGAGTGAACGCAAACAAGCAGCATAGAGGTTTGTTGTTCCAGCTGAAGGCCTACTTGGCCGAAACGTTGACTTTTGTTTTATTAATTACCACGTAAAGCTGTTGCCATACCACTTTTTTTTCTTCTTTTTGTTTTTTAAATCGTCATAGAGGAATTATGTTTTTAGTCGTCGAGTGAACGCAAACAAGCAGCATAGAGGGGTTATATTTCTGAAATAAACAAAAGAGAACGGGCAGCTGAAAATGACAAACGGCTGTGACATTGGCATAAACGGAACTTCTCTTGACATTCCTCATCACCAGGGAGCATGTCCTTTGCAGAACGTTTCAATCACCACAGCTTGTCTGAAAGAAACTCTGCCTCTAGCCAGATCTCCCACTTCTATTATGTGCAAGGTCTTTTTGATGTCTTGTCATTACATCATTACCGCCAAAAAAAAAAAAAAAAAATAGTAATATGGCAGGAAATGGCGTATCGAAAATGTAAACCTAAAGTCAGATTATTAAAGAGAATCGGTTACAAGAAATAGTATAGGGCACAATTGTACATAATTTCGTTACTGCTGCTAAAGTGTTTAATGTGTTGCTAGTAGTAGTAGTATAAGTTAGCCGGTTGCCCGTGACGACGTTGTTACTAACATTCTATTTTTAGATTGTTATTTAAGGAAAGCTACATTTATCGGAACACAAGGAGGGGGAACCTCTACAGTCTTCAGTAACCGATCAAAAAAAAAGTTATACACTGCACTCGTATCATGAACAACATTATAAGACGTTGACAGCCAATCTAATAATATCTTGTATCAATTCTTTGTACAATGATGAGATTTGGCAAGTTTCAAGATATAAAAACTTGTTTTGTAATTCTATAGTCCCATTTGTTATTGTGGACTCTTTATCCAGTCGAAAAATCAATGAATCAACACACCATAGATCAGGTGATCAATTAGTGACAGATAAGTACGTTCCCAACTTTTCACTTTCGCTTCTGTTGCAGGACCGTTCAGGCGAAGTGAAATGTAAGTAGCCTACAATGCAATATTTATAGTCTTTGTAACCAACAGTCGTTGCGGGCAATGCAAGACTCATATTTAATAATAATAACATTGTTTGAAGGGTAACTATGTGTCAATAGACTTTGCGGATAAAATAATCAAATATGTTATAACTAAAAAAAAAATGAGTGCATATACTTATATACTATATGTTAGATCAACGCCAGTATCTACACGCGGCCGTCATTCATCGCGACGATATCATGTAAACATGATACATGGTATATATTATTTTAAAATATGAATATCACCACAATACGGTCTGTAAACCTCATAAAAAGTAACCAAGCGAGGATTATGATATATTTCTATATCTCGAAGTAGAAACAAATCTTCCCAAACGACATGACTGAAGGGAAAACATTGTGACAGGCTTTACGATGATATAAACATGTATCTTCAACAATTTTGACATCACCAATGATGAGATACACATGTTTAAATAACGACAAACATATGTGAACTCACTATAAGTAAATTCAAGATAAAAACAATTCAAGTCACATAACTAGTTATGTCCAGATGATCTCCTCGGTGCAACGCCTCACTGCTTACACAGCAGAGCAAGTGAAGATGATACACGATTTATAAAATGAAGTAAGAAACAAGTCTGAGATACTGGTGGACACTCACACTGAAATCATCGCGGACAAACTTGCTAAAGGATGTCACACCCACACCATCATCCACTAAAGAAAACAATGTTAGTCGAAAGAGAGATTATTAGAGACATGAAGTTTCGAGAATTTGGTTTCTGTGTGTGTGTGTGTGTGTGGGGGGGGGGGGGATAGCTAATGATAATATCAAAAACCACGCAGAAAAGAAATTAGACAAAATATCATAAGTAAATGTAACGAGAAGAGTTAAACTGAGGGGAACGACCACAGAAACAACCTTGCATGACAAGCTTTGGAGAACTGATGGTAACCTCAAAACACATAGTCTTGTTTGTGACCCAAGCAGGTCTAAATGCATGGTAATAGCTGATCGCTGAAGGAGAAGAAGCGGGACAGAGATATGAATAAGACATGCAATGTATAAAGACATGTAATGTATAAAGACATGCAATGTATAAAGACATGTAATACATAAAGACATCTCTACATTTCCTTCATAGGCATAGTACAAAAATGATGGCTACTTGTATTAAATAAAAACTAACAGTAAACAATTTAAGTAGCAGCTGGAATAATCGCACGTAGAACAAACTGGCTTAATTAGATATAAATGCACGAGGTCATATTTTATTTACGAATAATATAAGAGTTCAACAAATTCAAGCTGCAGGACTGTGATGATAGACTACACATACAGTAAGGTCTTTGCCTGCGCACAACGTCACAAAATATGGGATATAATTAAAAAAAAAACATGGGTTCCTTTACGTGTTATCAAATAGTCACTCTGCCAAAAGGTGTACGTATTCGCTACAAATAACAAACAGATATACATCTAGATGACACAGACATACGACTAATATGTAATTTATACTGGGAGCAAACAGCAATAATAAAATATAAAAAAGAGAACTATACACCCATTGATATAAAAAGAGGAGTAAGACAGGAATGTATCCTATAACTAAGCTTGTTCAGTCTATACACCGAGCAAATCTTTAAAAGCATGCCAGGCCTAAACATTAATGGAAAGATAATCAATAACCTAAGATATGCTGACTATACTGTACAACTAGCAGAAAATCCTAAAGATCTACAACAATTACTTAATGAAATAAACATGACAAGCAAAAAATATGGATTAGATATGAATATCAAAAAGACTAAAACTATGATCATAGACAAAGAAAACACTCAAAACATACAAGTGGATTTCAAAATTGAGTGAATAGACATGAAGACAGTTCAGAGATGTAACTACCTTGGACATACTATAACCAGTGATGGAACTGTAAACTAAAACTGAAATAAACAAAAGAATAGAAATGTCAAAAAGTAATTTTAAAGTCATGAAAAATATACTAACATCAAAACAAATAACACCAGAGCCAAAGCTAAGAATAACAAAATGTTATATCTTCTCAGTATTCTATATATATTAGACGAGAAAACGGAACAACAAATTGAAGTCTTTAATATGTGGATATATAGAAGAATAGGAAGAATTGGACGGAAAGAAAAGAAAACAAACAATGAAGCCTTAAAACAACTAAACATGAAAAGGGAACTGCTAAATACAATTGAAACAAGACAAATGCGAATTTTGGGGCACGTTAAACGACACAACAGTCTACTAAAAGTAATATTGGAGGGGAAAATACAAGGTAAAAGAGGCACAGGCAGACCAAGACTAACATGGATGAGTAACATCAAAAGATGAACATATCAGCCTATGATAACCTGCACCATCAAAGCAAGAGACAGAGCTGAATGGTGCTCCTTGGTAGTAAACCTTCGATGCGGAGACGGCACTCAATGATGATGATGAGACCAAACACGTGATTCAATATTTTTAAAAGTGTAAATATGACGACACCAAGAGATAGGCGAAACTGATCTCCGTGCTATGTACAACACGGACAACGACTGACTCCAGCTGGGAAGCTTTGGCTATTTTTGGAAGACAGCAATATTTTGAAAAGACTATACGTAGGAAGAGTCAGACCAGTTCTAGAGTATGGAGTCACAGCCTGGGCTATGGCTTCCAAATCACACCTTAGCAAAATTAACAGAACACAGAACCAAGCTGCCCGTATCATGAGTGGTGCTATGAAATCTACACCTATCAAGACTCTAGAAACAGTAACAGGTTTACAACCCTTAGATGACAGACGGGTCACTAAAGTATTGCAACAAGCGGAGAAATATAGAAGGCTCCTTAGCCACCCCATGCACCAAAGAATAACTGGTTCCGGAATTGTACGACTAAAGAGGTGCAACTTCGCTGCAATTGCCAATGAACTAAATACTCGAGACCCAGTACTTTCCCAAACAATATCGAAACCCTTGGGCCCATCTGATATGTCTCCTCATGGAAAACATAAAATAACCGAACTTAAGGAAAATATAAAAGGAATCATGAAAAAAGGCACCCAATCAGACACAGAAAGAAAACACGTAGCAGAAAAACACATACACGATACCTACCCACAGGACTCTTGGTCCCACATATACACAGATGGCTCTGCTACAAATGACACCAGAAATGGAGGGGGAGGTGTATTCTTGACGCTGAATAATCTGGACGAAATCACCAAATCAATAGCTACTGGAAAATTCTCAAACAACTCTAAAGCAGAAACTGAGGCCATCAGAGATGCTGCAACACTGGCTACTCAACACAAAAATAACATGCACAATAAATTGGTGATTCTGACTGATGCACTGTCAGTATTATCAGCTCTAAAAAGTCATAAGAACAATGAACTAGATGACTTGAGAACAACCCTGGACCAACTATGCAATAACTTCCAGAGAGTAGTCATTCAGTGGATACCATCACACTGTAATATACACGGGAACGAACGCGCAGACAAATTAGCTGAAGAGGGAGGGAGATTACCACAAGAGAACCATCTGCTCAGTTATGATGAAGCCAAATCCTCAAGGTTCAGTTCCATGAAAAATGGAAACAGAACACCCAAAGCATAACGAGAGTGACGGATACCACCAACTATTAAGGAGGGATCAAGTCATCATACTTCGCCTACGCACTGACCACAATAGAATGAGAAATCACATGTTCACCAAATTCAAAATAGGTACAACCAGCCTATGCCATTGTACACTGGACAATATGACCACAAAACATGTTCTACAGGATTGCCCCCAGTACACGGACCTGAGAAGAGCAATGTGGTGCATGCCCACCTCCCTGGAAGAAAAACTACGTAGGGAGGTAAAAAAGTAATGCACAGCAACTCTCGGCTAATAATAAAGATAGGAATATGAAATTGTGCACACTTGGAATATGACATGTTCCAATTATGTGCACCAAATTGCACAGCATTCAGCAAAATATTACGCAATCTATGAACCGTTAAAATGGAGCTTGTCAACAATGTCCGTTACAAACAGCGAATTGTCATAGAATTTCTGGTTGCGGAAAAAGAAACTGTGGCAAACATTCATAAACGACTGTGTGCAGTGTACAAATGTTCTGCAGTCGATAGGAGCACAGTTAGTCGCTGGGTTCAGAGAATTAAAGCTGCAGAAAGTGTACGAGTGGAGCTGCATGATTTACCGCGTTCTGGACGTGTTGCCTCGGCTACCAGCACAGACATGTTAAACCGGGCTGATGCCATTATTCGTAAGGATAGGCGTATCACTAGTCAGCAATTGGCATTGCAGCTTACAGTCAGCAAGAGAAGTGCAATCGCAATTTTTAAAACTCTCGGATATTCAAAGATTTGCGCTCGATGGGTTCCTCGGTGCCTAACAAATGATCACAGAGTTCAAAGGAAAACATTCTATTCTGAATTGTTGGAGCGTTTCGGTGTTGAAGGAGAAATGTTTTTGTCAAAAATTGTTACCGGTGACGAAACGTGGGCACATTATTATGAGCCTGAAACAAAAATGCAGTCAATGGAATGGCATCATCCGCAGTCACCAAGAAGAAAAAAATTCAAAGCATCTCCATCAGCCGGAAAGGTGATGATTACTGTCTTCTGGGACATTGATGGTGTGATTCTTGTTGATGTAATGACAAGAGGTGAGACAATCAACTCGACAGCTTACATCAATACACTGACAAAACTCAAAAATCGGTTCCACAGAGTTCGGCCTAATAAGCCATCTGCAGATTTGTTGCTTCAACATGACAATGCACGCCCTCACACAAGTCTGGTAACACGGGAAGCAATCAACAAATTTGGTTGGACTGTACTGCCCCATCCTCCTTACAGCCCTGATCTGGCTCCCACAGATTTCCATCTGTTTGGACCACTCAAAAAATTCCTGCGTGGGACACACTTTGACAATGATGAGGATGTGATCCGTGCAGTTAAAAAATGGCTACTCGAGCAGGACAAAACTTGGTACAAACGAGGCATTCATGACCTAGTTTCGCGTTGGCGTAAGGCAATACGCTTGGACGGAGATTATGTTGAAAAATAGATAGTGTAAAGGGGATGTTCAGCTACAATCTGTGAAAATTTCACACATTTTGCCCGAATAGTTTCCGAGAAAAAAATTGGTGTGCATTACTTTTTGACCTCCCTTCAGTATATGGGGCAATCGATTCGCTTAAACAGACTGCTGCCTTCATGAGAGAATCTGGAATCCTACTCTGATTGAGTCTTGAACGCAGAGAGAGAGAGAGAGAGAGAGAGAGAGAGAGAGAGAGAGAGAGAAGATTACAACTGTTGGCATGACTCATGATAGCCAAATAAAATACTATCATATATATATATATATATATATATATATATATATATATATATATATATATATATATGCATCGACATTCAGCGACGTTCATCAAAGACGACGGTACGAATGGGAGCTGATGAGGTGACCAGGGACAAGTTGATGACATACCTCGGAGTTAAGTTTGATCGCAGCCTGTGTTTTCGGGACCACGTCGACCATGTGATAACAAAATCCCGCAAAGGATTAGCCGCCTTGAAGGTCATGGCAGCTGCCAACATCGAGCAGAGGCTACTTATTCTTCTGTTCCAGGGATTAGTCCTCGCACCAATCGAGTATGCCCTGGCCATTCTTACTGTCAGTACGACTCATTTTGATAGGCTGGAGAAAATACAAAATGAAGCCATGCGCATTATCCTGGGATGTACGAGGGACACTCCCTGTGTAGCAATGAGGTATCTTCTTGACTTTCCAACCATGGATGACAGAATTAAGATCTGGAGAGCACGAGCATACCTGAAGATTAGTACAGATACAGAGCATCCATTGCACCACGTGCTCAACACAGAGAAAGGTACCAGGCTAAAAAGAGGCAAATCATGGGTGGGCCGGGCAGAAGATGTCATCAAACAGGTCTGTGGGCTTACCAATATCAGCGTTGGTGAGGAGTGGATACCGGTGCCTACGTCATTCAAGGGAACTTTCTCATGTATTGTCACACCCGACAGGAAAAGTAGGGAACAGAACCCGGTCGTGGTTAATGCTGAGGTCAACGGTCTCATCTGCGATAATACCGATGAGAAAGATGCAGTCATCTATACAGACGGATCTGTAAGACGACACGAAAGAAGTGCATGGGCATTTACAGCACGCTCAGCAGGCAGAATAGCCAAGGAAGACAGTGGTGCATACGCCATGACCACGAGTAGCATGACAATGGAGGTGATGGCAGTGACCAAGGCATTCAAATGGTTAGAGTCACAAGACTACATCCACGCATGTATACTGAGTGATTCGATGAGCATGATAAAAAAAGTGGAGGCGGGCTATGTACGCATGCAATGGGTAGAGTCGTTGCAGAAATCCAAAATACGTAAGGTCACCTTTGTCTATGTCCCTGGACATGCGGGAGTACGGGGAAATGAGAGAGCGGACAGGTTGGCTAGCTGCGCTGTCGTTGAGGACGGGCAACCGATGGATCGGGCGGACATCATCAATGCCCTCCGAGATGTTGGAAGAGCACAGGACTTCGACAAACACAGATCCACGTCACTTCTTCGGATGATGGAAATGGGAGTTAAGATGGGCACAGCCAGAAATGAGAAACTTGGTGGCCGTGTAAGAAGACTTATCAACCAACATAGAACTGGAGTCGTCAGTCGATGGACACTAAGGGAATTGCTGAGGAGGGGATCTGAGCACCTATGGACATGTTCGGAGTGCAATGATGATGACCCGCAAATAACTCAATAACTCAATATGTATATATATATATATATATATATATATATATATATATATATATATATATATATATAAGACAATATCACCTATTTAACAACATTATGAAGTTGTTTATCATTTCTGTTGTTGATTTCCCGCTTAACTATTTTCTTAAAGTCTGGTATCATTTCTCTCTGTTTCCACCTTTCTCTTCTTCCTCCTTTTGTTCCAGTTGTCACAACATATTCCAGCAGCACTTTTCTCATGACGTGGCTAAAAATGTTTAAATGTTTCCTCCGGATGCCGGTGTAATGTTTCCTCTTTGTTTTGGTTTCTTTCAGAATTTCCTCATTGTTACCTCTCAGTGGTATTCTCAACATTTTAATGTAAATATGCATTTACGTGGTTTCAAATTATTTTCTCGTTATTTCTATTTAGGATCATCAAACTGTATGTAGGAAGTTTGACCAGTAGTTGATCAATTTCCTAGTCACGAAGAAAAATATGAACACAGTGAACGAACCAGCCCAGCCTGATGCTGTATAGTTCAATAAGTCGAAATAAGTGGACACCTCCTTACTGATTAAGAAAGAAATTCCTTGCATTCAATTGACGCTTCTTTCAAAGGATAAAAAAAAAACAGAGCACAAGAATTCTTCGTTTCTTCATGTTCATTTCTGTCTCATCTTCTCCACCCTCGGAGTTTTTCATCTTTAAGATCTTTTCTGTCTTTAGGCTCTACGTTCACTTATTTCTAGGTTGTCAATAGTTCCTCTTTAACTATGGTTATGGTTAGTCGGAGGAGGCCCCGGTATCACTGCAAACGAATTAAGATCCATAATTGCTCAACTGCCCGTGCCAGTTGAATCATGCGAATTAAAACCATCTAGTTGAAGGATCCAAACAATGAAAAGCAGCTGCAGTCCCCATCACAGCAACTACAGCACACGCCAAAAGACATAAGACCAAGCAATACCGAAGGTGAACGCAGATGAGCTGTCCTTCGTCATACGGTACCATCATTCATCGTAAGCAATCGGAATAGTGAAACACGATCCGGATGAAAAACACAGCTCACGGTGTGCACAGAGCTCGAAACTCAGTAGCTCCGGAAGCAAGGTTACTGTGGGTTTCAGATGAAGGCTTCTCTGGTAATGTTTGTACCTGGTGTTGGTAAAGTCGCCGTGCAGTGAACATATTTTTGAAATTACAGGCAATTGTAACACAACTTTGTATTATTCATCTAGACACTACTGCTCTTGGCTGGCCTGTGTTGGGTAAAGTGACTGTTCACACGATGACGTTGTGTCTACAGCATGTGTCTGGAGATGTCAGCACAAATTGTCGAATTACATCTTCAGTATATTTGCCACCATTACGGAAAACATGTTCAACCAAACATACCGTGTTTTCAATGTTTACCACCATTTCCTTTCAGCAATGAAACCGTGACTATAACAACTGCTTGATGTGTTTTGCTGTAGGCGGGATTGTGAACACAGAATATAATGACGTAAACTTCATAAATCAGTGACGTAATTTTAAAAAAAATCAAAATCACTGCACAGCGACTTTATAAACAGAAGACAAATAATAATAAATGAATATTATTATAGAGGAAAAATTCCGAGGCGATAATCAACGAATCATTACGAAATCCCCATAAAGTTTATTAACCTGATAACAACAATGTATGAAGGAACAAAATGTAGTGTGATGTATGAACAGCTTACAGAAGCATTTGAAATAAGAACAGGAGTAAGGCAGGGATGCCTTCTGTCTCCATTTCTCTTTCTACTGGCCATAGATCGGATTATGAAAATAACTCAAAACAACAGAAATTGGATCCAGTGGTCACTGACCAAACAACTTAATGATTTAGACTTTGCTGATGGTATATCTTTCCCGTGTGTTACCGGGGCCTCATTATGAGGGAAGTTAAGAATAGTGACACTGTGACCTTCCAGGCATGTCATATGAGACGACTAAGGATGTTGGTTGATCGATGGCTTGACAAGCTGTCATTGTAAAAATAATTGTTATGGAAACAGAGCCATGGATTTTAGAAGCAGTGATCTCTGCAATATGTGCCATTTTGGCACGCAAGGTTTCTGTTTTTGAGATTGTGTTTCTGCCCTATGTGCCGTCTTCCGCTCGAAAGGACAATAGATAAAGATAGATAGATGATATAGCTCTCCTATCACACAGCCATCCACAGATGCAGGATAAAATGAGCATACTTGATGAGAGCTCACAAAAGCTAGGACTGAAGATTAATTGAGATAAGACCAACATTATGAGAATTAATGCAGTTGGCAATAACCAAATACAATTGGGAGAAATTCCTCTACTAGACGTGCAATATTACATATATCTGGTCAGTAATATAGATAAAGAGGGAGGAACAGAAAATGATACCAAAATAAGGATATCAAAAGCAAGAGGAGCTTTTGTTGCACTGGGAAACATATGGAAATCCAAAGAAATTAGGTTAAATACAAAAATAAAAATGTTCAACTCAAATGTTAAGTTGGTCCTATTATATGGCTGTGAAACATGAAGAACAACAAAATTGACAATCACGAAGATACAGACTTTCCTTAATGGATGCTTACGCAGAATAAAAAGATGAAAATGGCAGGACAAAATCACTAACATAGAATTATAGAAATGTACAAGTCAAATACCAGAGGATAAAGAGATACAGCGAAGACGATAGCGCTGGATAGGACACACATTGCGGAAGCCAACTTAGAGTATTATACAACATGCCTTTTTTTGGAATCCCCAGGGGAAAAGACAAAGAGGAAGACCAAGAAATTCTCGGAGAAGACAGATAGAAGCAGAGGTGAAGATGATGGGGAAGACATGGAGTGATCTTAAAAGAAAGGCAAAAAACAAAACGACTTGGAAAGTGTTTGTTGAAGACCTATGCTCCACTGGGAGCTAAAAAGGTAGTAGAAGACGAAGAAGAATCAAACATACCTCTTCCTCTGAATTGATTAGATTTTATAAACACTCCATATTAGACTTTTGATGCAGATATTCTGTGGGGAAAGTCATTAAGAACAAGTAAGTGTACTTACCTCACTTTCAAATAAAGTGGTCTTACACTCCGTTTTTCGAAGGAGCTGAGGAATGAATATGTGAATATCCTGACTACAGTGGCGCTACATCTTGAAGGCAAAGAAAACTATCAAAAATGTCAGTCTGATACGATATATGTTCGGGGCATCATTTTTTATTGTGGTCAGGAACGCCCGTGTGGGAACCAGGGTCATGAAGACGGCCAGAGGGAGAAAAGAATAAAGCCACTAGCAGCTGCCACACATGTCGTAAGAGGTGACTAATAAGGTTAAGGTCTTCGCAGGTGCTGCGGAATTCGTACACCTGAGGTGAAGCCGGCATCAGTGCTTTTACTAGAGTGCAAGGGTCTTGTTTCAAACTGGGGAATGTGCGGATGAAGGGATATGAGAACTGTATAGCTGTCCGTTGTACAATGAAGATGATCTATCCACTAAACTAAACCGAGCATTATCATGAAATAATAAAAATAAATAAATAAATGCAGAATAGAAGCAGTTCATTACTCCGCGAATTTGAACATTATTTCTGCCACCTTGACCTTTCATTATAGCCATGGCACTAGAAGATGGCATGCCAGGAGGAGAAAGAATGTCTCCCACCATACTATCCCTCGAAGCTGAAGCAATGGGCTCACCATGTAAAGAGCTTCTCATCACAATACAACTCGACTACGTAAGTCTAAATAATTGTACTCTTAATTAATCACTGGCCGTCATCATCATCAAGTTCCACGTCAGCTAACGCAATTAGTTCTCAACTTTCTGCTTCTATAGTTTAGAAACATGTTATTACAATATATCCCAGATTGTCCCTTCTGACTACTTGACGGAAAAAAGTATATATTTCTCCTTATGAAGTTGATAATAAAACTTTTTTTCTCCTTTCCATCTGTTTGAGTATCATGACTACTCTTATTTGTTATCCACGATATTCTCAACATTCTTCTACAAAACCACATTTCTGTGGCCTTCAACGACTTTCCTCTCGTCCGAGTGTCCATAATTTACGTCAACATGATTAGAACTACTCCCATATACAACTAATTAATAGCTCTATATCTTTCTTCGAATGGCAACCAACAGTCGCGTTATATTTTGTTCATTTATTTTAATATGATGTAGTGACATCACTTCCGTTCTCAAGCACTCATCTCACATTTATTTCTTTATCGTCATGTTCTATATATAGACCATGTCTGACATCAATCGATAACAGAAGGTTATGCAGATTACAGATTATGCAGTTTTATCATTTGTTGTTTTGTTATTTTGATGTTCAAAACAATTGCATATGGTATGTCACTGCATCAACTTCCTGACCTTCTTGTTTGAATTCCTCAGTCGAGTGATTCATTCTTTGAAATTCATTCGTGAAAATACAGATATGTTGTTGTTGTTGCGTTCGCCAGCTTTCAACTCTGACGAAATCCCTAGAGACTAGGAACTGAATTTAGCGTGTTAATTCATTTTTCCACGGCAGCCGTGTGCACATGGGTCCCACGCTGCACAGGCAGATAACTCCGACTTCGGAGGTACTCATGTTCTTTTCCGTCGATGAGTAACTGACGTTTCAAGCCGGGCCTCGCTGCTGAGACCCGGGGTGGTTGCCGCAGAGAGACATCATAAATAAAAATCCCAACCGGTGTTGCCGAGATTTGAACCTACATCCTCTCTGTCCCGAGGCCGGCGTCTTGCCCCGAGACAAACCAGTCCCCCATGGACTTGGAATATGAGGAAACTGCAACAAGGAACACTTTTCATGCATAGCCTGCAATGGTTCCTGCCGCCTATCCACCATATACCGGAAGTTCACGTCCTCCCGAAAATGATGGTCATCATATTTCTTTAAAAATGTATAACGCTTGATGATGTTAGGCCATCGTTTTTGACTCTAATTCCGAACATAAAAACACACAGTTAGTGGTCAGATTATCCCCGTCGCACATCAAACAACAGACCGGAAGATTAGCGTACAGCCAGGGCTAGGGTAAACATAATTATAATTAAAATGCCTCGTAAGTTCCCCATATAATAATATTTATGTATTATTATTTGTACCTAGGGTAAACATACCTCTTCCCGTGAAATTATTCGTTTTTGTGTGTAAACCAAAACGTATCTTACATATTTGAATTATCAGATTTTCTTGCTGCTCTGAACATGTGGACCATGTGTTCTTATTAATTATTCTCCCAGATTTCATGAATTCGGTGATGACTTTCTTTAACAGTGTCAGAGCTACATTTTAAATCACGTAAATATGGTTGGTTTGAATGAATATGGGTTTGTAGAACTGCTTTTGTATATATTTTTAGAACACTTTTGCGTTCGAGTCTTTTGATCATTCTAACTAGACTCTTTGTCACACATGTTCATTCAGGGATACAACAGCATCGTGAAACAAGATGGGCCAGTTGCTTAGTCGATTCTCGTTTGTGCGTTAGTGTCCTGATTTGTTTTTTGTAAAAATGCGCCATGGTTGAAACACCCAGACTTCGTCAGGCTGGATCTTGGTTTGGCATAGGACTTTTCTTTCTCATGGGCTGGATGCCGACTAAGGCTGTTGAGTTCACCCTACCGGTGGTTTCTGTCTGGGTGTTCTCCCATAGCCTTTCCTTTGTCCGATGACAAGTACTAGGCAACAGTGGCTTGTTTCCCGCGGTGTTTTCCTCGTGGATATATTGTTAATACTGTTCTTGCTTGCATGGCTTCCCCTGTCATTGAGCATTTTGACACTTTCTAATTGACACAATTCCATATGTTCCACCCATCCCGTTCTAAAGGAGAGGCCTTCCATCTGGTAGTAAGAAGTAAAGAGCCCCCGTCACGCCAAGTGGCGTATAGGGAATATGGTGTTAGTGACCGTACATTTTACAGACCTTCAGCATATGATTTTGGGGTAATGTGGTCGGTATTACGCCCGTGCCGCGTTACTTTCCCAGAAAAAATCTGGTACCCATTTAAGGCTAGGTGAATCCGGAAGCTGTCGGTTGGGATCGAACCTTACCCTTTGTCCTTTGTAGTCCAGTTCACTAACCACTGAGCTATCGCGGCTCTCTTCCATCTGGTCTTTAGTTCGTAAGTTCAGATCTACAGTTTCAACGCTATGATGGAGCTGGCAACTTCTTCCCGGTCGTGGCACACTCTGGCCATATTTGGTATTGTACTTCCTTGTGATTTGGACACAGATGAAGGACGAGCTCTAGGTCCTGCACACCAGATCCCCGTGGGCATTCGTTCGTGTGGGGCACTCTGAGGTGATAAAGATGGCACAGTAATAGAAAGTTTATGTCTTCTGTCTTATAACTTCAAATATAACAGGCTTCTAGAAATATCTGGTTTTGAACAATCTGAACTTGTAAGTTAGGGAAAACAAAACCCAAAGAATGGACCCATAGTATTGTAAGGAAATTAAAAATCATAACCAGGAACACTTTTTTGGGGGGAGCCCAGAGGGATCACTTACATTAAATTTGACAAAGGTCATCTACAACCGTTCTAGCAAAGTTCATTGCTATATTCTGACAAATCTAAACTTCGGCAGCACACGTTTTAGAAAACTCAGACTAACAGATAATGATCTTTGCCCATTAAGTAAGTAAGTGGAATGCTATCTATTGACAGTTTGAAGTGTCCAATCGCCCTTGCGCCCTTGAAAGATTTTGTTTAACAGTTTGTGGAAAAAGGAAAAAAAAGGGGGGGGGGTGAGGTATTTTATGCTAAAGCCCACGTGCCATATGTGATTGCGATCAATTAATATCTTTACGTCAGCAAGTTTTAAGCACGTCATTCTCTATAAACATGACCCCATCACAACCATTTATCATCAACACTTTAGTTGTTTTGCTAATTTTCTCAATTAAGATTTATCACTCAAGTATGTTCTTCCTTGGTATATTCAAATTAATTAAAAGACACTGTAGCTTATATTACAAGAACTTCTATTTTATTAAGTATTTCCCATCAGGAAGAGACACATTTGTCAGGTTTCGAAATATTATTTAACACAAGTAGTTTTTGAAATATTAATTCACACAAGCAGTTTTTGAAATATTAATTCACACAAGCAGTTTTTGAAATATTAATTAACACTAGCAGTTTTTGAAATATTAATTCACACAAGCAATTTTTGAAATATTAATTCACACAAGCATTTTTTAAAATATTGATTCACACAAGCAGTCTTTGAAATATTTATTCACACAAGCAGTTTTTGAAATATTAATTCACACAAGAAATTTTTGAAATATTAATTCACACAAGCAATTTTTGAAATATTAATTCTAATTCACACAAGCAATTTTTGAAATATTAATTCACACAAGCATTTTTTAAAATATTAATTCACACAAGAATTTTTAAAATATTAATTCACACAAGCATTTTTTAAAATATTGATTCACACAAGCAGTTTTTGAAATATTATTTCGCACAAGCAGTTTTCTATTAAAGTATTGTCAGCACACGAATGAACTGAAAAAGAACCGTATTTTTGCTCAGCGCACAAATGAAACATTCCCCTGAAATATCCATTTTTATTATTGGGTAAACATGGTAGAATTAGGTTAATTAAAGGCTAAAATTGTAATAACAAAAACAGAGATAACACAAAAAACCTTCAAGTGAATATCAAAATAGAGAAAGTTGAGAAATAACTAACTTGCCAATGTGATAAAGAGTGATGGAAAATGCAAGACCAAAATATTCAAAAGTATAGGAATGGTGAAAGTCAGATTTAACAACATAAAAGAAATACTCACACCAAAGCCATTAGTTCTAGAACTAAAAGTGAGAATAATAAAGTGTCCTATCTACTCAACATTCCTGTATGGTGCCGAAATATGAACACTAAATAAGAAAACCGAAAATTAAATTCCTTGAAATGTGAGAGTCTATGAAAGAGTAAGAAGAATTTTGTGACAGAGAGGAAAACAAATAATGAAGTTTTGAAACAGATGAAAATGAAGACAAACTTATTTAACACAATTCGAAGAAGTACAATGAAATTTGTAGAACGCGTGAACAGACGCAACAATCTGAAAGACATCCTGGTGGGGAAAATACAAGGTAAACGAGGCAGAAGCAAATACTAAAATGGACAAACAACATGATCAAATAGGCAGGAGAATTTATGACAGCGTTTACCATGAAGGATATAACATAAGAGATAAAATTAATACCTTGCTACATGATCTTCATTCCAACCAACTCGAACATTAGAATCAAGAAAAATAGCCACTTCTAAAATGGACTGTGTTGGACTCGTGACAGGAGGCAACGTGAGAGATAAGATCAGAAATGAGGAATGGATAAAAAAGCTAGGAATAATTCCTGCCAAGAAAACATAAAGAAACAGTAGATACAGTAGATACAATATTTTAGCCTCGTAATAAGACAGAAAGATCAAAACACATCACATCCTTCATAAAATGCTACGAGAACACCATACCCAAGGGCCAACCACGAGAAAGATGGAATGATGGAATATTAGAAACAATAGGAAACATAACAGCAGGAGTAGCCAACAGAAGAGCAAAAGATCGTCAACTCTAAACTATATCTCCTAGGATGCGGAAAGAGAAATGAGGAAGAAAAGAGGAAGAAAAGGTACACTATCGAGGTAAAAACATTGCGAAACGGAGCTACTAATCATAGATGCAGTGACGGCATAAGATGACGATTAGGACATTTCACTCTTAAATGCTGCAACATTCCGGTTACTGTAGATACATTACAATTGTATAGTGAAAACAAGCAGATGTGACAAGAGCATATCGTTGAAAATAATCTGCAGCGAAATCCAGTTCTACAATGATATGTTTTACGATAAATACCATATATGAATATTGAAATGAAGTCATTCATCTAGATGGAGTGCTAACATGGCGTTAGGTGAACCGAAAGTTTGGCCTCAGTATGGAGACATCCAAGGAGCTTGGGCAACTCTTAGTTTTACCAAGAATGAATTCATTGAGGTAAGGGTTTGACATTAATCAGCAATATTTTCATTCAAAGCCACACAATTGTCCATATTGTCAAATAAATACTTGTGTAATAAAAGAATATCAAAAGACTGTCGAAAAAAAGTTTTTTTTCTAACAGATTTTACCAAATTCCTTGTTTTCAAAAACACACACACACACCCACCCACACCCACACCCACACACACACACACACACACACACACACACACACACACACACACACACACACACACACACACCCCCCCCCCCCTAAGGTGACCATATTTTTGAAACCTTAATCCGGGACGGATTAATTTGACATAAATTTCCCATCAATAAAATGAAATTTCTTCTGACTTTTTAAAGTGAATAATACACATTATATATATATATATCATTCAATCATTTTCGGGTGGACGTGAACTCCCATGGTATATGGTGGATAGGCGGCAGGAACCATTGAAGGCTATGTCTGAAAAGTGTTCCTTCTTGCAGTTTTCTCATATTCCAAGTCCGGCTTGTTGCAGGAGCTACTGAGTTAAGTGCTCTGTGCACACCGTGTGTGTCTCATCCGTTTTGATCCTGCTTCGATATCCCGCTTGTTTACGATGAATGATGATATCGTATGACAGGGAACAGATGGCTGTGTTCACTTTCTGCGTGGTTTCGCATTATGTCTTTTGGCGTGTGCTGAGACTGCTACGATGGGGACTACAGTTACCTTTCTTTGTTTGGGAGATGAGTTAGTAATTCGGATGATTCCACTGGCACGGGCGGTTGAGCAATTATGGATTATAATTCGTTTGCTGTGATTCCGAGGCCTTCCATAACAAATAACCAATAACCAATATATATATATATGTATATATATATATATATATATATATATATATATATATATATATACTAACTAAAACACCTAAAAATATAGGCTTATAAATCGTTATCAGGAGATTTAAAAAATACCAAACATTAGTGATACTCACTTAAATGGAAGGTGAAGCAGAGTTGTTGTACTTTTCTGATCAGTATTTCAGTTTCAGTACAAAAGATTTAAAACTTGGAGCGCATTTTACTGTTACTATTTCGCTAAATGAACAGCCAGTTCAACTTTTTAAATATTTTCTACACATCAACGGAATAATGTCTATTTTTAAGTCGAAGAGACGTTTACCATATTGGCAACATTGGTAAACGTTTGTGTCCCTAATGTATTTTAACAAATCCGGGACAAAAGCTAAAAAATCTGCCAAAATCGGGACAAATTCGGGACAGTAACAAATCCGGGACAAAGGTTGAAAAAAGAGTAAAAAATAGGGACTGTCCCGGAAAAATCGGGACGACTGGTCACCTTACCCCCCCCCCTTCCCCCCCCCCCCCCCCACTCGTATCAGTATTTCCTGGAGCGTGTCATGCCTTTAACACATACACAGAAACACAACAGCAACAACAACTGCATCAATAACAACAGCAACAACAATAACAGCAACATCAACATAAATAACAACAGCGAACTTATGAGACATGAAATTGGCCCAAGAAAAACTACACATTCCTTGTGAGAGGAATACAACATTTTGTGTGTGGGGAAAGAGTGACTTTTATAAGAGAACTAAAACAATTCGTGTATGAGGATAGAGTGATCTTCATGAGGAAAATAAAATAAAGTAAAGACCCCTGTCACGCCAATTGGCGTATATGGAGCTAGACCACAATAGTGACCAACATTTTTATAGACCTTCGGCACATGATTTTAGAGTAATATTTATGAGAGAACTACACAAATGTGTGTGAGGATAGAGTAATATTTATGAGAGAGCCACACAAATCTATGTGAGGATGGAGTAATATTTATGAGAGAACTACAAAAATGTGTGTGAGGATAGAGTAATATTTATGAGAGAGCCACAAAAATGTATGTGAGGATGGAGTAATATTTATGAGAGAACTACACAAATGTGTGTGAGGATAGAGTAATATTTATGAGAGAGCTACAAAAAATGTGTGTGAGGATAGAGTAATATTTATGAGAGAGCTACAAAAATGTGCGTGAGGATAGAGTAATATTTATGAGAGAACTACACACATTTTGTGAGGATAGAGTAATATTTATGAGAGAGCTACACAAATTTTGTGAGGATAGAGTAATATTTATGAGAGAACTACACAAATGTGTGTGAGGATAGAGTAATATTTATGAGAGAGCTACAAAAAATGTGTGTGAGGATAGAGTAATATTTATGAGAGAGCTACAAAAATGTGTGTGAGGATAGAGTAATATTTATAAGAGAACTACACAAATTTTGTGAGGATAGAGTAATATTTATGAGAGATCTACACAAATTTTGTGAGGATAGAGTAATATTTATGAGAGAGCTACAGCACAAACAAACAGATGAACATATTCTCAAGGAACTTCTACAACTCGATGCAGGTCAGTGTTTTACATCTCGTGAAGAGAGAGGCCTGTTACAGAAAATTAACATGATCAGAGAAACTAATGTTTTAGGAGTGAGGACAACAAAGCTGTTTTTCTCTTTCTGAAACAAGATAAACATCTTCATAATTACTTGCAAAGTTTAACCGCACATTAGCTGTATTTGCATGTAAGGAACCTTAGATGTGTTGGAAATCAGCAGACTCCCCAACAGAACATAAAATTTGACATTCTTCTTCTACTTCTGCTTCTTCCTCTTCTTCTGCTTCTTCTGCTTCTTCTTCTTCTGCTTCTTCTGCTTCTTCTCCTTCTCCTTCTCCTTCCTCTTCTGCTTCTTCTTCTTCTTCCTCTTCTGCTTCTTCTTCTTCTTCTTCTTCTTCTTTCTGCTTCTTCTGCTTCTTCTGCTTCTTCTGCTTCTTCTTCTTCTTCTTCTGCTTCTTCTGCTTCTTCTGCTTCTTCCTCTTCTTCTGCTTCTTCTTCTTCTTCTTCTTCTTCTTCTTCTTCTTCTTCTTCTTCTTCTTCTTCTTCTGCTTCTTCTTCTTCTGCTTCTTCTTCTCTTCTTCTGCTTCTTCTCTTCTTCTGCTTCTTCTTCTTCTTCTTCTTCTTCTCTTCTTCTGCTTCTTCTTCTTCTGCTTCTTCTTCCTCTTCTTCTGCTTCTTCTTCTTCTTCTTCTGCTTCTTCTTCTCTTCTTCTGCTTCTTCTCTTCTTCTGCTTCTTCTTCCTCTTCTTCTGCTTCTTCCTCTTCTTCTGCTTCTTCCTCTTCTTCTGCTTCTTCTTATTCTGCTTCTTCTTCTTATTCTGCTTCTTCTTATTCTGCTTCTTCTGCTTCTTCTGCTTCTTCTGCTTCTTCTTCTTCTTCTTCTTCTTCTTCTTCTGCTTCTTCTGCTTCTTCTGCTTCTCCTTCTCCTTCCTCTTCTTCTTCTTCTGCTTCTTCTTCTTCTGCTTCTTCTTCTGCTTCTTCTTCTTCTTCTTCTTCTTCCTCTTCTTCTGCTTCTTCTTCTTCTGCTTCTTCTTCTTCTTCTTCTTCTTCTTCTTCTTCTTCTCTTCTTCTTCTTCTTCTTCTTCTTCTTCTTCTTCTTCTTCTTCTTCTTCTCTCCTCTTCTTCTGCTTCTTCTTCTTCTGCTTCTTCTTCTTCTGCTTCTTCTTCTTCTTCTTCTTCTTCTTCTTCTTCTTCTCTTCTTCTGCTTCTTCTGCTTCTCCTCTCCTTCCTCTTCTTCCTCTTCTGCTTCTTCTTCTTCTGCTTCTTCTTCTTCTTCTTCTTCTTCTTCTCTTCTTCTGCTTCTTCTTCTTCTGCTTCTTCTTCCTCTTCTTCTGCTTCTTCTTATTCTGCTTCTTCTTCTTCTGCTTCTTCTTCTTCTGCTTCTTCTGCTTCTTCTGCTTCTTCTTCTTATTCTGCTTCTTCCTCTTCTTCTGCTTCTTCCTCTTCTTCTGCTTCTTCTTATTCTGCTTCTTCTTCTTATTCTGCTTCTTCTTATTCTGCTTCTTCTTCTGCTTCTTCTGCTTCTTCTGCTTCTTCTTCTTCTTCTTCTTCTTCTTCTGCTTCTTCTGCTTCTTCTGCTTCTCCTTCTCCTTCCTCTTCTTCCTCTTCTGCTTCTTCTTCTTCTGCTTCTTCTTCTTCTGCTTCTTCTTCTTCTTCTTCTTCTTCTTCTTCTTCTTCTGCTTCTTCTTCTTCTGCTTCTTCCTCTTCTTCCTCTTCTTCCTCTTCTTCTCCTTCTTCCTCTTCTTCTTCCTCAGCGTTCTTGTCTTGTAATCATGCGAAGGAGCTAGTAGTGGGGTGTAAAGTGCACTCATACAAAGTATGGTGACATATTTACAAGATAAGAACACAGCAAAATACTAACGTTTCGGCCTACATGCAGCCTTCTTCAGAAAAAGAGAACAACAACAACAACAACAACAACAACAACAACAACAACAACAACAACAACAACAACAACAAACAACACATGATGAAATACAAATAATTCTACAACATCTAGGATGATCGAGACAAGTAAGTCAAGGAGAAGTCAACAGAGGGATAAGAGGACTTGATTCTGTCCTGTTTCATGATGGTAGCGTAAGAACAAAATCATGATCCACGACGAGCTTGTCGCATGATCAGTACTCGTATATGCATGTGATTCTTTTCCCCTAAACGTGCGCTGTGGCTGACACACTCCTTCGTTTAGCTGGATAATTGGACAGAGTACAACAACACATTTATTTTGGTAAACATAGTACAAATCAATAAGAGCTCAAATATCGTCCATAGCATATACCTCAGCTTGTAGCGACTAACGACACCGCTGATGTGTTTGTTGATAAGTTTTCTTTGGATTCCTTTGTCCTCTAATGACAAAAAGACAGACTCAAAAAGAGACGAAAATGATAGGGAAGACATGGAGCGATCTTAAACGAATGGCGTCAAACAGAACGGCCGGAAAGTTTTTGTTGAAGACCTGTGCTCCTGATTTAGCTAACAAGTAGAAGAATATAACAGAAATCTTGTGGCCAATAGTTTAACAAAAACACAAAAAAAATGTTCTGCGTTCTATTTTCAACCTCAGTTGGAATACGCTGTTGCAGTTCGACCCACAGCTATCAACATCTATGAGACTTACAACCCTGGAGCTGTTGTTGGAATCAAAGCCATGGATCAACAAGGTCACTGGGAGGAGTTATGGCGTACAGCAGAACCAGTACATCTCACAGCCAGCAGAATATTTTATCCTCCTCTGAAGGTAAGAATTTGCATCACGTTATAACATGTTAATAGCTCACTTTAAATAGTTATAAAAGTGCGATAGGTACGATTGTTATCCTTAAGTTTGTTCATCGTAATATAATTAGCACTATCACCGCAACCACTATCATCGTCATCATCATCATCAGCATCATCATCATCATCATCATCATCATAATAATAATAACCTTCACCACCACCACTATCACCATTGGAGTTCCGTTTTCAAGATGGCGGAACTAAGTCACGTTCTCTCTCGATCGCTGCAGAAATTGCTTTGGAACCTTATCAATTTCGGGTTTCCGTTACAATTTTCTGCATTCCAGTCGAAATGATGTTCTACTTGTCATATCTGCGCCATTGAATTGGCGTTGCACGGCAATACTCCGTTTTGACAAATCAAGTGTTGTGAATGCGCCTTACACCGTCTAATGTTGATCTGCGTTTTACGTCACACTGAGTGCTGTTCAATGACCGGTTGATGGAGATGCTTGCCGCAAGTTATTTACAATTTCCAACGCATTAATGTGGTAGGCTCCGTCAAATCAGCCGAAGTTGTATCTCTTTGGGAAGTTTGCACCATGTTTCGTTCGTTGTAGACTGCATTCACTAGAGTAATCATGAATACATGGGCGCAGCCATATTGTGCTTGCTACGTCATCCTATTGTTTCATCGTGCGTCCCAAGACCGACCATGCGCCAATCTTGCGATCTGTTGTTTGGTGTGCAACGGGGATGATCTGACGACGAACTGTGTTTTGTATGTTCGTAGTTGGAGTCAAACACGATGTCCTAACATCATCAAGCGCCATACATTTAGATACTATGACGATCATCATTTTCAGGAGGACGTGATCTTCCGGGCAATGTGGTGGATAGGCGGCAGGAACCAGTGAAGGCTATGTCTGAAAAGTGTTCCTTGTTGCAGTTTCCTCATATTCCAAGTCCGGCTTTTTGCAGGAGCTACTGAGTTAAGTGCTCCGTGCACACCGTGAGCTGTGTGTTTCATCCGTTTTGATCATGTTCCGATATTCCAATTGCTTACGATGAATGCTGATATCGTATGACAGGGAACAGTTGGCTGTGTTAACGTTCTGTGCGGTTTCGCCTTATGTCTTTTGGCGTGTGCTGAGACTGCTATGATGGGGACTACAGCTACCTTTCTTTGTTTGGGAGATGAGTTAGTAATTCGGATGATTCCACTGACACGGGCGGTTGAGCAATTATGGATTTTTAATTCGTTTGCAGTGATACCGGGCCTTCCATAACCATAACCATAACTATCACCATTATCATTATCATCAGCACCAACATTACCAGCACCATCATTAGCATCATCACCATTATCACCATTATCATTATCACCAGCATCATAATAAACATACTAAATTATCACCACCATCATCATCACCATTATCACCACCACCATCATTATCATCATCATCATTATCACCACCACCATCATTATCATCACCATGACATTCACCAACAACCTTTCAGTGCTGTTATAATCCTAATACAAGACCAACCCTGAATATATCACTGAAATCTTGGCGATCTTATAAAGCTCATTAACGAAACTGAATACCAATGTCCTTGCCTCTCTTATCAGTGTTTTCTAGTCTCTCGTATCGCGATAAATTGTTCCCCTTTTAGTGTTTGCTTTCCAATTATTTGAATATTTCTTCTCATCGCATGGCCGACGTTTACCTTCTTTATTTTCTTGATGACAGACATGATCGTTGGTTACATTTCCCCTATTGCTGCAATAGTCTTGAATTCATCTCTCTGTAAAAACCTACAAAGTATTTTCCATTTAAATTTAAAGTTAGATATCAGTAAATGACGAGGATTTCCGATAAATCTGCGGCTACTCAGAGGTCCCATCTTCCATGACTTTCGCATTTATTGTCCTCTGCTGAATAGCCATGCGCATACTGTTTTAAACAACAATACGTTTTGTGATGTGCGGATTAATTATCCATGTTCATTATACTTCTATTATTTAAGCTGCTTTCTTTGACTTCGATTTTTCGTGAGAGTCTTATAAGACAGCAGATGCTTGCAGCCACACTTATCCCTGCTAGGAGATAATCTTATCATGCCAACGAGTCCTTTCTATCACGCTTTCTTTATCCTAGGTGGGTTATCTGCACTTCTACTATGCTCATCCCGCTTAGATTTTTAGACTGGGCTTTCTTCCCTGCTTTTCTCTATGAGTGATTATATATCGATCTAACAACACAGCCTATGGTTCCTGCCAATTGGTTCAGTTTCAGACACGTTTTTGAACTTTCAAACAAGCTTGTGTGAAGGAGACAAATAATAATAAATGAATATTGTTATAGAGGCAAACTTCCGAGGCTACAATTCAGCGAATCATAGGAGGAAGAGGTATGTTTTACAGCTCTCAGAAAAAATGACAAATAAACAACAGCGGACAAAAAAATAAAAAAAAAACAGAAACAAAAAACAATATATGATCCGAAGTAGGATAGAACCCGTACGCCTTGGCACTGCGCCTTGCCACGAGCAGCCGAACGCTAGGGAACACTGCCACTCAGCTTACTAAAAAATTAACTATCGTGGACGATGTCTTTCACGCAGGTGTTCTCATGACTGTAACATAGGGTTACGGTGACAGCGTATGTCTGTATTAAGCCAGAGGAAGGATTGTCACAACAATGTCAATATCAATTAACAATTAAGCTCTGCTCCAAGATTTTATTTTCAAAATGTTTCCTGCGTATATTAAACGTTACAAAATATTTTTGTTATAGCAGTAAAGAAGACTAATGAAAATAAAACCATTTGAGGAAATACTTAGCAAACACCAATTTAAATGGATATTTTGATACGTCCTTTATACTCTTTTTCACAACATTTAATATTATTGATTCGTTTTTAAGATTGAAATAATTAGTAAAATAGAAGATTAATTAATCTTACATTTTAATGTGTTTTAAACAGGAAACAAAAATAAGAACCAGAACTATACGATTAGAATTAGACTGCTCATTAGCAAATACATGGTGTGAAATTGATGCAGTGCAGCTTGTTGGGATTCAAGACGGTGCAGGTGATGTATATAACGGAATTTTTGTCACGTTAAGTCAAACATACCCACGTTATTCTCAGAATTCTAATTCTTCTGTAAAACTACTTTTCTGTGGCACCTAACAATGTCTATTACTCGTTCGTGCAGGATTGTTCCGTAATAGTAGAGTCAATTTTTATAAGCAATAAGTCAATTAATACACTGTCAAGTTTAAGGCAGAAAGAACTAAACACAACACAACAAGCCTTCAACAAACGTTGTGAGAACACCAGACCCAAGGGTCGACCACGAAAAAGATGGGTCGAGGGAATATTAGAAGCACTAGGAAACACAACAGCAGCAGAGGCGAACAGAAAGAGCAAAAGACCGCAAATTATATCTCCCCTCGACGCTGAAAGGCAGATGAGGAAGGAAAGAGGAAGAAGAAGAGGAAGTTTAAGCATCGCTATATATAAAAGAAAACCTGCGTGCTGAAAGGAAAACCACAAGCTAGCATGACATTTTCAGCTTTGCGAGCTGCAACTGTTGCGAGTATATGACGTTAGCCGTCTACAGCTGGCAAAGCTGAAAACGTCGTCAGTTGGAGGTTTCAGCGTGGTCCTATTGTTTTATAGCGACTTGGTAGATGATGCTCCAAACGGCCACCACCAGGCGGCGTTCTAATGTGAATTGCGTTCTAATGAGAATAGCGTTCTAATGTGAATAGCGTTCTAATGAGAATAACGTTCTAATGAGAATAGCGTTCTAATGAGAATAGCGTTCTAATGTGAATAGCGTTCTAATGAGATTAGCGTTCTAATGAGATTAGCGTTCTAATGAGAATAGCGTTCTAATGAGAATAACGTTCTAATGAGAATAGCGTTCTAATGTGAATAACGTTCTAATGAGAATAGCGTTCTAATGTGAATAGCGTTCTAATGAGAATAGCGTTCTAATGAGAATAGCGTTCTAATGAGATTAGCGATCTAATGAGAATAGCGTTCTAATGAGAATAACGTTCTAATGAGAATAACGTTGTAATGAAAATAGCGTTCTAATGAGAATAGCGTTCTAATGAGAATAGCGTTCTAATGTGAATTGCGTTCTAATGAGAATAGCGTTCTAATGAGAATAGCGTTGTAATGAGATTAGCGTTCTAATGAGAATAGCGTTCTAATGAGAATAACGTTCTAATGAGAATAACGTTGTAATGAAAATAGCGTTCTAATGAGAATAGCGTTCTAATGAGAATAGCGTTCTAATGAAAATAGCGTTCTAATGAGATTAGCGTTCTAATGAGAATAACGTTCTAATGAGAATAGAGTTCTAATGAGAATAACGTTGTAATGAAAATAGCGTTCTAATGAGAATAGCGTTCTAATGAGAATAACGTTGTAATGAAAATAGCGTTCTAATGAAAATAGCGTTCTAATGAGAATAGCGTTCTAATGAGAATAACGTTGTAATGAAAATAGCGTTCTAATGAGAATAGCGTTCTAATGAGAATGGCGGTCTAATGAGAATAGCGTTCTAATGAGAATAGCGTTGTAATGAGAATAACGTTCTAATGAGAATAGCGTTGTAATGAAAATAACGTTCTAATGAGAATAGCGTTGTAATGTTGTAATGAGAATAGCGTTGTAATGTTGTAATGAGAATAGCGTTGTAATGAGAATAGCGTTGTAATGAGAATAGCGTTGTAATGAGAATAACGTTCTAATGAGAATAGCGTTGTAATGTTGTAATGAGAATAGCGTTGTAATGTTGTAATGAGAATAGCGTTGTAATGTTGTAATGAGAATAGCGTTGTAATGAGAATAGCGTTGTAATGAGAATAGCGTTGTAATGAGAATAACGTTCTAATGAGAATAGCGTTGTAATGTTGTAATGAGAATAGCGTTGTAATGAGAATAGCGTTCTAATGTGAATTGCGTTCTAATGAGAATAGCGTTCTAATGAGAATAGCGTTGTAATGAGAATAGCGTTGTAATGAGAATAGCGTTGTAATGAGAATAGCGTTCTAATGAGAATAGCGTTGTAATGAGAATAGCGTTCTAATGAGAATAGCGTTGTAATGAGATTAGCGTTGTAATGAGAATAGCGTTCTAATGAGAATAACGTTCTAATGAGAATAACGTTGTAATGAAAATAGCGTTCTAATGAGAATAGCGTTCTAATGAGAATAGCGTTCTAATGAGAATAGCGTTCTAATGAGAATAACGTTCTAATGAGAATAGAGTTCTAATGAGAATAACGTTGTAATGAAAATAGCGTTCTAATGAGAATAGCGTTCTAATGAGAATAGCGTTCTAATGAGAATAGCGTTCTAATGAGAATAACGTTCTAATGAGAATAGCGTTCTAATGAGAATAGCGTTCTAATGAAATAGCGTTCTAATGAGATTAGCGTTCTAATGAGAATAACGTTCTAATGAGAATAGAGTTCTAATGAGAATAACGTTGTAATGAAAATAGCGTTCTAATGAGAATAGCGTTCTAATGAGAATAACGTTGTAATGAAAATAGCGTTCTAATGAAAATAGCGTTCTAATGAGAATAGCGTTCTAATGAGAATAACGTTGTAATGAAAATAGCGTTCTAATGAGAATAGCGTTCTAATGAGAATGGCGGTCTAATGAGAATAGCGTTCTAATGAGAATAGCGTTGTAATGAGAATAACGTTCTAATGAGAATAGCGTTGTAATGAAAATAACGTTCTAATGAGAATAGCGTTGTAATGTTGTAATGAGAATAGCGTTGTAATGTTGTAATGAGAATAGCGTTGTAATGAGAATAGCGTTGTAATGAGAATAGCGTTGTAATGAGAATAACGTTCTAATGAGAATAGCGTTGTAATGTTGTAATGAGAATAGCGTTGTAATGTTGTAATGAGAATAGCGTTGTAATGTTGTAATGAGAATAGCGTTGTAATGAGAATAGCGTTGTAATGAGAATAGCGTTGTAATGAGAATAACGTTCTAATGAGAATAGCGTTGTAATGTTGTAATGAGAATAGCGTTGTAATGAGAATAGCGTTCTAATGAGAATAGCGTTGTAATGAGAATAGCGTTGTAATGAGAATAGCGTTGTAATGAGAATAGCGTTGTAATGAAAATAACGTTCTAATGAGAATAGCGTTGTAATGAGAATAGCGTTGTAATGAAAATAACGTTCTAATGAGAATAGCGTTGTAATGAGAATAGCGTTGTAATGAAAATAACGTTCTAATGAGAATAGCGTTGTAATGAGAATAGCGTTGTAATGAAAATAACGTTCTAATGAGAATAGCGTTGTAATGAGAATAGCGTTGTAATGAAAATAACGTTCTAATGAGAATAGCGTTGTAATGTTGTAATGAGAATAGCGTTGTAATGAGAATAGCGTTGTAATGAGAAGAGCGTTGTAATGAGAATAGCGTTGTAATGAGAATAGCGTTGTAATGAGAATAGCGTTCACGAGATAAGAAATCGTTAGACGTCAGAAACAGCATAGACCAGCTTGGTTTTCTATTTATAGGTGGCCTCTTGGTTTTCTATTTATAGGTGGCCTCTTGGTTTTCTATTTATTGGTGAGCTCTTGGTTTTCTATTTATAGGTGGCCTCTAGGTTTTCTATTTATAGGTGGCCTCTTGGTTTTCTATTTATAGGTGGCCTCTTGGTTTTCTATTTATTGGTGAGCTCTTGGTTTTCTATTTATAGGTGGCCTCTTGGTTTTCTATTTATTGGTGGGCTCTTGGTTTTCTATTTATAGGTGTCCTCTTGGCTTTCTATTTATAGGTGGCCTCTTGGTTTTCTATTTATAGGTGGTCTCTTGGATTTCTATTTATAGGTGGCCTCTTGGTTTTCTATTTATAGGTGGGCTCTTGGATTTCTATTTATAGGTGGGCTCTTGGATTTCTATTTATAGGCGGCCTCTTGGTTTTCTATTTATAGGTGGGCTCTTGGTTTTCTATTTATAGGTGGCCTCTTGGTTTTCTATTTATAGGTGGCCTCTTGGTTTTCTATTTATTGGTGGGCTCTTGGTTTTCTATTTATTGGTGGGCTCTTGGTTTTCTATTTATTGGTGGGCTCTTGGTATAATCTGCTGGGAAACAATATTGAATAATGTTTTTTTGACTTTCTCACCTCGTATCTCGGCACGCACAAACATTTCACCTTTCGCCGTGAATGCCATTTTCACAATAAAACCACTCAGTGGCGATTGTTTTTTTTCACTAGAGCGTCACCTGATAATGGCAGCATGAAACTATACACTTTTCGCAGCAGTATAAACATCATTTCTAAACTTTTTTAACGTCACAGCCGAAAGCAACGTTTAGTTACTTTGTTAAAAACCCGGACTCACTTTGTACACACCAGGATAGGTAGCATAAAGTATTGGATAATCACCGGTGGTCACAAATTGATAAAACAGTCAATGGCCTATATGTTATATAAGGGAGCGCTAAGGCACAGATTACCATATTGTTTGATTCCGTGGCCTTCCGTCATGAGGTGCCCCAAGTCTGGTCGACACTGTCCATCTCTGTCTTCAAAATTGTCCCCAAGTTTGGGTTTAGTCACACGCAGAGGCATACAGTTTTAAATAACCAATTTATTGGTTCTCTCAATGATTGATTCGGAACGTTTTAGGGTAGAGAAAACAGTAATGGGTTTATGGTTAAGTAGAATCACTGAACAAAACGGCTTGGAAAGTGTTTGTTGAAGATCTATGCTCCACAGGGAGCTGAAAGGTAGAAGAGGAATCACGAAACACTCCTAGATATAAAACTTAAATACCAGCTTCGCCTCAATCAAAAACAAATCTGAGATAATTATAAATGTTTAATTTGCATCACTTTATTATTGTTTGTTTTCATATTCATCAAATGTTTAGTTTATTGTAGAGCACAAGGTGTCATAAAATATTTGTCAATTCTATCCGTGCTAGAGCAACCATTGCAGTTTTATCCGATGATTTACCTATTCTCATGAAAAAAATGTTTGTTACTTTATTTAGATTGGGTAAGTTTGTTGTTATTCCAAAGTGCAAACATAAAATATATTTTCTTGATAAGCTTTTGTTAATTTGAATGATAAATTAATCTAAAATAAGAAATAACACTATCGTCTTCATCATTATTATTATCATCATTAGTAGCACGATTCAATAAACTTGAATGATTGGGATCTCTATTGTTCAGTCACAAACGAAGATGACAGAGCCTTGATTGAAAGCCTGGGATCCCAAGTCAACCAGAAAGAGTACAGTGATGTACAGCTAGTGGTTCAGGGTAAAAACGTCTACGCTCATAGAGGAATACTCGCATCTAGGTCGGCCTACTTCCTTCGACTGTTTCAGACAAACACAGTCGCTGGTGCACTCGTATGTTATTGAATTTTCTATAAAAACAAACATTTTGAATGTAACTTGTTTTCACAGTCCAGGGTTTCCATACAAACGAAGACCATATGTACCATGATTTTCCTGTTGGTTGTCCCCTATGTTTTTTCAACCCTTAAAAAACATTAATTCCTGGTTCTTGAAAGACAAGCACATAACAACCTACTAGAAGATCGAGGAGTAAACTCGTCAAGATGACGTGTTCAACGTGATGAACTAAGTTTAGAAACTCGTATTAAAGGTTTTAATTTAATTTCAATTTTTGTTCATTAGTGTTTTATTTGTAAAATAACAGAATTTCACAATTAACTTACTGCTCGTTTTCATTTTTAATTTGATAAATATACGAACTTTATAATATAAGTATATAACTACAAGTTGTTTTCAATGAAAAACCATAATTTATTGTTAACACTGTATTTTTGAAAAACCCTGAAATAATTATGTTTTCGCTGTTCAAAATAGTACTCCCTTAGTTCAACGCACTTACGCCATCATTTGACAAAAGCTTAGATACTGCCGAAAAAATAATTCTTTCAGAAGGGTACGCCGACCGAACTTCATCGTCAATCGTTTGGGTACCGTCTTTCACACATTTTTCACACCTTGAACGATGTAATCGACTGTTTCTACACCTCTTTTCAATAGTGATGCCGCCTCCTTGACTGTGGCACGCCTCTTTTCTTGTATCACGTTCTCCACGGCCGCAATCTTCCGTGACTGTCGTGAATGTGTGTTGGGAGAACCGTCCCAACTAGTGATGACTCACACATTCATGCACGTGTGTACGACTCACACATTCATACAGTTGTGTGCGACTCACACATTCATGCACGTGTGTACAACTCACACATTCATACAGTTGTGTGCGACTCACACATTCATACAGTTGTGTACGACTCACACATTCATGCACTTGTGTACGACTCACACATTCATGCACGTGTGTACGACTCACACATTCATGCACGTGTGCACAACACACACATTCATACACTTGTGTACAACTCACATATTCATACAGTTGTGTACGACTCATACATTCATACGTTGTGTACGACTCACACATTCATACAGTTGTGTACGACTCACACATTCATACAGTTGTGTACTACTCACACATTCATACGAGTACACGTGTGTACGACTCACACATTTATACACTTGTGTGCGACTCACACATTCATACACTTGTGTACGACTCACACATTCATACACTTGTGTACAACTCACACATTCATACACTTGTGTACGACTCACACATTCATACAGTTGTGAACGACTCACACATTTATACACTTGTGTACGACTCACACATTCATACACTTGAATATGACTCACACATTTATAGACTTGAATATGACTCACACATTCATACACTTGAATATGACTCACACATTCATACACTTGAATATAACTCACACATTCATACACTTTAATATGACTCACACATTCATACACTTGAATACGACTCACACATTCATACACTTATGTACGACTCACACCTATCACCGTTATCAATTCTCATCCAAACATGCATCATCACACGCTTATAACCTTCTCTAAACAAGAATCTGACAGCACTTAGCCGCTCTTCCTTAGTCCACTGTTGCAGAGGCGGCGCATCTTTTCGAACATCTTCCTAGGTTCGTGTGGGTGCCACAGGTGTGCCAATGCTATTACTGTTAGCTGAAAGTCACCACCTCCACAAACCAGGCACACAGTGACATTAGGGTCATCATCAATGCACTCCAAACATGTCCATAGGTGCTCAGATCCTCTCCTCAGCAAGTCCTGCAGCGTCCAGCGACTGTCGACTCCAGTTCTGTGTTGGTTGATAAGTCTTCTTACACGCCCAATAAGTTTCTATTTTCTGGCTGTGCCCATCTTAACTTCCATCTCTTTCATTCATAGGAGTGACGAGAATTAATGGTTGTCGAAGTCATGTGCTTTTTCCCCATCTCGGAAGCCATTGATGGTGTCCTCAACGACAGCGCAACTAGCCAACCTGTCCGCTTTTTCATTTTCCCGCACTCCCACATGTCCTGGAACCTAGAGAACGGTGACATTACGTATTTTTGACCTCTGCAATGATACTATCCATTGCATGCGTACAGAGCCCGCCTCCACTTTTTTTTTATCATGCTCATCGAATCACTCAGTATACATGCGTGGGTGTAGTCTTGTGACTCTAACCATTTGAATGCCTTGGTCACTGCCATCGCCTCCATTGTCATGCTACTCGTGGTCACGACGTATGTAGCACTGTCTTCCTTGACTATTCTTCCTGCCGAGCGTGCTGTAAATGATCATGTACTCCTTTGGTGTCGTATTACAGATCCGTCTGTATAGATGACTGCATCTTCCTCATCGCTGTTATCGCAGATGAGACCGTTGTATCTATAATGTATATTAAATATAAAATAAGAGAGAAAGAAATCTTGTGAATGAGTTAGGAAAATAAAACAAAAACACACAATTTAAATGACATGGAACAAATATTCATGGTTTTACAAACTCCTTTCTCGGGTCAGATTGAGGTGGATTTACCAAAAATATCTTACGAGGACCTCATTGTGATCATGACATTTATCTACACAAACAGACTTCCAACTGAATGCAGCTTTCAGTGTCTCGTCTCCTTGTGCAAAGGTACTACTCATTGATCATTTTATATTTATAATGTATATATTTGTTCCTTTCAAACATAACATGAAGTATTGTATGTGCTCCTACTAGTAATTCTGACATTTATTAAGCATAAAAAACTTTCTTTATTGTAAAAAAGAAAGAGTTGTCAAAATTGCAATAATTGAAGTAATCAAGATCGCTCAAAATCAGGAAATTTATTTTCTTGAAACCAGAAAGACGTCAAGATATCCGGATGATTGTATAAAAGGAATAGAATGTCTGTGTGAAGTCACGCAGAGAGAGAGAGAAGGTCTGTGAGAAGTCACGCGGAGAGAGAGAGAGAGAGAGAGAGAAGGTCTGTGTGAAGTCTCACACAGAGAGAGTGTGTGGAGAGAGGGTCTGTGTGAAGTCTCACGCAGAGAGAGTGTGTGAAGAGAGGGTCTGTGTGAAGTCACGCAGAGAGACAGGGAGGGATCTGCGCGAAGTCACGCAGAGAGAGAGAGAGAGAAAGAGAGAGAGAGAAAGAGAGAGAGAAAGAGAGAGAGAGAGGTGATCCATCTGAAACCACAGAGAGAGAAAGTCTGTGAGGTCACGCAGAGAGAGAGAGAGAGAGAGAGAGAGAGAGAGAGAGAGGAGAGAGAGATTGGTCTGTGTAAAGTTACAGAGAGAGAGAGATAGAGATTGGTCTGTGTAAAGTTACAGAGAGAGAGAGAGAGGGAGAGAGAGAGAGATATACTAAGATGAGGACAACTCATGAGATTACACAATAAAAAAGGAGGGCGAGAGAGTGGGAGAGAGAAACTAAGGCGACGATAACTGAGGGGAGTGTAAACTAAGAGAGAGAATGAGGTAGTGGCAGAGAGAGGGAAAAAGAACTAAGATAACTGAAGAGAATGTAAACTAAGAGAGAGAGAGAGAGAGAGAGAGAGAGAGAGAGAGAGAGAGAGAGCGAGAGAGAGAAAGAGACAGTGAGAGAGAGATACACTAAAATGAGAACAACTGAGGACATTGTAAACTAAAAGAGAGGGAGAGAGAGAAAAACTAAGATGAGGACAACGGAGGAGAATGTTAACTAAGAGAGAGAGAGAGAGAGAGAGAGAGAGAGAGAGAGAAAAGAAAGCGAGTGGGAGAAAGAGAGAGAGAGAGAAATTAAGGGGCAGCTGAGGAGATTGTAAACTAAAAGAGAGGGTGGGAGAGTGGGAGAGAGAGAAACTAAGATGAGGACAACTGAGGAGAATGTAAACTAAGATATAGAGAGTTGAGAGTGGGAGAAAGAGAGAACGAAAAAAAGAGAAAGAGAGAGAAAGAAAGAGAGAAACTAAGATGAGGACAACTGAGGAGAATATAAACTAAGACATACCCAATGCAATGACCACTTTGTTTGGAGGTTAGAGTATTTCATTTACTCTGGATTAAAAAACAAAACACTACCAAGAATTGGGCCTGAGTCCAGCTGATTAAAAAAAAAAAAAACAACCGCTCCATTTAACCAACCAACGATGTCACAGTTTGTTATTTAATGCAGTACATCCTCATTTGTAATGTATGGTATGATCATTTTCGTCTTGTCAGACGGTCTAGTGGAGGCTATTGTGTATTTTTTTTTGGAGGTTTTATTTTTGTCGAACAGCTTCTCTCGTGGTTAATTCTACCAATGTTTGACAAACACACACGGCCACAGAATGAACAAGTCACGCCCACTTATCCACAGGGTTTTCCTTCATTTTTCATGAGTCTTTTCTCTTCTAAGTTTTGCCTTAGCACAGTCTCAAATGATGTTATACTGTTCCTTATACATGCTCTCCATGATGTGCGATCACTTGCCAGATGTTCCCAATCATTTTCACATATGGAGAAGTCGTTGAGAGATGATTTACTGATATCTCTATATCGTAGTTTAGGTCTGCCGATTTGTCTTTTTCCGTGTTAGTTCACATATAGTATTTGCCTGGGGATGCGTTTTCTTCCATTCGTTGTACGTGTCCCAGCCATCGTAGTCTTCGACATCTGAGCACCGACATGATTGTTGGGGTCTTAGCACGTTGTAGCACAGTGAAGTTATAATTTATAATAACCTCAAGTTAATTTTAAAGAATGAAAACAAGGGCGGAGAAAGTGCCCGATTCCGCCTGGAGTGTAGCGTTTAGCGAATACAGAGTTAGAGCTGAAATGATGAAGTTTTAAAACATTTACAAATAAAGAGAGAATAACTAAACAAAATTAGAACAAGACATATGAAATTTTGGGGGCATATTACAAGACACAACAGCCTACTAAAGGTAATATTGGAAAAATACAGGGTAACGGGCAGAAGCAGACCAAGACTAACATGGACGAGTAACATCGAAAGATGGGCAAGACAGCCTATGACATTCTGTACCATCAAAGCAAGAGACAGAGCGGAATGGCGCTCCATAGTAGTCAACCTTCGTGGGGAGACGGAACGCGATGATGATGAGAGTTAGAGCCCAAAATATTCGACCTTTGGCATATTTTTGTAGGTCATGTGATCAGTACTTTGGCAATGCCGTTTTACTTCTCGGAAGGGGGGGGGGGGGAGAGAGAGAGAGAGAGAGAGAGAGAGAGAGAGAGAGAGAGAGAGAGAGAGAGAGAGTTCTTGCATCCATTTAAGGCTGAACCAAGAAGCCGTCGAGATTGAACCCAATTGTTTCATGACTGAACCAATTCACTGATTACCGCTCTATCTCAGCTCCCAAACTATACAAATTCAAATCATCATCAAATACCGGGCCTGCTGGGCTAGGTGATCATTGTAACAGTGTAAGCTAATGAAAGCATGGAAGCAGGTAACTTAGTCGTTACCCATTCTTTCATAGACAATAGCAGTAACATATGGTAGCGACCATCAGTGTTAGGACATCAAATAAAGTATGGAAAATTCTCAACCAGAGTAACAAAGTATACAAATAGATATGGCGCAGAGTTTATAGTAGGAATAGGGACACCCACCGATGAATTATACTCGGACATAACAAGGACACCCACCAAGTTAAGGTAGAAGTTCAAGGGGATAGTAGATAAGGAAGGAAAGGTAGAATTAAACTGAGAGTTCAGGTCCATGGAAATTTCCACGCAGATTTCCACGACAGCAGGTTGGGGAAATGGCAATAGCGCATGCATCTACCCCCTGACTTTGGCCGTCTGATGAATAAGTTGTCATCAAACTACCAGGAAAGGTCAGGTCATAAAGATGATGGTCATACGCAGTTTGTTTTGACAATTCTGAGTCGTAGGGCAAATTTGGGGTTTAGAAGGAAGAGAGTTGATGACTCCTCGAGTGATCGGAGGGGTAGCAAATTGTCACTTTGCGACGGTTTGATTGGCTGCAGATATATCACACAAAGTGTGAGGTTGGAGTATTTAAACTTCAACACAATAGGTTTGAGTTAGTCAGGAATGAGAATTAGAACAAATTAGATTTATTTAATTTTTTTTAGATTATTTAGAATTAAATAGATTAGACAATCATTATTAGGACAATTAGAACAAGAGTCAGAAATAGGAAGAGCTAGAAGTTTATACAGTTAGAACAGTCAGAACAATTAGAAAGTTAAGATTAGAAATTTGAGCCAGTTAGTTAGGAAGTTAAGAATCTTCAAGTTGTAGTTTTAAGTCAGTTGAGAAGTCATTAAGTAAGTTGATAGAGAGTAGTAAGGATAGCAATGAACATATGAACTTTAGTTGTGAAGTGTTTGAGAGTTTTCAAGAACTGTGTTTCACATTTCTGATATACGTATGTAAGTGATAGAGATATTGAATGCAAGATATGCACTTATGAACATTTCAAATAGTCACCGACGATAGTCTCTTGAGTGTCCTGAATTAACGAATATTAATTTACGATAAGTGCATTCACTGCAGTGCGATCATATACCAAGAATAATAATAGAGACCAATAAACTGATAATGATTATAGTAAATGAGAGAACTCTGCCATGATTTACTTGTTGTGATCAATGCAATGAGATGTGCTGTCCATAAACAATAATAAGAAAGATAATAAATATCATCAACCTACTATAACAATCATGTCTCTCCACAACTTTTGATCTCGACAGTTATTTATCACTTCTGTTGTTGACCTTCTGTTAAGCTGTCAGGTATTTTTTCTCTTTGCTTCCCTCTATCTCTTCGTCCCTCAATTTTCCCAGTTGTTACAATATATTCCAGCTGTTCTCTTCTCATTACATGGCCAAAAAATGATGATTGTTTCTTTCTAATATTGGAAATTAGCTCTCTTTTTGCTTTGACCTCTTTCAGAACGTTTTCATTACTCTTCTTAGCTGCCCATGGTATTCCCAACATTCTTCTGTAAAACCACATTTCTACAGACTCCAGTGATTTTATTTATGTAATTTTGTGTTCACACTTTTATTCGCGTTATCTTGTAGAGTAAAAAAAATGTGCATATTATTATATAATATTATACATGTACTCTGTATAACCTCCTCTATTGAAATACAGATATTTGTATATTGTTACGTAATTACAGTGTCTCCAACTATTGAGCTACCAGGCTTAAAGAGAGCGTCGATTTCCAGATTGTTAGAAGTCCTGACATGTGGGAATGTTGTTGAAGTTCATCAGTTGGTGCAGCAGGACAAACATTGTGGTATGTAGTTACACCTCTCTAAACGTGCCATTATAAACACTATCATATATAGAGAGTTGTATATGTCCCACTAGTGGGAGTTCATTATGATAAAGTTATTTGCTGACACAAATAACTTTTATCAGGAAACAGGACAAAGTACTTTCCACAAATTCTCTGTAGGAAAATTGTTCCAAATTCTTTTTATCATTATTATTGTTTTATTATTAATGTGAGTTTACACCACCCATATGAACATTTATTTGCAATGAAAAAAAGACACATTCTGTTGACCTTATATATACATCACTTTTAATTAACAATTTTATCTCGACTACTCTGTTCTTACAGTTAACTTTAACTTGCATGCTTACATTTAAAATGACGTCTTAGGTTGTTTTCTTTAAGAACAGTAGTAACTGTTTCTTGTACAGACTAAACATACAAAGTTATGTTGATAGAAAAACAAAACTGTTATCCGAAGTTCATCTTTCCTCTAAAGTACACTGTTCTGTATCCACTTTCCTTTTGTTTTGCTTGACGGTGCTATTGTTTATTTAAGTGGTACACTTAATTTTCGGTATTAAAACCATGCTTATCAAAATGTTCATAACACCCACCTCTAGCAACATGATTCCTTATCTTTACCCACACTAAAGACACAGCTACACCACCATTTTGATCTTACAAATTTCCTGACCGTGGGGGAAAAAAAAAAAAACTATCGCCGCCTTTGTTTCTTTTTGTTAAAGACACTTATCTTTGCTGACTGAGCTGCTTGTACATGTTTTTAGTTATTCTTTTGCAATCAGAGATATTATTAAATTATTTCCACTACCTTGAGTGTTATCTTATACTATACCTATACAGTTACCTTGAGTGTTTTCTTATACTATACCTATACAATTTAACTAATTAATTTTTTTTTTAAACTGTCGATTTAAAATAAATTAAAAAGTTTTTGAAATCTTTGACCTCAGTAACGGAGTGTAGTAGCTTAAAAAAATTCTGGCAGGCCAGTCAAAATTGTTTGTTGTACAGGTACTGGACTGCAGATTGCCCACTCTTGGTCATAAATAGAATGGATACAAGTAGATTCACTCAATTTAGGGAGATTTTGGACCTTCGAGAGAGAGTGTGTAAATCCTGGCTATTCAATGGTTCACAGCAGTAAAAATCTAGAAGTGCTGCCTACTTGCCTACACATGACAGACCTTGTGGGGGAAGCTTTAGGGCTCGACAAGAAACACAGAAGGTCGTCTCTTATCGTTTATTGGGATGTAGTGTTGTGACCGATGAGGTACAGCTAAAAGACTCCGGTAATCGAGAGTTAAGTTATGTATGGAGTTAATACAAGTAGAAAGGATCTTCAAATCAAGACTTAATGTGTGCAATTATATAGTTATGTAAATAACATGCAACGGGAACCATCAGCGTTTTAGAACTCATCACCTTATGGTTTGCTCTGTGTGCAGTGATACTGATTTTTTCAATCAGTCATTGTAAAAAAAAAAAATGAAATAGTTACATTAAAATATTAAATAGTTAGGTCAAAATATGTAATAATTACATAAAAATTTGAAATAGTTACATTAACAATGTGAAATAGTTACATAAAAAATATGAAATACTTACATAAAAATATGAAATAGATACAATATTAATGAAATAGTTACATTAAAATAGATCAAAACATGAAATAATTACATTAACAATATGAAATAGTTACATTAAAATATGAAATAGTTACATTAACAATATTATTAACGATAACTTTAGTTTTATAATTTGTTATGATTCTTTTCCCTTATTATGTTTCCCCCTATAGTCTTTTCTCTTTGCTGTTTTCCCCTATAGTCTTCTCCCTTTGTTATGTTTTTCCACTATAGTTTTTTCCCTTGTTATGTTTATGTTTTCCCCTATAGTCTTTTCCCTTTGTTATGTTTCCCCCCCCATAGTCTTTTCCCTTGTTATGTTTTCCCCTTATAGTCTTTTCCCTTGTTATGTTTCCCCCTATAGTCTTTTCCCTTTTTATGTTTCCCCTATAGTCTTTTCCTTTTTTATGTTTCCCCTATAGTCTTTTCCCTTGTTATGTTTTCCCCTATAGTCTTTTCCCTTGTTATGTTTTTCCCCTGTAGTCTTTTCCCTTGTTATGTTTTTCCCCCCATAGTCTTTTCCCTTTGTTATGCAGTTGCAATACTGTTACCTTCTTGGTTGCAGACGATCTCCGGGGTTTATGCATTACTTTTATGGCGGATCATTTGAAGGACATGTGTGACGTACCAGAGTTTTCATCACTAGAACAACGAACCATCATCAAAGTCATTCAAGAATCAACATCTAAACTGTGTTTGAATTGACAGAGTAAAAGTTACCAGGCAATAGCCATCGTGTAAAATATTAAGTATAATTCAGTGTTGCGGTTATATTGCTGTTAACTAAACACACAATATTGTTGTTAAAGTTCTATGGCAAGATAAAATGTATATTATTGATTTAAGAATAAAATATACTACTTTTCTTTATAACAATGTCAATAACGCAGGGCCACTAAAAGGGTCACATTTATAAAGTTGTAAGTTTTAATTAATGAAAATCAAATTAATATGAACATCTATAGTATTGCGCAAACAACAAAAAACAAACAAAGAAATTAGAGAAATCGCCAATCAACCACTAATATCTTCAGTAATCAAGAAATACGATGGTCATATGTTGGAGATGTGATGAGGAGAGATAATAACCGAATAGTCAAAGCAAGCCCTTATGTGGGAAACAACAGGTAAGAGGAAATGAAGCCAACCCAGAGAGATACTGAGAAGAACATTGATGAGAGAGGCAAGAGCAGCAGGAATCGACTCACTCAATGAGATAGAGTTGCTTGCACAGAACAAAGACAAATGGCGAGATTTGATAAAATATCTTTAGAAGGATTGAAAACTGCTAGAATAAAATTTAGATAAGAGAAAGAGTATCTGGGTCTATGCCCTTACGACCGGCTACGACTCGAAAGGTCAATAGATAGATAGATAGTATTAAGCGTCTGGAAATACTGACTTTTCAGAGAAAAAGATAGCATACTTTAGGTACAGTAGAAAAGTACAACTCTATCAGGCTGCTGCTGGACGAAAGCCAGAAGCATGACTTTCGTTTTATTTTATGTCTTGTTGATCATCATTATCTTGAACAAATTATTTGTTACAAGCATTACATCTTGGTCTTTCAAACAAACAAACTGTAAAGTGTTGATGGCGTTTGGTAGTGACGTTAGTATTAAATCAATACAGCGATGTGAGTTATGACTGTTTACAAATGTCTTATTCTTGACACTCTACCCAGCTGTAACAGACACAGCTAACGAAATGCTAGGAAAACAACAAAGGACAAAGAAATCATGGATCACAGAGGACATCATTAAACTTTATGATGCAAGAAGAACATTAAAAAAAAATAAGAAAAACACACCAGGAGACTAGCAAGAATACTGATCTTAAAAAGCCCCAGAATATTCGAAGCAGTATGAATATCGCGAATGAGAGTTGAATATATTAAAAAATGTAAAGAAATAGAGGATAATTTAAAGTAAAATAATAGTAAAAAGCGTATAAGGTTGATAAAGACAACCGCAGATTGAAAAAAAAACAAACAAACAGATACCCACTTCACAAATCCACAATAATTGTCATCAAAGCACGCTACATTACTAATGAATGGACAGAATACACGTTCAAACTGTATAGCAGCGAAAGTAACTGAGATCTAGCTGTAATAACGTGCTCACAGTCTGTGGGAAACAGTACCAGTATCAATAATTATAAATCATCATCAAGTACCGGGCCTACTGGCGTGGGTGATCATGTCTCTCCACAATTTTCGATCTCGGCAGCTTTTTATCATTTCTGTTGTTGACCTTCTGCCAAGCCATTCTCTTAAGCTGTCTGTTATTTTTTCTCTTTGCTTCCCTCTATCTCTTCGTCCCTCAAATTTTCCAGTTGTTGCAATATATTCCAGTTGTTCTCTTCTCATTACTTGGCCAAAAATGATGATTGTTTCTTCCTAATATTGGAAGTTAGCTCTCTTTTTGCTTTGACCTCTTTCAGAACGTTTTCATTACTCTTCTTAGTTGTCCATGGTATTCTCAACATTATTCTGTAAAACCACATTTCTACAGACTCCAGTGATTTTCTTGTCTGTTGTCCTATTGTCCATGATTCGCATCCATATGTTATGACTGAATTATAAATAAACACATTTAAATACTTAGGATGAACAAGCAATCGGAGTACATGATGATCTCTGTCGAACGTTATGAAAAAAAACAATGAAATGGTTTGGCCACGTATTCCCCAGCCTAGCAAAGATCATTCTGCAAGAAACTGTGAAAGGAGGAAGAAAGGGAAGTAGGCAGAGAAGGAGATGGGAAAATAACATGAAAGAACGGGCAGGTCTCGACTTCGCGTAGTCCCAAAGAATAACTGAAAAAAAAGAGATACACGGGAAAGGTTGACAGAGTCTGTCAATAGTTCCTCAACGACCATGTGGGTGATTATATGAAGAGAGAGAGAGAGAGAGAGAGAGAGAGAGAGAGAGAGGGGGGGGGGGGGGAGAGAAAGAAATGCATGAATATTTTTTTTACAATTTTTATCTGTTGTAAAATGCCAAGACATGTGAATACATTTTTTTTTTTTTTTTTACAAAATGTTAACTTTTGATAGAATAACACTGAATAAACTTAACAATAAAATGTACACTTTTTTGATTGAATTAATTAAAGAATATGTATTTATTGGTGGATATAACAATAAAATAACATTCATGTGAATCGTAACCAGTCTTCTTTGACATCAACTTACTGTCAGTCTAACAAGAAGGAAAAAGGCACAAAAATGGTTAATCTTTATTCTCTGTTAAATATGATCCGTATCTTAGCATCTTTTATGTTCTGGGCCATATCTCCACTTCTTCAAGATTGGGCAAGAAGTTTGTAGAGGTAGTACTGGAGTGGTTTAAGATTGGGCAAGAAGTTTGTAGAGGTAGTACTGGAGTGGTTCAAGATTGGGCAAGAAGTTTGTAGAGGTAGTACTGGAGTGGTTCAAGATTGGGCAAGAAGTTTGTAGAGGTAGTACTGGAGTGGTTCAAGATTGGGCAAGAAGTTTGTAGAGGTAGTACTGGAGTGGTTCAAGATTTTCCGTGAGTACTTCGGCTGGCATGTTGTCGTTACCAGAAAAGTTTCCACTTAAAGGGTCTGGGGTGGCATCAAAAAGTTCCTTCTCAGTTGGTTCATTGTCCAGTCAGCACTATGGCAGTTTAGCAGACTTGTAAAAAGAAAATCGAAATCTTGTCATAAATGGCTTAGCAATTAATTTAATTTAGTGACAGAAAGAAAACACAAAACACCGCAAATGGGTAAACAATTTATAATTAAATTGTAGGTTCTTTTAAAAATAATGATAAGTCAAATTAAGCTATTTATTATAGGTTCATTTAATGACGGTCCAGGTGGAAACACGGATTCTTGGATCTCAGTGGTATGGGAAATAATAACACCGTCGGAGTGCTTCACTCCCGTCTCCCAACAATTATGTTTACGTAATTTGAAACTTTAAAGAGTCATTATTTGGTTTGACAACAGGCACTTTTCTGGAACCACCAAGGAAAAAGACAAGGAGGAAGACCAATATATTATTGGAGAAGACAGACGGAAGAAGAGATTAAGATAATGGGGAAGATATGGAATGATCTTAAAAGAATGGCAAGAAACAGAACGGCTTGGAAAGTGTTTGTGAAGACTTATGCTCCACATGGAGCTGAAAAGGTAGAAGAAGAAGAATTTGCAATGTAAACAGTCAGTATTTGGTTTGACGCTCACCAGTCGACTCAAGGCATGAAGGTTTACCTGAGTCAGTGGGCTGGGAAAAGTAATGACGAGTCCAAATGCCGTGGACTCATCATCATCATCAAGTACCGGGCCTGCTGGCGTAGATGATCATGTCTCTCCACAACTTTCGATCACGACAGTTATTTATCACTTCTGTTGTTCACATTCTCCAAGCCATTCTCTTAAGCTGTCTGATATCTTTTCTATTTGCTTCTCTCTATCTCTTCGTCCCTCAATTTTCCCAGTTGTTACAATATATTCCATCTGTTCTCTTTTCATTACATGGCCAAAAAATGATGACTGTTTCTTCCTAATATTGGAAATTAGCTCTCATTTTGCTTTGGCCTTTTTCAGAACATTTTCATTTTCATTGCTTTTTTTGCATAATTTTCAAAATGGTGGTTGCAATGAAAACAGGCCAAAAGCAAAGAATTGCTATTAAATTTCTTACGGGTGATGGCAGTGAGCCTACAGTTTTTAATAAGGAAAATGTATAAGGAGGTAGTTGTCAGAGTGGAAACTATTATTAGGAGCCACTGGCAGCCCATAAAATCAATCAATCAACTGATTTTCATTGTCTTTGGAGTTGCTAGGTTTAAACGGTCACTGCGGCCTGTATGTGAAATTTCTTTACACTTATTCGACTCAAGTCAACTGTGGAAATTGCAAGATCCTCCCAGTTGCTTTCACTGACAGGGAATTCACTCAAAGAAGCCATACAAACATCCTTATATCTCAGCACTGGTCTGCCTTTTGGCCTCTTACCATCCCTAAGTAAAAAGTCACAATAAAATGGCAATGCATAATAAACAGCATGCAAGAATCCTGCAACACCTTGCCCAAAAAGAAAAGTAACAAAAAACAAAAATGGATAACTGACAAAATCTTAGAAAAAATAGAAGAAAGAAGACAAGTGAAAAACACTGCCAGATACAAGGATATAGACAATGAAATACGGAGAATGTGCAAAAAGGCAAAAGAAGACTGGCTCAACCAAAGATGTCTAGAAGTCGAAACTATGGAAAGTAAACAAAACTTAAGAGAGATGCACACAGAAATAAAGAGAATGACGAATAGAGACAAAAAAACTGCACGAAACGGATATATTGCAAACAAAGAGGGAAGAATGCTAACAGACAACAAAGATATAATAGATAGATGGCAAGAATATATAACAGAATTATTTCATGATGAAAGGGACAAAGAGCCAGACATAAAATGTACATACAACTATAAAATCCTGAAATCTGAAGTAGAAAAAGCTATAAAAACAATGAAAAAGGGAAAGGCAACATGACCTGACAATATACAGATAGAGATGATACAGGCTCTAGAAGAGTTTGGCATCGAAGTGATCACAGACATATGCAATGACATATACCATACAGGATACATACCAAACGATCTAAAAACATCAACTTTCATTGCATTGCCTAAAAAGAACGGTGCAGTTGAATGCAGTGATTTCAGAACAATAAGCCTAATGAGCTAGGTAACACAAATTTTACTAAAAGTTATACAGGGAAGGATTCAGAATAAAATCAATACTGAATTAGATGAGCAACAATTTGGATTCAGGAAAAACAGTGGGACAAAAGAAGCCATATTCAGCATGAGTACATTGATTGAAAAGTACACAGAAGTAAACAAACCAATATATGCCTGCTTTATAGACTACACCAAAGCTTTCGATAGAATACACAATAACCAACTTATAGACTGCCTAAAGGATATAAATCTAGACGACACAGACATACGACTAATATGTAATTTGTACTGGGAGCAAACAGCAATAATAAGATATAACAAGGAGAACTCTACACCCAGGGACATAAAAAGAGGAGTAAGACAAGGATGCATCCTATCACCAAGCTTGTTCAACCTATACACTGAGCAAATCTTTAAAAACATCTCAGAGATACCAGGCCTAAACATTAATGGAAAGATAATCAATAACCTAAGATATGCTGATGATACTGTTCTACTAGCAGAAAATCCTAAAGACCTACAACAATTGCTTAATGTGATAAACATAACAAACAAAAAATATGGACTAGAAATGAATATCAAAAAGACTAAAACTATGATCATAAACAAAGACAATTCTCAAGACCTACAATTAAATATCACAGTTGAGGGAATACATCTGGAGACAGTCCAGAGCTACAACTACCTGGGACATACTATAACCAAAATGGCAGCTTATTTATATTCGAGCTATGGACTAAGCAATGTTTACATTAAACAACACGATATATGATATTGCTGCGAGTTGACAGATTTTTGAAAATGTTTTCAAGGGTTTGAACATAAATGTTTGTTCACAGTTCGTTAACCTTCGCTGCAGATAAAGTCGTTAATTCGATGGCTTTGTTTCGGACGTTTGGGACGTTGGTAGCTAAGGACCTAACTTGTGCAAACGGATGGCATTGGCAAGGATCATTTTGAATCTATGAAGTGGGCTCATTGTGTGTTTAACTCAAAAGCATATGTGCTTTTTAACCAAAGACCTTTATTTTGGGGACTCAATGAAGATATCCCCGATGGAAGAATAAACTGTACTATTAGTCCCATAAATGATTCGCTTCCAGAGGTTTATGATGTAAACAAAGCAGTTTTGTCATTGCAAGTGAATAATGTCCACACCTATAATTGGTCAGGATTGTGTAGCAGCAGCAGCTTTATAGCGAACAAAGAAAACATCATAGGATTGTGCTGTTCTGAAACAGCTATGCCATGCTACCCTAGAATTGCCTTTAATGGGATTACTGTGACCACAAACCACTCTCCATGTGTGTGCCACATATTTACACCCCAGAAAGGAATACTGAATATAACAACATCATGTGCCGTCTGTGATATTAATGACCACAGACCAGGAGCCTCCAGTATGATTGATACAACTGTTGCACCAAGCATTTCATCAGCAGAGCCATATCTATGGAATGTTAATCTGACATTGTTCGTGAATGATATCCAAGTTAATAAGACATCAGAATTGTGTGGCGGCAGCTACAAGAAGGGAGCGGAGAACATCAAGTTCTGCTGCTATAAAGGAGACTTGCCTTGCTATCCCAGAATTGCCTTAAATGGGAACACTGTAGTTGAAAACTTCTCCTCTTGTGTAAACTACACATTCACATCTAAGAGTGAATCAGTGAAGGTCACAAAATCATATTCTCTCTGTGGTTTTACTAACTACAGGTCATGTGGCTTCTGTTGGATTGGAAATGATAACTTACCACCACTGTGTGTCTATATGTTTGAAATTGGAGTCATCAATGACGGCCTAACATCAACAAGTGCTATGACGATCATCATTTTCGGGAGGACGTGAACTCCCATGGTATATGGTGGATAGGCGGCAGGAACCATTGAAGGCTATGTCTGAAAATTGTACCTTCTTGCAGTTTCCTCATATTCCAAGTCCGGCTTGTTGCAGGAGCTACTGAGTTAAGTGCTCTGTGCACACCGTGAGCTGTGTGTCTCATCCGTTTTGATCCTGCTTCGATATCCCGCTTGTTTACGATGAATGATGATATCGTATGACGGGGAACAGTTGACTGTGTTCACTTTCTGCGCGGTTTCGCCTTATGTCTTTTGGCGTGTGCTGAGACTGCTACGATGGGGACTACAGTTACCTTTCTTTGTTTGGGAGATGAATTAGTAATTCGGATGATTCCACTGGCACGGGCGGTTGAGCAATTATGGATTTTAATTCGTTTGCTGTGAAACCGAGGCCTTCCATAACCAATAACCAATAATTTTCATTACTCTTCTTAGCTGTCCATGGTATTCTCAACATTTTTCTGTAAAACCAAATTTCTACAGACTTCAGTGATTTTCTTGTCTCAATCAAAGGCTAGCGGAGCCAACCGTAAACAAACCGACGGAAGACAACAGAAAACCACCGTCTTAATTTCCTTGTACAATCATAAATCGCCGTGGACTATTTCGGTAAAAAGTCAAAGCTTCACTCCTCTACGATGTCACGAAACATTACTTCTTTAAAGAGTGGTCGTGTCCCTTGAAGCCATGATATTCTATGAGGTTACATTTACTGTAAGGGAGCCGTGATCGCTCAGTGGTTAGTAAACTGGACTTATAAGGACAAGAGGTAGGGTTCGATCCTACCGACGGCTTCCGGGTTCACCCAGCCTTAAATGGGTACAGGATTTTTTCTGGGAAAGTAAAGCGGCACGGGCGTAATACCGACCACATTACCCCAAAAATCATGTGCCGAAGGTCTGTAAAATTTATGGTCACTGACACCATATTCCCAATACGCCACTTGGCGTGACGGGGGTACTTTACTTTTTACTTTACTTACATTTACTGTGTAATTTTATTAAATTTTGTTACAAAGAAGGCTGCGGATTTATGACAGTGATAAACATTGTGTCAGTGTCAAAAGTTTGACTTTCTCCCTGTTTGGCACAGACAACAAACCATGGCTGATATGTCGTGTTGCGGCTTGAAGGGCAACAACCTACTTCCTGAATGTTCCCAGTTCGTGGTCATCCTTCACATCATCATGTGCCATACCGGTTAGCGTAGGTGATCATGTCCCTCCACAATCTTCTATCAACAGTGCATCGTATCAGTTCTGTTGTTGACTGTTTTCCATGTCATGACACCAAGCTATCCAGTATTTTCTCTCTTTGTCGCCCGCGATCTCTCTTTCCTTTTATTTTGCCAGTTGTAACCAAGTATTCCAACTGTCCTCTTCTCAGGATGTGCCCGAAAAATGTTGATTGCTTCTTTCTGATGTTTTTTAAGAGCTCCCTTTTTGTGTTGGCCTTTTTGAGAACTTCTTCATTGGTCTTTTTAGCTGTCCAGGGAACTTTCAACTTTCTTCTGAGAAATCCCATCTCTGTAGCCTCTAATCGTCTTTTCATTTGTTTGTCTACTGTCCATGATTCGCTTCCATAAGTCAGAATTGGTTCTATATAGCACTGATGAACTCTCTTTCTCATTTCTATTGACATAGATTTGTTGCATAAGATATTTTTCATTTTCTGAAATTCTATTTTGGCCTGAGCTATTCTGCTTTTTATTTCTGTGGTGCATCTTCCATCTGATGTTATTATTGTGCCCAAGTATTTGAAATGTTGCACTTGTTTCAGATTTGTCTCGTTTATTTTTATGCTGCATGATGGTGGTGATTGTTTCTTCGATATAACCATTACTTATGTTTTCTTACTATTCAGACTGAGACCTTTCTTGTTGCTTTCTTTTACTATTATGTCTATCATTTCTTGTAGTTCATTCTCTGTCTCTGCTATTAGGACTGTGTCATCCGCATATCGCAAATTATTTATGTTGTGACCATTGACTTCAATTCCTTTTTTGTCTACTATTGATCTCATAATATATTCGCTGTAAAGTGAAAACAAAATCCGGCGACAGGACACAGCCTTGTCTGTCTGCTTGCTTTATACATGTATATTGGAATTGTCCTGTTTGGTTATTAATTCGTATAGCTGCTGTTTGTTGCCAGTACATGTTTTTTTATGATTCGCAGATCCTTGCCATCAATGTTTAATTTCTCCAGCATATTTATTATTTCCACATGCTTTACTTTGTCAAATGCTTTCGTGTAGTCTATAAAGCACATATATAGATCTTTCTTTATCTCTATAGATCTTTCTATCAATGTCCTTAAGATGTATATTGCATTATTGGTGTCCTTTCCTTCCACAAATCCACATTGTTCTTCACTTATTTCTGTTTTTATTTTGTTCCTTACACGTCTCATGATTATTCTTAGTAATATTTTTGTCATATGGCTCATGAGACTAATAGTGCGATGGTCTTCACAATCAGTGGCTCCTGACTTCTTCGGTATGGCTACAAAGATAGATTTTAGTAGATCTTCGGGTATGTGTCCAGTGTTATATATGTCATTGAGTAATTTTGTTATGACTTGTACTTCAGCTCTCCTAATGCATTTATCTCTTGGATTGTTATATTGTCAGGACCTGGAGCTTTGCCTCTTTTCATGCGTTGAATTGCGTCTTCCACTTCACTCTGCATTATTGGTGGCCCTATGTCTTCATTTGAATTGTTTAATTCTGGTCTTTCATCATCATATAGTTGACTGATATATTCTGTCCATCTTTCCATTGTCTTCTCCTGTCCCATTATTATATTTCCCCCTTTGATTTCACACTTCCTGAAACTTTGACTTCTTTTCTTCCTGTTAATTCATTTAACTGATTGTACATACATTTTGAGCCTTTCTTTTGTTGTTTTTCCATTTCTTCACATTTCTGTTTTAACCATCCTTCCTTTGCTTCACTGCACTTATTTTGGATCTCTTTGTGCAATATTTTGTATGTCCGTTCTTCTTTCTTATGTTTTCTTTTTTCGTCCATTAGTTGTAATATTTCTTCTGTCATCCATTTCTTTTTGTTGATTCTTTTAGTCACTGGTATTACTTCTTTTGATGTTTGTTGAATAGATTGTTTGAGCATTTCCCACTGCTCCTGGATGTCCTGTATTTTTTCAATAACATTATATCTATTTTGTACTATCGTGCTGTACACTCATCTGTTTATCTACTCTTAGAATATCTAGTTCTAATTTTATATTTCTTGGTGATTTCTGTGCCTTCCGCAGTTTTAATCTTATCTTTCCAACTACTGGTACATGGTCACTATTGCAATCTGCTCCTGGCCTTGTTTTAACTGATGTTAGCCCATTCCTGAATCTTCTCTGTACCAGTATAAAATCAATTTGATTGTGTACTTTTTTGTCTGGGCTTTGCCATGTCGATAGTCGCCTAGGGCGTTGTTTGAACCAGGTGTTACCTATAACCATTTCATGTGTCTTTGCCCAATCTATCAATCTATCCCCTCTGTCATTCGTTTCTCCAAGGCCATGCCCCCCAGTCACATTTTGCACTTTAGCTGTTCCTACCTTTTCATTGAAATCCCCTAATACAACAGTTATTTCTTGGGGTTTACACTGTTCCATGGTTGCCTCTAGCTCCTCGTAAAAAGTGTCAATGTCTTCTTCTTCGCTATTACTTGTTGGTGCATAAACTTGAATTATGTTAATATCCATTGGTCTGCCTCTCAATTTTACTAGCAGAATTCTGTCTGATACTGGCCAAAATCCTTTCACGGTTTCACAGGGGAACCAATTCTGGCTGACTTTTTGAATCTCAGAATCCATTGTTTTCTCCCCTAACCCTCCCCGGTATGTTCTCCTAACTCCTCTTTCCCAACTCTCTCGGAGTCGAATTATAGCGTTCTTGTGATGGTTTTTGCTATTTCTTCTAACAATTTTATATGTCCAACGCTTCTCTGTTATCATTATGTTCATTATCTCTTTTCTTCAATTGTTTTTGTTGTTGTTGATATGGATCCACAACATTCTAAGAATTTTCTACAAATGTATTTGTTTTTGCTGTAACAACTTCCGGTAAAATTTGATCGTTGGCACCGGCCCCAAGATACATCTTTTTCAAAGTAATCGAAAACTTGAGTTATTTGATTGGTAATGTATAATTGAACAATTGTTGTGGCTATAATTATCAAAGAGAAAAAAATAACATACAGCTTAAGAGAATGGCTTGGCAGAAGGTCAACAACAGAAATGATAAATAGCTGTCGATATCGAATGTTGTGGAGAGACATGATCATCTACGCCAGCAGGCCCGGTACTTGATGATTACGATGATAATTATCAAATGATATTGGCGTCAAATTTGTAATAAAAGGTTATTGTGCATAATATTATGCACTACCCGGATGCCAACCGCAAAGTCAAAATGACAGCAACCTTTTGATCTTTGATTTCCACTGGGAAAAGGAGTTGAGCTATTCGATAACACAGGAAAAAAAGGAGGGGGGGGGCGCTTTTTAAATCTTGAAGCCATTTGAGCAGGTGATAAATTGAGCCTTGAGGAGGTGGTTTTTGGAGAAGAGAGTAGATAATCGATCAATACTTGAGGAGGTGGTTTTTGGAGAAGAGAGTAGATAATCGATCAATACATGTACATTGTTCTCTTCATCCTACAATGTTTCATGTCAGCATGAAACGATTAATGGAAATTACCTTGGTCCGAAGAAGAGGCACAATTATAGAAAGGACAATGTTACTTTCGATGAGACTTCATCTTAGAGACATGGAATTTGAGAAAGACTGCAGTCTTGTAAGGGATGTTCGTACATTTCTGACAAAAAAAGAAAATGCATGCAATATTAGTCCAGCAAATAAACACAGCAATAAGTAAAGATTAGTGACACTGTGACCTTCCAGGCATGTCGTAAGAGGCGACTAAGGAGGTTGATCGATGGCTTGACAAGCTGTTATTGTAAAAAGTATTGTTATGGAAACAGCGCCATAGATTTTAGAGCAGTGATCTCTGCAATATGTGCCACTTTGGCACGCAAGGTTTATGTTTTTGAGATTGTAGTTCTGCACTATGTGCCGTCTTCGGCTCGAAAGGACAATAGATAGATAGATAGATAGAAATAAGCACAACGAAGAGCATTACAGTTTATTGTGATTAACGTAAGAGTGGTTTAGATGAACAGTTCTCACACCAACAAGAACGACTAATCAAATGACGACCGTGAGTACACTGATTTTCATGAAACTAATTAGTTTTTCACATACAAGTGTTCAAGACTTGCCAAACGTTAATTCATGGTTCCATAAAATAAGCCCCTAGCTACAGACTAGAACAGCAATAAAGACACAACCGGTTTGAATGATTTCTTTTCTATTCTTGAGCACTCAAGTTCACAAAAAATTGTCCAAAGTACGCAGCTGCCAAGTACCCTTTGTTTATTTTTTTGTAAATGTATTGGAAGTATTTTCAACTCATCATCATCATCATCATCATCATCATCATCATGTACATACCGGTTGGCGTAGGCGATCATGTCCTTCCACAATCTTCTATCTATAGTGCAACGTTTCAGTTCTGTTGACTGTTTGCCATGCCATGACACCAAGGTATCCAGTATTTATTATCTAGTGTTTATATCTAGTGTGTTACTATCTAGTGTGCTACTATCTAGTGTTTATATCTAGTGTATTACTATCTAATGCTTATATCTAGTGTGTTATTTTCTAGTCTTTATATCTAGTGTGTGGAGGAGAAAGCGTGCCTACCAGCACCAGAGCTGGAAGTTGTCAGCGATCCACAGCTGATGGCTTGCGCCTGGATCGGTGAACCAAAACCATCCAGACCCTGCTCCACCTCTCCGCGGTGCCTCCAGTAACAGACTAACCTGTCTAGTCTGGCCAAGCGTGCAGGGATCGAAGAGGGAAGACAACCCGGTACTCAAAAATGTCGTGCTGAAGTCGGATGTGTTGGGCCGAAAGGCGCAAATATAACAGTTATACTGCAAACTACAACACAACGCAGACACGTCCAATACGCCCTTGTAAGGGCGGATGATGAAGAAGAATATTCTAGTCTACTACGATACTCTAGAATACTTTAGTCATCGGGCGAACGCAACCAACCAACCATATCTAGTGTGTTACTATCTAATATTTATATCTAGTGTGTTACTATCTAATATTTATATCTAGTGTGTATATAATATATACTAGTTATATCTAGTCTTTATATAAAGGTAAAGGTAAAGTACGAGACTTGAACCAGCGTCTTAGCATGCGAGTTTTCACCCATTTGTGCTCGGCTGCCTATCCAGAAATGTTCGGATATTTCTGTATAGTGTCGCCTCAAGCATCGAAACTCAGAAGCGAAGCGACATTCCTCACCTACCCAGGGTAATACCCTGGTACCCATTTCTGCCAACGGCTGGGTCGACCATGGGTTTTTTTTTTCCAACCACGAGTACAATTCACACTGCTCCCAGCGGGAATCGAACACGGGTTGTCCGAACGTCGGTAGTCCAGTCGGGTAGTTTTCCCGTCTTTATATCTAGTGTGTTACTATCTAGTGTGTTACTATCTAGTGTGTTACTATCTAGTGTTTATATCTAGTGTGTTACTACCTAGTGTTTATATCTAGTGTGTTACTATCTAGTGTTAATATCTAGTGTTTATATCTAGTGTGTTACTATCTACTGTTTATATCTAGTGTGTTACTATCTAGTGTTTATATCTAGTGTGTTACTATCTAGTGTTTATATCTAGTGTTTATATCTAGTGTGTTACTATCTAGTGATTATATCTAGTGTGTTACTATCTAGTGTTTATATCTAGTGTGTTACTATCTAGTGTTTATATCTAGTGTGTTACTATCTAGTGTTTATATCTAGTGTGTTACTATCTAGTGTTTATATCTAGTGTGTTACTATCTAGTGTTTATATCTAGTGTGTTACTACCTAGTGTTTATATCTAATTTGTTACTATCTAGTGTTTATATCTAGTGTGTTACTATCTATTGTTTATATCTAGTGTGTTACTATCTAGTGTTTAAATCTAGTGTGTTACTATCTAGTGTTTATATCTAGTGTGTTACTATCTAGTGTTTATATCTAGTGTGTTACTATCTAGTGTTTAAATCTAGTGTGTTACTATCTAGTGTTTATATCTAGTGTGTTACTATCTAGTGTTTATATCTAGTGTTTATATCTAGTGTGTTACTATCTACTGTTTATATCTAGTGTGTTACTATCTAGTGTTTATATCTAGTGTGTTACTATCTAGTGTTTATATCTAGTGTTTATATCTAGTGTGTTACTATCTAGTGTTTATATCTAGTGTGTTACTATCTATTGTTTATATCTAGTGTATTACTATCTAGTGTTTAAATCTAGTGTGTTACTATCTAGTGTTTATATCTAGTGTGTTACTATCTAGTGTTTATATCTAGTGTGTTACTATCTAGTGATTATATCTAGTGTGTTACTATCTAGTGTTTATATCTAGTGTGTTACTATCTAGTGTTTATATCTAGTGTGTTACTATCTAGTGTTTATATTTAGTGTGTTACTATCTAGTGTTTATATCTAGTGTGTTACTATCTAGTGTTTATATCTAGTGTGTTACTATCTAGTGTTTATATCTAGTGTGTTACTATCTAGTGTTTATATCTAGTGTGTTACTATCTAGTGTTTATATTTAGTGTGTTACTATCTAGTGTTTATAGAGTGAGATAACTATTCTGACTTTATGAATCCGTTTTGCGGTACCACCATTTTCTTAATCTAGTGAACAAATGCGTATACCCTGCCTTATCTAACTAATGTAATGAACGTTAACGGTTGTCATTCTGTATTTAATGAACAAGAGAACATCCTCCATCAACGTTGGATGAATAGAAACCGATAAAGGGCGAGCATCAAGCCAAAATCATCCGGTCGATGTATCGATAACGTCACGTGACGGGAAACGTCAGAATTGTGGTAGAATACTGTTGTTGTTTGCCATGCGTTGATTTAGGAACCGTGAGCTGGGGATGGTTGACTTGTGGACAATGTGGTTCAACGAGTGAGACTTTACTTTACTCCCATAGACAACCTGCTTGGTAAGTTAAATTCTTTACAGATTAATATATTTTCTAATTAACGAATCTTAAACTGTTGAGCTTCCTGTTAAAAAAATATTTTATAGAATTTTAAAAGAAATTATTATTCTTTGAAATGAAAGATCACGTTGTTGTTTTTATGTACGAAGTCAAACCTTTGTACACGGACAGCGTCTGTTATGTCTTCTCATGGCTGATGACACGGGGACATCGGTGAGTTGTTTAATTCCAACATAAATCGTCATCATTATTATCATCATCATCTTCTTCTTCTTTCCTTCCTTATTTGCCTTTCAGCGTTGAGGGGGAATATAATTTGCGGTCTTTTGCTCTTATGTTCGCCTCTGCTGCTGTTATGTTTCCTAGTGCTTCTAATATTCCGTCAATCCATCTTTTTCGTGGTCGACCCTTGGGTCTGGTGTTCTAGCAAAGTTTACTGAGGGCTTGTAGTTTTGTGTTTTGATCACTCTGCCTTGTCACGTGTCCAAACCATTTTCTATTGTTTCTTTATATATTCTATGGCGGGGGTTATTCCTAGGGTTTTTTTTTTTCTCAGTTCTTTATTTCTGATATTATCTGTCAGACTGTTTCCTGTCATTCGTCTAACACATTTCATCTCCGTAGAGGTTATTTTTCTTATTGTTCTTGTATCTAGGGTCCAGGTCTGGCATTGGTAGCACAATGTTGCGATGACGATTGCATTATCTGTCATCAAGTTTAGAATTATTGGACTATTTAATTTTTTTTTACTCCTCCCTGGCAGACCCCAGTAATGGTAAAATGCCGTAAAAGTAGTTAATTATAGTTTAATTTTATTTGTAGGCTAAAACAAAACACAATATTTAAAGACAATTTGCGAAAGACTTTGATTTCTATGAACTGCTCAGCTGAGGATAAGGGGTCGATCCTAATTGACAGCTTCTAGGTTCACCCAGTCTTAAATAAATGCTATAATTTTTTAAAAGAAAATTTAGCACTGGCGTAGTATTCACTAAAATAAATAATAAAATATGCCATTGGTAAAAAAATATGTACACTAAAGTAATGTTTCCTAAACGCCACGCTTGAAGCGTAACGGAGTTATTTCTTCTTCTACAGCTTATAATGTCAATGGAAAAATAGTTACTTCTACAGCAAACGACTAAAGTCCGAAGAGTTGAATCATAAGTCCTGCTTATTTATATAAATACTACATAGGTAGGATGTAAGTTTTACTGATTAATGTCAAAACATAATGCGTTTATCCAATCTTCGACTTAGTGTGGATCAACCTCTATTGCTCTCATCTGCTTTATCAGTCTTTGCATTTATTCTGCAATTTTGCCTTCAAAATCTTCTTACTTCAAGTTGTCACTTTGGGATGGACACATGCATTTTTATTACTCACTGGCAGGTAGGAAAGCCATTGCATGAACAATCTCGGACATGGTTGTTACTTTTTGCATGACGTTTGAAAAAAAAAAAAAACTGTATGGAGATAAGAGTTATGTTGAATTAGCATCATCATCACGGCAAGACCCAAAACTACTGAAGCTCTCCAAGATGGCGTCCGCATGTGCACAGTGTTTTCCGTTACAGCGTGTGTTGTTTCGAAATACGCCGGTTACACGCGATGTGTGCTTCTTGGTTTAATGTTCTAGTCATGCCTGTTGTGGTTGTTTAACTTCTGACAGGCTGGTGGACGGTGGAAATTCTCGTTGTTAAGTGGGTATTTATCTTCTTTTCATTCGAGATTGACCTATGGATGATAGGTCATTGTTTTTTACTGTCGCGCTAGGTAGACGGAAATGTCCATTCCGAATTGTACAAAGTCTGCAACGGTGGATGGGGCGGAAGAGTTAACAATGACCAACAGCCCAGAAAGCGAAAACAGCGAAGTGTGTGATACACATGAGACATGTTCACGGGTAAAAAATAATGTGGCAGACCACCGTGAAAGAGAATGGAGCATCATCACGTAACATTCCAGAGGAAGCCATGGAGAGGAATTCAAACTTATGTCGGATGAAAGATCTAAAAATAAGTACAAGGAATATTAGGACTCTATACCAAGAAGGAAAATTAGGAAATCTTATTCAAGAAGCAGAACGATTAAACATAGATATTTTGGGCATATCAGAGTCAAGATGGAAAGAATTTGGGTATATAGAGGACGAAAAATATACATTTGTATACTCAGGAAACACAAACAAAAGAATAGGAATGGCAAAAAGTAATTTTAATGTCATGAAAAATATATGAACATCAAAACAAATAATACCAGAGCTAAAACTAAGAATAACAAAATGTTATATCTTCTCAACATTCCTATATGGTGTAGAAATATGGATATTAGACAAGAAAACAGAACAGAGAACTGAAGCCTTTGAAATATGGATATATAGAAGACTAGGTAGAATTGGATTGAAAGATAAAAAAACAAACGATGAAGTCTTAAAACAACTAAAAATGAAAAGAGAACTACTAAACATAATTCAAACAAGACAAATGAGATTTTGGGTGCATGTTAAAAGACATAACAGCCTACTAAAAGTAATATTGGAGGGAAAAATACGAGGTAAAAGAGGTAGAGGCAGACCAAGACTAACATGGACGAGTAAAATCAAAAGATGGACAAATCAGCCTATGACAACCTGCACCATCAAAGCAAGAGACAGAGCAGAATGGCGCTCCATGGTAGCCAACTTCGTTGCGGAGATGGTCCTCGATGATGATAGTTTCCTCCATTTTTCAAATCATCACAACACACTATTTATTTACAAGCACACACATATCGTGAGGAAGTGCGCATCACGGGGTCTTTTTCAGTTTAACTGCGCGTATACTTTTTATATAGACAAAAATGCAGCATTTTTCTGTGTTTAAAGCATGAAAAGGGGACATTTTACGGCATTCCCACTGCTTGCGTTTTCAAAAAAAGCTTTGTTGATATCTTTTTGTTTGTTTTACTTAGGTTTTCATCCATCTCCATTAGTGGGTAAAGTTCAAACATAATGGAATACCTGACAAGAAAATAAAATCAACGAAAAACTGCGGATCTGGTCTGAAATAACATAAACAATTTACAAGAAGTTAATCGGTAATAACATATTGAACATCGAAAAGTAATAACCATCAGTCATGAAAAATCTAGCCAAGAAAGATAGCTGCGGAAAGATGGCCATAAAGGCGATGTTCTCACATGTTGGCTTATGCAGCATGGTAATCCTGTACTGTGTGGCTGGTGGATTTATCTTTGAACATCTTGAGAAGAAGAACGAAGAGCAGATCTGCTACGACGCATATTCAGAATTCTACCCAATGGAAAACAAGACCCTAAACTCCATCTTCAAGATTTTTAATGACTACGGCGGGGCTGTGGCTTCTCAAGAGACCAGGTAGAGACTATTTTTTGTTTATTTGTGTCCTTTTTAGTGTCAGGGAGAAAGTAAACATATTGGGGGTAGGAGTGGGTAAAGTATTAAGTAGTCTTTGTGGATTGGGGAGGAGGGGGGGGGTTGTGTGTCAACGATAACTATCTGAAATAATTATAAGAAAAGTAAATAACAAACATTCGTGTGATATCCTTTATAAGTAAACATGTAGGAAACATAATGAATAGCGTATAAGATATAGATGTTGGTTTCTCTTTTCATGTCTTCTTCTTCTACCTTTCAGCTCCCTGTGGAGCATAGGTCTTCGACAAATACTTTCCATGCCATTCTGTTTCCTGTTATTCTTTTAAAATCATTCCATGTGTTCCTCTTTGTTTTTTTCCTTGGCAGTTCCCAAAAGGACCAGTTGTGTAATACTCTCAGTTGTCTTCCGCAGTGTATCTCCTATCCAGCGCCATCGTCTTCCAGCGCCATCGTCTTCTCAAATCCTTTTTTTGGTATCATTCTTTGTTTCTCCTTCTTTGTCTATATTACTTCCCAGATATATGTAAGATTGTACGTCTAGTAGAGGTATTTCTCCTAATGTTTTTTCATGTAACACGGTAAAATAAAAATAAAAATTAGAGACAACACATACACACAAGAAAGAGCATTGCGTGATTTAAAACATAATATAACCTATAGTGGTTTTATGCAATAATGAATTGCTGAGATAATGGCGTACGCATATAATTAATAGTTTTATTTGATTATAACATGTTTGTTGTAGAGTATCACGCAATTGAATGCTTCTATTTTTTTCTCGGTCAATCACTATTTTCATCAATCTGTTGTCGTCTTTTGCATTAACACTCCAAATTCCCTCACTTAATGTATGAGTGTGTGTTAATTCTCCTTGTGGGCTTACTGATCTCAGAGATTTTTGAAATTGTTATTCCCGTCTGCTTTCTTCTTAAAATAAATACTGATTTTCCATTCTAATCAGAAAACTAAGATAATGTCCTTTGACAAAACAAAAAGCCAACTCAACATCATCAATAACAGGGAAGAACTTGAAATTGTAACAAACTTTGAATATCTGGGATCTGCAGTAACTAACAAATGGAGACTGTCAGAAAGAGATCACAAGAAAATTAGTAATAGCAACAGAAACATTAAATGTCATAAAGAACATGCGACAGAAGACCAGTAAGGCAGCAACATTAAAATTACTGAGGACATGTTTTCCCGATAGCAACATACGGTTGTGAATCATGGATAATCTCGCAAACAGCAAGGAAGAAAATTGATCAATTCGAAACAAAATGCTACATCAAAATCATTGGGATTCATTGGATTATGAAAATGAACAATGAAGACATACTAAAAGATTTAAACATTTCAAAGAAGTGGGTTATAAACACCATTCAAAAGAAGAAATTGAAATACTATGGCCATTTCAAAAGACACAGTGGGCTGGAAAAAAAAAAAAAACAATAATGGGAGGCATGATTGCTGGGCGAGGCATCGGAGGCAGACCAAGAAGAAGGTGGTTTCAAGACATCAAAAAGACCCTGAACATGACATCAAAAGTAGTGGGAGATCTGGCTAGAGACAGAGAATCTTTCAGACGGGCTGTGGTGAATTCAACATTCTGCAAAGGACGTGCATCCTGATGATAATGAGGGTTCTGCCCTATTAAATAAGTGTGGAGGAAATAAACTTTCAGTCGCTAATATATTTTATTCTCCTATAAGTCTCTGTGATCCTCCTATAAGTCTCTTTGATTCTCCTATAAGTCACATTGATTCTCCTATAGGTTTCTTTGATTCTCCTATAGGTCTCTTTGATTCTCCTATAAGTTTCGTTGATTCTCCAACAAGTCTCTTTCATTCTCCTATAAGTCTCTTTGATTTTCCAATAATTCTCTTTAATTCTCATATAAGTCTCTTAAATTCTCATATAAGTCTCTTTAATTGTCCTATAAGTCCCTTTGATTCTCCTATAAGTCTCTTTGATTTCTCTATATGTCTCTTTGATTCTAGTATAACATAAGTCTCTTTGTTTCTCATATAATTCTCTTTGATTCTCCTATAAGTCTCTTTGATTCTCCTATAAGTTTCGTTGATTCTCCAACAAGTCTCTTTCATTCTCCTATCAATCTCTTTGATTTTCCAATAATTCTCTTTAATTCTCATATAAGTATCTTTGATTCGCCTATAAGTCTCTTTGATTCTATAAGTCTCTGTGATTCTCCTATAAATCTCTTAAATTCTCATATAAGTCTCTTTAATTGTCCTATAAGTCTCTTTGATTCTTCTATCTCTTTGATTCTCCTATAAGTCTCTTTGATTCTCCTATAATTCTCTTTGATTTTCCTATAAGTCTCTTTAATTCTCCTACAAGTCTCATTAATTCTCCTATACGCCTTTTTGATTTTCCTATAATTCTCTTTGATTCTCCTGTAAGTCTCGTTAATTCTCCTATAATTCTCTTTGATTCTCCTATACGTCACTTTGATTCTCCTAAACGTCTCTTTAATTCTCCTATAATTCTCTTTAATTCTCCTATAAGTCTTTTTGATTCGCATTGAAGCAAGTTGTTCTCCAAATGTTCTCACCGAGTCTTCTACTGCTTCCTCATGGCATCTTACAATTCTACAAGCTAGATAATGTTTGCTGGCATTTGGTTACATTGACACCTTTACAGTTTCTTCTCTCTTTGTCTTGCTTCTTTGGGATCTCCGTTGATCCTCTGTATCAGACACTCTGGGGGCCTCGGTAGCCTAGTTGAGAAAACCACTCGACTGGACTACCGACGTTCGGACAACCCGTGTTCGATTCCCGCTGGGAGCAGTGTGAGTTGTACTCGTGGTTGGGGAAAAAAAAACAAAAAACAAACCCATGGTCGACCCAGCCGTTGGCAGATATGGGTACCAGGGTATTACCCTGGGAAGGTGAGGAATGTCGCCTCGCATCGTGAGTTTCGATGCTTGAAGCGACACTATCCAGAAATCTCCGAACATTTCTGGATAGGCGGCCGAGCACATATGGGTGGAAACTCGCGTGCTAAGCCGCTTGTTCAAGGTTCGCACTTTACCTTTACCTTAGGTTATGATTATGTCTTTGTTTGTTTACGCACACGACTTAACTGCAAAATTTCGTATTCCAAGTTTATGATTTTATTATTCTCTTTGTCGTTTTCACTTTGCATCTTCTGCTCTTTATTCTTTAGAGAGATTATGGGCATTCAAATCCAAAGTGTTCTAGACACTTTCAGAGACAATACTCTAGCAATTGGTTACGATGGACGCAACTGCAGTAACTATGGACATGAGGGCGGTCCAAAATACCATTGGTCTTGGGCCGGTGGTCTCATGTTTTCAGTCACGGTAATAACTACCATAGGTAAGTGATGTTGCAATAATCACAATCACCGCTATCAATCACGGTATTATATCTTTCATCAGAGGCTTGTTTATCGACTGCCCATCAATAAAAGCAATTGAGTGTTAATTTTAAAAAAATGTGAGTTATGTAGGAACACTTGGCTTCATCATCATCATCATCATCATCATCATCATCACCACCACCACCATCATCATCACCACCACCATCATCATCATCACCACCACCATCATCATCACCACCACCATCATAATCATCATCATCATCACCACCACCATCATCATCACCACCACCATCCTCATCATCATCATCATCATCATCATCACACCACCACCTCCACCATCATCTTCATCATCACCACCACCATCATCATCATCATCATCACCACCACCATCATCACCATCAACATCATCATTGTCATTCCTTTCTTGCTTAATTTTTTAAAAGACTGGCTCTAAAACAAACAACAGTAGCTATGTTTAAAGATGGCTTTATGTGGCAAGGACACAGTGAGAACTAAGTTAGTTTCTACATGATAACTTAGCCAGTTGTATTCCAAAACTTCCCGTGTCCTCTCTTACAGTATGTAGGTGTTACAAAAGTATTGTTTTGGGACAAAAGGAAAACAAAATATACGTTTTATTTATCTATTACATTATTTATATTTGTGTTTGCCCCAGTCGAAAACCTTTCTGTGTTGGTTATTTGTTTTGGTCTTGTGTTATAAACAAAGCTGAAAATTTATATTTTTTTGTTTTGTTTAATCGATTCCAGCTTTACCGCAGCCTTAAATGTATTCCATGTTTAGTCCCATTAAAGAACCAGCCCGAATGTCCATATTGATAGAGATTGAAGAGGGAAGACAACTCCAAACCGAAATATATCATGTTTAAACCACATTGGGGAAAGGGGGGAGGGGGGCGCTGAAAAAGGCAATGTTTCACATCTTGGTATAAATCACAACACAACGCATCTACGTCTGTTTAACGTCCTTTTAATGGAGAAACGATTATGAGGGATAGGTCAATTTAGACTTTAATGTTATACAATCTTAAGTAAAGTAAAAATCATAACGCATACACAACTTCGCTGCAATTCGTCAAATATTTTCCGATAAAATTGAAGGACACTGTGTTCGTGAATTTAATATCGGACTGTGAATATTTTCGTTAAATATTTGTCTCACAGAGAGCCGCGATTGCTCAGTGGTTAGTGAACTGGACTACAAAGGACAAGAGGTGTTGTTCGATCCCAACCGACGGCTTCCGGTTCACCCAGCCTTTAATGAGTACCGGATTTTTTCTGGGAAGGTAAAGCGGCACGGGCGTAAGTAATACCGACCACATTACCCCAAAAATCATGTGCTGAAGGTTTGTAAAATTTATGGTCACTAACACCATATTCACTCTATGCCACTTGGCGTGACGGGGGTTCTTTACTTTACTTTTTTATTTGTCTCACAGCAAGAGAACTTCTATTTGATTCATTATACAAGTACGTCTACACCCCAAACGTTCGTACGACTGATACCTTCGGTGGTCTAGACATCCCTTCCCATCATTTCCATACAACATGCATCCCTCTCATCTTCCCACCTTCCCCCCATTCCCCCATGTACAATTAGGCCTCTATTCTTTGGCATATAAACAATTATCATTTTTTGGCCATGTAATGAGAAGGGAACAGCTGGAATATATTGTAACAACTGTGAAAATTGAGCGACGAAGAGATAGAGGGAAGCAAAGAGAAAAGATACCAGACAGCTTATTAAGAGAATAGCTTGGCAGAAGGTCAACAACAGAAATTACAAATAACTGTCGAGATCGAAAATTGTGGAGAAACATGATCACCTACGCCAGCAGGCATAGTACTTGATGATGATGATATAAACAATACTCAAATATAAACAAATATGCAGAAAAGCCAATAGGCATGCAATGATTAATTAAATGGCCGCAGTTGTTTGACAGCTATCGATAATGTTGGGAGCCGCGATAGCTCAGTGGTTAGTGAACTGGATTACAAAGGACAAGAGGTAGGGTTCAATCCAAACCGACGGCTTCAGGTTCACCCAGCCTTTAATGGGTAGCGGATTTTTTGTCTGGGAAAGTAAAGCGGCACGGCGCAATTACCCCAAAACTCATGTGCCGAAGGTCTATAAAAATTTATGGTCACTAACACCATATTCCATATACGCCGCTTGGCGTGACTGGGGTCATTTACTTTTTTTTTTTCTTTTTTAAATCGATAATGCTGCCGCATGAAAGTTCTCTTAATTGTTAAAGTTGAACTTTAATAAACTCTCTACATTTTAATCACGATCACGCTGCATATTTCCTTATGTTCAAATTAACATTTTCCGATTGATACAACACATTTTATTTCTATGTTTTCCCCCACATGTAAGTATCGAAGGTTACATTTTGGTGTCGACGCATTACTACATGTCTAGTGCTCTCCGTCTTTGTGATGATATATGTAGTGCAGGAACTTATGAACTGCTAATTAGAAATTTAGGTATGAAGCGATTAGAATCTGAAGAAAAGAAAAAACAATATTTTTTTCTTCAGATTCTAACATTATAACCTTCCTTTCATAATACCTATACATATTAGATTAGATTAGTTAATTTGTAAATGCTTTAATGCATTAAATTAACCAAGATCGACTGAGGGAGCAGAAGAGAGATAGTGAGATGAAGTCGGTGAGAAGAAAGTAGTGAAATTTCAAGGAAGATGTAAAGAATGACAAGAGAGATAAAGAAAAAGAAAGCAGAACGAGGGAAGAAGAAGAAGAAGAAGTTATAGAAAGAGAGGGCTGGACAGCGATAGACGAGATAGTGAAGGTGGAAAAAAATAAAATATATGATCATCATCATCAAGTACCGGGCCTGCTGGCGTAGGTGATCATGTCTCTCCACAACTTTCGATCACGGCAGTTATTTATCATTTATGTTGATCTTCTGAGAAGCCATTCTCTTAAGCTGTCTGGTATCTTTTCTCTTTGCTTCCCTCTATCTCTTCGTCCCTCAACTTTCCCAGTAAAAAATATATGATAAAACATACATTTAATCAGTAAGCTAAAGCAAACAGAATGAAGATCAGAACCAATATGCTTTTATTCTCCACGTGAGACGAGTATACATCCTTAAGGGCATTCTTCCTCGTGTCAAACACAAGCAGCCATTTTGTTGTGAAGTTCCTATTATTCGTTTCAAAATAGAAAAATAATTTTCATGAGAATCCACGTGATTTCTCGTAGTATTCACGAGAACCAAGTGATTTCTCTTTACCATATCCACAGAGCAGAAAAGACCGTTATAGACAAGAAAGAGACAATGAAATAAATGAAACACGGTCGTTAGGAAAATAAAAGTGTGTTGTTACCTCATTCCTTTCTATCAACTTAAAATTGAAATGTAAGAGAAAGAATTTTTTTTTAAATGAAGATAATAGAACTAAGGAGTGTTGACATAAAAATAGTATTAGGAAGATGTAAGTAGTTACAACATCAAATATGTTGTCCTTTCAGAAACAACAAATTAAATTACTTTGGCCTATAACATCCTTACAATTTAACAACATTCCTCAGCACACGCAAATAATAAAATACAGATGAAGAAAATAAAGATCTATCAAAATACCGATTAGCAAAACTTAGCAAAGCAATGAATATCACACAAGCTACTACGTATGCAGCCAACCACACAGAGATATCAAGAAAATACCTGTTTGTCTCGACATAATAAGATGCAAAACAAAAACAGATGATACACGCATACCTAGGGATAGAGATGTTGCGAGACAATGTGCGTGTGTGTGTGTTTGTGTGTACGTGTGTGTGCGTGTGTGTGTGTGTGTGCAAGTGCGCATATGTGCTTGCGTTCTAAAATTGCGTTTTAGAAATAAAAAGTAAAACAAACAAAAAATTCAAGAAACATTAAAAATTGTCTTATAAAAATGTAGTGAGACTGTTTGACCGAAGATCGCGTAGAAAACAGTATTTCGTTTATATTCGTATTTGTTCATCTCAGTATTCGTCTCAGTGTGATGCGGCTGTAAATAAAGAAATCCACAACAATCACAAACAACATTGAGTGCAACGTTCTGCAAGGGACATACAACTCAACGACGAAAAACAACAGAAGAAAGTGTACTGGCTTTTAACTTGTGTCGACTACACCGCGAACAATGATAGCTTTCATGATGAAAGAGCAACATAAATAGTGGCAGGAGCTAGGCCTTCATCTCTTATTTATACGTCAATAATTATTTGTCATTGTTTGTTTGACTTATTTGTTCGATTGCGTTTTTTGCTGACTTTAGTTTCATTGGCCTTTAGTACCGTTCATAAAAGCCGGATTTCTAACATGTAACTGTTGGATATAGAAAGTATCTCCAAAATAGCAAAGGACATATCCCTATTGAATCTCATTGATGGTTAGTTCAGAGCCTGTCGATAGACCACAGACACACCATTTCTCACTAATGTCGCCTGCCCTCATGCTGATTGCATCATTTCATGACCGTATGCATGAAACTATATAACTCAATGGGCATTTATTCAAACGTTTTGAAGTTAGTGGTAGAGTCAAGCAGGGATAAGATCTCGCTCCTACGCTCTTTGGTGCTATCTTTTCTACACTTTTACCGAGTTATTTTGAAACAGTCGCTTGTGACGTTTACATTGGAATAAGACTTGCTGATGGTTTCTCATTTTACCTAGGAAGACTAAAGACAAACACAAGGACCCCTTGTTTTGTCAATGAGCTTCTCTTTGCCGACAATATAGCATTGATTGCCCATGAGGCCATGGTATGAATGTCTTAAGCGAGTCAATGATCGACGGGCTGTCTATCTAGATTATGTGCTTTATTTTCCTTGACTATTATTTTTAAGAAGACGTTTATTTTTCAACAAGAAAATAAACCATCAATCGGAACGGCTGGTCACTTGCATGTGATCCACATTTCTGCTACCACGGATCCAGGGCTATTTCCCTTGTTGATGAAGTAAGCGCCGTTTTTTTTTTAAATGTTGCTACTATTTCCCTAGTTGATGAAGTAAACGCCGTTTTTTTTTAAAAATGTTGCTACTGTTTCCCTAGTTGATGAAGTAAGCGCCGTTTTTTTTAAAATGTTGCTACTATTTCCCTAGTTGATGAAGTAAGCGCCGTTTTTTTTTAAAATGTTGCTACTATTTCCCTTGTTGATGAAGTAAGCGCCGTTTTTTTAAAAATGTTGCTACTATTTCCCTAGTTGATGAAGTAAGCGCCGTTTTTTTTAAAATGTTGCTACTATTTCCCTAGTTGATGAAGTAAGCGCCGTTTTTTTTTAAATGTTGCTACTATTTCCCTAGTTGATGAAGTAAACGCCGTTTTTTTTAAAATGTTGCTACTATTTCCCTTGTTGATGAAGTAAACGCCGTTTTTTTTAAAATGTTGCTACTATTTCCCTAGTTGATGAAGTAAACGCCGTTTTTTAAAAAATGTTGCTACTATTTCCCTAGTTGATGAAGTAAGCGCCGTTTTTTTTTAAATGTTGCTACTATTTCCCTAGTTGATGAAGTAAACGCCGTTTTTTTTAAAAATGTTGCTACTGTTTCCCTAGTTGATGAAGTAAACGCCGTTTTTTTTAAAAATGTTGCTACTATTTCCCTAGTTGATGAAGTAAACGCCGTTTTTTTTAAAAAATGTTGCTACTGTTTCTCTAGTTGATGAAGTAAGCGCCGTTTTTTTTTAAAATGTTGCTACTATTTCCCTAGTTGATGAAGTAAACGCCGTTTTTTTTAAAATGTTGCTACTATTTCCCTTGTTGATGAAGTAAACGCCGTTTTTTTAAAAATGCTGCTACTATTTCCCTAGTTGATGAAGTAAACGCCGTTTTTTTTAAAATGTTGCTACTATTTCCCTTGTTGATGAAGTAAACGCCGTTTTTTTTAAAATGTTGCTACTATTTCCCTAGTTGATGAAGTAAACGCCGTTTTTTTTAAAATGTTGCTACTATTTCCCTAGTTGATGAAGTAAGCGCCGTTTTTTTTAAAATGTTGCTACTATTTCCCTAGTTGATGAAGTAAACGCCGTTTTTTTTAAAATGTTGCTACTGTTTCCCTTGTTGATGAAGTAAACGCCGTTTTTTTTAAAAATGTTGCTACTATTTCCCTAGTTGATGAAGTAAACGCCGTTTTTTTTAAAATGTTGCTACTATTTCCCTTGTTGATGAAGTAAACGCCGTTTTTTTTAAAATGTTGCTACTATTTCCCTTGTTGATGAAGTAAACGCCGTTTTTTTTAAAATGTTGCTACGATTTCCCTAGTTGATGAAGTAAACGCCGTTTTTTTTTAAATGTTGCTACTATTTCCCTAGTTGATGAAGTAAGCGCCGTTTTTTTTAAAAATGTTGCTACTATTTCTCTAGTTGATGAAGTAAACGCCGTTTTTTTTTAAAATGTTGCTACTATTTCCCTTGTTGATGAAGTAAACGCCGTTTTTTTTAAAATGTTGCTACTATTTCCCTTGTTGATGAAGTAAACGCCGTTTTTTTTTAAATGTTGCTACTATTTCCCTTGTTGATGAAGTAAACGCCGTTACTAGAAATGTTGCTACTACTTTGATAAACCTACACAGAGGTCTTGGACCAGCTTAAGATTAACGCAAAGATTCTTACGTAGCAGGCGTATGTTTGGTAACATCTTATATGGGCCTGAGACTTGGACAACTTATTAAGGACATGAAAGAAGATTGATAATACGAGAATTGGACAACTTATTGAGGACATGAAAGAAGATTGATAATACGAGAATTGGACAACTTACTAAGGACATTAAAGGAGATTGATAATACGAGAATTGGACAACTTACTAAGGACATTAAAGGAGATTGATAATACGATATTGGACAACTTACTAAGGACATTAAAGGAGATTGATAATACGAGAATTGGACAACTTACTAAGGACATTAAAGGAGATTGATAATACGAGAATTGGACAACTTACTAAGGACATTAAAGGAGATTGATAATACGAGAATTGGACAACTTACTAAGGACATTAAAGGAGATTGATAATACGAGAATTGGACAACTTACTAAGGACATTAAAGGAGATTGATAATACGAGAATTGGACAACTTACTAAGGACATTAAAGGAGATTGATAATACGAGAATTGAACAACTTACTAAGGACATTAAAGGAGATTGATAATACGAGAATTGGACAACTTACTAAGGACATTAAAGGAGATTGATAATACGAGAATTGGACAACTTACTAAGGACATTAAAGGAGATTGATAATACGAGAATTGGACAACTTACTAAGGACATTAAAGGAGATTGATAATACGAGAATTGGACAACTTACTAAGGACATTAAAGGAGATTGATAATACGAGAATTAGACAACTTACTAAGGACATTAAGGGAGATTGATAATACGAGAATTGGACAACTTACTAAGGACATTAAAGGAGATTGATAATACGAGAATTGGACAACTTACTAAGGACATTAATGGAGATTGATAATACGAGAATTGGACAACTTACTAAGGACAGTAAAAGAGATTGATAATACGAGAATTGGACAACTTACTATGTACATTAAAGGAGATTGATAATCTAATACTTGGACAATTTACCGAGGACATGAAAGAAGATTGATAATATGAGACGTGGACAACTTACTGAGGACATAATATGAGATTAATTTATGAGATTTGAACATCTTACTGAGGACATAATATGAGATTAATTGTCTGAGATTTGGACATTTTACTGAGCGCATGAAAGGAAAATGAGTTTTTCTCCGCGCTGTCTTCCGAAAACACTGAATGGCAAACACAGTTTATACTAACTTACATATCTAGCAGTGAGATAACTGCCTGCTATACAGACAGTGATATGAAGTCGAAGACTTGTAGTTATAACGTCCAAGATATCGACGAGCGGACTAAAACTTAGGTGCAGAGTTGTTTGTAGAATATCCATGAAGCACCACGACCAACAATGAATGGGACGGGGAAAATCTAGAGATAGGACGGACTATATTAAAACGTTTTCTCTGATCGTGATAGAGAATAAAGACATAATAAGTTAGCAAGTCGGTGACGAAAGAAAGATACGATCCACGGATAAGTAAGTATTCAACCTTTATAAGTCAAAGATGGACTTAGACATATACTGGGGATTAGCTAAAATAGAACAATGCGCACTATATTTGACACTAGATGACAAAAGAAAAGGGATGCCCGAACAAGAATCTACGAGAATGGTGTTGTCACTAGTCACGGCCTACACAAGTATTCAAGACCCTCAAGAGCTAACAGTACAATGACCCAAAGTGATGTTTTTCACCAAAAGGAAATGTTTTACAAAAGTGAGTGAAGACAAAAAAAGCAAGAAAAAAAACTAAACGGCGCGATCCTTATTTCTCTTGTACGTTAGCGCGCATTAAGCCTGGTTTTTGTGTCTTCGCTCACTTTGTGAAGAGAATAGTTTGGTAGGAAGTGAACTCTTTCTCTCTCTCTCTCTCTCTCTCTCTCTCTCTCTCTCTCTCTCTCTCTCTCTCTCTCTAATTCCTCAGCCTTAGGCTGTTGAGGGTGATGCATAGTTCTAGTTCTTGTCCTTCTGGCAGCCTCATCCCATGTCAATTAATGTTGTAGCATCTCTTGAACGTTGTCCGTTCATCTTATGCTGTGTCTATCACGGGGTCTCTTCCGTCTCCTTTTATAATATATATTGAATCTCTTGCTATTCTTTCCAGGCGAGCAAACCTATTCATATGTTGACTCTTTATATAGATTAGAATTGATAGAATGCCACATTTCCCTGTTATGTCAACATTCTGAACTGTCTGTTCTGGTCACGCCAAGCACCATTCTCAAACATCTCATCTCTGTGGTGACTCGTTTCATTATATATTTATTCATGAGTGACCATGTTTGGCACTGATAGCACAAGGTGGAAGTGAATATACTCTGTATAAGATGTTACTTTGTTATTATTGGTATTGTCTCGTACTGAAGTATGGGAGACTAGCTGTCCTAATATTTGGTTTGCCTTGTTACATTGAATGTCTATTTCTGTATCCATTTTACCATCTTCAAAGAGTATTGTTTTTAGATATCTGAAGTCTATCTCTTGTTTGCTAACAAGTTGTTCTACGGTTATTTAACGTCTGCTTTTGTCGTCTTATTGTCACATGTGTTGTATCAGTGCTTATTTTGATGTTCTTCATTCTGTATACAAAGTTCATGGATTACAGATGTTGAAGTTCTGTTTTGTTGTAAGCTATTAGGGCTAGATCTTCAGTAAATAGTAATTCGTTGATATATTAACTATTTGTTTTGACATTCATGCATATGTTGCCAATGTTATAAATAACAAAAGCGGCGAAAATATGTATTCCTTTCTTGTTCAGATGTCACTGCGAGTGATTTAGATATTCATTTATTTGTTCTAATTACATTTATGCAATCATTGTATATACATGACATAATAAATAGAAGGTGGTCATATGTTGGCGAATCATTTCAGAGGAAGAGGTATGTTTACAGCACTTGGAAAAAACGACAATTAATCAACAACAGAAAAAAAAAAACAATATATGGTCCGAAGCAGGATCGAACCCGTATTCCTTGGCACAACGCCTTGCCACGAGAAACCAAGCGCTAGATCACACGGCCAACTCAGCTAATTAAAAAAATAACAATCATTGGCGGGGTCTTTTTTTCTGCTGTTGATTATGTGTAATTTTTTTCTGAGTGCTGTAAACATAGCTCTTCCTCTGAAATGATTCGCTGATCTATTGCCTCGGAAGTTTCCCTCTATAATATTATAAAGTAAAGTACCCCCGTCACGCCAAGTGGCGTATAGGGAATATGGTGTTAGTGACCATAATTTGTATAGACCTTCGGCACACGATTTTTGGGCTATAATATTATATTCATGTATTATTATCTGTCTCTGGTCATATGTTGGCCATGTGATGAAAAAAGACATCAACAGAATATTTAAAAAGCCATCAAAAAGGAACCAGAGGGTACAAGAAAAAAAATGGCCGAATTAGAGAAACACTAAAAAGAACACAGCAAAGAGGCAGCAAACAGTAGGCATTAATTCACTTGCCGAGATTGTGCTACTCGCCCAGAATAGGGGTGTGTGGCGAAATACAATGCGGGTCCTTCAGCAAGATCAGATACTTTATTAACAGAGACCGTTGGACAGTTACCAATGTGCAGTCTTCGGCTCGAAAGGACAATACATATATAGAGTCGTTGTATACATATTTGCTGCATCTAATAATGTGACTACTTACTCCAAAATGAGCCAATGTTTTCCATAATACATTGATATTTACTCTTCCAAAAACTTTCTTTGGTCCATAAATGCGCAGAAGATATTACTTCTATATTCTTCTCTGTTAGCTGGTTAAGTGTGACGATTACATCAATGTAACCTATATTGTTTTCACGTGAAGGAAATCAAATCACCATCATCATCGGGTGCCGTCTCCGCAACGAAGGTTGGCTACCATGGATCGCCATTCCACTCTGTTTCTTGCTTTGATGGTGCAGTTTGTCATAGATTGACTTTCCATCTTTTGATGTTACTCGTCCATGTTAGTCTTGGTCTGCCTCTGCCCCTTTTACCTTGTATTTTCCCTTCCAATATACTTTTAGTATGCTGTTGTGTCTTTTAACATGCCCCAAAAAGGAAATCAAAATCAGGAGTAAATTATAAGCAGATATAGAATAATGAGTGACCACCTGCAATAGCAGTCACAGTCATCATCATCAAGTACCGGCACTGCTGGCGTAGGTGGTCATGTCTTCCACAACTTTCGATCTCGATAATTATTTATCATTTCTGTTGTTGACCTTCTGCCAAGCCATTCTCTTCAGTGGTCTGGTATCTTTTTTCTTTGCTTCCTTCTGTCTCTTCGTCCCTCAATTTTCCCAGCTGTTCCCTTCTCATTACATGACCAAAAATGATGATTGTTTCTTCCTAATATTGCAAATGAGCTCTCTCTTTGCTTTGGCCTCTTTCACTCCGTTTTCATTACTCTTCTTAGCTGTCAATGGTATTCTCAACATTCTTCTGTAAAACCACATTTCTATAGACTCCAGTGATTTTCTTGTATGTACTCCCATTGTCCATGATTCACATCCATATGTTAAGTAAGACTAGCTCTTCATAACTTTTAAGAACTTTTTTTCTTGTTTCTATTGTCAAAAATGCATTGCATAGTATCTGCCTCATTTTTTGGAAAGCTGCTTTTGCCTGAGCCATTCTGCATCTCACCTCTGTTGTACATCTACCGTCTGAGATTAACAAAGTTCCCAAATATTTAAATTCATTTACCTGTTTTAATATTGTTCCACTTGTCTTTATTTTGCACTGAGGTGATGTCTTTTTCTTTGTTGTTACCATTACTTCTGTCTTTCTGCTATTAATTTAACTATAATGTCTAACATTTTTTGTAACTCATTTTCACTCTTAGCGGTTAAGACTGTATCATCAGCATACCTTAGATTATTTATATTATGACCTCCGATTGTTATTCCCGGCATGCCCCTTATGGATCTTAAAATAATCTCACTGTACACATTAAACAAATCTGGTGACAGCACACAACCTTGCTTAACACCCTGTTTTTTGTGTGTTGTTGAAACATTCTCAATTGATTTCCAGTCCTTATGGCTGCTGTTTGTTGCCAGTACATGTTCTTTATTACTCTTAGATCTTTGCTGTCTACGTTTATGCCTTCTAAAATTTTGATTATTTCTTGGTGCTTTACTTTGTCAAATCTATCTATCTATCTATCTATTGACCTTTCGAGCCGTAACCGGCCCATAGGGCGTAGACCAAGATACACCTTCTCCTATATGAATTTTTGTTCTAGCAGTTTTCTTTTAAAGATATTTTATCAAATCTCGCCATCTGTCTCTGTTCTGTGCAAGCAGTTCTATCTCATTGAGGGAGCCGATTCCTGCTGCTCTTGCCTCTCTCATCAATGTTCTTCTCAGTGTCTCCCTGGGTCTTCCTCTTTTTCTTTTACCTGTTGTTTCCCATATGAGGGCTTGCTTTGCTATTCGATTATTATCTCTTCTCATCACATGTCCAACGTATGACCATCGTCTTTTCTTTATTACTGAAGATATTAGTGGTTGATTGGCGATTTCTCTAATTTCCTCGTTTGTTTTGAATTCGTTCCATTCTATACCAAGTATTTTCCTTAGACATTTATTTTCGAATGCGTTCAACTTTGTTTCTATATCTCTTGTTGTTTTCCAGCTTTCACACGCATACGTAAGGGTTGATAGTACATTTGATTTGAATAGCCTAAGTTTTGTGTTTGTGCTAATGAGTTTTGATTTCCACAACTTTTCAAGGCTTCTGAAAGACATTGCTGCTTTAGCCAGTCTGATTCTAATTTCTTTGCTCGTATCCCCTTCTCGATCAATGTGACTTCCAAGATAGATAAAGTGATCGATCTCTTCTACTGGTTTGTTTTCCATGTATATTTTGTCACTTGTTGGAATTAAACTTTTCATGACTTTAGTCTTTTCATGATTGACCTCAAGCCCAATTTTGCTGGCTATTGATGATAGTTCATTTGTGTTTTCCTGCATCGTTTTTATCTGACTGCTGATGAGAACTATGTCATCAGCAAAGTCGAGGTCCTCCAAATGGTCTCCTTGTATCCATTCGATGCCTTTATTACCAGTGCAGCATTTCTTCATTATGAAGTCCATAACAATTCCAAATAACAAGGGCGATAAAATACAACCTTGTTTAACCCCAGTTTCTATTGGGAAACATTCGCTCAGTCTTTCCTCTGTTCGAACTGCACATGTGTAACCATCATACATGTCTTTGATAATATTTATGATTTTTGATGGTAAGCCATATTGCTTCAGAATTTTCCACAAAGAATCTCTATGAATACTATCAAATGCTTATTTTTGTTGTTGTTTTAGGGCCGAAAAAACTATCACTACTATCTACTGCTAATTTACACATTCTGTATCAGGTCTACGTTTCATTAACAACATCGTTTTTACGATAGCGGCTTGTTAAACCTCTGATCAACGGTTCTATACCAAGCCGGAGAAAAATAATTCCTCCATTTTGGAAACAACCGGAAACGGATACATTTTGTCAAATGCTTTGGTATAATTTATGAAACATAGATATAGATTTGTTTTTACCTCTATGGCTCTTTCTACCAAAGATCTTATGATGTATATGTCATTGCTAATTCCTTTACCTCCAACAAAACCACACTGTTCATCACTGATTTCTGGACTGATTTTGCTTCGCACTCTTCGCATAATGATTCTTAGTAATATCTTAGTCATATGACTCATAAGGCATATTGTTCGATAATCAACGCATTCAATCGCACCCGATTTCTTTGGTAGGGCTATGAATATTGATTTGAGCAGGTCATCTGTTATATATATCCGCTGTTGTAGATATAATTCAATATTTTCTTTATTATTTGTAGTCCACAATCACCCATGGCTTCAATCTCTTCTTTAGTTATATTATCTGGTCCAGGAGCTTTTCCTGCTTCTGCTTTTCCTGCTTCTGCTTTTCCTGCTTTCCTATATATAACATACAAGTATGTATTTATCCTAATAAACTGTCTATGTATTATATATGATCATATTTGTGACCATAGAGAAATCATGATAATGTTGTAGGGTGGTAAAATATTACATTTCACCGAAGTCGTTTACATCATTTGAAGATAGGGGGCTGTGTTCTTCCTCGCTATTTTACCTTTCTCACTTTCTCAACTGAGACAAGAATTCAGCAAAATTAACTGGAAAGGATCAGGATTGGATTGAACCAAAGTTCGCTTGATCACCAAGTCAGTGCACTACCTTCTACACTTTTGACGTAGAAGCTTAACGCTCAGTACAACCGAGAAAATTCTCTTTCGTGTTTCAACTAATCATGATGAGCCCTAATTAGATACACGTGTACACTGTTTCATTTCTATTTTATTTTGTCGTTTGTCGTATTTGGTCTGGTCTATAGTCCTTGAAAAGAATATATAATAAACAATATGGTCAGCCGTTTGCTCATCTATACATTTTTTCTACTTATTTAAAAAAACCAAAAAAACTCTAACGTTATATATGGTGCTAATTTGTTAAAACAAACATTGTATTTCAGTCGTGAAGTTAAAAAAAAGAGAGAAACATTTCTATAATGCCGATCATTTAAGAGCTGCAAAACCGCTGCGCCTAATAGAATAAGCTGCAGGAGAGTCCGCTCTGTTTCGACCGGTTGCCTAGCATCCAGGATGCGTACCGGAAATGATTGTAGACAGGTTGAACTATTAATTAGTGCCTGGATATAAATCAAATGGTGAAGTTGGGGTATAAGAGGAACCGTTATTATTATTTTTTTCGTGCGCAATAAATCAAATCTGAAGAGTTACTTCGGTGACATGATAATCAATATGTTTAACGTTATTAGAAAAAAATAGTTAATAACAATATTATGTTAGTGGTGTACATAGAAGAGAAAAGCTAGACTATACTACACAGAGGAGAAGAGCTAGACTATACTATATAGAGGAGAAAAGCTAGACTATACTACATAGAGGAGAAGAGCTAGACAATACTACATAGAAGAGAAAAGCTAGACTATACTACATAGAGGAGAAGAGCTAGACTATACTACATAGAGGAGAAGAGCTAGACTATACTATAATACTACTATAGGAGAAGAGCTAAACTATAGCGGCTCTAGATTAAATGTGAAGACAATAAGGTGAAGTAGCTTTAGGAGTTGATCCAGCAAGATTTACATACTTTTTTTTCAAATTGACGGTAGAGAACGTAGAGGAGAAGAGCTAGACTACTACTACATAGAGGAGAAGAGCTAGACTACTACTACAAAGAGGAGATGAGCTAGACTATACTACATAGAGGAGAAGAGCTAGACTATACTACATAGATGGGAAGAGCTAGACTATACTACATAGATGGGAAGAGCTAGACTACTACTACATAGAGGAGAAGAGCTAGACTACTACTACATAGATGGGAAGAGCTAGACTACTACTACATAGAGGAGAAGAGCTAGACTACTACTACATAGATGGGAAGAGCGAGACTATACTACATAGAGAGAAAGAGCTAGACTACTACTACATAGAGGGGAAGAGCTAGACTATACTACATAGAGGGAAAGAGCTAGACTACTACTACATAGAGGGGAAGAGCTAGACTACTACTACATAGAGGGGAAGAGCAAGACTACTACTACATAGAGGAGAAGAGCTAGACTATACTACATAGAGGAGAAGAGCTATACTATACTACATAGAGGAGAAGAGCTAGACTACTACTACATAGAGGAGAAGAGCTAGACTATACTACATAGAGGAGAAGAGCTAGACTACTACTACATAGAGGGGAAGAGCTAGACTATACAACATAGAGGAGAAGAGCTAGACTATACTACATAGAGGAGAAGAGCTAGATTACTACTACATAGAGGAGAAGAGCTAGACTATACTACATAGAGGGGAAGAGCTAGACTACTACTACATAGAGGGAAAGAGCTAGACTACTACTACATAGAGGGAAAGAGCTAGACTATACTACATAGAGGGGAAGAACTAGACTAATACTACATAGAGGAGAAGAGCTAGACTATACTACATAGAGGGGAAGAGCTAGACTACTACTACATAGAGGAGAAGAGCTAGACTATACTACATAGAGGGGAAGAGCTAGACTACTACTACATAGATGAGAAGAGCTAGACTATACTACATAGAGGGGAAGAGCTAAACTACTACTACATAGAGGAGAAGAGCTAGACTACTACTACATAGAGGGAAAGAGCTAGAATACTACTACATAGAGGGGAAGAGCTAGACTACTACTACATAGAGGGAAAGAGCTAGACTACTACTACATAGAGGAGAAGAGCTAGACTATACTACATAGAGAGGAAGAGCTAGACTACTAATACATAGAGGGGAAGAGCTAGACTACTACTACATAGAGGAGAAGAGCTAGACTATACTACATAGAGGGGAAGAGCTAGACTACTACTACATAGAGGGGAAGAGCTAGACTACTACTACATAGAGGGGAAGAGCTAGACTACTACTACATAGAGGAGAAGAGCTCGACTACTACTACATAGAGGAGAAGAGCTAGACTACTACTACTTAGAGGAGAAGAGCTAGACTACTACTACATAGAGGGGAAGAGCTAGACTACTACTACATAGAGAAGATCCAGACTACTACTACATAGAGAAGAGCCAGACTACTACTACATAGAGGGGAGCTAGACTACTACTACATAGAGGGGAAGAGCTAGACTATACTACATAGAGGAGAAGAGCTAGACTATACTACATAGAGGAGAAGAGCTAGACTATACTACATAGAGGAGAAGAGCTAGACTATACTACATAGAAGAGAAAAGCTAGACTACTACTACATAGAGGGGAAGAGCTAGACTACTACTACATAGAGGGGAAGAGCTAGACTACTACTACATAGAGGAGAAGAGCTAGACTATACTACATAGAGAGGAAGAGCTAGACTACTACTACATAGAGGAGAAGAGCTAGACTACTACTACATAGAGGGGAAGAGCTAGACTACTACTACATAGAGAAGATCCATACTACTACTACATAGAGAAGAGCCAGACTACTACTACATAGAGGGGAGCTAGACTACTACTACATAGAGGGGAAGAGCTAGACTATACTACACAGAGGAGAAGAGCTAGACTATACTACATAGAGGAGAAGAGCTAGACTATACTACATAGAGGAGAAGAGCTAGACTATACTACATAGAAGAGAAAAGCTAGACTACTACTACATAGAGGGGAAGAGCTAGACTACTACTACATAGAGGGGAAGAGCTAGACTATACTACATAGAAGAGAAAACCTAGACTACTACTACATAGAGGGGAAGAGCTAGACTACTACTACATAGAGGGGAAGAGCTAGACTACTACTACATAGAGGAGAAGAGCTAGACTACTACTACATAGAGGGGAAGAGCTAGACTACTACTACATAGAGGGGAAGAGCTAGACTACTACCACATGTACATAGAGGGGAAGAGCTAGACTACTACTACATAGAGGAGAAGAACTAAACTAATACTACATAGAAAGAAGACGGAAAGACAGCATGATAATGGCCAGATTAAAGGATAGAGAACAGGCAGAATAGAGAGTTCAGGAAACAAAAACCCATGACCGTGGAAGCAGAAGTGCAGGCTTTGATTTATTAAAAAATGTGTAAGATGATGAAGTAACATAGATTGTTGGACATAAAGCGAGCTCATGGGACTTCACATCTTAGGCTTAGGGATGGGGGGGGGGGGGGGGTTGTGTTTTTTTTGGGGAGAAGGGGTAGAGCTGTCAAGGAGGGCGGCGATGTGTGTGTCTTGATTACAAGCAGTGTGACACAATGGAGGTCACGGTAATAACTAAAGCAACAGCTTGGATTGAAACGCAGACATGTTTGTATCCACGTGTGCTTGCTTTCTCTGTAACTCGAAGATCGACATGGGCTGGTCTTGCAGGCAGTGATTGGTTGAAGACTTTTAAGAGGTCATGGACGGTTATAATTTGTTTTATTTTTGTGTGAGTGCCAGGACATTCAAATTTAAGAGAAAATAAGCCAGCAGAAAGATATTCTTGGTTAGCTGTTGTGGAGACAGGACGAGCAATAGACCGATCTGACATTCTTAGTGCTCTCAATGAGGCAGAGCGAGCAATAGATAGAGCTGACATTCTTAGTGCTCTCAATGAGGCAGAGCGAGCAATAGACCGATCTGACATTCTTAGTGCTCTCAATGAGGCAGAGCGAGCAATAGATAGAGCTGACATTCTTAGTGCTCTCAATGAGGCAGAGCGATCAATAGACCGATCTGACATTCTTAGTGCTCTCAATGAGGCAGAGCAAGCAATAGATAGAGCCGACATTCTTAGTGCTCTCAATGAGGCAGAGCGAGCAATAGATCGATCTGACATTCTTAGTGCTCTCAATGAGGCAGAGCGAGCAATAGACCGATCTGACATTCTTAGTGCTCTCAATGAGGCAGAGCGAGCAATAGATAGAGCTGACATTCTTAGTGCTCTCAATGAGGCAGAGCGAGCAATAGACCGATCTGACATTCTTAGTGCTCTCAATGAGGCAGAGCAAGCAATAGATAGAGCCGACATTCTTAGTGCTCTCAATGAGGTAAGACAAGATATAGACCTGGCTGACATTCTTAGTGCTCCCAATGAGGTAAGACAAGATATAGACCTGGCTGACATTCTTAGTGCTCTCAACGAGGCAGGACGAGCACTGCACAGAGTTGACATTCTTAGTGCTCTCAATGAGGCATGGCGAGCAATAGATAGAGCTGACATTCTTAGTGCTCTCAATGAGGCATGACGAGCAATAGATAGAGCTGACATTCTTAGTGCTCTCAACGAGGCATGACGAGCAATAGATAGAGATGACATTCTTAGTGCTCTCAATGAGGCATGACGAGCAATAGATAGAGATGACATTCTTAGTGCTCTCAATGAGGCATGACGAGCAATAGATAGAGATGACATTCTTAGTGCTCTCAATGAGGCATGACGAGCAATAGATAGAGCTGACATTCTTAGTGCTCTCAATGAGGCATGACGAGCAATAGATAGAGCTGACATTCTTAGTGCTCTCAACGAGGCATGACGAGCAATAGATAGAGATGACATTCTTAGTGCTCTCAATGAGGCATGACGAGCAATAGATAGAGATGACATTCTTAGTGCTCTCAATGAGGCATGACGAGCAATAGATAGAGATGACATTCTTAGTGCTCTCAATGAGGCATGACGAGCAATAGATAGAGCTGACATTCTTAGTGCTCTCAATGAGGCATGACGAGCAATAGATAGAGCTGACATTCTTAGTGCTCTCAATGAGGTAAGACAAGATATAGACCTGGCTGACATTCATAGTGCTCTCAATGAGGCATGACGAGCAATAGATAGAGATGACATTCTTAGTGCTCTCAATGAGGTAAGACAAGATATAGACCTGGCTGACATTCTTAGTGCTCTCAATGAGGTAAGACAAGATATAGACCTGGCTGACATTCTTAGTGCTCTCAATGAGGTAAGACAAGATATAGACCTGGCTGACATTCTTAGTGCTCTCAATGAGGCATGACGAGCAATAGATAGAGATGACATTCTTAGTGCTCTCAATGTGGTAAGACAAGATATAGACCTGGCTGACATTCTTAGTGCTCTCAACGAGGCATGACGAGCAATAGATAGAGATGACATTCTTAGTGCTCTCAATGAGGCAGGACGAGCACTGCACAGAGTTGACATTCTTAGTGCTCTCCATGAGGCAGGACGAGCAATAGATAGAGTTGACATTCTTAGAGCTCTCAATGAGGCAGGGAGAGCAATTGACGGAGCTGATATTGCTAGTGCTTTCAGTGAGACAGGACGAAGATGTGATTCGGAAAATAGTATCTGTATATATAACCTTGAATGAACTACAAGACAATCATGTCAAAAGAAGTGATGGCAGACAACAACACTAGGCAGGAAGCCAAGGAAGACTAATAAATAAACACAGAAATAAGGTAGTCAATTGCTAAACACTGAAAGATGTACTGAGTATGGAATAGTAAAGTAAAGTACCCCCGTCACGCCAAGTGGCGTATAGGGAAATATGGTGTTAGTGACCACATATTTTACAGACCTTCAGCACATGATTTTTGGGGTAACTTGGTCGGTATTACGCCCGTGCTGCTTTACTTTCCAGAAAAAAATCGATACCCATTTAAGGCTGGGTGAACCAGGAAACCGTCGGTTGGGATCGAACCCTACCCCTTGTCCTTTGTAGTCCAGTTCACTAACACTGAGCTATCGCGGCTCCCACTGAATATGGGATCCGAGCACTTAATGAGTTGTACGATGTGCGGTGATGATGATCTGTCGAATAACTAAACACAAACCCTTGCTGATCCAACTTTGGTGAAGTCTTGTCCTCGCCCCACACACCTCCCGCTCCAAAAATGTTTCTCCGAAAAGAACTTTGAAAGTTAAGCTTTTAGTCTTTAGCTTTTACTTCGAACTTGTTGCACCGTAGTCGGTACGTTCCCATATCCACTCTTTTATGAAAGTAAAAGGGGTAACATAACAGAAGGTGGAACATCTCTCATAGAAGCTGCATTTCAAATAATATTTTAGAAAAAGAAATAAATTATTCTACCCTTCTTTACAAAGAAGTAACAAAAAAAGAAACTCTGTTCAAGTGTTAAGTGGATCCAGTACTGGCCTATAAGAGTGAATCATGGACAATCTGACAGCAGACAAGAAAATCGTTCTAAGCTCGATCAGAAGAAGGCAGAAAAAGGGAACAGCTTTTGAAACTTTTTTTTTTCCAACAATCATATTTGAATGATACTTATTTTTGTTCAAGAAATTTGGAGAGTAACTAGAAAATATGGCGATAAGTGAAAAATTTGAGAGAAAAGACAAAGAGGAATTGAGAGATAAGGTAAAGAGGAAAAGAGAGAAAAGATAGGCAGCTCAGGAGAATAAACATGGTAGTAAAACGTCAACATAAACAATTATAAACAAATGTAGTGAAACAAAATGGTGGATAGTCATTGTCAACATGTACGGTACCTAATGATGATAAATTCAGTAAAATGACGCATAGTTAGTTTCTACTGTAATATTATTTCATTATCTTAATTATGTATGCTTCTTCACGTTACTCGATGCATTTTTTTAAAAATGTGTATACTTCTTTCATTCTTCATCTGCCTTTTAGCGTCGAGGGAAGAAGTAGTTTCCCGATATTTTTGTCTGATATTTTAATTAACTTCTGCTGCTTTTGTGTTTTTTCTTCTCTAATTTCTTCATTTCTGATCATATCTCTCAAGCCATATTAATCTGATTTCTTATAAAGATCTTTCGTTCGAGACGAACAATGTATCTGTAGCATTAATAATTTCAAACTGACTGAAACTATCGACTCCCTATAACAACACTCAGAACATGGCTGAGAAAGTTCAGCACTTTCAATATTAACATTCAAGTAGAAAGCGTTCTCACCCATGTCGAGAGAGTTCCAGAAGAATAATTTTCTATCAGTTACATCCCCTCTCGCCTCCTCGTCTGATGTGAACATTATTCAATAATGTAACACTTGCAGTGGCGTAACGGCTGGTGGGGTGTTTTGGGGGAAAGAGAGAATGAAGGTCCCCAGGAAGGGTTTCTCTAGGCGTAATTTTTGAAAACAAAAAGAAAAGAAGTGTAATAATACATTTAAAAATAGAGTCTATACTTGCCTTGCCACAAGCACTGGCAATTAATATTCTTTCCTGGTCCAAAGCGCTGGCAATCCATATACTTTCCTGGTCCAAGGCGTTGACAATCCTTATACTTTCCTGGTCCAAAGCGCTGACAATCCATATACTTTACTGGTCCAAGGTCCACGGCGCTGACAATACATACACTTTCCTGGTCCAAGGCGCTGACAATCCATATATTTTCCTGGTCCAAGACGCTGACAATACATATACTTTCCTGGTCCAAGGCGCTGACAATCCATATATTTCCCTGGTCAAAAGCGCTGACAATCCATATACTTTCCTGGTCCAAGGCGCTGACAATCCATATATTTTCCTGGTCCAAAGCGCTGACAATACATATACTTTCCTGGTCCAAGGTCCACGGCGCTGACAATCCATATACTTTCCTGGTCCAAAGCGCTGACAATACATATACTTTCCTGGTCCAAGGTCCACGGCGCTGACAATCCATATATTTTCCTGGTCCAAGGCGCTGACAATCCATATACTTTTCTGGTCCAAGGCGCTAACAATCCATATATTTTCCTGGTCCAAGGCGCTGACAATCCATATATTTTCCTGGTCCAAGGCGCCGACAATCCGTATACTTTCCTGGTCCAAAGCGCTGACAATCCATATACTTTCCTGGTCAAAGGCGCTGCAATTAAAGCTACGCGACTGAGCAAGTGAGTTTTTCTTTGTCCTTTTAACTCTAATTGCTGAAATATGCTGTAAGTTTTGTGATTGATAGACAGAGGAATTTTTAAATAACTCATTATTTCTGTGCCAAAACTGCTCTTTTATAAGTCCCAAGAGCCGTCAAGACCGTTACTCTAATCTTTTGATATATCACTCCGAGTTTACTTGGCCATGAGTACGCGGATCCTATCTAATCACGGTAGCGTAAAAAGTTGTTTGGTTTTCTATCTTTTCTTCTTCTTTTAGCCCCCGTCACGTCAAGTGGCGTATAGGGAATATGGTGTTAGTGACCATACATTTTAGACCTTCAGCACATGATTTTTGGGGTAATGTGGTCGGTATTACGCCCTTGGTTATCAATCGGTGCTTAAATAAAAACTCTGGCCCGAACACCCTGCGACGACTTCACTGGATAAGCGACATTTATTCTTCTGTCCTTCTAGTCGTCACAAGCAATCTTGAGCTGTATACAAGCAATCTTGAGCTGTGTATAAGCAATCTTGAGCTGTATACAAGCAATCTTGAGCTGTATACAAGCAACCTTGAGCTGTATATAAGCAATCTTGAGCTGCATACAAGCAATCTTGAACACAAACAAAGCAAAAATAATGGTTTTGTTTAAAATGAGAGAATATAATCTGTTGCCATACCATGCGCGCAGAGCCTGTGCCAGACCCAGAGTATGGTTGAATGAAAGCGTTTGAGGAAATTCTAAACAACATCACTTGGCTATGGAGGGAAGACAGAAAAGTGAGAGCTAAAACTTGATATCTATTTCATACTGACAGGAGTATAGGAGGAAGTGAAAAAGAGGTGTCGTCAGATCGTTATGGGTAAATAACTCCAGATACTGAGAGATTACTGAACTGTTCTTATGTTTTCCAGGCTATGGGAATATAGCACCAAAGACAGTTTGGGGCAGACTGGTGTGCATAGCGTACGCTCTTCTTGGTATTCCCCTGATGCTGCTGTGTCTGGCGAACATTGGCGATGTGTTGGCAAATACCTTCCGTTTTATCTACGCCAAAATCTGCTGTTGTGGTTTTTGTAAGCGAAAGAACAAGAACAAGGATAAGGTAAATTGTAATGTATTAAAATGTATAGTCGTGTATCATCATCATCATCTTCTTCTTCCTCTTCTTCTTTACAAGAACAATGATAAGGTAAATTGTAATGTATTAAAATGTATAGTCGTGTATCATCATCATCATCTTCTTCTTCCTCTTCTTCTTTACAAGAACAAGGATAAGGTAAATTGTAATGTATTAAAATGTATAGTCGTGTATCATCATCATCATCATCTTCTTCCTCTTTACAACCCCAAGTGGTGCAGTAGATCATCAACAAACCCCTTTTGTTTTTTTCCTATTAAGATCGTTCCATGTCTCTCCTATCCTCTTCATCTTTACTTTCACTTGTCTTCTACAAGTATATATTCGCCTTCCTCTTTGTATCCTCCCCTGGGGATTTCAAAATAGGACTTGTCGTGTAGGTTTCTCAGTTGGTTTCCGTAGTGTATATCATATAGAGAACCAGTGTCTTGGCCTTATCGCTTTAACCGCTGGTATTTATCTGGTACCTTCACATAGTTCTATGCAAGTATTCATTAACGAAAGGTTTGTACGCTTGGCTGTCCATACAATCTAATATAAATATCTGAAGTGAATGAAAGATATATTCAGTATTTATCAGCTATACTTCATCACATTAGTGGACATCATTGATAATGTTTCGATAAATTGACTTGTCTACTTTAATTCAGTTCCGCTTGTTGATTTTAGGGCTGAGATAATGAAGTTGGGGACTGCAAGAGAGAGAGAGAGAGAGAGAGAGAGAGAGAGAGAGAGAGAGAGAGAGAGAGAGAAATAGAGAGAGAGAGAGAAAGAGAACGAGAGAGAGAGAGAGAGAGAGAGGAAGAAAAAAAGAAGACATTAAATAGAAATGCAAATAAAGAGATCGAAAGAATGAAACAACGATGGCACTTTATTTTAAGATGAGTGTATACATATATACATATATACATAAGTAAAGAGCTCCAGTCACATACGTGACGTATAGGGAATATGGTTTTGGTGACCATATTTTTAATAGATCTTCGGCACATGATTTTTATGGCAATGTGAGATCTTTACTACGCCCATGCTACTTTACTTCCTCCCCCCACCAAAAAAAAAAAAAAAAATAAATAAATCCGTTAGCCATTTCAGACTAGGTGAACATGGAAGCCGTCGATTAGTATCAAAACTGGCCTCTTATCCTTTGTAGTCCAGTTCACTAATCACTGAGATATCGCGGCTCCCCCATAATATAAATATAATTTTTTCTAAATAAAAATTGACTGGAATTATCGTCTCATCCCATAAAAGAACAGAGCACTGCAACATACCAGGCTTTGGAAGCTCTGCTGTTGTTATTTTAATTATCATTATCAATAACCATACCATGATAATGTTAACTTGCGGTAATTCCAGTTTTCTTATATAATTTTTAGTTTGTATTTTGGGACTGTTAAGTCCTAAACTTTTATTAAAAATGTGTATCTGCTCACTCCGGCTGAAGAGAGAGAGAGAGAGAGAGAGAGAGAGAGAGAGAGAGAGAGAGAGAGAGAGAGAGAGAGCGAATTGTTTATGTGGTGGGTGATAAATTGTGAATGTGGTGGGTGATAAACTGTGAATGTGGTAAATGAGATATTATGAATGTAGTAGTTGAGATATTGTGAATGTGGTAGTTAAGATATAGCTTTGTTGTGTGTGACGGAGATCTCATGGTGTTGAAGAGCCAGAAATGGCGAACAAACTTGAAAGAGAATACAAGAACAGTTTCTGTAGAGGAAATCCTCGTTCACGTGACATTGACCATCATCAAGGTTATCCCCTTCTTTCTTTCAGAAGACGAATCGACAAGTTAAAGGGTAAAGCCGTAACACGATCAATGTCGCCATGGATCCATGTGAGATTTTGCTTGAAGTCCTTGTATGATCACACTTTCTACATGGACGAGGCCTGTATGAGTGAGGACCTCCACGTTTGTCCTTCCAGGTGATACCAAGAATACGGCGCAGACATCGCATATGGAATGCATTTAGTCTTCTCTCCTGCTTTGCATAAGTTGTTTATGATTCGCTGCCATACAGAAGGATACTAATGATGCTGTAGACTGCGAACTTTGTTTTACTTGTGAGTTTGATGGTTTGGCAAACACGCATAGAGATCGGGCGAAGTTTAGTTCGTAGTTTGGCAGCAGTAGATTGTTACATTGGTAAACAATGTTGATGTTCATTTCTGTATCTGTATTTTCACAATGCAATTATAACGTGTTTGTGTCTTATTGACAGACAATGAACATGAAATCTGTCAACGACAACCCTGTGGTCAACTGGACGTCCAGCGACAGTAAATCTAGTTCAGGTAATCTTCTGCGTACACATCTAGACGTCATTAAGTTCGAAGAAAGCATTCGTCAGCTTAAGATCGGTGACATCACCATACATATTGTTCCAGAATGGTACCGATGATGGCTACAATAGCCATCTCTGCTCATCATATTTTGAGCATGACTGTAGCAATGTACAGCAGTCATTTTTCCTGTGCTTAAGTCACGCTCATTCTTAGCGTATTGAAAAAGTGAAATCTGAATCTGTTGTAGCCTTTCGGAGTCTACAAATGTTAACTTGTTCTTTCCTGTTGAGGAGGTAGTAGGCATCATTTTTCTGGTAGCCATGTTGCTTTGTATTCCCCTTATTCATGTGTTTGTTCCCGACAAACCTCTTTGGTTCCTCACAAGTTGTGCTTGCATCTGTCTGGTTCAGGTAATTAGAACAGATATAGAAGTAGATCTACAGATGTACAGATCAGAGATGATCATGAAGGGCACGACTAATGGAACGCGATTTTAAGTGAAGGATTTGTGGGGTCATCTGATAGTAGAGCGCTGATTACATTAGTTGAAAACTTGTTACAACAAAATACATTGCTATAGTGTAAGTAAGGAGCCGCGATAGCTGAGTGGTTAGTGAGCTGGACTGCAAAGGATAAGAGGTAGGGTTCGATCCCAATCGACGGCTTCCGGGTTCAACCAGCCTTTCTGGGTACCGGATTTTTTTCTGGGAAAGTAAAGCGGCACGGGCGTAATACCGATCACATTACCCCAAAAATCATGTGCTGAAGGTCTGTAAAATGTATGGTCACTAACACCATATTCCCTATACGCCACTTGGCGTGACGGTGATACTACTTTTACTTTTATAGTGTAAATAAGGAAATAGTGATGTACGGGACTCGCGTAGCAATGACTACCAAGAAATTTTGAAAGACAGTCAATGAATTAGAATTCACAAGAAACTATGAAATTTGGACAGTTTAAGTAGACCTGGAGATGAAACGTCGAAATAGAATCAAAGTCTTCAGGATGGACGTGGACTCGGGAGAAGATAGCACAAAACTGGATCCGTTGGCTGAACGTAGTTGCATCCCTTTGCTCGACCAGAAGCTGCACCTAATTATATTAGTAAATGAGGCCACGAGAAACACACTTGATAAATATGAGATTCTACGATATATATGTATAAAAACATACCCGTGTGTTACCAGGGCCTCATTATGAGGGAGGTAAAGAATAGTGACACTGTGACTTTCCAGGCATATCGTAAGAGGCGACTAAGGAGGTTGATCGATGGCTTGACAAGCTGTCATTGTAAAAAGTATTGTTATGGAAACAAGCCATAGATTTTAGAGCAGTGATCTCTGCAATATGTGCCATTTTGGCACGCAAGGTTTCTGTTTTTGAGATTGTGGTTCTGCCCTATGTGCCGTCTTCGGCTCGAAAGGACAATAGATAGATAGATAGATAGATAAAAGCATTACTAACAAAATAACAGCTCATCCGTTTAATTACAAATTATTAACATTATACACCCCCCCCCCCCAAAAAAAAAAAAATAAAAAAAAAATTGAAGAAATATTTTATTATATATATTGAAATTACAGCTACTTTTTCCTCCTTTCTACTTGAAATAATTGTAGTACAACGATCACGTGCGTCATTCATTAGAGAATGTCGTGTTAATATTCATATTTTTTACTATAGATATATTTTTTTGCCATATGGACAGCATAAATTCAAGCCATATTTCTTTCTAAGAGAAAAGGAAATAATTTAAAGTGTTGTGAATATAGAGGCCACTGAATAGGCCTGAACACTTGTCCACAGTTCATTAATCCATTATTCTACCGCAGCTTCCTCAGTCCGATAATTGGGTCTAAGTATCTGGTGTCAGAGTTACGGAGTTCAAAGATGAAATAATGATATACACAATTATAAGTTAATATCTATAATATGAATCATTACATAACTCCTTCAACTACTGCCGTGTCACTAGCTCAGACATGTCTCAGTTTGGTACTGAGTTGAAAAACAGTTTTTTTTAAATTTACAAAACATCAATTTGTTATTTCACAGCATCTCATTTATTTTAGATCCCTACATCGTTATCAGTTACTTTCAAGCGACATTTGTTTATTGCTTAAGCGACATCTCAGTATAATCAATGGCTCTACCAGGTCAAAGTTTGTAAATTCTTAGAGCCATAGCTTGTTTCTTCATCATACCACAACTTATTACTTCATCATACCACAACTTATTACTTCATCACAACTTATTACTTCATCACACCACAACTTATTACTTCATCACAACTTATTACTTCATCACACCACAACTTATTACTTCATCACAAATAATTACTTCATCACACCACAACTTATTACTTCATCACAACATATTACTTCATCACACCACAACTTATTACTTCATCACACCACAACTTATTACTTCATCACAACTTATTACTTCATCACACCACAACTTATTACTTCATCACACCACAACTTATTACTTCATCACAACTTATTACTTCATCACACCACAACTTATTACTTCATCACACCACAACTTATTACTTCATCACAACTTATTACTTCATCACAACTTATTTCTTCATCACACCACAACTTATTACTTCATCACAACTTATTACTTCATCACACCGCAACTTATTGCTTCATCACAACATATTACTTCATCACACCACAACTTATTACTTCATCACACCACAACTTATTACTTCATCACAACTTATTATTTCATCACAACTTATTTCTTCATCACACCACAACTTATTACTTCATCACAACTTATTACTTCATCACACCGCAACTTGTTGCTTCATCACAACATATTACTTCATCACACCACAACTTATTACTTCATCACACCCTAACTTATTACTTCATCACAACTTATTACTTCATCACAACTTATTACTTCATCACACCACAACTTATTACTTCATCACAACGTATTGCTTCATCACACCACAACGTATTGCTTCATCATACCACAACGTGTTACTTCATCACACCACAACGTATTACTTCATCATACCTCAACGTATTGCTTCATCATACCTCAACGTATTGCTTCATCACACCACAACGTATTACTTCATCATACCACAACATATTACTTAATCACATCACAACGTATTGGTTCATCATACCACAACGTATTACTTCATCATACCACAACGTATTGCTTCATCACATCACAACGTATTGCTTCATCATACCACAATGTATTACTTCATCATACCACAACGTATTACTTCATCATACCACAACGTATTGCTTCATCATACCACAACGTATTACTTCATCATACCACAACGTATTACTTCATCACATCACAACGTATTGCTTCATCATACCACAATGTATTACTTCATCATACCACAACGTATTGCTTCATCATACCACAACGTATTACTTCATCACATCACAACGTAATGCTTCATCACACCACAACGTATTACTTCATCACACCACAACGTATTACTTCATCACATCACAACGTATTGCTTCATCATACCACATTGTATTACTTCATCACACCACAACGTATTACTTCATCATACCACAACGTATTACTTCATCACATCACAACGTATTGCTTCATCACATCACAACGTATTACATCATCACATCACAACGTATTGCTTCATCACATCACAACGTATTACTTCATCACATCACAACGTATTACTTCATCACATCACAACGTATTACTTCATCACATCACAACGTATTGCTTCATCACATCAAAACGTATTGCTTCATCACATCACAACGTATTACTACATCACACCACAACGTATTGCTTCATCATACCACAACGTATTACTTCATCACACCACAACGTATTACTTCATCACACCACAACATATTACTTCATCACATCACAACTTAATACTTCACACACAACAACATATTACTTCACCACAACTTATTACTTTATCACACCACAACGTATTACTTCATTACACCACAACGTATTACTTCACACCACAACTTATTATTTCACCACAACTTATTATTTCACCACAGCTTATTACGTCACATATCACAATCTATTACTTCACCTCACCACAACTTGTTACTTCTCCTCATCATAAATTATTACTTCACCTCATCATAAATTATTACTTCTCCTCATCACAAATTATTACTTCTCCTCATCACAAATTATTACTCCACCACACCATAACTTTTTACTTCACCTCATCATAAATTATTACTTCTCCTCATCACAAATTATTACTTCTCCTCATCACAAATTATTACTCCACCACACCATAACTTTTTACTTCACTGTGTATCAAGGAGATGGACAAAGTCCGACAGCGCCCACATTTTCCAGTTTAACATCCCGACCCTCAACAGAGACTTCCATTACAAGTGATGGTAGAAAACGTGTAGGGTCAGCGAGTTCGAGGTCATCTAAGGTAAATTTTGATTTAGGAAAGGTGAGATGTAGTTAATAACGAAGATAAAAATGGAACAAATATTAGTTTATAAGTTATGAACAAAGTTACGCGTGCGTACCCCCCTCCGCCCATCTGGGGACGTAAATGGACCCCAGAAGGAGCCGAGTTTGGGCTAAGGGATCGTCAAAGTCAGTCCCTGGCACGACATCCCAAAAGCCGATGATGCTGAGTGAAATGTTACTGTGCCAACATTAGACACTTTCCATTTCTCATTTCCAGAAGTGCGCGATTAGGTTCACGCGTCGATTAATCATCATCATCATGTGCCATACCGGTTGGCGTAGGTGATCATGTCCCTCCACAATCTTCTATCCACAGTGCATCGTATCAGTTTTGTTCTTGACTGTTTTCCATGCCATGACACCAAGCTATCCAGTATTTTCTCTCTTTGTCGTCCGCGATCTCTCTTTCCTTTTATTTTGCCAGTTATAACCAAGTATTCCAACTTTCCTCTTCTCATGATGTGACCGAAAAGTGTTGATTGCTTCTTTCTGATGTTTTTTAAGAGCTCCCTTTTTGTGCTGGTCTCTTTGAGAACTTCCTCATTGGTCTTTTTAGCTGTCCAGGGAACTTTCAACATTCTTCTGAGAAATCCCATCTCTGGGGCCTCTAATCGTCTTTTCATTTGTGTGTCTACTGTCCATGATTCGCTTCCATACGTCGATTAATAGGGTATTATTTTTGAGTGACCTGTGATTTCAACGAATCCTGAGACTGACGATAATGATTATGGTCTAATGCTACGGTGTCTACACAAGCAGTTGACTTTCAAAACCTGGAAAATAACCTGGCGAAATGCACGGCTTCTCGGTTATCACCTGTTCACCTGGAGCAACTGGGTCTTTTCCATCTTGCAATCTAAGTCCCATTCAAAAGACCCCACATAGGGGTACTGCAATACTAAGTTCCATTCAAAAGACCCCACATAGGGGTGCTGCAATACTAAGTTCCATTCAAAAGACTCCACATAGGGGTACTGCAATACTAAGTTCCATTCAAAAGACCCCACCTAGTGGTACTGCAATACTAAGTTCCATTCAAAAGACCCCACCTAGTGGTACTGCAATACTTGGTTTCATTCAACAGACACCACATAGGGGTACTGCAGTACTTGATTTCATTCATCAGACCCCATATACGGGTACTGCAATACTAAGTTCCATTCAACAGACCCCACCTAGGGTATCGCAATACGTGGTTTCACTCACAGATCCCATCGCTACAGAGACTACTGGATTCCTCACATTGTTAACCAGCATTCTTTGACTTAATCACCGAAGACACCAATTTGAGAGTGACGTTATTTCTTTGTCAACTGTGGATCACTGACTGCTTGCCTAGATATCGCTTCACCTCAACTGATGGTAGAACGTGTGTTCTGTGCTCAAGTTTTACACGTAAAAGAACTCTAGGCTCGGCCGGGTTTAGGCCTAGGTTACATAAGCTGGGGCCTCGGTAGCCTAGTTGCGAAAACAACCCGACTGGACTACCGACGTTCGGACAACCCGTGTTCGATTCCCGCTGGAAGCAGTGTGAACCGTACTCGTGGTTGGAAAAAAAAATACCCCGCGGTCGACCTAGCCTCTGGCAGAAATGGGTACCAGGGTAGTACTCTGAGAAGGTGAGGAATCCGCCTCGCATCATGAATTTCGTTGCTTGAACGACACAATCCAGAGGTCTCCGAACACTTCCGGATAGGCGGCCGAGCATATATGGGTAAAAACTCGCGAGCTAAGATGCCGATACAAGCCTCGTACTTTACCTTTATATAAGCTGCATCTAGGGCCTGACTTTTGTTTATATTTGTATCTATAATAGAGATCTTCTGTTGTTATTTATTTTTTTAACAGGGGACCTCAAAGTTACATTGAGCTTAGACCATAGCCAGGTAGAAATCTGGCCCTAACTCTCAGGAAGTAACTGTACAAACTGTACGCCGTTGTTTGTGCTGTATATAGAAGTTACATTTCTGTTATTTGTGACATAAATTCAACCAAGATTACCACATGGATCCAAACATTCAGCGCGCTCTCTGAGATGTCCTTCTGTGAAATCGGTAAAAAATAATGGCAGATGGGTACTGTCTGCGCACTAAGATAAGGTTTGGCCTATACACTTTAGAGGGAGCAGCGATAGTTCAGTGGTTAGTGAACTGGACTACAAAGGACAAGAGGTTGGGTTCGATTCCAACCGACGGCTTCTGGGTTCACCCTGCCTTTAATGGGTACCTGATTTTTTTCAGGGAAAGTGAAGCGGCACTGGCGTAATACCGACCACATTACCCCAAAAATCATGTGCCGAAGGTCTGTAAAATATATGGTCACTAACACCATATTCCCTATACGCCACTTGGCGTGACGGGGGTACTTTACTTAACTCTTTTTGTTACTATAAACTTTAGCAAGAGAAGAGCAACATAAACAAAAATGAATAATCAAACTTGTGCACACGAAAAATCATTGGTCAAATTAGCTTTTCATCTTGTCATAATGACGTAGACGGAGTAAAGTATTTAAACCTTTTATAACTTAAAATTTGACAAAGTAAAGCACCAAGAAATAATCACAATTTTAGAAAACATAAACGTAGACAGCAAAGATCTAAGAATAATAAAGAACATGTACTGGCAACTGACAGCGGCCATAAGAACTGGAAACAAATTGGGAATGTTTCAACAAATAAAACAGGGTGTTAGACAAGGTTGTGTGCTGTGACCAGATTTGTTTAATATTTATAGTGAGATTATTTTAAGATCCATAAGGGGCATGCCTGGAATAACAATTGGAGATCATACTATAAATAATTTAAGGTATGCTGATGATGATACAGTCTTAATCGCTAAGAGTGAAAATGAGTTACAAGAAATGTTGTACATTATAGTGAAAGAAAGCAAAAATAAAGGACCCAGCCTTAATAGCAAAAAGACAGAAGTAATGGTAACAACAAAGAAAAAGACATCACCCCAGTGCGGAATAAAGACAAGTGGAACAATATTAAAACAGGTAAATGAATTTAAATATTTGGGAACTTTGTTAACCTCAGACGGAAGATGTACAAAAGAGGTGAGATGCAGAATGACTCAGGCAAAAGCAGCTTTCCAAAAAATGAGGAAGATACTATGCAATCCATTTTTGACAATAGAAACAAGAAAAAGAGTTATTAAATGTTATGTAGAGCCAGTCTTAACATATGTATGTGAATCATGGACAATAGGACAACAGACAAGAGAATCACTGGAGTCTGTGGAAATGTGGTTTTACAGAAGAATGTTGAGAATGCCATGGACAGCTAAGAAGAGTAATGCAAATGTTCTGAAAGAGGTCAAAGCAAAAAGAGAGCTAATTTCCAATATTAGGAAGAAACAATCATCATTTTTTGGCCATGTGATGAGAAGAGAACAACTGGGGTGTATTGTGACAACTTGAATATTGGGGGACGAAGAGATAGAGGGAAGCAAAGAGAAAAGATACCTGACAGCTTAAGAGAATGGCTTGGCAGAAGGTCAACAACAGAAATGATAAAGAACTGTCGAGATCGAAAGTTGTGGAGAGACATGATCACCTACGCCAGTAGGCCCGGTACTTGATGATGATGATGATTACTTAAAAGATGATGTGGTTGTTGAGGGAATTTCTCATCCTTGATTTTGATTCATTTACATATCTTAAAAAGCCAGATACACACAATTTTACATTGGCGCAATCTTAACATCAAGTAGTCCGTGCTCATCCATTGCGCTGTTGCTACAATTGATTTATGTTAATGAATGTTTCTCACAATGTAAAACATTTGAATCAATTCCCAGCTCTAAATTATTATTTGCTCCCACATTTTCAGGTAAAAATCTTTCCTCTCGACGTCTGTAAAGACAACCCGCTCATCTTGGAGGACGACAGCGATAGCGACGACGAAGACGATCTGGATATAAAGAATGTCACAATCCCACTCACAATCACGATGATTGTCATTGGCGGCTATATCTTTGGCGGTGCCGTGCTGTTCGGTCTGTGGGAAGGCTGGGACTGGCTCCAGTCGGCCTACTTCTGCTTCATCACACTCAGCACCATCGGCTTTGGGGATGTCGTGCCAGGGACTGACTTTGACGATCCCTTAGCCCAAACTCGGCTCCTTCTGGGTCCATTTACGTCTTGTTCGGCATGGCCATACTCTCCATGTGTTTTTCCCTAATGCAGGACGAGATCTTGGCAAAGGCTCGTTGGATTGGGCTCAAGTTAGGCCTTATTGAAAAAGAAGTGGCGGATTAAACTGAGAAACGTATTTATTTTATTTGGTTAAAATCGACGACAATAGATAGTTGAATTTACCATCAGAAGATCAGCGTCGGATACTCAGGGGAGGCAACGGAAGCTAAGACTCTCACATTTTATCGGAATTCATAACACAATCACATTCCAGCACAGTGAGTTAAATGTCAGTGTAGAACCAGCCACCGTAATCCCTGGTATTGCCGTGATAAGTTTAAATAACTCAAGTAGTTACTAATAATAGGCTTCATTGTCTATGGAGGTTAAACCTACAACAACCGTACAACGGCATATGTCGACCTTGAATTGTGTGTGAGAACTATGTAGGTCATTTCAACGATTACTTCCCCGTTCCCATGGAAAAAAAAAAACGAAAGACAAATCGATGGCGCTCAATAATTTTTTTTTTTTTAAGCATAGAAGTAGTTCCAATGGGGAGGACAATTTATGAAGTACCATCTGTAAGAATCACTGCGCTGTGTCTGTATATATATATATAAAGTACCCCCCGTCAAGCCAAGTGGCGTATAGGGAATATGGTGTTAGTGACCATATATATTATAGACCTTCGGCACATGATTTTTGCGGTAATGTGGTTGGTATTACGCCCATGCCGCTTCACTTTCCCAGAAAAAAATCAAGTACCCATTTAAGGCTGGGTGAACCCGGAAGCCATCGATTGAGATCGAACCCTACCTCTTGTCCTTTGTAGTCCAGTTCACTAACCACTGAGCTATCGCGGCTCCATATATATAAAAGCCTGAACAAAACTGTAAGCAATTTTAATTTACAGTAAAACCATGTTTTTTCATAATTTATAATGCAAATAACTAAGATATTATAATGTAATTATAATTATGTTAATTTAGGGCAATAATTAAAGTAACTATACTACTTATGGCAATTTGCAATAATGTTTATGTCGCAAATTATCAGGTTAAAGGTCAACCTAATTATTCAGTCTCATGTCTGACCGCCTCCAATATAGAACTTACCGCTCGCCGCTGGACAAGACTATGTCCAAGTTATATTTGAGAGAGAACCATCCACACTTGGAAAAAATAACAGCTTGCGTCATGGTATGAACAGTGAAAGAGGCAGTTGTCTTGATATCTCTTGTAACTAACACGATTGGGTGGCAAGTGACACGACAAGAACAACCCAAATATAATGGTTATAGTCCGTTCAGAAATTCATAATCACACTTGAATTAGCTTTACGTGATAACCGTTTGTTATTTTGCTTTCAACTTTTGCATGTAATCTTATAATATTGATGTCGTTATAGAAATATTTTTTGCTCTGAGAAATTTGATCTAGTTTAAAAGTTTTCTTCTTTAGGGTATATTAAATTCACCCTGTTCGAATTTGACACCATTTTAGGATATATACATTAATTTGGTGCGGTCGTTCACGTAAAATAGTTTGGCTATTGCAGAAACACTAAGTTCAGGAAAATCCCGTGCACAAAACTGAATTGTTATTGAACGACATGACGCACCACGGCCTGGGCATTAATTACCTAAGTGAAGGCGTATCTTTATTAATTTTGTGAAGACTCAGTAGACAATTTGTTGACTTTAAATACCAACATTTATATCTAAATTACAATGAGTTTGAAATGCAAATTTATAACTATGCAAAAGGTTACTGTTTTACTATATCAGCACTTCCTTAGGGAATTCAAGATGGGACAAAGTGCCTACTGCATCAAATACAAAAGAGCAAATTAGGACATGGCTTGCGAATGAAAATGTCAAATTTGACGACACATATTTAAAACCCGAATTGTTACAACTTGTGAAGAATACGAATAAGAAAAAGGTGTACCATGTTGACAAAATCATTGAGAAATACGGCCACACTAATTGTAACCAATTGAATTCATGTTTGCAAATTGAGTTATTGAGTTATTGAGTTATTTGCGGGTCATCATCATTGCACTCCGAACATGTCCATAGGTGCTCAGATCCCTTCCTCAGCAATTCCCTCAGTGTCCAGCGACTGACGACTCCAGTTCTATGTTGGTTGATAAGTCTTCTTACACGGCCACCAAGTTTCTCATTTCTGGCTGTGCCCATCTTAACTCCCATTTCCATCATCCGAAGAAGCGACGTTGATCTGTGTTTGTCGAAGTCCTGTGCTCTTCCCACATCTCGGAGTGCATTGATGACGTCCGCCCGATCCATCGGTTGCCCGTCCTCAACGACAGCGCAGCTAGCCAACCTGTCCGCTCTCTCATTTCCCCGTACTCCCGCATGTCCAGGGACATAGACAAAGGTGACCTTACGTATTTTGGATTTCTGCAACGACTCTACCCATTGCATGCGTACAAAGCCCGCCTCCACTTTTTTTATCATGCTCATCGAATCACTCAGTATACATGCGTGGATGTAGTCTTGTGACTCTAACCATTTGAATGCCTTGGTCACTGCCATCACCTCCATTGTCATGCTACTCGTGGTCATGGCGTATGCACCACTGTCTTCCTTGGCTATTCTGCCTGCCGAACGTGCTGTAAATGCCCATGCACTTTTTTCGTGTCGTCTTACAGATCCGTCTGTATAGATGACTGCATCTTTCTCATCGGTGTTATCGCAGATGAGACCGTTGACCTCAGCATTAACCACGACTGGGTTCTGTTCCCTACTTTTCCTGTCGAGTGTGACAATACATGAGAAAGTCCCCTTGAATGACGTAGGCACCGGTATCCACTCATCACCAACGCTGAGATTGGTAAGCCCACAGACCTGTTTGATGACATCTTCTGCTCGGCCCACCCATGATTTGCCTCTTTTTAGCCTGGTACCTTTCTCTGTGTTGAGCACGTGGTGCAATGGATGCTCTGTATCTGTACTAATCTTCAGGTATGCTCGTGCTCTCCAGATCTTGATTCTGTCATCCATGGTTGGAAAGTCAAGAAGATACCTCATTGCCACACAGGGAGTGTCCCTCGTACATCCCAGGATAATGCGCATGGCTTCATTTTGTATTTTCTCCAGCCTATCAATTTGAGTCGTACTGACAGTAAGAATGGCCAGGGCATACTCGATTGGTGCGAGGACTAATCCCTGGAACAGAAGAGTAAGTAGCCTCTGCTCGATGTTGGCAGCTGCCATGACCTTCAAGGCGGCTAATCCTTTGCGGGATTTTGTTATCACATGGTCAACGTGGTCCCGAAAACACAGGCTGCGATCAAACTTAACTCCGAGGTATGTCATCAACTTGTCCCTGGTCACCTCATCAGCTCCCATTCGTACTACCGGTGTGGTCGTATTAACGATATGATTGTTAAGGGAGAACCATGAAACTGATGCTTTATTAGGATTAACCAAGGCACCTGAAACCCCACACCAGGAAGAAATGCGATCGAGTTCGTCTTGCATTGTGGAGGCGATTCCCCGTCTGTCTCTTCCCTGTCGATATACCAGAATATCATCAGCAAAAGTCATAGTTCTTCCCCTCCCATCCAGCTGTTGGGCCGTGATCGTTATTGTGTACACATTAAATAGAACTGGTGACAATGGTGAGCCTTGTGGCAGCCCAGGACAAATGGATGTTGGCTCGGAAGACCAACTTCCACATCTGAGTATCACCTTCCTCTGAAACAGTGCCGCAGCGATCCATCTTATGAGGAAGGGGTTCACCGCCAATGTTTGCAAATACACATAACGAACAACACCCACAATTAAGCACTATGTAGATACGCTTCTATAGTCCGTTCAGATTCGTTTGCCTAGACATTAATTTATTTTTTTTCAAAAACTTATTGTTCATTGGCATTGATCTTTTGAAGTTAGGTTTAGAATACTAATGTCGCTATAAAAATATTTTTTTATCAAAGAAATGTGATCCAGTTTCAAAGATGCCTTATTTAACCTATATTAAAAAAAAGTTAATCGATATTATAAACACCGGCGGGATTATGTAGATGCTTACATCTCACAGCTGATTCTTTAACATATAGGCATGACCTTCACGGCTGAATGCGCACCGTCCTAAAATAGTTATGTTTCCACTATAAATTTTTATAAAGAAATGTTACATATGAAATTTCCCGTTTAGCACAAAATGACATTTTAGCCGAAACCGGAAATTATGTGACGTCAAAATAAAGTTAACGACAGCTACTTGAAACCCGAATTGCTTAGCCTTGTAAAACAGACACAACGTACAAAGATATTTAAAATAGACAAGTTAATTCAAGAACATGGCCATAGATGTTTGAGACTACCTCCATATCATGCACACTTAAATCCTATAGAACTAGTTTGGGCAAAAGTTAAAGGACACGTAGCATATACAAATAAAACTTTCAAATTATGCGATGTTGAGACACTTACAAATCAGGCTCTATCAAATATAAATAAAGACTACTGGGTAAAATGTGAGGATCATGTGTTACGACAAGAAGAGGAATATTGGAAAAAGGATGGTTTGTTGTTTGTTCAGCCGAAAGCAGTAATCGACCTATTTGACTCGTCTGATTCTGAATGATCATTACTCTGATTAAGTCTACAGATAAATAGTTTGATTTGCAAAATTTCCTAGTTGATTTGTTAAACAGTTTATTGTTCAAGACCACCCAAGCAATCAAAAATATGTTATAAGCAAACCAACAACCATTACTTTGAATGGAAGCCTGCTTGAGTCAGTACAGAAGTTCAGCTATCTTGGATCCACTATTACAGTCACACTTTCCTTAGATGAGGAACTAAATGTACGTATTTGAAAGGCAGCGACAACATTTGGGAAACTCACACCAAGAGCATGGAACTATATCAAATTGACTCTACGAACAAAAGTTCTATATATAATTTAAAATTTGTATACTTGCCACCAAGTAAAATTTTATGGACACGCCTATGGGTCATCGTTGCACTAGATTACTGTAAAACATTTTGATTAGGGTCAAAATAATAGTTACATGGGCAAAGATCAAAGGAATTCGCCGCTTTAAGAAAACCGTTATAGCTAGACATCGAGTAACACATATGTTCTCGTGACATGGACATTTTAACACCGTATGCCAAAAATCATGTGAAATCATCAAGAACTTTTTGAATTATAAATCATAACATCTCGGCAAACGAATCTGAACGGACTATAGAAACGAAAAGAAATGTTATCGATTTTTATATAAAGTAAGGGCCGTATATAATACGTTGACAGCAAAGATCTAAGAGTAATAAAGAACATGTATTGGCATCAAACAGTGACTATAAAAATTGGAAATCAACTGGGAATGTTTCAACAAATAAAACAGGGCGTTAGGCAAGGTTGTGTGCTGTCACCAGATTTATTTAATATGTATTGTGAGATTATTTTAAGATCCATAAGGGGCATGCTTGAAATAACAAATAGAGGTCTTAATATAAGTAATTTAAGTAATGCTGATGGTACAGTCTTAATCGCTAAGAGCGAAAATGAGTTACAAGAAATGTTAGACATTATAGTGAAGGAAAGCAAAAGCAAAGGACTCTGCCTTAATAGTAAAAAGACAGAGGTAATGGTAGCAACAAAGAAAAAGACTTCACTGCAATGCACAATAAAGACAAGTGGAACAATATTAAAACAGGTAAATGAATTTAAATATCTGGGAACAATGTTAACCTCAAACGGTAGATATACAACAGAGGTAAGATACAGAATAGCTCAGGCAGAAGCAGCTTCCCAAAATATGAGGAACATACTGTACAATCCATGTTTGACAACAGAAACAAGAAAAAGTGTTATTAAATGTTATGTAGAGCCAGTCTTAACATATGGAAGTGAATCATGGACAATTGGACAACGACAAGAAAATTACTGGAGTCTGTAGAAATGTGGTTTTACAGAAGAATGTTGAGAATACCATTGACAGCTTAGAGAAGTAATGAAAGCGTTCTGAAAAAGGCCAAAGCAAAAAGAGAGATAATATCCAATATTAGGAAGAAACAATCATCATTTTTTGCCCATGTAATGAGAAGGGAACAGCTGGAATATATTTTAACAACAGAAAATTGGGGGGTCGAAAAAATTGAGGGAAGGAAAGAAAAAAGATAATCAGATAGCTTAATGAGAATGGCTTGGCAGAAGGTCAACAACAGAAATGATAAATAACTGTCAAGATCGAAAGTTGTGGAGAGACATGATCCCCTACGCCGGCAGGTTTGGTACTTGATAATGATGATATAATACACACAAGCAAACACATATATTTTTAAGTGAAGGTTCGGGGGAGGAGGGTGTTCAAAAGAGATGACATAAAATTGTTGCAGTAAATATGCACAAAGAGGGTTCTCTCCAAGTCTTGAGGATATGGAAGATATAGCGTGAGAGCCCACATATTTCAATAATCAACAGTTTGGTTGGTGTGCTTGATATCACATCAGGTCGATTTATTTAAAAAAAAAATTGTGATAACCATTTTAAAGACTGGATGAACTTATAAACCCCGATCGGTTAAAAAAAAATGCAGCTTCTTCAAGGCAACTCTTATGTTAGCCGTCAAATAATAACCTCTTCATGACAACTCTTATGTTAGCCGTCAAATAATAGCCTCTTCATGACAACTCTTATGTTAGCCGTCAAATAATAGCCTCTTCATGACAACTCTTATGTTAGCCGTCAAATAATAGCCTCTTCATGACAACTCTTATGTTAGCCGTCAAATAATAGCCTCTTCATGACAACTCTTATGTTAGCCGTCAAATAATAGCCTCTTCATGACAACTCTTCTGTTAGCCGTCAAATAATAGCCTCTTCATGACAACTCTTCTGTTAGCCGTCAAATAATAGCCTCTTCATGACAACTCTTCTGTTAGCCGTCAGATAATAGCCTCTTCATGACAACTCTTCTGTTAGCCGTCAAATAATAGCCTCTTCATGACAACTCTTCTGTTAGCCGTCAGATAATAGCCTCTTCATGACAACTCTTATGTTAGCCGTCAAATAATAGCCTCTTCATGACAACTCTTATGTTAGCCGTCAAATAATAGCCTCTTCATGACAACTCTTATGTTAGCCGTCAAATAATAGCCTCTTCATGACAACTCTTCTGTTAGCCGTCAGATAATAGCCTCTTCATGACAACTCTTCTGTTAGCCGTCAGATAATAGCCTCTTCATGACAACTCTTATGTTAGCGGTCAAATAATAGCCTCTTCATACAACTCTTCTGTTAGCCGTCAGAAAATAGCCTCTTCATACAACTCTTCTGTTAGCCGTCAAATAATAGCCTCTTCATGACAACTCTTCTGTTAGCCGTCAGATAATAGCCTCTTCATGACAACTCTTATGTTAGCCGTCAAATAATAGCCTCTTCTGTTAGCCGTCAGATAATAGCCTCTTCATGACAACTCTTATGTTAGCCGTCAGATAATAGCCTCTTCTGGACAACTCTTCTGTTAGCCGTCAGATAATAGCCTCTTCTGGACAACTCTTCTGTTAGCCGTCAGATAATAGCCTCTTCTGGACAACTCTTCTGTTAGCCGTCAGATAACAGCCTCTTCATGACAACTCTTCTGTTAGCCGTCAGATAATAGCCTCTTCATGACAACTCTTCTGTTAGCCGTCAGATAACAGCCTCTTCATGACAACTCTTCTGTTAGCCGTCAGATAACAGCCTCTTCATGACAACTCTTCTGTTAGCCGTCAGATAACAGCCTCTTCATGACAACTCTTCTGTTAGCCGTCAGATAACAGCCTCTTCATGACAACTCTTCTGTTAGCCGTCAGATAACAGCCTCTTCATGACAACTCTTCTGTTAGCCGTCAGATAACAACCTCTTCTCCACAACCCTATAATTCAGGGAAGCCTAATTTACGGCCCTGTGGGTCAGATCCGGTCCGCCAATCTATTTTTCTTGGCCCTTGAAGCATCCACAGAAACTACTACATTATTAAATATCTATAAATAAAAACCAATGTTCCAGTCGCTTTAAAAACAGCAAACTATTGATGCTGACAATAATCAAAGGCTTTGTTGATAGTTGGCGCTGCAAAGTTGATATTCTGTCAGTTGGTGATAGCCTCAGATCATTGGTTCGACATTTATCCGCTGGACTTTTAGGTTGTCTTTCATTTCGAGGAAAAGGGTTAATGAGGTTGAGAGCGAAGTGTGGATGGGTTAGAATTGAGGGGGTGGGGGAGGGGGCGGGGGGGCCTTCGGTCCCAATTGGTCCTGGGTTTGAAGAAACATTAAAAAAAAACCTTTTATTGTTCAGCTTCATTCCTTCTGTCTTTAATTTAACTCTGTCGCGTGTTCATAAAATGGTTCCAGCCTGTTTGTCTTGTCACAGTCTGTCCCTTTGATTACACTGAAAGAGGGGTGGACATAATTTCTGCTGTTCAAAGTGCCGTAGAAAAATGTAATGGTTTTGAAAGATTGTCTGCAGTGTGCACCGATGTATGCAATGTTTTTATTGTTGCAAATATTTCGTTTTCTTAGACTTCTGAGGCAAAACCTAATTAACATTCCTACATTGACATTGGATAATTCATCAACAGTACCTTTGTGTACGTACCTACATTGCATTACATAATTCACCAATAGACCCTTTGTGCAAAGTCTATAATCTTAAAAGACACAATGGCTAATATGGCGAACATAATAAAATTTGATTAGAGCAGGACATAGCTCTCTAACTGACAGGAAGTTTCTATAATTTTTAGAGGAAGTAGGATCTAGCTACTGTGATCTCCTGCATAGAAGTAAGAAATGGCTTAGTCGATGGACATTTTTTATAAGAGTATTTGCACTGAATGCTACATTTTTTTTACTGCCCGCATGATAACTTACAAAGTTCTGTCGATTTTTTTTTACATAAACTCAAAGACCTTAATTTGGATCATAACTTGGCATATCTCACTGATATAAAAATATTAGAATTTATTAAATTTGCAACTACAATGGGAAAAGCAAACGATTTTTCAAATGATCGGTTATGTTGATGGTTTTAAAAGAAACTGAATCTATTTGATGAGTTTTTCCATTTTCCCAGTTATGAACATGTGTTGTTGTCACAGATAGAAAGTGCTAACTTCAGTAGGTACACAGCTGACATAGAACAGTTAATGTCTTAATTTGATCGATGATTTCAAGATTTTGAAACGTTTCGTCCTCAAATAGAACTTTTTAATAACCCATTTAAGTACACAGTGGTGTGACAGCCATGAAAACTTCAACTAGAGTTATGTGAACTTCAGTGTGACCCCTTCCACAGTAAAGTCATTAGGAACTGACTTGAGGGATTTATCACCAAATGAGCGTTACCCACTTCTGAGAAAATGGGCACATAACTCTGTCAGATATATTGTGCCACGAAGCTAATGAAATCCAAGACCAGGAACAAAATAACTGATTCTGCATTATCCCATATTCTCCGATTTACTACTTGACAAATGAAAGTGGACTTCCAATCACTTGTGAAAAGTTGTGACAATCCACACATTTCACGCTGAAATAATATATAAAGGTAATTTTGAAATAAATAATTGTTTTGTAACAAATGACAAAATATGTTGTCAAGGTGCAAGTATTATTTATTATTATTAAATCACGCCGCGATAGCTCAGTGGTTAGTGAACTGGACAACAAAGGACAAGAGATAGGGTTCGATCCCAACCGACGACTCCGGTTCACCCAGCCTTAAATGGGTACCGGATTTTTTCTGGGAAAGTAAAGCGGCACGGGCTAATACCGACCACATTACCCCAAAAACCATGTGCCGAAGGTCTGTAAAATGTATGGTCACTAACACCATATTCCCTATACGCCACTTGGTGTGACGGGGGTACTTTACTTTTTTTTTTTTTCATTATTATTTTCCACTATTATTAAATCACATAATGTAATTTTTGACGATACCCCAAGTTTACCCTCAGGTTCTGGTCTTGGTATAATTCGGTCCTCGTGTAGTCGTCTATGTACCACCTATAGAATGAAAGCGGAACACGCCAGACAGAGGACGTCTCCAATAAACCCTTGCTGATATATCAGACGACTTGACGTCGTTTGCTTCTCCGTTTGGATCTAAATGTTTATCATCTCCTTGAATGCGTGTACTGAATAGCAGCAACGATGGCCTATCATGGCCCCGTCAATTTTTATCAATAAATATCACGTGCGAGCTTTTGAAGTGGGCACCCGCCCTTACGTGTACTGCTCTCCACGGCGGCAACTGTAACAATCGGGCCAGGGCGACTACCACCTGCTGCAATACTGTGTCCCTGCCTGTTGAACTCAAGCCACCTGACCTACTCTGTCTGCCTCGACAGCTAACGCTGGTCTGGGCACTGGACTGGTTTCTTGAATACTGCTTTCAAAAAGACTCTGCCATCCGCCCGTTAATTTTCCGGACATGCGCCACTTTCATCCGTGATCGTTATAGTGAATTACTTCGCGTTGATTTGCCGCTGTGACGTTCCCACACAGATCTGAGGACTTCGTCTTTTTCCGCGTCTGTAATATTCGTTCGTCACTACTATGGTTGGCGACCACAATACTGATACCAAACACTAATTCAAAGTCCACTCATAACAAGTGACAAGCGTTTATTAACTGACACCTTGTCAAATAGTACAACAATTAAAAAACAGCGACTTACTTTGCACTTGACTGTCACACATGTAAAACATCGCAGGCACTTGTCAATAAAGCCCTGCCATCCTCATTCACACACTCTGTTTGTCCATACTGAAAGACTCCACTTTATACTTAACTAGAGACTAGAAACTATAGTCCGAACACAAAAACTGCCTCGACTTGCAACACAAGATTGCCTTCTATATCACTATCGCTGTGACTACTGTTAGACTATCGCTGAGGCATCAAACAACACAACTCTTAACAAACTACCACTATGGTCGACTCCTGGACCGAAAACTCCACTCACAGGCTAAACAGGTAACATTAACCCTATGGTTACCGTCTCGGCGGCACTACTCTATAAGCCGACCGTCTGAGTCCCTGGCTACTTCTCATACGACTATTTTTCCTGTATCATGAATATCTCCTACCTGTATCATGAATATCTCCTATTCCCCCAGCCAATCAAAGCTTTCCTGATTGGTGCTCACCCATAGACAGGACGACTCTTTTGTTTATCGTTTACTCTTCTCTCTTTCCCGTGACTCCCCTCTCGTTCACTCATCATTACCTAATCCCGACCCACTGCTACACTCGGTCAACCTTACGTTGGCCATAGCTGCTCTAGATTCTCGTTGGGGTAGATGCATCAACAACCATAGCAATTTTCATCTTTCACTCTGTGCTTATGTCTTTCCTTGCTTCTTTAAAATAAAAGAGGAAAAAAAATACACACTCATGTTTTAATGTTGTCTACCGAGATTTTCTCTTGTTTATAGACCTCTGGCACATGATTTTAGGGTAATGTGGTCAGTATTACGTCCATGCCGCCCAGAAAAATTCCGATACTCATTTAAGGCTGGGTGAACATAGAAGCCGTCGGTCAGGATCGAACCCGATTTCTTGTCCTTTATAGTCCAGTTCACTAACCACTGAGCTATCGTGGCTCCCGCTTTTCCTACTGGGTCCTCTTATATTCTCCCTGCTTAATTCTTGTACCTTGCACTGAACATGCGACTTGACCATTTCAGCGTACGTTTCTTTACAGAGGTGAGAAGATGTCCGTGTTGTCTCGTTGCTGGAGAATATCACCGTTTGTGTCATGGTCTCAGTAGGAGGAGTACATGATTCTTCTATAACATCTCTCATGGTCTCAGTGGGATGACGTCATGGGACGCACCAAGATGGAAGCTTGTTCACGTTCAAGCCATGGTGTAAACAATGTTGACATTGAACATCACGCTATCTGTTATCACAGCGACTTGGCGGATTTTTATAAATGTAACCACGGGTTTGATAATAAATGTTTGTACACAGTTCGTTAACCACCGCTGTAGATCAAGTCTTTATTCTGTTGGCTTCGTTCGCGACCTTGGAAGTTAATGACCTAATTTGTGCAGACGGTTGGTTTGGGGCGAATTGTACGTTTAAATGGCACTGCTATAATGACTCAGTTTGTGACAAAACTACAGGGACATGCCCAAACAATGACAGTTGTCAACACGAATATTTCGGACCCCAGTGTCAGTACTTGGATCTCGTTTGCAAATACGCCCAAAAATCTGAACCTACTTTCCTGTTTGATAACAACGACACCACATGTAATCCGGTCACAGATTCTACACCAGTTGAGGAAACTCTCAATCAATCTTTGCCGTTCTCCCGGTTTAGGATTTATGTGAATGACTTAACAGATTCGGACAGTTTCACGGTAAAACTAGGTAGGTTCTGCCTCATGTAACAATGAATCACGATTTGTAGTTAGTTCGCACGAGATTGATGTCTTTTGCTTTCGGGCTGGTCTGATCAACAAGTTATGGATTGAAGGGGCGATAGTTGCAAATATCTGCTCCATCTACATTGGCGGGGGTAGGAATGTGGCTCTCAAACAGAACACAAACAAGACCGACACCACATTTAATGCTTGTTATACAGGAAACGGATGTGGACCAGAGGCCGCAGTTAATGGCAAAACAAAGACCAATCTCTATGACAATGACTGCACACACACGCAATTGAGAAGTGGAACCAATTCTGTTTACTGGTATCTGAACTTTGCCTCGCCCCAGAAGACTCACACCATTCGAATTTATCATCGAGCTAGCACTATGATTCGGGTAAAGAATGCCACTCTAAAGGCTTTCTCTGACAGTGGCGGTGTAGTGTTCCTGTATAATGATATATCATACCCAAACATTTCTGTGAACACTATTGTAGTCACCACACAAGCGACAATGGCACACATTAAGATTGAGTTCTCACCGACCATTTCGCAGGCCGACAGTGCACTGACGGTGAGTGAGGTGCAAACATTACAGACACTTATTGTCTGGACGGGCATTCTTGGTCTTGGTCGTTTTGTGCAGTGTGTAGTGGGTGTTGCAAAGGCTGCAACGTCATCATCGGTACGAGTCACGGCAACTGTTCACATGGGATCTATGGACACGACTGCTCCGGGTCTTGTCTTAGTGTCTGTCCTTTATGTGAGGAAAAATCCAGAAAATGCCTACAATGTAAACATCCTGGCTACACCTGTAATGACACTTGTCCAGATGGTAATTTTGGGCTACAGTGCAGACAGACGTGTTCTGATGGCTGTGACATCATATGTGACCCGGAAAGTACAGACTGTATGTGCCAGGAAACGTACTACGGGTCAGACTGCACTCTCAAATGTCCTGACAACTGTTTCAACGACACCTGTGGACAATCAACCGGGAACTGTACATGCAAGGGAAAGTTCTACGGGTCAGACTGCACTCTCAAATCTCCGGACAACTGTTTGAACGAAACCTGTGAACAGTTAATCGGGGCCTGCATCTCGTATGTCGATGATTCCCACGTTAAGAAGTGTCTGCCGACTACAACAAACCCAAGCATATAGATACCTTAATGTGTTTCTGTGCTGGACATGGTTCATTTCTTGGTGTTTTTCCGTGAAGCCATGACTCATATCTTGATGTGTTTCTGTGATAGAATGGCTCATATCTTAGCTTGTGTTTGTGTGTGTGCTGGCCATGGCTCATATCTTGGTGTGTGTCATGTTAGTCATATCTCATATCTTGGTGTGTCCGTGTTAATCATGTCTCATATCTTTATGTGTGTGTGTATGTTTAGTCATATCTCAGTGTGTATCTATGTTAGTCATATATCATATTTTTGTGTGTGCATGTCACATCTCATATCCTTGTGTGTGCATGGCTATGTTAGTCACATCTCATATCTTTGTGTGTGCATGTCTATGTTGGTCATGTCATATCTGTGTGTGCATGTCTATGTTAGGCATGTGTCATATCTGTGTGTGCATGTCTATGTCAGTCATATCTCATATCTTTTTGTGCATGTTTATGTTAGTCATGTGTCATATATCTTGATGTGTGTCAGTGTTAGTCACATCTCGTATCTTCGTGTGTGCATGTCTGTGTTAGTCACCTCTAGTGACTCGGGCAGATAGTGCTCGTAAACCTGGGAGGGCCGACCATCTAAGGGCAGAATCCCCCTACAGAAAAAATCATCTGCTGCCTTGCAGGAAGATTGGGGGCAATCAAAGGCTAAGGAATGCAAACCTGAATAAAATGCTGGCTGAAATCGGATGCACTGGGCCGCTGGCGCAGAACACAGTGCAATGTTTTAACGGGTGTTCAATCAGAGTGGATCTGGCAGACTCTAATTGTGATGTTCTGTCTGTGGGGGATCAACACACTTAACCTGACAGCTGACTTCATGTGAGAGTCTGGAATCCTACTCTGATTGAGTCCTGATCGCAGAGAGAGATGGTCTCAGTGGGAGGACGTGATTCTTCTATAACATCTCTCATGGTCTCAGTAGGAGTACATGATTCTTCTATAACATCTCTCATGGTCTCAGTAGGAGTACATGATTCTTCTATAACATCTCTCATGGTCTCAGTAGGAGTACATAATTCTTCTATAACATCTCTCATGGTCGCAGTGGGAGTACATAATTCTTCTTTAACATCTCTCATGATCTCAGCGGGAGTACATAATTCTTCTTTAACATCTCTCATGGTCTCAGCGGGAGTACATGTTTCTTCTTTAACATCTCTCATGGTCGCAGTGGGAGTACATAATTCTTCTATAACATCTCTCATGGTCGCAGTGGGAGTACATGTTTCTTCTATAACATCTCTCTTATGGTGTCAGTGGGAAAACATGTTTCTTCTATAACACCTCTCATGGTCTCAGTGGGAGAACATGTTTCTTCTATAACACCTCTCATGGTCTCAGTGGGAGTACATGATTCTTCTATAACATCTCTCATGGTCGCAGTGGGAGTACATAATTCCTCTATAACATCATGCACGGTCTCAGTAAGTAATGGACATGATTCTTCTACAACATCTCGTATTGTCTCAGTAAGTAACAAACAGGATTGTTCTATAACATCTCTTATTCTCTTCTTTTAGTCCAGCTGCTAAGGATCCACGTATTGCCAGCATGGATAGATGATTACAACCAACTACCACTTCTTGACATGAGATGCTAGTAATGAGCTCCTATGACTTTCTTGATTTCCCACTTTCTGAATGAAAAGTTGGCACTTGTCCAACCTAGAGGTACTGACTGCAGTACTTGGTTGTCTACATCAACAGGTTCACCACTTCGTGGTGTACCTTGATCCTTACTTCGTTAACAAGCTTGTTTTGATGTAGTCTGTTACCTTGAAGACCAACTAGGAAAAGGATCTATATAACAAGAGATTGCTTCAGTTTGATTTTGAAGATGAAAGCAATGCTATCTTTTCATTTCAGCTAGTCATATTACTACTATATTTGCAGTTTCGGTAATTCTAAAGATATTATCTTGCTTTGCGCCATTATCAAAGACAGCTCACACCAAGTATTTGAAACTTATAATTCTTTTTAGCGCCTCTTCAATTATCTTTTGTCTTTAGTTCAAAGTCCTTATTGCTTGATTTCATCTATGACTTAGTCATCCGCCTCTAAATGAACGCTAAGGGGGAGTGTTTTCCATTGTGGCTGGCAGTCGAACTGATATTTGCGTCTTTCGGCACAACACGCCAGACTTCAGCAAGGTATCTTTGAGTACTGGGTTGCCTTCCCGTTCGGTCCTCACTCACTTGGCCAGACTAGACTGGTTAGAGTGTTTCTAGTGACACGGTGGAGTAGGGTCCAGCAAGTTCTGGTTTTCTGACGTGACATAAGCCATCAGATGTGAGACAACTTTCAGCTCTGCTGCTTTCAGCACCTCCCCGGTTGGTCATTATAACTATTATTCTTCATTATAACTATTATTATTTTTCATATTTGTATGAATATCCACACTGAAAGCAAATGTTACTTAGTACACGTTATTATGTTGACAAGTTTTTATTCTGGTCATGCTAGTCCATTTATGTCATTGCCAGATAGAGTTTGGTAATCGTTCTGCCTTGATACTTACTGTGTTATTGTGATCGTGTACTGTCATGTTTATAATCACTCATCAGATAACAATAATTCTGCTGAGTCATGTTGTTTTATTAAAGTTCTACATAGATGTCTTTTTTGCAGAAAGTTTTATAAATAGAGGAAATTAAAGATCTATAGAGACAACTAAAATGAAGCTGTGATTGTTCTACCACAAATTTCTTGGCCCTCCACAACAAAGAACTTACGAATAACTTCTCTTTCATCAAAATAAAATTGCAGGTAGTTAATTATTCATATTTCTTATGATTAGTAGCTTGTTCAATGTACTTGTTTAGAAAGCAATTTTTATTTTTTAAAAATGTGCTTTTAGTGCCAAGATTCTTTCCAGCATCTATCTCTTTTGGGTGACTTCAACTGTCACAGTTCAGTGTTTCTAATGCTCTGCATATCCATCTATTTCTGTCATTGTTTTTTTAAATGTTTGTTGTCAGCTGTATCAATGTGTTTCATTGCTTTTGTCCTACCATCAGAAACCATTTCAATTGTTGTTTTTTGTTATTAACTATTGATGCAGTGAGCTTTAAACCCTCTAACTTCTCTGCCTTTAATTTTCTCTCTCAAAATGACACTCATCATGATATTTGAACCACATTTCATGATTGAGACTTTTATTTTACTGCCTGTTCTACAATCTAGTATCCAAGTCTGATAATGATAACACAATTAGCAAGTTATTTTTTTGGCATCCTAAACTGAGCAACAAAATATTATTCTTTTATTGAGTAGGCTAACAATATGAATAGTTCAAGTACAGGAAATCAAAATTATTAGAAACAAAAAAATGAAGATTCCCTCCAGACCTTGCTAGGCATTTGGGGAATATGGTGCTTTTTGATCATATTTTTCCATAACCACAACCTATTTTTGGATTATGTGGTCCGTATAACACCTGACCACCTTTGCTTCATTTTCATAAATTCTCTCGTACCCATTTTTTTGAGACAGGGTGAACCCTGGAGCCAGTCTAAGCAAAAATCCACCATTTTTTGGACTCAAACTCTTCTGATCATGAAGTGAGTGCACTAACACTCAGCCACCAAGCCTCCACAAAATTATTTGTATGTGGACTATCATCAGGAAACTTAAAGTGAATTATAAAAAAGTTGCTAAAGCTGCAATAAAAAGTTGTAACACCACAACAGTAAAAGCTGGAGTAAACTAACAAAATAAATATGTATTGGGGGATGGGAGTGAACTCTGAGGTGAGTACAGTTATTTGTGACTGATACTTTAGTTGATTTGCTGATTTGAGAAATATAAAATACATACACCTCATATTATACATTCAAAGAGATTATACATTTTATATTACTATATTTTTATTTTATGTTAGTATTTTATATTTATATTTTATAATTGTATGTTACTATTTTATATTTAAAATGCTTTTGTGGTTAAACATTGAATTTTGCAGCCTGGAAACACAGATTTGCCAATTTTTTTTATCTTTTTGTTATGAGACTATTATACTACAATATTATTTATACATAAATATTTACTTCAGCTAAAACTGTAACATTTTGTTGCTGGTGTCACAAATTGAAACCACTAGCATAAAATATCAGTTTTAAGAATAAGGTTCAAATATACTGGCTTCAGGACATCGTCATTTCCATAAATGCTGCAACATTTCCATGATTAGATCTAAAATGGCTCTCAGATAAAAACAAACAGCTTGTGTGATAGATCAAGATGAATCAAACACAACCACAGGGATGTGAACATCAAAAACATCCACAATTACAGAGAAAATAAGAGGCGCCCTAAGTCATGATTCAAACCTATGGCACAATTTCTTGCAACAAAAAGTAAATGCTCTGACTAAAAATGTATAGGGAGCCAAGGTACTCAGTGGTTAGTAAACTGGAATACTAAGGATGAGAGGTCAAGTTTGATCCTTTTAGATGGCTTCAAGATTCATCCTTTTAGATGTCTTCAAGATTCATCCTTTTAGATGGCTTCAAGATTCATCCTTTTAGATGGCTTCAAGATTCATCCTTTTAGATGGCTTCAAGATTCATCCAGCCTGAAATGAGTACCAGATTTTTCGGAGAAAGACATAACACCGATCACATTACTCAGAAAAATTAATGTACCTATGGTCTGTAAAAAACATTAGTATTAATGCCATATTCCCTCTATATCACCAAGTGACATGACAGGACTCTTTCTCCTTTTTCAACATGTATGTTGCCTTTCATAGTATAAATAGATGTGAACAAGTTATCATATACGCCTCAGAATAGGACACAATCGACTCCACAGTCACATGTACACAAAATTCAAGATCGGCACCTCAACTACATGTACATGTGGACAGGCACCCAAGACTGCTGAACACATACTTCAAGACTGTACTGAATATAGTAGACAGGAAAATCCATTGGCCCAGAGACATAACACTACAGACAAAACTATATGAGCCATTGCAAGAATTACAAAAGACAGTAAAATTTATACAGGAAATGACATTGCAGATATAGATAATACTTCAGGCGAACGAAAGATAGATAGATAGAACATGTATGTTTAGCAAAGCTACATTTTAAGCAGAAAGTTGGAACGAAAGAAAGATAGATAGAACATGTATGTTTAGCAAAGCTACATTTTAAGCAGAAAGTTGGAACGAAAGATAGATAGATAGAACATGTATGTTTAGCAAAGCTACATTTTAAGTAGAAAGTTGGAATGAAAGAAAGAAAGATAGATAGAACATGTATGTTTAGCAAAGCTACATTTTAAGCAGAGTAATGAACTACTAAACAAGTCATTGATTGAAAAGAAGCTAATTAAATTATAAGATGTCCTTGCATGCCAAACTGAGCCAACTCAGAACAAGTGGATGGAAATCTGACAAATAATGTCATTCATTATAGAATAAATTTCAGTTATGGTGATATAAGGTGTCCGGTTAGCGCAATCGATAGGCGGTTGGCTTACCACGGCAACAGCCGGGGTTCGTTCCCTGGCGAGGACACCTGGGTTTTACTAATTCCCTAAAAATTAGTAGGAGCCGCGATAGCTCAGTGGTTAGTGAACTGGACTACTACGGACAAGGGGTAGGGTTCGATCCCAACCGACGGCTCCGGGTTCACCCAGCCTTAAATGGGTACCGGATTTTTTCTGGGAAAGTAAAAGCAGCACGGGCGTAATACCGACCACATTACCCCAAAAATCATGTGCTGAAGGTCTGTAAAATATAGGGTCACTAACACCATATTTCCCTATACGCCACTTGGCGTGACGGGGGGGTACTTTACTTTTTTTTTTTTATGGTGATATAGGTCAGACAGAGACAATATCAAAACACACCTTGCAAAGTGGATATCTAGAACATAAAAAAAAAAATAAACAAGACCTGCACTTGAAAAACACAAACTCTGATTTAACTACCAAACTAGTAAGGAAGAAATGAGGAGAAAACTTATTCTGTTGACAATTTTATGAATTTACAACATGGTAAACAAAAACAAGGCTACAAATGTCTTTTTCATTTAATAATTAGTAGTCTTCATCTTGGCTGGCTTCATCATCATCACTGTCCTGGTCTGTTTCAGCAGTTTCTCTGTATCTATTAACTGTTAAGGAATTGCTGTGACAGCACATATACATAGAAAGGAACATATTAAATTAGATTGCAGCTATAAAGTGAATCAGTAAAAAACAACAAACATTTTTACAATTTCAACTCCCTCTACCTAACTTAGGAGCCTTGGTGGCTGAGTGGTTAGTGTGCTCGGTGGCTGAGTGGTTAGTGTGCTCGGTGGCTGAGTGGTTAGTGTGCTCGGTGGCTGAGTGGTTAGTATGCTCATTTTCTGATCAGAAGGGTCAGAGTTCAATCCCCAGAAGTGCCAGATTTTTTCCAGACTGACAAAGCTCCGGTAATAACCCAGCCACTAAAAATGGGTATCAGAGATTTTTCTGGGAAGTAAACTTGCCAGGCATGATGCCAACCACATCACCCAAAAATGTGCAGTGGTCACGGAAAAATATGGTCACTAACACCATATTCCCCATACGGCTAGCAAGGTGTGGAGGAAACCCTTACTTTACTACCTAACTTGCCGGGTAGCCTATGGAGTGCTGTGTCACATGTTTCAGGGGAATGAACTTCACCTGTCAGACATGATAACCTTCCTGACTCTCATCTTGTCCCTGAAAACCATTCTAAGACTATAACAAATACATCAACTCTTTCCCATGCTAGAGATAACTGTTATATCAATGATAACCTTCCTGACTCTCATCTTGTCCCTGAAAACCATTCTAAGACTACAACAAATACATCAACTCTTTCCCATGCTAGAGATAACTGTTATGTCAATGATAACCTTCCTGACTCTCATCTTGTCCCTGAAAACCATTAAAAGACTACAACAAATACATCAACTCTTTCCCATGCTAGAGATAACTGTTATATCAATGACAGTTTTCATATCAAGAACACAGCCCAACATTGATGATAAGAGCGTTACTACTACCATTGTTGTGAAATGGTCAGATAAGAATAGCCACCTTGACTACACTTTCCCATATTAAAAAAAAAAAATGTGCAAATACTATGGATCACCTTTTCATCAGTTCTATTACAGTCAAGTTATATTTATGCCTGCTCTCCTTATATTGTGTTCAGTTAGATTGCAACTAGCCACTTCATTTACTTAACATTAATTATTCTAGCATTTTCTGTTTGTGACATGTCTTTAATGCAAATGTAATAAGTGAATTAATAAATGTTCTAAACATTGTACTACTGTTATAGGTTGTCTTACAATTTCCTGACAATTGTTAGCTTGAATCAAAACTATTAATTTACAAGATTATTATATTTAAACCACATTGTTTATTATTTGTATCAAGATCCAGTCAGTTGTGTACTGATGTCTTGTTTTGTTTTCCTAATAATAATCACTGCCTGCCTAAAGATCAGTCCCTGTTGGCATTTCCTTGGAGAAGTTATTAATCACTTGTTTCCAGAATATCTCTCTCTCTATTGTCCTTTTGAGCCAAAGACGGACCAAGAAGCTGTCAATCATGATTAAACCTGGCCATTGATCCTAATAGTCCAGTTCACTAACCACTGAGCTGCCATGACACCATAAAGTTAAAAATAGCTAATTACAATTACATGCATGCAATTTGCTTGTTTTTTTTTTTTTAAAGATGAATATGAATCAGAATTTGCAATAACATGTTTTGATTAAAAAAAAAAAAGTATAACAAAACAACTTTAATGTAATTTTAATGATTTGCCAAAAAGTTGACCTGATTAGTAGACAAATAATTACTATAAATAAAAACTGTACATAAAAAAACATGACAAAATACTAAAATACTGATAAGGATACTGCATGTCGGTACTTTCTGGTAAATAGGAGTCCATTTTTGGTATAAGTTGATCTGCCAACTTTCTAGCTGCTCGTTGTGAAATTAGTTCCTGCACAGGAAAAAAATCAAAGTTATGGCTATACTGAACTGTTGTAATAAACTATAACATTAATGTGTGTACACATCATATAAAATATATTTAAAGCTTTCTACATGGAAATAGTACAAGGATAAAGTATAATTAAGTTATTAAAATAGGTTTTGGATAGTCAGTGATGAGTTTCATAAAAATAATTGCTCACACAAAACAATTATGATGTTTCTGTAGGGTAAACTAGGAGTTTCTTAAACTAATATCATTCACAATTCAGTCAGATTAAAAATATATCAGTTTTCAGCATTATAAAACTTGTACGCTTACATATATATTTGATTATAATTATTTAACATATGGACCATGAAGAAATGTATCACATTTTAAATTCAGACTTCTAATAATTAATCACTATCTAGAGTAGGATCAATTTCCACGAAGCAGCAAAAGATGAACGGTATAATAATCAGAATAGCAAAAGCAACAATGACTTTCAGAAACCTTGACAGAGTTGGGAAATCAAAATTAGTTGGCCAAAATTAGGGTGCATCATCATCATCAGGTTGTATGTCTTTTGCAGAATGTTGCATTCACCACAGCCTGTCTGAAAGAATCTCTGTGTCTAGCCAGATCTCCCACAGAACGTTGCATTCACCACAGCCCGTCTGAAAGAATCTCTGTGTCTAGCCAGATCTCCCACAGAACATTGCATTCGTCACAGCCCGTCTGAAAAAATCTTTGTCTCTAGCCAGATCTCCCACAAAACGTTGCATTCACTATAGCCCATCTGAAAGGATCTCTGTCTCTAGACAGATCTTCCCCTATTTCTGTTGTTATGTTCAGGGTCTCTTTAATGTCTTGAAACCACCCTCTTCTTGGTCTGTCCATGATGTGTCGCCCATGAACCATGCCTTCCATTATTGTTCTTTCTACGCTCACTGTGTATTTTGAAGTGGCCATAGTATTTTAATTTCCTCTGTAGAATGGTGTTTATAAACCATTTCTTTTTAATGTTTATTTTTTAAATCTGTCTCCATTTCTCTTTTTCATTATCCAAGGTATCTTAAGGGTTTTCCTGTAGGATTTTGCTTCAAATGAATCAATTTTTTCCTTTGTGCTTGTAAGATTGTACATAATTCACAACCCTATGTCGATATCAGGAAGGCCTCAGTAATTTTAATGCCTTGCTGGTATTTAACCACATGTTCTTCAGGTGTTTAATTTTTTAGTTGTTATTGGTAGTCTTCTCTTGATCTCTTTCTGACAGTCTCCATTGTTAGTTACTACAAATCCCTAATATTCATAGTTTGTTACACTTTTAAGTTCATCACTATTGATGATGATACTGGGTTGGCTTTTTGCTTTATAAGTTGCATTATCTTTGTTTTCTGTATGTTTAGATATAGGTTTAGTTCTTCTCTGTGTTTTGTAACACACTCAATTAACTTATTTAATCCTTTTGTGCTATTTTAGAGGAGGATTGTGTCATCAGTGTATCCGAGTTCTGGAATTATTTTGTCATTTATTGTGAAAGGGTTGAACACACAAAGGGTCACAAATCTGTCATCGTTTCTGAAATTTGTCCATGTGATAAGGCAGAATGATCAAAATACAACATAAAAAACCTCTAAAAAACATTGTGTGAACACCAAACCCAAGGACCAACCATGAAAAAGATGGATGTATCGAATTTTAGAAACACTACAAAACATAGCAGGAAAAGCCAACAGCAGACAAAAGACTGCTAACTAAATCTCCCATCAGTGCTGAAAGGCAAATGAGTAAGACAAGAAGAAGAGTATAAAAATATGAAAGAAATAAATATGAACAAGGCACAAAACAACAGCATGTGAATTCATACTTCATGTGAAGTCATTTGCTTCTGAATAAGCTCCACAGATTCCTCTAAAGATATGAGTTTTGAACTTGGATATTTGTAACATGGAAAGATGACAGCTGACAATTCTTCTTTTTTTATTTTTTGAGGTCTTGTATCATGAGCATAAGGTGAAGCTGGTATGTGATCGTCAAGCAGAGTCCTGTGGTAAAAAGAAATATTGACAATTATGTTAAAGTTTTTAAAGTTTAGAACTAAAATCCTCACTTTATATTGGATTCATAGATTACAAAAAGGCATTTGATAGTTTAGACAAAAGAATGCTTTGGAAGTTACTGAGTCATTACGGAATCCCCATAAAGTTTATTAACCTGATAAAAACAATGTATGAAGGAACGAAATGTAGTGTGGTGCATGAAGGACAGATTACAGAAGCATTTGGAATAAGAACAGGAGTATGGCAGGGATGCCTTCTGTCGCCATTTCTCTTTCTACTGGCCATAGATTGGATTATGAAAATAACTCAAAACAACAGAAATGGAATCCAGTGGTCACTGACCAAACAACTTGATGATTTAGACTTTGCTGATGACATAGCTCTCCTATCACAGCCATCAACAGATGCAGGATAAAATGAGCATACTTGATGAGAGAAAACTAGGAGAAATACCTCTACTAGACGTACAATCTTATATATATCTGGGCAGTAATATAGATAAAGAGGGAGGAACAGAAAATGATACCAAAATAAGGATATCAAAAGCAAGAGGAGCTTTCATTGCACTGGGAAACATATGGAAATCCAAAGAAATTAGGTTAAATACAAAAATTAAATACAAAAATAAAAATTTTCAACTCAAATGTTAAGTCGGTCCTATTATATGGCTGTGAAACATGGAGAACAACAAAATTGACAATAACGAAGATACAGACTTTCATTAATGGATGCTTACACAGAATAAAAGGATGGAAATGGCAGGACAAAATCACTAACATAGAATTATAGAAGTGTACCAGTCAAATACCAGTGGATAAAGAGATACAGCAAAGACGATGGCGCTGGATAGGACACACACTACGGAAGCCAACTGAGAGTATTACACAACAGGCCCTTTTTTTGGAATCCCCAGGGGAAAAGACAAAGAGGAAGACCAAGGAATTCTTGGAGAAGACAGATAGAAGCAGAGATGAAGATGATGGGGAAGACATGGAATGATCTTAAAAGAATGGTAAAAAACAGAATGACTTAGAAAATGTTTGTTGAAGACCTATGCTCCACTGGGAGCTAAAAAGTAGAAGAAGATGTTAAAGTTTTTGATTACACACAGTTGTTTGTCACTGCTACTTTAATTGATTTGTGTCTTTCCATAAAGATAAAATACACATGCTTATTCTATTATACATTCAAAGTGATTAGAAGAAGCTGTATATTTAAATTTAAACCCTCTTGTGGTAAAAATTTAACATTTCAGCCCCTGAAACTCTTAGATTTGCTAATGCTTGATGTTTCTTGATGAGCATTAACTACTACAATATCATTCATACACAAATATTGACTTCTTTAGCTAATCATTTGATGCTTCATTTGTGGTATCACAAATTGAAACCATTTACATAAAACATCAGTTTTAAGAATGAGAGTGAAATGTACTAGCCTCAGGACATCTTCATCCATCAATATAATGTCCATGTAATCCATGGTCTAATGCTGACAGATCTATCTTATAATGTCCATGTAATCCATGGTGTAATGCTGACAGATCTATCTTATAATGTCCATGTAATCCATGGTGTAATGCTGACAGTTCTATCTTATATCTATCTTATAATGTCCATGTAATCCATGGTGTAATGCTGACAGATCTATCTTATAATGTCCGTGTAATCCATGATTTAATGCTGACAGATCTACCTTGTAATGTCCATGTAATCCATGGTGTAGTGCTGACAGATCTACCTTATAATGTCCATGTAATCCATGGTTTAATGCTGACAGATCTATCTTATAATGTCCGTGTAATCCATGGTTTAATGCTGACAGATCTATCTTATAATGTCCATGTAATCCATGGTGTAATGCTGACAGATCTATCTTATAATGTCCATGTAATCCATGGTTTAATGCTGACAGATCTACCTTATAATGTCCGTGTAATCCATGGTTTAATGCTGACAGATCTATCTTATAATGTCCATGTAATCCATGGTGTAATGCTGACAGATCTACCTTATAATGTCCATGTAATCCATGGTGTAATGCTGACAGTTCTATCTTATATCTATCTTATAATGTCCATGTAATCCATGGTTTAATGCTGACAGATCTATCTTATAATGTCCATGTAATCCATGGTTTAATGCTGACAGATCTACCTTATAATGTCCGTGTAATCCATGGTTTAATGCTGACAGATCTACCTTATAATGTCCATGTAATCCATGGTGTAATGCTGACAGATCTACCTTATAATGTCCATGTAATCCATGGTGTAATGCTGACAGATCTACCTTATAATGTCCATGTAATCCATGGTGTAATGCTGACAGTTCTATCTTATAATGTCTGTGTAATCCATGGTGTAATGCTGACAGATCTATCTTATAATGTCCATGTAATCCATGGTGTAATGCTGACAGATCTATCTTATAATGTCTGTGTAATCCATGGTGTAATGCTGACAGATCTATCTTATAATGTCCATGTAATCCATGGTGTAATGCTGACAGATCTACTTTATAATGTCTGTGTAATCCATGGTGTAATGCTGACAGATCTATCTTATAATGTCCATGTAATCCATGGTGTAATGCTGACAGATCTATCTTATAATGTCCATGTAATCCATGGTGTAATGCTGACAGATCTATTTTATTATAAAGTCCGTGTAATCCATGGTGTAATGCTGACAGATCTATCTAAAAATGTGACATGATGGGGTTTATCATTATCTATGTGTGAATACCTAACAAGTTAGTTTTGGACCCTACGGCAGTGATTTGCAAGGTGAGGTGGAGTAACTTGGCAGTAATGTTGTAACTCCTTTAAACACCTCACAATTCAATGACAACATCACTGGGCAAGTTAGAAAAGCCGTATAACCTCCAAATCTTCATCTATAGGTGATTTGGCAAAGGCAACATAATCTGCAGAAAATGAGAGAAATTTACTCTCCAACAGCAAAATAGACAGATAAGAAGAATGATGCATCACAAACCATTTCAAATCCTGACTGAAATGACTACAGGAATCAGGATTATGCTAGGAGATTGATCATTGGCCCAACAAAGTTTTACTATAAAAGAATTCATTATTACCGAAAATTAAAAATAAAATTATGAAAGACCTGCATAAACTAGTATTACAACATTCCAGACGGAGAACAAACAATTCTGTCATACATATGGCCTGAAAGCAACACAATGATTACAAGTTAAAGGAACATTTGTCCATATGGTCTGAAAGCAACACAATGATTGCAAGTTAAATGAACATTTGTCTATATGGCCTGAAAGCAACATGATGATTGCAAGTTAATGCAACATGATTGCAAGTTAAAGCAACATGATGATTGCAAGTTAAATGAACATTTGTCCATATGACCTGAAAGCAACATGATGATTGCAGGTTAAATGAACATTTGTCACTGTGGAATAAGAAATTAATGGCTTTGACAATATAAAAATGATACCTATTTGGCAAAAACTTTGGCTTCTGGTTCAACAATGTTGTTTCTGTCCTCTTTATTACCCTTTCATAGCTGTTCACAAAATGGGCTGTGTCTGCTTGACTTGTCTGCATGCTGCCTCCTAAAGACATTTTCTGTGGAAATCAAGTACTTTAAGATAAACGGATAATAAGTTTCCTTGTACAAGATATCTCACTTGATACCCAACCTGATATTTTGTCAATAATTCAAACAGAAATTAAGATACTAAAACAAAATTTGAGCTGGAGTATGTTCATTGTGCAAGAAGTGAAAATAAATGTTTTTATCAGGGTAGGGGGGGGTGGGGTGGGTGTATGTATGTGTAGAGTGCTTGTGCTATTGAGTTATATGTGGGTTATCATCATTGCACTCAGAAAATGTCCACTCAGATCCCCTCCTCAGAATGTCCGCAGCATACAGTGACTGATGACTCCTGCTCTGTTTTGGTTGATAAGTTCTCTTATGCGCCAGTTAGGCTTATCAAAGCCACCTTAACTTCCATCTCTTTTATCCAAAGGAGTGATGTGGACTCATGGTTGTTAAAGTCCTGTGCTCTTCCTACATCTTGGAGAGCATTAATGTCCACCTGATCCATGACTCAACCCACTGCCTGCGTACAGAGCCACCCCCACATTTCTTATCATACTCATCGAATCACTTAGCATAATGGCGTGGGTGTAGTGACTCCAACCAGATGCCCTAGTTACTGCCATCACCTCCAATGCTATGCTACTTGTGGTCATAAAGTGCCCACTGCCGTCTTCTTTCACTGTTTTGTCAGAAGAACATGTTGTAAATGCCCATGTACTTCTTGTCTAATGCTTAATTGTTGCAACACTGACTAGTGCAGCCTGCCTGACATGCCTCTCAGCTTATCTCTGTCATTTGGGTCAGGGTGCCTACACAATACAATAGTTGTTCATGGTTGTTAGCGAACAGTATGTGCGAGTTCACACATAATAACTGAAAAATGTGTTGGTATACTCTGGAGAAGTGAGTAATTCCAGATTCGGTAATGAGTTAGACTCCTAGCATAAATAATAAACAATACTGAGTGAATGTAAATTATGGCCAAAATTCTTAATCAGTGACAAAACAAGAATAATATTTTCACAGATAATGAAGATACTTTGCATAAAATTGCACAGTAATTAAAGTAATCTCCCTTACAGGTCAACCCAGGCAAAGTCTGCTTGCTACTCTCCACTATTAAAAAAAACAAAAACTGTAGTGAAGGCTGACCTTCCTAATGTCATTTTAAAAGAAATAATAAAATTTGTGTCAAGTTGAAATACTTGGAAGTTGCATTTGATTGCAATATTGATAACAAGTATCATTTAGAGCTGCTATTTTTGCAATTAAGGAAAATTCTATCAACAATAAAACTATGATGGTGGCTACATCGCTATAGCTCGTTTCAAAACATATGCCCAACTTCAAAACGCTATTACTCTCTAACCGTTTGTTAAATACTTTTGAAATTTTCCAAATGTTATTAGAATGCAAAAGACCCTTTAAATGTATATTTAACAAATATCTTGCAGCTGCAGTTTTCTTAAAGCGGCGATATTTCTTTGATGTTTGTCAAAATTGTAAATTGTGAAGCCCTAAATAATAGAAATTACCGTAGTTGCTGGTCTACGATTAATTTTCACTAGGTAAAGGCGTGGCCGTAATGGGGAAATAACTGGATAAAACAAAACACCAGGATAATTATTGTCTGCTCAGTTCGAGGACGGACGATAATATCAAGCTGTATGTCCAATTTTCATAGTTGTGTGGTCCTGATAAGGACCGTTTGTTGAACTAATTTAAGGTAATATAGGGGCCAACATTGTGGGGGCTATATACTATCATTCTGAATCAGACGAGTCTAAAAGATTAATAACTGTTTGGGGTTGAACATTCCACAAACCATCATTTTTCCAATATTCCTCTTCCTGTTTTAAGACGTGGTCTTCACATTTAGCCCAATAATCTTTGTTATTATTTAATAAAGCGAGATTAGCAAGAGTCTTTACATCGCATATTTTGAATGTTGTATTTTCATCTGCCACTTGTCCTTTGAATTTTGCCCAGATTAGTTCTATTGGATTTAAATGAGCATGGTAAAGTGGCAGCCTCAAACTTATATGACCGTGCTCTTGGATAATCTTATCTATTTGAAAAATCTTTGTCCTCTGTTTTTGCTTTACTAGAGATAGTAATTCAGGTTTTAAGTACGTGTTATTAAATTATATGTGCTTCTTTGTGAGCCATATCTTAATAGCATCTTTTGTACTGGATGACGTCGGGACTTTATCTTCAAGTGCAACAATGTTGTGGTACGCTGCATTGTCCATTATTAGGCAAGATGGTCGATCTAGTGATTGGAGAACAGAATTTTCAATCCAATGTCTAAATATGTGACCATTCATCTCAGAGTGATAATCCCGATTGTCTATGGATTTTGAAAGAAAAATGAGCTCTGCATTCTGTATTAGTCCATGTTGTCGACTACCTGCATGAGCAATTATCAAGCGCTGTCCTTTGCTGCTAGGTATTAATCTCTTAATCTTTCCATCTGATGACTGCCATTCCCTTTGGTTAGTGTGGTGAGCATTGATCAATGTTTCATCCAAGTACACAATATCATAACCTTGCTTGCGCACCTCTTTTACTTCACGTAAGTACTTGCTTCTCATGACTACTGTATGTGGCTTCTCACAGATGATGTTTCGTCCATTGGAATACTTTCTTAATGTAAAGCCTGCAGCTCTCACATTCCTCCATAATGTAGACTTTGATATTTCAATACTGTTCTTTTTCAGCGATACTTTTAATTTTCTTATTGTAACAGTTTAATTCATACCCAACATTTTGCGAATTTCACTTCTAATAAGTTCACTGTCGAAATTATCCAACATTTTTGCTCTTCCTTGTGATTTTGTATATTTGGAACATTGACGGTCACGTTCTTGAATCCAGCGATTAAATGACTGTTTAGATAAATCCAAAATGTGTCTTGTCCTATTCTCAGGGTTTTCTAAAGAATGAAATAATCTTCCTCGTTTAGCCTCTTTGCAAAAATAGTCATACATTTTTATTGCGATGTTTTGTAAACTGGAGAATTTCATTTTAAGACTCATGATAAATGTTAGCGTTCCACGTCTACACCTATGGATGAATGGAAATGGAACACACAATGCCTCGTGTTTTCTACAAGTGTCTAATTGTGTCAGAAAACCCACGTTTAAAGCGTGCAAAATCGTAAATTTGACCGTGTATAGATTTGTAATCGCTATTTTTAACTTAAATACTGTAAACACTAAGTTTTGACTACATCAATGGGTCGTTATAAATTTATATAAATCAAATAAGCAATAATAATAACCAAATGTTTGTTTTGAATGAAATTAATTCCCTGTTGGGTTCTAATCATTATAACTTTACATGCAAATTTTGAAAAAATTACAAAAAGCGGTTTAAAAGATATTGATTTTAAAAGTTGGGCACGACTTATGAAACAAGCTATAGATTAGGGACTTGTTTTATTAAACAATCAAATGATACTGCTTGTGGTAATGGACTAAGGATTGGGCTTTTGAACTCTGCCCAGCACAACGTATGAGCTGTTAGATGTGGTCAGAATGAAATGTGGTTGTCCCACAGTGCACTACAAATATACCCATTATGGTAATGAGATACATGGTTAGACTGATAGAGATTAAATCTAGACATGTTTTGATCAAGGTAAGTACTGTTCAGGCTTCAGGTGACAACAGACACCCACTCAGCAATAACAGGTTGAGTTCAAGGGGAAATAGATCACAAAAGCATGTCATGGATGCCACTGACTGAGAGAAGTAATGGACTGGTATCTGCAGATGATGCTGAGTAGGTCAAAAACGTATGGTTCTGTACCTAGTCTTTTCTTTTGACATGTGGATAACCCTCTTGAAATATCTCATATCTAAGACTTGAAATTGGTTTTTTTTTGTTTGCTGTTATCATTGTCCATGACTCATATTCTTATGGTATAACTTATATACATGATATCAGCATATAGAGCTATTTATATCATCAAGAGTTTTCCTGTACTTTAACTATCTACATTTAGGTTCCTTTGATTTTTGTAAATGCTGCATCACAGCTTTAGCTATGAAGATTGGGGAGGGGGGGGGGGGAATAAACATTAAAACTTGTTTTTCCCAGTTTTCAATCATATAAACTCATTCTCTAGGGACTTCATTCGAGATACGAAGCTGGCTTAAGCAAATAACAACCACATTAACATAAAAATAGCCTACTAAAAGTAATCCTGGAGGGGAAAATACAATGTAAAAGAGGCAGACCAAGACTAACATAGACGAGTAACATCAAAAGATGGACAAATCAGCCTATGACAACCTGCACCATCAAAGCGAGAGACAGAGCAGAATGGCGCTCCATGGTAGCCAACCTTCGTTGCGGAGATGGCACTCGATGATGATGATGATAACATAAAAAACATACTTTCAAATTAAAGGCAGCAATATTAAACAAATGAAATAATAAAGAATAGTGTCAAAGTAAAGAGCCCCCATCAAAGGGAATATAGGGAATATGGTGTTAGTGACCATAAATTTTACAGACCTTCAGCACATGATTTTCGGGGTAATGTGGTCGGTATTACACCCGTACGGAATAAAGAATAAGTCTTGCGTATTTTAGATTGCATTATAATTCGACTGAGAGGTTTTCATCCAGTGCTGGATATACCAAAATAAGAACTAAAAATTTGGATATCAAGTAATTCTTTTGTTAATGGAAGCATTTATTAAAGGATATATTAGTGCTACATATACAAATACAGTATATTCTTTTTAAAAATGGTAATGTTATCACTATGTTACAGTTAGTAAAAGGTCCACCAGATGAACTTGAGTGCACATATTTCTTCTTCAACATTCAGAGATTAAGTGGCCATGGATGCATTGTGCTGCTAATTTACAGCAAGCACCAATATCTGTGCCTTTCATCTTGACACATCAATCTTCAGAATTGGTAAATTTTAAATTGTTTAATAATTCTGTCTGAGCAGTGGTCATTATGGGCTACTCTTTCAGACTTTTAACTGTCAACAGTTCTTAAGTGAACTTCCTGTATTTTGCTGTTATCTGAGAGGTCTAGGGACATCAGATTTCAATATCCATAGACAGGAGGAGGATGAGGCACTCAAGAAACCACAATTTTAAAAAAAGAAATATTCCTGCTTCCTTTGGTGGGATTCGAACCTGGGACTTTCCTGTTCAGAGACTGACATCTCTATACCATTCAGCCCCCTAGAAATTTAAATAATGAAAGACAATCTAAATTATTAAATATATGTATCCAAACAATTTACAACATAACGGTACGGTCTAACACATAAAAGTAGTTTGATCTGTGATTGTTTTCCATGGACATATGTGTAGCAGTGATTAAAGAGTGTACGATAAGATGGAAGTGAGATAGGAGAAATCGTGGGGAAATGAGAAAAGTTAACTAAGAGAGAGTCATTGAGCCCACAGGAAGAAGTGAGTAGAAGTAAGGAGGATAGACACATCGTGACTCATGGGAAACGTGAAACACAATCAGGAACAAGGCAAAAGTGTAAAATGGGGAGTGATTGGTTGAAGGACTGAGGTTAGACAAAGGGTGAGTAGGAACAATTCACTCGAGATTGAACAAGGGCTCTATGCGGACGGTTATGTGTTTTTTGTGTGTTACAACCGGTACCGTGAGCAGAGTGTTAGTGCACAACAAAGTGGGAGGTCCAGGCAGTTGGTGTGTAGTAACTGCATGGAATTGACTGTATTCCTGGAGCAGGAACAAGTGGAACGTGTGTTAGAGTAATTGATAGAATAGTTATGGGAGTTATCAGCACCAACCACTTCAATGGCAGTTAGTAAGATAGTTTCACAGAATAGTTTTCATCTGTAGCATAAAGTTAAAAGGTAGTTGTGCAGTTAGCAACAACGAACAGTTAAGTGTTGAGCCGTGAAGGAGTGTTCACAAAGTTTAGGCTTAATTAGGAGCATGAAGTTAGAGAATAGTTCGGCAGTTAGCATTAATGAACAATTTCAGTGATAACTCGTGACATAGTGTTACAAAGTTTAGGCTTCATTAGGAGCATGAAGTGAGAAGGTAGTTCTGCAGTTAGCAACAATGATAAGTTCAGTGACAATCTGTGACATAGAGTCACAAAGTTTAGACTTCATCAGGAGTATGAAGTTAGAGTGTAGTTCTGCATGTGGCAGCAACGAACAATTTCGATGATAACCCATAATATTGTGTTACCAAGTTAGGCTTCATCAGAAGTATGAAGTTAGAGTGAACTTCTGCAGGTGGCAGCAACAAACTAATTCAGTGATAATCCACGACATAGTGGTAACAAGTGTAGGCTTCATCAGAAGCATGAATCAGAGTGTAGTGTGCAGTCAGCGACAACGAGCAAGTTAGGTAGCACCGAGCGAGAGCGCAGCATTCCTGTCCACCAGGACGGTGCACGATTACGGAGTATGACACTCCAAGACACACCAGGGTAGGAAAGGTTGAGCGAGGTCAATATCGCCAACTTACGAGTCAGCCGTGGGCTGCTGAGGTGAAATAGTGGGAAATTCATGATAACTATTATTCAGAGGAAGATCGGAGAGACATAGGGGCGCGGAGAAAGAGAGCGTGGCAGTAGCCGACTGCAGCGCTGTAGATAACACTGGGGGATGCTGGGTGAATAGCAGGCAAGGTGTGGAAGGCCGCTAACCTGCGGTTTGTAGTTGTAATTGTGAACTTGTGTGTGAGGTTGACATTTTGAAATTAAACCTCAGGTAAAATTTACTTGGTGTTCATTGAATAATTCCTCGTATCCTAGCTGTATCTGTCTGGGCCTAGCGAAGAACGACAACTGGGAGAGGCTAGCATGCCAGCTAGTAGTAACACAATTGTCTACACTAAGCAGTGCGGAGTACCAAGGAAGACGATCACGACCGACAGACAAGGGGGTGTCCGGGCGATACTGAATCAGCACCAAGCAAATCAGTGGCTATAGAATTTCCGAGGCCAGTCCATCACACTCGGTCTGGAGCTGATACAGGTCAAGACGTGCTGTCCCGTGCAAGACACCTCCAGGCAATCTGAGTGCCTGCAGCTCAACACAGGGCGTGAGGTCAAACGCCAATCGTTATGATCAGTGGGTTCAAGTCCAGCACAAGAGCAGACGGGAACAAGTGCTCTGCCTTAAGTTCTGGTCTATGTGGTTTAAGAAGCGCAACCTGTTATATATGGACCAAGTATACTATATTAAGATTAACCCTAGATTACAATTCGTATCTGTGGGTCACATTTTCATGATACCTCGAAAAAATAATTACCACTTAAATGCTACATTTGGAGTCCAAAAACAGTCATTTCTTTGAGCTTTACACAGCTGTGTGTTTACCCAAGCAGACAACAAATGCTGTAATAATTTCCTGGGTTATGTTAGATTTATGGCCTGAAATTCAAACACACTGCACCATGGCTACTGGAGGTGTTACATTGTCTATTCACATAGTCGTTATAAGTCCGTCAATCCAGCAATATGTTCAGCTCCCACAAAGCACTATTTACTATCTATCCCTTGTTACAAAGGTTTCTTTGATGTCTCGTGGACAGCCAAGGAGAATTCCCCTATCATAAAAAGAAAAAAAAATTTCTTGAAAATTGGCAAAATTTATTTATTTAAAAAAAACAAAAAAAACAAGCCCCCTTTCCATAATACAGTTATGCTATTTATGAAGAACTTGAAAAAAAAATCCAAAATCAAAGAAAACAAATCTAACACTCAGGGGTCACAGGAAGTAGTAATTAGTAAGGTATAGGGCGAGGCGAATGTTTGCCCACAGAAAACTGTCAAATTTAAAGAATTTGTATTTTGAGGCGGTAATTTTTACGATATATCATAATAATATAGGGTTAAGTGAAAAAACATTTGCATTCTTACCTCTAAATTTAATGTAATGTTATCAGTGCTGTCCATTACATCTATATTTGCAGGAATAGTGCTGTTGTCAATGTCAGGTAGAGTTCTCTCAATTAAATCCTTACATGTAATTGAAACATCATGTCTGTTTTTATCAGTAATGATATCCTCATTGTTATGGTCACTGACATTTCCTACTATATGTAACAGATTAGGCAACTCTGCATTAAGATCTGTAAGTGCTGAAGATGAAGAGGAGACACCAGATTTTTGCTCTATTAGTTGTTTCAGGTAAGCAGAAAATAACCTTGTTTTTTCACCTTTGTCTGGCATTCTCTCTAAAAAATTCCTGGAATGAGACATTTTATAAAGTGTTAAAATAGTATTATTGATGAATTAACAAGGGAGAAAAACACAACCGAACACTAGCTGTTTAAAATAAAAGGAATGAGAATTGTTAAAAGGAACAAGGAATTATAAAGAAGAGAGGAAAGAGCGTTTCAAGGTGCTTTATCACAATGAACAACCAGAAGTAAACAATTTAAGATAATGGAGAAAAACCAAAAATAATCACAAAAGTGGGCATAATTAGAACAATATTAAAATAGGAAAATTGCTCTGACCATAACCTAAGCAGAAAAAAATAAAAACAAAGAAGAGATGGAAGCTATGAGAAAATTTGAAATAGAAATAAAAACAAAATTTGTAAATGACATCTATAACAGAAGATATATACAAAATGAATTGACTAAAAGCCATATTCACAGCTATATAAAAAAAACCTGGTGTCACAAAATGTGATCTTCATCACAAGTCTTGTGAGTCACAATACTAAAATATTACTAAGAACCATCATGTGAGGAGTGAGAAACAAAATTAAAAAACAAATTAGTGATGAATAGAGTGAATTGATTGGAAGTAAAGGTGCACAAAATCCTATAACATCACTTGTAGAGTTACAGAAATGGAAACAGATTTGTACTTATATTTTATTGACTACACTAAAGTATCTGACAGAGTAAAACATCAATAAACAAATACAAATTTGTTGAGTGTAGATGTTGACAGCAGGGATCTAAGAATAAAAAGAACATACACTGGCAACTAAAGACAGACGTAAGAACAAGAAATCAATTGGGAATGTTGCAACAAATAAAACAAGTGTTAGGCGTGTACTATCATCAAATTTATTCAGTAAATATAGTGAGAATATGCTAGGTAGGATCCATCAAATCATACCTGGAATATCATTTGATGACCATAACATAAGGAACCTGAAGTATGTTAATGACAGTCTTAATCGCTAAGAATTAAAATGAGTTACAACACATTATTGATATTATATTATTATTTCAATATATAATCAATAACCTAAGATATGCTGACGATACTGTACTACTAGCAGAAAATCCTAAAGATCTACAACAATTACTTAATGAAATAAACATGACATACAAAAAATATGGACTAGATATGAATATAAAAAAGATTAAAACAATGATCATAAACAAAGAAAATATTCAAAACCCACAAGTGGATATCAAAATTGAAGGAATAGACCTGGAGACAGTTCAGAACTACAACTACCTTGGACATACAATAACCAGTGATGGAAAATGTACAACTATAAAATAAACAAAAGAATAGAAATGACAAAAAATAATTTTAATGTCATGAAGAACATACTAACATCAAAACAAATAACACCAGGGCTAAAACTAAGAATAGCAAAATGTTACATCTTCTCAATATTCCTATATGGTGCAGAAACATGGACATTAGACAAGAAAACAGAACAGAGAATTTAAGCCTTTGAAATGTGTATATATAGAAGAATAGGTAGAATTGGATGGATGGAAAAGAAAACAAACGATGAAGTCTTAAAACAACTAAAAATGAAAAGAGAACTACTAAGCACAATTTAAACAAGACAAATGCGATTTTTGGGCCATGTTAAAAGACACAACAGCCTACTAAAGGTAATCATGGAGGGGAAAATACAAGGTAAAAGAGGCAGACCAAGACTAACAAGGATGAGTAATATCAAAAGATGGACAAATCAGCCTATGACAACCTAAACCATCAAAGCAAGAGACAGAACAGAATGGCGCTCCATGGTAGCCAACCTTCATTGCGGAGATGGCACTCGATGATGATGATTATTATTTATATTCATATTTTATTATATATATATACCCGCATGTATTCACACTGATTAATTGCAGCTTAACTTACCATGATAAAACAATAATAATAATGAATATAGACACAGCTGTTTATATGTGTGCATCTCCATTAAAAGAAATGAGTACAACAGATTTTCTCTGAGAATGTAGGAAGATTTAAAATGATACTGACCACATTACCTATAAATGTGATGATGATACTGGAATAAATATTAACATTAACATCATAATCTTATATGTCACAGGGGATGATGTGTGCAACGTACATAATTTTACTTATACATTTCTTTCTGCATGTAACACTGTTTATCTTGTTTGTATTTGTCCCCTGCTGATGACCTTTAGAGTTCAACTTTTGATTTATTTAATTGTCTTCTGCTGAAACATTTTAATTTTTTTACTGAATCAATAACAGCTGTGACCCTTCACCACACTTGGTTACCACGTTTACTCCTCTTTTAGTCACAGGATTGCTGTACCTTCATCTGAATGGTGATCAATGAAAGACTTCAGTGTAGATCAATTGCATATTTTTCATCATGTAAAGATTTCCTTTACTTATAAAGGTTTTATAAAAAAAAATAAAATGTGGTTTGTAAGCTTTACAAGGTAATTTATAAGGAAAAACAGACCAGGACTATTTGCATAGCTTTCTGTATATTTTCTTATTAAAATAATTGCACAATAAAATTTTACAAAAATAAAAGTTATTCAGAAGTATGAAAGTAGCTCTGTTTTATATATGTGCTAGCCAATCAAATTGCAACAATCCTACATTTCTTTTTAGCGTTCACCTGTTAAATGGGTGTGGATGCATTATGGTGCTAGTTTACAAAAAAGATAGAATATATGTGCCAATAGACCCAAAACATCTGTCTTCAGCATGTGTAGATTTGCTTCTCAATTCTGTCTTGGCAACAGCCATTTTTAACCTACTCTTTTCTAAATTTTAATTACCAAGGGTTCTTTAACTCTTTCCATATGTTCCGCCGCATGGTGTGCCATTTCCATTTCGGTTGCGTATGTTCAGCCGCATAGTGCGCCATGCTCAATTTGTTTCGTGTAAATCGTCAACAAACTGTATTCCCATATTTTAGATTGACTATTTTATATAGATTCCTTCACTGGAGAGTTCCTTCCTTCTTCCCCACGAGGTTCAAGTGGAAAGACATACTCTAACATGTGATTTTTTCATTTAGTGTTTATCGTAAAAAAAAATTGTAAACAAAAACTGCTGATGGAAATGGCTTCCAGTAGCCGTGATTGTAATGCTAAAAGTTAGTTGATGACGGCTGAAGAAGCTTGTCAATTAATTTCTCTTGATGATTCCGATGATAGTTCAGACACTGTAAGTGTTGATAACAACAATGGTGATGACAGTGATCCAAATATGGATTTTTAGTAGAGGAAAATGAGTCTCATGTTGAATATTGACAGTGATGAGGAATACATTCCTTCAGATCACATCTTCATTCAAATGCATACTTCAAGGCATTTCATGGACAATAAATGGAGAAAGTGTTTTTTGTGTAATTGAAAAAAGTGTAAATAGTGTGTATCACGTGATTTTTGTGTGTGTAGTCAAACACAAATTTCTGTATTGTGTACAGAGTGATTTTTCCCCCAAAAAAGTTGAAATTTTATTTTTGTCACTTGTGATTGTCTTCTTCTTCTACCTTTTTAGCTCCCAGTGGAGCATAGGTCTTCAATAAACACTTTCCAAGTCATTTTGTTTTTTGCCATTCTTTTAAGATCATTCCATGTCTTCCCCATCATCTTCATCTCTGCTTCTATCTGTCTTTATCAAGAATTCCTTGGTCTTCCTCTTTGTCTTTTCCCCTGCGGGATTCCAAAAAAAGGGCCTGTTGTGTAATACTCTCAGTTGGCTTCCGTAGTGTGTGTCCTATCCAGCGCCATCGTCTTCGCTGTATCTCTTTATCCACTGGTATTTGACTGGTACACTTCTATAATTCTATGTTAGTGATTTTGTCCTGCCATTTCCGTCCTTTTATTCTGTGTAAGCATCCATTAATGAAAGTCTGTATCTTCATGATTGTCAATTTTGTTGTTCTCCATGTTTCACAGCCATATAATAGGACCGACTTAACATTTGAGTTGAAAATTTGTATTTTTGTATTTAACGTAATTTCTTTGGATTTCCATATGTTTCCCAGTGCAATGAAAGCTCCTCTTGCTTTTGATATCCTTATTTTGGTATCATTTTCTGTTCCTCCCTCTTTATCTATATTACTGCCCAGATATATGTAAGATTGTACATCTAGTAGAGGTATTTCTCTTAGTTTTTGTTGTGATTGTGGATGACAAAATATCAGTTATTGTTTATGTTACATCAACCAAACTTTCATGGCTGCTTAGAGACATATTGATATTTGTTTTTTTCACAAAATAATTCATATTGGATTACTATGACCAGATCTATATGATGGTAAGTTGTCAATTGTGGTTTTAATTTGATGTTTCAATTTTTTGTTTGTTGGTCGTTTTTCTCCAATTTTTCTTTTTACATGTTTTGTATCATCTTTGTATTGATGAAATCTGATTCCTTGTTCAATTATCTAAAAATTCATATATAATACGTTAAGTGTTAGATAAATATAAAGCATGTAGATTGATGTTTTAAAACCATAAGTTCCATCACAAATTTTGTCTCTGAAATCTCCTCCGTTGCATTGACAAAAGCCTGCTGTACTGAAAGAGTTAATATGTGCAAGTGTATGTGGGACCCCCTGTTTTTTGCAGCTTTCCGAGAAGACAAGAAATCAAATCTTGCTGACTTTACCCAGAGACAGAGGAAGGTAAAGTCACTAGGAAACCAAGATTTCAAAGTGAAAACTTTTCCACTGAATGTGGTGGGAATCAAACCCATGACCATCTTGTTCAGAGGCCAATGTCTTACCTCTAGACCACTCAGTTTTCCCAAACTTACATTGGAAATGATCTATAAATGCCAAGGCCAATCAACTATAAATACAAATAACCAATAGAAATGTAGTTTTAATTACAATTTTTTAATGGAAATTATTGTTTAGAAGGCATAGTCAAAAGTTGTGTCTTGCTAAGAAGGTTAAAAAAAAAAAAAACCCAAGATCAACCAGCTACACTACCCGGATCAGGTTGAGTGAAGCCTATATATATTCTATTTCAGTTATGGACTGAGTTTAAAAATAAAATAAATCCCAGATTTTACTTAATAAATATTCTATAAATAAAAAAAATAAAAAAAGTAAAGTACCCCCATCACGCAAAGTGGTGTATAGGGAATATGGTGTTAGTGACCATAAATTTTACAGACCTTCGGCACATGATTTTTGGGGTAATGTGGTCGGTATTACGCCCGTGCCGCTTCACATTCCCAGAAAAAAATCCGGTACCCATTAAAGCCTAGGTGAACCCGGAAGCCGTCGGTTGGGATCAAGCCCTACCCCTGGTCCTTTGTAGTCCAGTTCACTAACCACTGAGCTATTGCGGCTCCCTTTCTATAAATGAGTCAACTACAATACCCTTTACTAGAAACTGGTTAGCCAATAGTAAACTATAATATTCTACAAATCAAAATAAGTCTACTGCCAACTCTTTTAAAGAATCCTTTTATAACTGTACCTCTTTAATAACAATTTCTCCTGTCTTTCCAGCAATTCTTTGAGCTCTGGAATACTTTTTTGTTGAATGTCTCCAAGGTAACCTTGTTTATCTGGTGTGAGGTTCATGGTTTTTATTTTCATGACAAGAGCTGAAATATAAATAAGAGTCTTTAATTGGTTTCAAAATAAGCCAAGCAGCATGTTTTTTTTTTTATTATAGCAAAATTGTGATTTAAATGTTTACTTCTTCAAATTCAATACGTATATTTCGTAAGTAAAGATTCCCTCCACGTTTAACTACACATATGGGGAATATGGTGTTAGTGACATTTTTTCATGATCACAGCACATTTTTGGGTGATATAGTCTGCAACACACCAGTCCAACTTTAGTTCTAAAAAAAGTCTCTTGTAAACATTTTAAGGCTCAATGAACTCTCTAGCCTTTTCGGCCTGAAAATAGTCCGCCATGTCTAGGAATTGAATACAGGCCCTTTTGATCAGGAAGTGAGCAGACTAACCACTCAGCCACTGAGGCTCCATAGATTTGGCACCACTACCACAATATAAGAGGTGACCTAATATTAACATTAGATTCATGATAATTTAAAAACTGGAGCACTGACTTATCTAAAATATTGAACGTTTATTCCATGACTTAGCAGCTTGTCTGCCTTACCCACTGCTTAGTTGATTTGTTTCTTTAAAATATTGGAATGCTGACATGATCAGATGTTCACAAAATGTGTCTTTTCTAGCCTGTGTATGTCAGTAACTGGATCTGTTTATGTGTCCAGCTGTAGATATCCATTTGTTCATCTGCCTATTCTTTCACCCTTTGTCTTTCACTGTTTCCTGTAAGATGGTCTTAGCCATTTCAATGTTTCCTGTAAGACGGTCTTAGCCATTTTACTGTTTCCTGTAAGACGGTCTTAGCCATTTTACTGTTTCCTCTAAGATGGTCTTAGCCATTTCACTGTTTCCTCTAAGATGGTCTTAGCCAATTCTTTTTTTATTCAGACTGTTAGATCCTGTGACACCTCTATCATCTTAGTTTCTAATTTCTCTACAACATAAGATACTGCACTATTATTTGTGCTGATTTTACAAACTTTTTTGTTTGCTATGCTAACAGAGGGTGACATGTTTTAGTAAAAGGATACCTAATTGTTTGCAGAGTCAAGGATGGTAACTACCATAAGAAAGAGAACTGGCGTCTCATTGTCAAAATATTTGCTTTGCCTGAAGTATCTGTGAGGCTAAACAATTCAGACCACTGTTGTATTATATGAAGTAGAACAAAAACCACTGTTGTGTTATATGAAGTAGAACAACAATCACTATCTCTTCAAAGCCACACTTTCATGGATCTTTTTCAATTTCTCATTTCGATCTAAATTTAAATATTACAATTACAAATATACATTAATCATATGATCTCCGCTGCACAGTGGAACTATATCTGCTGTAACGGCTGTTAAAGAAAGACATAGTAAGACTTTCTGCAAAGAAACAAAAATGTAAGTACAAGTCTGTGTATGACAAATGAAATTGAATTAGAAACACCCAAACAGTAAATGAATATTAGAGTTGAAACAAGATTAAATAACTAAAAACTTAAAAAAAAAAAAAAAAGACGAATGTGTTCACAGCATTTGAATTTGATGTATTTAATTAACACCTCCCACCACACATACACACAAACCACCATAAAAATATTACAAGCAAATGTTTCAAGACAAAAAAATGTTCTTTACTTCTGAGAGTTATATCTGATAATGATCTCCAATAAACACAAATGTTATTATTGATTGTTAACATAAAAAAAAAGTAAAGTACCCCAGTCACGCCAAGTGGCGTATAGGGAATATGGTGTTAGTGACCATAAATTTTACAGACCTTCGGCACATGATTTTTGGGGTAATGTGGTCGGTATTACGCCCGTGCTGCTTTACTTTCCCAAAAAAAAATACAGTACCCATTAAAGGCTGGGTGAACCCGGAAGCCGTCGGTTGGGATCGAACCCTACCTTTTGTCCTTTGTAGTCCAGTTCACTAACCACTGAGCTATCGCGGCTCCCTTGATTGTTAACATAGTTACAATAAAATCAGTGTTCAAGAAGCATTTATTGTCCTGTTTGGATAATAATAAATATTAAATACATTAATATAAAATCGTTTACACACTTCATATTGATATTACATCTTAATTTTAAATTAATTTCTCAAGTAGTATAACATTTTCTATGAACAGAGTTGTTATTCAGAGAAAAGATCTATTCTGATACTATATAAACAAAATGTGGACCATAAATTATTTTGTAGAAATTGCTCAAAATGATAAAACTTAGTTTAGTTTTTTATTTTTACTAGTTTTTCTCTTTATTCCTGTTTGCATACCTCTTGTTTATTTTCCATAATTTTGATTTCTAGACATCTTGGTCTTCTTTTGCCTTTTTTGCACATTTTGCATATTTCATTATCTATTTTATTGTATTGGGTGGTATTCTTCGCTTGTCTTCTCTTTTCCATTTTTTTTAAAAATGGCGTTAGTTATCCATTTTTGTTTTTTTTGTTCATTTCCTTTTTGGAAAGATGTTGCTAGTTTCTTGTATATTTTTTTATGCATTGCTATTTGGTAGTAACTTTTCATCAGAATTTTCTCTTCTATACTGCTCAGTCCCTTGTTCTGATATGTGTTCTTCACTTGTTTAATGTAAATATCTTTTTGATTTAAAGCTGGTATGTCTAGTGGTATTGTTGATGAATTAGTCTTTTGTTTGTTTCTCTTTAGTTTGACTTTCATTTTAATCTTTACAGGATTGTAATCTGAGTTAAAATCTGCTCTTGGATAGATTTTGGCTTTCTGGACTGTTACGGAAACCTATTTTTTATCATTATGTAGTCTACATGATTCCTCTTCTTATATCCAGGGCTTTTCCATGTGTATAGTTTTGAGCCCTATTCTATGTCTTTTCTTTAGTGTCTAGCAGCAGAAGGACCAAGATTAGATCTGAAGATCAAGAAAGTAGAAAGAATATCAATTAATAACACTGAAACATAACAGTACAGAAAGAACTGGAGTCGTCAGTCGCTGGACATTAGCGGAACTTGCTGAGGAGGGGATTTGCGCACCTATGATGTGGACACGTTCGTTCAGAATATTCTCAGAATGCAATGATGAAAATATGATGATGACTCGCAAATAACTCAAAAATAACATAACAATAACAGTAACAGATTAAGACATGCCTAAACTCTAAACTGCCAGTATTTGCTGTACTGCCCATACACTAATATAAAATAATAGTTATTTACAATAAGCCATTCATTACCCGACTGCGACCTACTATTTACTATATGCATTTATGAGAAGTTATACTTGTTTGAAATGTTTGTACTTCAGTGTTTACAATTAAATTTCACAGTGACACACTCTCAGTGAGTGCAAATAATATAATATTATTATTTATACACTAAATATAACCAAACATGTTTAAGTCAATTGTATATTAATATTTATAATATAAACATATAGGAAGATTGTATTTTGAACTGATGAAATAATAACTAACTTTATAAAGATGAATAAATTCGTGCAACATTAACAGGGACCACTTTATCAACTTTATGTCGACTTGCAGTTTATTTACTCCTGGTTCAACAACAACGGGAGATCACTTGAAAGACTCTCATTGCCCGGACTAGGTTATCTCCCTAGTCGTAACACAACACGACCAACGCCCCTCATCAGGTTTTCAACTCCACAGTGCCAGTTTGGCTACGTAGGGTTCATAAACTATAATTATCTTAACCAGAACTATCCCATATCTGAGATCTGTAGCAGATCCCATATCTCATTTGAGATCTAAAGGAGATTATCATTAAGGTATTTATCCAAGATCTGGGTTCATGGTAAGAGTTTTATTTTATAATAAAGGTCTCTTACACAGAGAATCATAAGAGGAAGAGGTATGTTTTACAGAACTCAGAAAAAATGACAAATAAACAACATAAAAAAAAAGAAAGAACGATATATAGTCCGAAGCATGATCGAACCCGTACTCCTTGGCACTGCGCCTTGCCACGAGAAGCCGAACGATAGGGAACACTGCCACTCAGCTAAAAAAAAAAAAAAAAAAAACTAAAAAATTAGCTATCGTGGACGATGTCTTTCACGCATGTGTTCTCATGACTATAGCATAGCATAGGGTTACGATCACAACTCGGGAATAAATTGTATTTATGTACTTTCCTATTAAGGCAAGTATCTCCCGGTAGGGCTGAATACTTGTGTTGCAGACAAACATTTATTGGACGAAACTGCACGAATAATAGTTTCCAGTAGTTTTTAAACTGGAGACAAACAATAATAAATGAATATTATTATAGAGGGAAACTTCCGAGGCGATAATTCAACAAATCATAGCAGGAAGAGTTATGTTTTACAGCACTAAGAAATAATGACAAATAAACAACAGACAAAAACAAAGGACAGTATATGGTTGGAAGCATGATCGAACCCGTACTCCTTGGCACTGAATTATTGGCGCTTAATACAGAAATACAATTTATTCCCGAGCTGTGATCGTAACCCTATGCTATAGTTATGAGAACACACCATGAGAACACATGCGTGAAAAACATTGTCCACGATAGCTAATTTTTAAGTTAGCTGAGTGTCAGTGTTCCCTATCGTTCGGCTTCTCGTGGCAAGGCGCAGTCTCAAGGATCACGGGTTCGATCCTGTGTCTAAATCAGCGCCGGTGGTATAAATAAAAATGTGCCATGTCACCACTTTTATTTTCGGAATTGCAATAGATTTGTTCGTGCAAAAATCCATTTAAAAGACCAGATATTATGCATCAAATGGATTGATAATAAACTATAATGTTATATATATATATATATATATATATATATATATATATATATATATATATATATCTTGACTTTGCAATCGAATTGGCACTCTTGATTTCAACATTTCCTAACGCTCAAGAAAAAAATAAAACGATTCTGCAACATCTCTGGTCAAATAGACCTCCAGGTCAAGACGAACAAAACGAAAGTCCTGAATATTACTAACATAGCCTCTGATATAAACAGAGGGGCATTCTCATGTATTGTCACACTAGACAGGAAATGTAGAGAACAGAGAACACAGTCGTAGTCAATACGGAGGTCAATGGTCTCATCTGGGATGACACCGTTGAAAAAGATTCAGTCATTTGTATAGACGGATCTGTAATACGACATCAAAGTAGTGCATGGGCATTTACAGCAGGCAGGCAGAATGGTCAAAGAAGACAATGGTGCATAAGTTATGACGACGGGTAGTATGACGATGGAGGTAATGGCAGTGATCAGGGCATTCATTTGTTTAGAGTCACAGGACTACTCCCACGCCTGTATACTGAGTGATTCGATGAGCACGATAAGATAAGTGGAGGCTGGCTCTGTACGCATGCAATGGGTAGAGTCATCGCAGAAGTGAAAAATACGTAAGGTTGCCTTGGTCTACGCCCAAGAACATGCGGGAGTTCGGGGAAATGAAAGAGCGGACAGGTTGGCTAGCTTGGCTATCGTTGAGGACAGTAAACTAATAGATCGGGCGGACATCTCCAATGATATCCGAGGAGGAAGGGCACAGAACTTCAACAACCATGGGTCCACGTCACTCCTTCGGATGAAAGAGATGGGAGTTAAGATGGGCACAGCCAGAAACTTAGTGAGCGTATGAGAAGACTAATCAACCAACACAGAACTGGAGTCGTCAGTCGCTGGACACTTCGAGACTTGCTGAGGAGTGGATCTGAGCACATATGGACATGTTCGTAGTGCAATGATGATGACCCGCAAATAACTCAATTTTACACAAAAGTTACAAATTTTACCTACCTAGGCAGCAAAATGTACAAGAATGGAGACATAACATCAGAAATCATGACAAACATCTCACTAGCAAAAAATGATTCAACAAACTGACGATCATCTGGCAATCAAGACGAAATAAGCGAACAAAAACTTAACATTGTTCAACTCGCATGCTATACCAGTGCTAACATATGGATGTGACATGAAAGTTGCACAAATCTACCCAGTCTTTATATAGGAATTTAAATGCCTTTGAAAATGTATGTCTACGTTGGATCTCAAACATAAACTGAAATGAATACGTGTCAAACGAGCTGATAAGAGTCGAATCTAAACAATAACACGTATTGAGTTTTATAAGAAGGCGCTAAAAAATATATTGGCCATGTTCTGAGAATGAATGAAGAAAGACTCTCCCATAAGGCATTCATGTGGAGACCATCTAGTAAATGAAGGCAAGGCAGACCAAGCGAATCACTACTCAGAACAATTACTAGGGAGGCTCAAGCAAAAAAAAAAAAAAAAAAAAAAAAAAAAAAAAAAAAAAAAAAAGTTAAGTAAAGTACCCCCGTCACGCCAAGTGGCGTATAGGGCATATGGTGTTAGTGACCACAAATTTTACAGACCATCGGCACATGATTTTTGGGGTTATGTGGTCGGTATTACGCCAGCGCCGCTTTACTTTCCCATAAAAAAAAATCGAGGCTCAAGCATGGGACTAAGAAAACAAACCAAGTTCTACAAGAACTAACAGTAAATCGTCAGTTGTGGAGAACTATGACTTCAGTCTTATTTCCCGTCTTCGGCACAAGAGGAAAATGAATAAACGAATATCTAAAATCAATAAAATATATAAAGTCACTAAAATATCTAAAGAAGGAATATCTAAAGTCACTAAAATATCTAAAGAAGGAATATCTAAAGTCACTAAAATATCTAAAGAAGGAATATATAAAGTCATTAAAATATCTAAAGAAGGAATATCTAAAGTCACTAAAATATCTAAAGAAGGAATATCTAAAGTCACTAAAATATCTAAAGTCACTAAAATATCTAAAGACACTAAAATATCTAAAGAAGGAATATCGAAAGTCACTAAAATATCTAAAGAAGGAATATCTAAAGTCACTAAAATATCTAAAGTCACTAAAATATCTAAAGACACTAAAATATCTAAAGAAGGAATATCGAAAGTCACTAAAATATCTAAAGAAGGAATATCGAAAGTCACTAAAATATCTAAAGTCACTAAAATATCTAAAGTCACTAAAATATCTCTGGCAATTCTCTTCCTGCATCATCTTCCTAAATCATTGTCCTCTCTGAAAATCTCTAGAAAATTTTTCCTCTTTCTGGATGATCGCTACCTCCATATAAATCTTCCCTTATATATACATGTATCTCTGAGTGATTCCAAGGGCAATAATAAGAAACTCTTTGTACAGAGCATCGCAACAAGAGACGATCTGATCGTCAAAAGTAAACTTCACCAAACAAGAGATTCAGCGCTTTAGCTTTTTTGCCACTCCAAGCGACTGGTACACCTTGGTCATGAATTCCAAGCTTCGACTTCCTGTGTAACAGAGTAGAGTCATAGATAAGAGCTAGATTACATGATGTAAGGGTGTAAAAGAGTAGGGCCTAGATTACATGGTAAGGGAGATTGGAGGCTGCACTGTCAGACCTGTCCAGACATTAGGTAGAGACTTAACGGGGTAATGGAGAAATAGGTCAAGGATGGTGAAACTTTGATAATTTAGAAAAAAAACAAAAAACAAGGAGACAGGATAGTGTAAGCCCCACAAGATTCTGGTGGGACATGTATAAAAAAGAGGCACGTCCGAGAGAGAGACAATATTAAGCCCAAACAGAGTGATAACCTTAACAGTAAGTATTGATTGACGTGACCCAACGGTTATAATCGCATGTGTCACATTCAAGTGTAGCGACAATACTACGACGCCTGTTCCGATGAGCCTGAAATCTGGAATCCTACGCTGATTGAGTCTTGATCGCAGAGAGAGAGAGAAATCTAACAAAATGTTAGGCATATTAACGATGGTCGCGGTCCACGTAAAACTTGATCGAATCTACTATCCATCTCAAATCGTAAATTCGGAGGCGAAAGCGCGCCCCACCCAGCACCAGAGCTGGAAGTCGTCAGTGACTCATAACTGATGGCTTGCACCAGGATCGGTGAACCAGAACCATCCAGACCCTGCTACACCTCTCCGCGGTGCCTCCAGAAACAGACTAACCTGTCTAGTCTGGCCAAGCGAGCAGGGATCGAAGAGGGAAGACAAACCCGGTACTCAAAAATGTCGGCTGAAGTCGGATGTGTTGGGCCGAAAGGCGCAGATATCACAGTGTTACACTGCAAACTTCAACACAACGTAGCTACGTCCACTTAACGTCCTTTTAAGGGCGGATGACGAGGAGGAAGTCTACGGTTCGTATCCGCTAGAATACCTCAAATCATCGGGCGACCGCATCATCATCATCATCATCAAATCGTAAATTCCTGTCACCGCCCTAACCTACAACAATGAGTGTTATCATCTACATAGCGACGGCGGTCTATACGACGTGTCTCTGCTTGTGGCTTTTAAATACTCTTGTATTACTCTAGCTATAGTCCGTTCAGATTCGTTTGCCTAGACATTAAATTATTTTTTTCAAAAACTTATTGTTCATTTGCATTGATCTTTTGAAGTTAGGTTTAGAATACTAATGTCGCTATAAAAATATTTTTTTATCAAAGAAATGTGATCCAGTTTCAAAGATGCCTTATTTAACCTATATTAAAAAAAAGTTAATCGATATTATAAACACCGGCGGGATTATGTAGATGCTTACATCTCACAGCTGATTCTTTAACATATAGGCATGACCTTCACGGCTGAATGCGCACCGTCCTAAAATAGTTATGTTTCCACTATAAATTTTTATAAAGAAATGTTACATATGAAATTTCCCGTTTAGCACAAAATGACATTTTAGCCGAAACCGGAAATTATGTGACGTCAAAATCACGGCCGTAGACTCGAGTTCGAGTCATAATTCAGAGGCAAATCTCAATATTTACAGAAAGGAGGCGGCACTATCCATATTATCTTCTGCAAGTCTATGTGAGAATGAATATAAAGGCAAAATATTTTACTGAGCATAACATTGCTATAAAGATTTATCAATACTTCTGCAGAGAGCGTAAAAAGGGACATCTTTATTGTTCTTTATCAAACCCTGAGAAGAGAACAATGCATATTTTAGGTTTGTGTAAACGTTCATTTGATCGAATAGTTAAAGGAAGCGGATATTTATTGCCAACAAATGCAAGAAAGCAAGGAAGGAAAGAAACGTTAGACAGTTTTGATAAGGACCTAGTAAAAAGAGAAATCTGTCGAATGTTTGATATAAACGAAGAAGTGACACTTAGAAAGTTGAAGCTTTGGCTGAAAACTAACAACGACATTGAAATATCAAAAACTTCATTATGGAAAATATTAAGAGGTGCAGGCTTCACCTTTAGAAAGTATGCTGGTGGAAAAACCATTATTTGTGAGAAGCCACATCTAGTAGCTCTTAGAAGCAAGTATTTACGTGAAGTGAAGGAAATGCGCGAAAATGATTATGATATTGTTTATTTAGATGAAACTTGGATCAACGCTCATCATACAAATGAAAAGGAATGGCAGTTAGCAGATGGAAGTATTAAAAGATCAGTACCAAGCAGTAAAGGGCAACGTTTGATAGCTGCACATGCAGGTAGCAGACATAATGGGTTGTTGCAGAGTGCTCATCTCGTTTTCATTTCAAAATCCATAGACAATAGAGACTACCACTCCGAAATGAATGGGCACATATTTAAAGACTGGATCGAGAAAAGTATCCTTCCAATATTAGATCGACCTTCTTGTCTGATAATGGACAATGCTTCATACCATAACGTAGTTAACGTAGAAGATAGAATCCCAACATCATCAAGTACAAAAGATGCAATCAAAATGTGGCTCATAAAAGAACACATACAAGTTAACGACAGCTACTTGAAACCCGAATTGCTTAGCCTTGTAAAACAGACACAACGTACAAAGATATTTAAAATAGACAAGTTAATTCAAGAACATGGCCATAGATGTTTGAGACTACCTCCATATCATGCACACTTAAATCCTATAGAACTAGTTTGGGCAAAAGTTAAAGGACACGTAGCATATACAAATAAAACTTTCAAATTATGCGATGTTGAGACACTTACAAATCAGGCTCTATCAAATATAAATAAAGACTACTGGGTAAAATGTGAGGATCATGTGTTACGACAAGAAGAGGAATATTGGAAAAAGGATGGTTTGTTGTTTGTTCAGCCGAAAGCAGTAATCGACCTATTTGACTCGTCTGATTCTGAATGATCATTACTCTGATTAAGTCTACAGATAAATAGTTTGATTTGCAAAATTTCCTAGTTGATTTGTTAAACAGTTTATTGTTCAAGACCACCCAAGTAATCAAAAATATGTTATAAGCAAACCAACAACCATTACTTTGAATGGAAGCCTGCTTGAGTCAGTACAGAAGTTCAGCTATCTTGGATCCACTATTACAGCCACACTTTCCTTAGATGAGGAACTAAATGTACGTATTTGAAAGGCAGCGACAACATTTGGGAAACTCACACCAAGAGCATGGAACTATATCAAATTGACTCTACGAACAAAAGTTCTATATATAATTTAAAATTTGTATACTTGCCACCAAGTAAAATTTTATGAACACGCCTATGGGTCATCGTTGCACTAGATTACTGTAAAACATTTTGATTAGGGTCAAAATAATAGTTACATGGGCAAAGATCAAAGGAATTCGCCGCTTTAAGAAAACCGTTATAGCTAGACATCGAGTAACACATATGTTCTCGTGACATGGATATTTTAACACCGTATGCCAAAAATCATGTGAAATCATCAAGAACTTTTTGAATTATAAATCATAACATCTCGGCAAACGAATCTGAACGGACTATAAAAAGCTTGACGTGTCCCATGAACTATTGATGTATGGTAACCCTACTTGTATTACGATATGTTGCGAACAGCCATAGCACGATAATGCAAACTGGCAGAAATTATATACAAATTGACTACAAAGTGTTCCGCTAAACCTTTAGGACTTGGTAACACATTGGTTTTCAAAAAGCCACGTAATGTTACTATATATATATATATATATATATATATATATATATATATATATATATATATATATGTATGTATATAACGGTATGGCAAACACGTGAGCGTAAAGTAGGGTTTAAAATGAATTAGTTGGCAGAGTCTTAAAGTAATCCCAAGTACGAATACATAACTACACTGTACATACAAGCGATATCAGTCAGTGAACTGGGCTGTGCTGCTACAGTCCCAGCCTTACGTTCAGGTAAAGTATATATGTAATGCATAACATGTGTTTCATGTTCTAGAATTTATCATTATATAACATAATTTTATTTCACTTATAATTAGTATGTGGTAATATATGTTTTGTTAATGCATTATATATATATATATATATATATATATATATATATATATATATATATATGTTTTGTTAATATATGTTCTCAACGGTCCTGGATATAGCGAATGACTAGGAGATGCCTGTTGTCCTCCAGGACGAGGGAAGTACCGAGAGTGCATCAAGAGATCTAATATGTATCCGGACATTGCACTTTACACATCAGATATGACCAAGGCCATCTTAATAGAGTTCTAAGTGACATTTGAATCCAGGATAGAGGAACGACATATATATTTAAACTAGCCACATACAAGGATCTCGCCACCAAGCTGTTGCAGCAGTGGTTCCAGATTAGAGTGTTCGCTGTGGAAATTAGTGCCGGGGGATTTCACGACCTCATCAATCTACGATGTATTAAAGAGGCTAGGAATTAAGAGGAGGGAATGCGAACAAGAACAATGAAGGTTATTGCCGAAAGAGCATCATGCTGGCTCCGGCGAAACCGAGGCATATCAACAATATAAAAATAATCTGATGTTGAGACAAGCCTATTATGCAATTTACACATCGACCACTCTTGACTCCCCGAAGTCGACAGCATAGCGACAGTTTAATCCGGGATTATCCGAGGTGTAGGCCATATAAACGATACGAAATTACATCATCGACTGTAGGTGAGCTACACCGGACGTTTGCAAAACAGGCAGTTCAAAGGAATGAAGTTCCCAGCTCGATCTATATTTAATTCCTATTCATCAGTTTCTGATCCACTTCTACCCGCCGTATTACGTCATGCCAAAGTAGCTTGTACGCGAATCAATTCAGAGGAAGAGGTATGTTTACAGCACTCGGAAAAATTGACAAATAATCAACAACAGAAAAAAATATGGACCAAAGCAGGATCGAACCCGTACTCAGTGGCACAGCGCCTTGCAACGAAAAGCTAAACGCTAGGGAACACTGCCACTCAGTTAACTAAAAAATTAGCTTCGTAGGCAATGTCTTTCGCGCAGGTGTTCTCATGACTATAGCATAAGGCTGCGATCACAGCTCGGAAATACATAGTGTATCTGTATTTTTTCCTGTTAAAACAAGTATCTCCAGCAAAGGGTAGGGCTGAATACTTGCGTTGCAGACAAACATTTAGGACGAAACAGCACGAATAGCAGTTTCCAGTGGTTTAGACTGGAAACAAATAATAATAAATGAATATTATTATAGAGGGAAACTTCCGAGGCGATAATCAGTGAATCAATTCAGAGGAAGAGGTATGTTTACAGCACTCGGAAAAATTGACAAATAATCAACAACAGAAAAAAATATGGACCAAAGTGGGATCGATCCCGTACTCAGTGGCACAGCGCCTTGCCACGAAAATCTAGCCAGATCTTCCACAGAACGCTGCATTCACCACAGCCCGTCTGAAATAATCTCTGTCTCTAGCCAGATCTCCCACTTCTGTTGTCATGTTCAAGGTCCCCTTGATGTCTTGAAACCGCCTTCTTCTTGGTCTGCCCCTGGTGCGTCGCGCACACAAAAAAAACATACCTTCCATTATTGTTCTTTCCAGCCCGCTGTTTTTGGACGTGACCATAGCATTTTAATTTCTACTGTAGAATGGTGTTTATATGCCAGTTCTTTTTAACATGATTTCTCGGCAGTCTACAAACAGTAGTTTGCCATTGCTTTCTGAATGGTCCTGACCACTTAACACCTTAGGTACCTATTGTGTCCTGATTCCGATACCAGCTCCTGCCTTCAAGACCGTTGTCGACATTTAAAAAAAAAATCAATTACAGGATTAAATTATCTGAGTAGTATTTCTATAAATTCCACCTTTTCTGCCTCGTTAGGGTGATCTATATATCTAGGCATATTAATTATGTTCTTGTCCTGTGAGTGTTAGCGGTGTTTTGGCCCACAGCTCGATGCTTAAGTGATCATAGTTCAATCTTAACCCTATGTTAGGGTGACCGTTCGTCCCCGATTTTCGGGGACAGTTCCCGAAGTGTAGAAGTTGTCCCCGAAAGAAATTTGTCCCCGATTTCAGTGAATAAATAAATGTTCATACACGGAATCGGCCCTCTTTTAAAGTAATCACTAGGACTCAGGACGTTACTGAGTTGTGTTTCTTTATCCCAGACTGAGCGGCATTAGCAGGAAGATAAAAGAGAAGACTTGGACGCGTTGTGTCGGAGATAGCTCTTTGAACTCTTGAAGCGCGGTGCTACGTCACTTCTATTCCAGCCACTGACTTCTATTGGGATGGGTTTAATTTAAAAAAAAAGCAGACACACACACTCTCTCTCCCCACCCCTGCGTTTCCGGACATCTCCCGCCAAAGTATCTTTCCCGGCCAATTTTCAAATCAATCCGAGTGTAATGACAGTACAGTGCAGTCGTGTTTTTTATTTGTGATCAGTGGACGTCTGTTGCATAAAAAAAAATGCTTTCCAAAAAAACGTAAGTGTCATTTTAGTGATTCGCTGAAAGCTGAATTTCCATTTATTATACAAGCTAATTTAGAGGATGGAACGCTAGTGAAATGTAAAATATGTAGTTTCAATTTGTCTATAGCAAGTGGTTGAGGGACATCAATAACTGATCATCTACAGGCAAAAAAGCATAAGGATGCGCTGCTTAGCAAGTCTCAGTCTGAGTGTATGACAAATTATTTTTGTAAAACAGAACCCTCAAAAGATGAATACACTCTAGCTGGTCATGAAGGAACCTTCGCATATCATACTGTACATCATAATCATAGTTTCCGCAGTATGGATTGCACAACAATTCTACAAAAGAAATTTTCAATGAAACAATTTTCCTGTGCAAGAACATAGTGACACTGTGACCTTCCAGGCATGTCGTAAGAGGCGACTAAGGAGATTGATCGATGGCTTGACAAGCTGTCATTGTAAAAGGTATTGTTATGGAAACAGCCATACATTTTAGAAGCAGTGATCTCTGCAATATGTGCCATTTTGGCACACAAGGTTTCTGTTTATGAGATTGTGGTTCTGCCCTATGTGCCGCCTTCGGCTCGAAAGGACAATAGATGTGAATCCATAATTACCAATGTTTTTGCTCCTTGGGCTATTGATGAACTAAAAAATGACCTCAAATATGTCAGCTTCGTAACATTGTCTTGCGATACATCTAATCATAAACATGTTAAGCTACTTCCTATTTTAGTTCGTTATTTTCAGGCTTATGAGCTGGAAACTCCAGTAAAGACCAAACTGATTGCTTTCATAGATATCCCTGGAGAAACGTCCGACATAATATCTGAACAATTGTTGAAAGCAATTGATAATTTTGACTTAAACCATAAGATTGTTGGACTCTCAGCAGACAATACAAATACAAATTTTGGAGGCTTGTTGAGGAAAGGGAGAGATAATGTCATATCTAAAATAAAGTCCAAGTTAAACAGACACATAATGGGTCTTGGTTGCAACGCACACATAATTCACAATTGTGCAAAAACAGCGTTTGATTCCATGCCTATGGATATGGAAGTGATTGTAACAAAAATATTTGGATACTTTCACATTTACACGGTTCGTGTAGAACGCCTAAACGACTTCTGTGAATTTGCTGGACAGGAGTTTAATCAATTATTAGGTTATTCGAATATACGGTGATTGTCATTACTTCCAGCCTTGGAAAGAATATTGAAACTGTATCAATCACTGAGATCTTTCTTCTTGTCAGAAACACACTGTCCTACAATATTAGAAACAATTCTTTGAAAACAGTGAATCAGAGCTTTGGCTCAGCTTTGCTCATTCTCACGCATCACTCTTCCATGAAACAATTAAGGCGATTGAAGGCGACGACAAGAGTGCAACAGAATCAGCACTAGCTGTGAACAATCTCATTATAAAATTAGAAACTCGACGCGATGAAAATTTCATCCCACACATGGTAAAGAATTTGCTAACTGATTTAGTAGAAAGTGGTGACATCCAAATGGAAAGGTATTTCCAAATAAGTAAAGAACTCTATAATACTGCTGTACATTACTTGCAGTCTTGGAACAAACACAATGAGGACTTGTCACAACTGAGCTGCCTTCTCTTGGATAATGCGCCTGAAAGGAAACATTTTGATAATGCAGTAGAACAGATATCTTCAAAGTGTCATGAAGTTGTAAACGTCAATCGCGATGAGCTCTTTGATCAATTTACTTATTTGCGAGGCCATCTGTTGCAAAAAGAAGGTGAGTAAATTCAGTAACAAGCCCCCATGTAGAAAATGGAATGAAGTACTCAGGTAATTGAAAGAAAATAATGTACCACATGCTAATGTGAAGAGAATTCTGGAACTTTTTGTGGGCTTACCTGGCAGCAATGCATCCGTAGAAAGATTATTTTCTCAAATGAACTACGTCTGGTCCAAAGAGAAATCACGTATTAATGTGAGCACGGTGCAAGCCATGTTAACAGTAAAAACTAACATTAATTTATCGTGTGAAAGCTTCAGTGAAAAACTTGCTTCAAATCATGAGATCTTGAAAAAGATACACTCAAAAAACAAGTACCACGCCGAGGCAACAACCTCTTCAGTAGAAATAAGGTACTGTAAACATTACTTTAATATTGCAATTGATATCTATATGTTGTTTAATTTTTTTTTATTTTAAACTTTTTTTTTTTTTTTTTTTATTGAGAAACAAAACTAGCTATTGTAATTTCATTAAGTGCGTGTATCGCATAAGTATCGTGAATATTAACATATTCATAAAATCAAGCAGCAAATAAACACAGTTATTATGAAATTTAGTTATCTTTTTTTTGCATCTACAAAATTTCTTGAGTGCACACAGTGACACACCCACCCACACATATTATAAATATATATAAATAAATATATGTATGTATATACACACACACATATTATATATATATATATATATATATATATATATATATATATATATATATATATATATATATATCATCATCATCATCATCATCATCATCATCATGTACCCTGCCGGTTGGCGTAGGCGATCATGTCCCTCCACAATCTTCTATCTACAGTGCATCGTATCAGTTTTGTTGTTGACTGTTTTCCATGCCATGACACCAAGCTATACAGTATTTTCTCTCTTTGTCGTCCGCGATCCCTTTTTCCTTTTATTTTGCCAGTTGTAACCAAGTATTCCAACTTTCCTCTTCTCATGATGTACCCGAAAAATGTTGATTGCTTCTTTCTGATGTTTTTAAGAGCTCCCTTTTTGTGTTGGCCTCTTTGAGAACTTCCTCATTAGTCTTTTTATCTGTCCAGTGAACTTTCAACATTCTTCTGAGAAATCCCATCTCTGTGGCCTGTAATCGTCTTTTCATTTGTTTGTCTACTGTCCATGATTCGCTTCCATAGGTCAGAATTGGTTCTATATAGCATCGATGAACTCTCTTTCTCATTTTTATTGACATAGATTTGTTGCATAAGATATTTTTCATTTTCTGAAATGCTATTTTGGCCTGAGCCATTCTGCTTTTTATTTCTGTGGTGCATCTCCCATCTGATGTAATTATTGTGCCCAAGTATTTGAAACGTATATATATATATATATATATATATATATATATATATATATCGTTCGTCCCCGATTTTGTGGGACAGTCTCAGAAATAAGCAAAAAAATCCTCTGAAATGTAAAAAAAAAATATGACAAATTTCCCCGAAAACAATGGGAAAAAATGGTCACCCTACCCTATGTTCTCTAGTCGACCACCCTGAAAGAAAGAAATGGCGAAAGCCAGAAAGTCATGGGAAAAAAAGGAAGAAATAAATACAAACATAAACAATGGATACCTGGCTGGTTGATTTGGGTCGACATTGACAGCCATGGAGAAAACAGGCCTCATCAACTACAAAGGCTGCGGCACAATATTGTGGCGTTTATTTTAATCTATAACAGGACAACCCGGCTGAGATCAGTGGAAGCAGGTGAATAACGTGGCTATTTTTTCTTTCTTTTCCTGTCGTTCACCTGACAGCGACTAAAGGAATAGTCCTTTTTTGTTTACTTCTCTTTAAAAAATACGTTCAGTGGACATTGTTACATTTGCAATCGATCTTTGATATTTGCACCTTTTGACCCAAAAACATCCGAATTCAAAATGGTGTTCTGGAGTAGCTGTTTGCCTTTCCTCTCGATCCCTACTCACGTGGCAAGACTGGTTAGTCTTTTTCTAAGGGCACCAGGAAGAGGTGGATTAGGATTTGGATAGTTTCTGTTCCCCTGCCCCTGACGCAGGCAGCAGCTGTGAGTCACAGATCTCTTTCAGCTCTAGAACTGAAGTGCGTCATGTGGGTCAGACTTGTGCTATCAATTAAAGATTGGGGTGCAAAGAAAACATTCACTTTGCTGTAATTATAAACAAATCGACCGAAGGCGTGTTTTGACAATCCTTAGAGAAAAGAACACGAAAATATCTTTCATATTAAAGACCATGTCGTTTGTGTATTAACACTCGTCATATATTAATTAAAACGCCAGGTTTTATCCCAATGTAAGACACGAGCTAATTTCCAATGTTAGGAAGAGACAATCATCATTTTTTGGCCATGTAATGAGAAGAGAACAACTTGAATATATTGTAACAACTGGAAAAATTGAGGGACGAAGAGATAGAGGGAAGCGAATAGAAAAAATAACAGACAGCTTAAGAGAATGGCTTGGCAGAAGGTCAACAACAGAAATGATAAATAGCTGTCGAAAGTTGTGGAGAGACATGATCACCTACGCCACTAGGCCCGGTACTTGATGATGATGAAGACACGATTGGAATTCCTCTTATTAAAAAAATAATAATAAAGCTAAAACAATCACATCGACTGCTTTAATGCCACGTCAAGGAGCACCAGGAATAATTAAAATAATAAACATCACTGTCACTACGGCATTGATCCTATTTTTGGGTTCTGCCGGGGTTGGGTATCTCCATGGTGGGGAATAAAGGTCACTTGACTAGTGCTGTCGCGAGTCACGCATCAGTTGTTGGGGGGTCAGTTTTTAGTTCAGCTCCGCTTATAAATAAGAATCACACACTTCACAATTTCCAGCCATAGTTACATTTATTAGTCACGTTAATATTTTTTTTTCCAGAATCAGGTAGCTGATAGATTCGGGTACCTTGGGCTGGAAAGGCTGAAGGACAAAAAGGTAAGGCCTATAGGTAACGGTGTTGGTATTTTAAATAAAATGTTGTACGTGAAACAGTCGAAAGACAGTAACAGCACAGACAACGTAAAAGATCAATTGAAATAATTTATCCCGTGTGCTTGTGTATTTCTGGTCACAGGTAAGATTGGGTTGGACACAGTAGGAAAGGAAATAAGGAGGAAGCATAAATTAGCTATTTATATGATTATGATGATATTTTTGGCCGAAACGTCGACTTTTGTTTCGTCCATTACCACGTAAAGCTGTCACCATACCACTTTTTTCTTCCTTTTTTAGTATCGCTATTTATATGATGACGTTAAAGACCATGTGGGATGTGATTTTTCATCGACATGTATCGAAGTGATCAAGTCAAACAATATATATCTATGTTACTGCTGACTTCTTTTACGAACTTGATAAGATCGAATGGATAGGCAACACACAAATGTTTGCGTTCTTCAGATTGAGGATTGTGGTATGGGATCAACAATCTTGTTTACATGTAGGCCTGTGTGTGATGTGTGTGAGTGCGTGTTTGTGTGTGGGTGATTGTATGGGACCAACAATCTTGTTTACATTTAGGTCTGTGAGTATATATGTGTGTGTTTTATTAATGGTGGGTCTAGATGGCGTCCTAGCTAGACATGTTTGTCGCTATGCCGCGTGTATTTCGATTAATGCGGATAGCATAGTAGGGACTGACTGTACGCCCATAGCAGTTCTCCTCTTTGATACCTGTGATTGTTTTTATTTCTTCGATGATGTTTGTGTACTTTCATTGATAAGGATTGGATGGTTTTTCATTCATTGTAAACTCAATGTAAGTTGACCCATCTTCGATAATGTAAAAAAATGGGATCATGTGTGGAAAGAGCTTAGGCACTATCCACTTGCCGCCCCGTCACATTGGGGTAGGCGGCTTGACCTACTTCAGAACGTGTCCACTAGTGGAACAGTGGCCAGCCTCTAGATATAGAGGCGTTCTGCAAATATAGAATAACCAGCCGCGTTCCGTAAAACGAAGTCAAGTGCTAATTACAGATTGTCGGGTGAATTTGTTACGTGGGGCAGCTAATTCTATAAAATGTCCCATTTGTCTAATGACGTTTTCATCGACGAGTCGGGTGCCCCCTAACCTTCTCTCCGGGTAGATGCGACTCGTTAGCCTAAAAATGGCAGCATATCTAGAAGGTCAACTCTGATTATAAACCCCCACCATCTAGCGGGTACCCGTTCGTGGAATAGACTTCGGGTGTAAATCCTGAGCAAAAGTCCAGAGATGGAGTCCCTAAAGCAGTTCAGTGTTGCTTTCAACATTGCTCGTTGGTTATTATTGTTGCTTATTTGATTTATATAAATTTATAACGACCCATTGATGTAGTCAAAACTTAATGTTTACAGTATTTTATGTTAAAAATAGCGAGTAAAAATCCATACACGATAAAATTGACGCGTTTGAACGCTTTCACGTGGTTTTTTGACACCATTAGACACTTGTAAAAAACACGACAAATTGTGTGTTCCATTTCCGTTAATTCATAGGTGAAGACGTGGAACGATAACATTTATCATGAGTCTTAAAATGAAATCCTGCAGTTTACAAAACATCGCAATAAAAATGTATGACTATTTTTGCAAAGAGGCTAAACGAGGAAGATTATTTCATTCTTAAGAAAACCCTGAGAATAGGACAAGACACATTTTGGATTTATCTAAACGGTCATTTAATCGCTGGATTCAAGCACGTGACCGTCAATGTTCAAAATATACAAAATCACAAGGAAGAGCAAAAATGTTGGATAATTTCGACAGTGAACTTATTAGAAGTGAAATTCGCAAAATGTTGGGTATGAATGAAACTGTTACAATAAGAAAATTAAAATTTCGCTGAAAAAGAACAACAGTATTGAAATATCAAAGTCTACATTATGGAGGAATGTGAGAGCTCCAGGCTTTATATTCAGAAAGTATTCCAATGGACGAAACATCATCTGTGAGAAGCCACATATAGTAGTCATGAGAAGCAAGTACTTACGTGAAGTAAAAGAGGTGCGCAAGCAAGGTTATGATATGGTGTACTTGGATGAAACATGGATCAATGCTCACCACACTAACCAAAGGGAATGGCAGTCATCAGATGGAAAGATTAAGAGATTAATACCTAGCAGCAAAGGACAGCGCTTGATAATTGCTCATGCAGGTAGTCGACAACATGGACTAATACAGAATGCAGAGCTCATTTTTCTTTCAAAATCCATAGACAATCGGGATTATCACTCTGAGATGAATGGCCGCATATTTAGACATTGGATTGAAAATTCTGTTCTCCCATCACTAGATCGACCATCTTGCCTAATAATGGACAATGCAGCGTACCACAACATTGTTGCACTTGAAGATAAAGTCCCGACGTCATCCAGTACAAAAGATGCTATTATGATATGGCTCACAAAGGAGCACATACAATTTAATAACATGTACTTAAAACCTGAATTACTATCTCTAGTAAAGCAAAAACAAAGGACAAAGATTTTTCAAATAGATAAGATTATCCAAGAGCACGGTCATATAAGTTTGAGGCTGCCACCTTACCATGCTCATTTAAATCCAATAGAACTAATCTGGGCAAAATTAAAAGGACAAGTGGCAGATGAAAATACAACATCAAAATATGCGATGTAAAGACTCTTGCTAATCTCGCTTTATTAAATATAGACAAAGATTATTGGGCTAAATGTGAAGACCACGTCTTAAAACAGGAAGAGGAATATTGGAAAAATGATGGTTTGTGGAATGTTCAACCCCAAACAGTTATTAATCTTTTAGACTCGTCTGATTCAGAATGAGAATAGAGTCCTCTTTTTCTAAACAGAGAAAATTGCTGAAACTGAGATATACCAAATTCCATAAAACGAGAGAATCACAATATATTATTAGCCATCTAAAGCGTGATGGTGAACTTTCATTTTTCTAAATGTTATTATATTTATATAATTGTATTATTATATTTATATAATTGTATTATTATATTTATATAATTGTATTGTTATATTTATATAATTGTATTATTATATTTAAATTATACTTTAGAAAATGGAGCCGGGATAGTTCAGTGGTCAGTGAACTGGACTACTACTAAGGATAAGAGGTCGGATCGATCCTGATAACGGCTTTCAAGAAAGACGGCACGGGCGTTTTACCACGTTATACCCAAAATAATGCGCTTAAAGAAGAGCCCCATCACGCCAAATGACGTCTAAGAAATATGGTGTTAGTGACCATAACTTTTTACAGACCTTCGGCCTAAGGTTTTAAAAAATGTTGGCACTAACACAACATTCCCAGTAAGCCACGTGGTGTGACGGGATTTTTTTTTTTTTTTTTTTTTTTTTTTTTTTTTTTTTTTTTTTTTTTTAAAATTCCTTTTCATATCAAATGGGAATTAAAAGAGGCGGTAAGCGAGCCTGTGATTTTCGGTGATGTCCATAAAACATGAACACACAACGTCACACATGAAGTTTCGTTTCTAGTAATTCCGAACCAGAGGCGTAGGAAGGGATTTCAGCGCTCTGGACAAAATCAGTTTTCGCGCCCCTCCTGACAAGGTGTGAGCCTTAAGGGGGTCCGTCATGCTTTCCCGGAAATTGTTGAGTTTCCGACCATGAAAACCTGCATTTCGTTGTATAGTTGAAGAGTATGATGAGGATGAAAAAAAGTAAAATAATTAAAGCAAGAATGGTTAATTTAGCGTCCCCCGAAACTGCGCCAGGGGACATATGCCTCCCCCCTTTATGCAGTCCCTTAGCTACGCCACTGTCCAATCGACTATCATTGTGTTATTACTGTCAATGATGATGATATGAGAATGTAAACTCATGGTAGTTCTAGTTTCATTTGGCAAAGTCAAGCTTGTCTCCGCGCCTCGTTTTGTGTTGGGAGAATATGGTGTCAGTGACCGTGTTTTTTCATGAACACGGAGCCTATCTAGATTATGTAGCCAGTATCACGGCAGGCCGCCTTCACTTTACATAAAAAATCTTTGGTACCCATTTTTAGATGCTGGGTGAACCCCTGACCTTGACCGTACGAAATTAAAAACCTTCCAACTTCTAGGAACTTAATCCAGCTTCTGACAAAGAAGTAAGCGAGCTGAAACCGCTTTGCCAAATTTCGGTTTAACAAATTTACAGAAATATATGTCGGCCATAAAAAGCCCTGAATATACAGTTTGATCTTTGACCACTTCTGGTAGGACATGTCGCTGCTTTCAATGTCGTTTTTGCCGTGGTTTCCATTTGCTTTCCCTCAGATGTCTACTGCGCGGCAGTTTTTGTGATTATTGTTATTGTTATTGGCTATGGAAGGCCTCGGTCTCACAGCAAACGAATTAAAATCCATAATTGCTCAACCGCCCGTGCCAGTGGAATCATCCGAATTACTAACTCATCTCCCAAACAAAGAAAGGTAACTGTAGTCCCCATCGTAGCAGTCTCAGCACACGCCAAAAGACATAAGGCGAAACCGCGCAGAAAGTGAACACAGCCAACTGTTCCCCGTCATACGATATCATCATTCATCGTAAACAAGCGGGATATCGAAGCAGGATCAAAACGGATGAGACACACAGCTCACGGTGTGCACAGGGCACTTAACTCAGTAGCTCCTGCAACAAGCCGGACTTGGAATATGAGGAAACTGCAAGAAGGAACACTTTTCAGACATAGCCTTCAATGGTTCCTGCCGCCTATCCACCATATACCATGGGAGTTTACGTCCTCCCGAAAATGATGATCGTCGTAGCACTTTATTATGTTTGGCCATCATTGATGACTCCAATTCCAAACATATAGACACACAGTGGTGGTAAGTTATCATTTCCAATCGAACAGAAGTCACATGACCTGTAGTTAGTAAAAACACAATTGATGATGTCTCATTAACTTGGACATCATTCAAGAACAATGTCAGATGAACATTCCATAGATATGGCTTTGCTGATGAAGTGCTTGGTGCAACAGTTGTATAAATCATAGTGGAGGCTCCTGGTATGTGGTCATTAATATCACAGACGGCACATGATGTTGTTATATTCAGTATTTCATTCTGGGGTGTAAATACGTGGCACACACATGGAGAGTGGTTTGTGGTCACAGTAATCCCATTAAAGGCAATTCTAGGGTAGCATGGCATAGCTGTTTCAGAACAGCACAATCCTATGATGTTTTCTGTGTTCGCTATAAAGCTGCTGCTGCTACACAATCCTGACCAATTATAGGTGTGGACATTATTCACTTGCAATGACAAAACTGCTTTGTTTACATCATAAACCTCTGGAAGCGAATCATGTATGGGACTAATAGTACAATTTATTCTTCCATCGGGGATATCTTCATTGAGTCCCAAAAAAAAAAAAGTTCTTTGGTTAAAAAGTACATATGCTTTTGAGTTAAACACAAAATGAGCCCACTTCATAGATTCAAAATGATCATTGCCAATGCCATCCGTTTGCACAAGTTAGGTCCTTAGCTACCAATGTCACAAACTAAGCCTTCAAATTAACGACTTTATCTACAGCGAAGGTTAACGAACTGTGAACAAACATTTATGTTCAAACCCCTGAATACATTTTCAAAAATCTGCCAACTCGCTGCAATAACATTTATCGTGTTGTTCAATGTAAACATTGCTTAGTCCATAGCTCGAATATAAATAAGCTGCCATTTTGGTGCGTCCCATGACGTCATCCAATTTGTGATTATATCAGGATGTGGTCTAAGTATGCGATCTATCTAACTCCAGCATCTGTCTGTTGTCATTGAGTGCATTTCCTCTTAGTCACATATAAAGAGTACCTTGGTCCACAAGGTTCTGAGTTGCAGCATAAGACCAGCAATCATAACTGTGTAAAAAAGGCGAGTATTACTACAGAAAAAGGGATTAAAAAGGGGGTAGGGGTGAACGCACTTATATACTTTTCCACAATTACTGAACATTTTATTTGAGACAACTTATGATGCTGATGCAGCATTTCGATAACGACTTGGAAATTCTGAACTAGTAAAATAGTTTATTGTGAAAATAGAAGACCAAAATGTGACAAATAAAAGAAGCGTGCATCACAGATGTATATTTATTATATCATCTAAAGGTGTAGCAGTGGGTGTGAGTGTGAGAAGGAGAGAAGGGGATAGTTGGAGAGAGTGAAGAAAATTAGCACGGGGAACAATCACGAGAAATAGGAGTAGAATTGTGTTAGAGGTAGAGCAGGAATCTCGTGACTGATAAGAGTGTAAACATAGAGGTAAATAGATAAATTCTATTTGTAGGGAGACGGAAGTGAGTGTTGATTGGATTGGGGACGAAGTATATAAGTCCCTGCGCGGAGCTAGAAGGAAGCTCTCCAGAGAATATTCACATATAGGGAGGAATAGGCTCGATGACGCCGTTAGGCGTTAGCCTGTAGGGGGCTCAGCGAGCCCAAAGGTTAGCATAGCTATTAAGAGATTAAGGCTAGTTAGAATCAATGTAGAAGAGAGTCTCTCGTGTATTGAAGAGACAGGGAACGTATATTAGAGATAGGGGCCAGGCTATTAGCCACCCAGTATAGCGGGATTGATATTAGTCAAACTATGTACAATAGAAGACCTGAAGTGAGAGTGTCCAGTAGAGGATGTGCATTTCCTTGTACCAATGTGTGAATGGTCGAGCGGGACGTATAGACCGCTGGCCGTTGTAAATATCGTGTTAATACTTTGACATTGTTAGGGTTGCTGAATAAAGTTATGTGACCTTTCCAACACAAGTCTTCAGTGTGAAGCCCTTTCGTTATTCCTGCAGTCGTTACATACGCCATAGCGCTGAGCTGAAGTCGAAGTTGTCGTGGACACATTTAAGTCGGAGAATCAACAAGCCAGCTCAGAACGGCCCAGCTTACAAGCGAAGTACGATCAGGGTACAGTGTGTACCTGACAGTAAACCCAGTCACAGACACGGTGACCATCGAGATTGACAGCCGAGAATGTGTGCGAGCACGGGCTACCGTAGCACGGCTCGTTTAACATCATTAGCATCATAGTGTAGCTGTTACGAGAGGCTGGGTTACGAGAGGACGATACCCGGTTTGCCAGACCAACAACAGCATCTACAACAACATCGATTTACAAGATAACATCGGTGTTAGGATAAATAACAAGCGAAGCAAAGAGCTGCTACATAGTATTTAGAACAATATTACTACAATGGTGTTACAAGGTGTACACTATTACGATATGGTAGTCCGTTAGAAAGGCCTTAGTGAATTGTGCTGGGAATATCAATCGCGTGCCTGCTCATGGTAATCAGAAGCAGCATGGGCAGACGACTGGAAAATTGCCAGAAAAGAAAAAAAAGGGGTGGAATAAATCACTTTAAAGACTCTTCTACTCTGTTTGTTAGAAGCTTTAGCTTTGACATCACTTTCTGGAGAAATCCTGTGCAGTACTAATTTGTGTGGCAGCAACGTCACCACTGAGATAGTAAGAACAAACGGAGAGAAAGATCGAACCTTGTATTGCTCGTGGCGTGTAAAGAGTATGGTGTTAGTGTCCACATTTGTTTAGCAATCAACACATAATTGAGTAATGTGGTCAGTTTTACGACAGTCTCGTCATTCTTTTCTAGAAAATTCCTGTACCAATTGCCTTAGTGAACCTGGAGAGCCGTCGATCGAGATACAATTTGACCACTTGTCCTCAGTAGCCCATTTCACTAAACTTTGCACTACCGCAGCTCTATAAGAGAAAGTAGTGGGTGTAAAATAAACGCATTACCAGAAAGGACAGAATAACCAAGACACACAACCACCTTCGATGAGACATATACCACTTGTGGTAGAGGATTTCGTGCCAGCACTGAATTTTACAGTCTATTTCTCACAAACGAGGGAGATATTGTTTAAATAAAAATCCCATTTGTTTGTGCATCCTTAGATAAAAAAAATAATAAAAAAAAAAAAAAACTTGATGTTCTCATTTCAGCTAACAGATACAACTCAACTTCCTGACGAACTTCCAATACTAGTCATGGGGTTTCTTCCGGATTTGTTGACAGTTGTAGAATGGGCCACAACTCTAGTTGCTTTTGTTATGCTAGGCTCAGTAATGTAAGTGGCTGTATACTATTACGTATTTTATATGTCTAAAGTATGGCACTTGTTGCATGCTTGTTAATAAATATCTCGATAGTTTACACATTTCGACTGAATGCGTTCTTTTCATGTTTGAAGCGTCTGTACACGTCATGAACTCATGTCTTAGATATTACATAACTCTGAGAACAGCTTCGACTATTTGATAGTTTTGTCTCAGAAAATGACCAACTCTTTCCCTTGAGTTCATTTCATGGACATTGTATATATTTGCAAAAATATGCTTGGCAGTTTAATAGAATTACGTGGTTGGAAGACAATAACATTAGTGTTAACCAAGCTACCATAGAGGCAAAGCCTTGTGAAGAGACACAATAGCTTACGCCATCAAACCTGTTACTCATTTTGTTTGTCCTTGATGTTCTCAATATTCTTCGGTAAAATAACATATCTGTGGTCTCCAAAAATTATCCTGTCTTCTTTCCAATTGTCCATGCTTCACTATATTAAGACTAATTCTGCGATTTCACAGAGGAGCTTCTTTTCTGTCATATGTTGACAAAGATGTGTTGAGAAAAATTGTTGTTAACGTTTTGGGATGCTTTCTTATCCTTATAGCTATTCTACACCTCATCTCTGCTGTCTGCCTTCCATCTTGTGTTTTTTGTCGTCATAAGTACTTTAATTCACTGGTCTGTATACCCTAACAGTGATTTTCGTTGGCTTTTTTCCCTGTGTTACGACCATTACTTCCACCTTTTTTTTGATTGTAGTAGAGTGCTTAATTCTCTTGCCTTCCTTCATTATAATGCAAATAATTTTCCTCTTTTCACTCTTTTAATTAACACTGCATGACAGGCGCATCTCATATTGTTCATATAAATATCTGACACCCGGCTGATATTCTGATTATGTGTTTACGGACTGAAATATTATCTCACTACACCGAATAAATACATCTGGTGACAGTACATTGACTTGCCAAACACCTTGTTTTATTTTGCGGAAACACTCACTGCATGTATGGAGGTTGGGTGGTCTAGAAGCATCGAACTCAGGACAGGTAGGTCCCAGTTTCAATTCCACCACTGGAAATATTTTTCAAAAATAAAAAAAATTAAATCCGTGATTTCTTCATGCCTTTACCCTCCACTAATCTTTGGATAATTAGATCTCTAGCCCTCTGGGATATCGACAAAAGCAGGAGGCCCCGTGTGTGTGTGCGCACGTTAAAGAACCCTTGGCAGTTAAAAATCGAAAATAATAGGCCAAAAATGGCGGCTGCCAGGGCCAAATTGACAGCAAAAATCTATCACAGGCCATGCTACAGAGTTCATGCTCGTGGGTCAGGGTTCTTCTCGGAGATTCTGAAAATCGGAGCACCTATTGGTTAGTCCGGTATGCAGTGATAATGATCCTAACATAACATACTGCATGTACCAAGAACAGTTTCATTTCCACACCATTTTCGTACTAATTGTTTTAGTAGTTCCTGGAAAAGTTCATTAGCAGTTAAATAAAAATGTAAGGAAGAGTTGGAATGAAGAACTCAATAAAGAGTAACCAATGGCGGGTGGAACTTCTGTTTGAACACCTATAGCAGAGCTTTGATGATTGAGCGACTATTTGTGCGCACAAAAAGGATTCTTTAGACTTTAATAAGAGAGATCATGTGTAATATTTTACTTGAGGTGAGTAATGAAGAGAGTGAAAGGGAAGGAGTGAACAGTTTTCTGATTATTGTCAAAACGAGTAGGATGTGATCGTTGTGCATGGACCAGCACACTACGTATATTAGTATGTTTATCATGAACCATGTATGTTTATCTTGTAGGCAAAGGCTGGCTACCTTTGGGTATACTTGATATCAATTCTGTCAATATTCTTCGTTTGCGTGTTATATATTGTGTTGCATTGTGTGTTTTTTCACCTTGTTGTCATGTATGTCCATCTTTAACACATATTAGTGTAGAACTGTTTCTTTAACTAATTAGTTGACAGAAACCAAGGCAACAGTTGATGTAATTATTGTTGTCTCGTCATTCAAGAAAGATAACCCAGCTAAACAAACCTTTCCTTTCGAGGTTAGTTTTTTTTTCCCTTTCATTGATGCTGATTGTTAGTTTTAAAAAAGGGGTGGAGGGTGGGGGAGGGTAGTCTAGAGGCACGACGTTGGCCTCAGGACAGGAAGAACCAGAGTTCAAAGCCCATCAGAAGCTGGGGGTGATTTGTCAAAATAAATAAAAATTAATCCATGGTTTCTTTACGACTTTTTCTTCACCTGATCTCTTAGGTAGTGAGATTCGATGTCTAGCCCTCTCTGGGTAGTGAGATTCGATGTCTAGCCTTCTCACGGTAGTGAGATTCGATGTCTAGCCCTCTCTGGGTAGTGAGATTCGATGTCTAGTCCTCTCTGGGTAGCGAGATTCGATGTCTAGCCTTCTCTTAGTAGCGAGATTCGATGTCTAGCCTTCTCTTAGTAGTGAGATTCGATGTCTAGCCCTCTCGGATAACTGAGATCAGGTGTGCACTTACGCACGCTAAATATCCATTGGCAGTTAAAATCGAAAGAGTGGCCATAAATATGACCGCTGCCCGGAAAAATTGTCAGTAAAAACCTACTCACATCGTTGATCCCATACCGTGGATCCCATACCGTGGATCCCATACCGTGGATCCCACACAGTGGATCCATACCGTGGATCTCACACCGTGGATCCCATACCGTGGATTCTATACCGTGCACAGGGGCCAGGATTCTCCTTGGATCTTCTCGAGGGGATATCAGAGTGTGGATACCTGTGGATTATCATGGGTTTAACCCGAACAACAAAACAAACAATTGATTGTCGGCAAGGATTCCCGGTTATGCTTCGGAGGACACATTTTTAAAAACATATTTTCTCCCTGACCGTTGAACATTTGTATTTGTTATGAATGGTTGCAGTATATTGATATTTGCGATCTGTTTAGTTATTAATGCTACGGGTTTAACGCGAGCTGAACACGTGCTAGGCAAACTGCGATCGTCACGGCGGAGTTTAAGATCCACATCTGGTTAAGATCGCACTTGACCTCTGTGTGTGACCTATAATGACAGTTTGTGTCCATGGTCGCTCATACCGACTTTTTACCCTTGATGTTTGCTCCCTCTACACCTCTATTCCTCACTCCGACGGCCTCTTGGCTCTACGTTTCTTTTTTGACCAGAGACAACACCCCTCTGTCGATACTGCCACCCTTCTCCGCCTTACTGAGCTTGTACTCAACCTCAATACCTTTGAGTTCGATGGTAACTTCTATGACCAAGTTAGTGGAGTAGCCATGGGCACCAAGATGGGCCCTAGCTATGCTTGCCTGTTTATGGGTTACCTTGAACACCAAAGTCTCAATTCATATCAAGGTCCCCTTCCCATCGTATACCTTCGGTACATTGATGACTGCTTCGGACTTACCGATCTACCTGAGGATGACCTCTCCAGGTTTATCGACTAAATTGGTGGCTATCATATAGCTATCAAGATCACATCTTGTATATCCACTTCCTATGTCACCTTCCTAGATATTATCGTTTCTTTGGGTACTTCTGGCCTCCACACCTCGGTTTTCTATAAACCCACGGACGCCCATTGTTATCTTCTCTACACTTCATCCCATTCACCTTCTTGTCGTGATTCAATTCCGTTCTCCCAGTTATTGCGTCTCCGTCGCATCTGCCAGGATGACCAAGATTTCCTTCTACAGTCTTACCTCATGTTAGGTTTTTTAGCAGCCGTCTTTATCCAGACTCGATCCTCCAGTCTGCCCTCAAGCCTTATCTCCCGTCCCGAGGCACTCACTCCTTTCAACCGTCCCCCCTCTGAGAGAACTATACTCACCCTTACATATCATCCTCACAACTTAGCTGCTGTGAAGATACTCAACCGCTACCGTTCCATTCTCCTCTCTGATCCCACTACCCGTCTACTTTTTAGTGATCCCCCGATGATCGCTTTCAAGCGCGACAGGAATTTGAGAGATATTTTGGTTAGAAGCCATTTCCCTCGCTCCCACCCTCAACACTTCGTTACGGCCCCTTGTGGTCGTAACTGTATCACCTGCGCCTATGTGCTCCCTCCTGACTCGGTCTTATTCCCTAATGGACGGTTCGAAATCAAGCATGGCTTCACATGTGTGTCCCGCAACATCATTTTTGCCATCATATGCCAACGATGCCACATGACCTATATTGGTGAGTCTGGGAGAAGATTAGCGGAAAGATTTTGTGAACATCTACGGGATGTCCAACAGAATACTGGTACTCCAGTGTCTTCCCACTTCAATTCCCCTGATCACAAGGGTAAAGACGACATCCGTGTCACTGGAATCGTCCTTTGTTACTCTGGCGACCGCAGCCGCTATATTTTGGAAAATCGCCTCATAGTCCAGTATGGTTCGCTGACCCCACGAGGCATAAATGTATCACACTCACACACATAGTTTCCTTTTGGTTGCTCCTTCCCTTTTGTATAGCCTTCTCTACTGCAAATATTTGGGATCTTTGGTCTGTCTACTATGCCATGCTATTTATAGTTCTTCTCCTATAGTCCCTTATGAGACACTTCGGTATTCTCCTCTATACCTTTTTTCTGTGTTCCTTACCCCTCATTTGTTTTATTGTACGCCACTCTCAGACATCTCACTCTTACCACCTTTTGAGCACCTGTTAGTCTACTGTACTTGTACTCAACCTTTGTGTTTGCACACTGACCCCTGTGTGAACTCCTCTGGTTCTGTGTGCATTTGCGCACATTCACCGCAGCCACACTTTTGTTACCATTTCCTTTTCATACACACAGGATAGACATTTTTATTTTCTTTAACATAAGTAAAAAGTACCCCCCGTCACGCCAAGTGGCGTATAGGGAAATATGGTGTTAGTGACCCTATATTTTACAGACCTTCAGCACATGATTTTTTTTGGGGTAATGTGGTCGGTATTACGCCCATGCTGCTTTACTTTCCCAGAAAAAATCCGGTACCCATTTAAGGCTGGGTGAACCCGGAGCCGTCGGTTGGGATCGAACCCTACCCCTTGTCCGTAGTAGTCCAGTTCACTAACCACTGAGCTATCGCGGCTCCCACTAATTTTTAGGGAATTAGTAAAACCCAGGTGTCCTCGCCAGGGAACGAACCCCGGCTGTTGCCGTGGTAAGCCAACCGCCTATCGATTGTGCTAACCGGACACCTTTTCTTTAACATAATTCGAATATTTTTGTTTTGAATGTTTCGTTATTAGTTTTGTGTTTGTGTTTTTCTTGTTTGTTCCTACTGAAGGCCTATTGGGCCGAAACGTCGTTTAGTCTGTGTCGTCCACTTATCACGTAAAACATACCATATTTTTGGTATTTTTTAATTAGTTCTGGGACCCAGGTTGCACAACTTTTTTTCCCGTTTTCTTCTGGAGAAGGCGGGGAACATCCCCCTCCCCCTCCTTATCCGTAAAGTAGCAAAAAGGGTATCCTTTATCAATAGACTTATCTGCAGAGCGATATTCTGAACGAATGAGATTTGTCAATTATCACCCAACTGGCAGAAATAGTTGCTGTGTGCTGTTGACCATTTTGTGGTGAAGATCGGAGAACCTTGTGAGTGTGTCCAAGTGATGTGATATTGATCCTAATTTAACATAACTTATCTACTATGTTTTGTGGAACGAGGCTGGCAGGCGAGCGGGATTACAACGGTCCTGATATCAATGGCTATTCTGTTTGACACAAACTGTCATTAGAGGTCACACACAGAGATCAAGAGCCATCTTAAAACCAGACGTGGATCTTAAACTCCACCGTGACGATCGCAGTTTGCTTAGCCTGTGTTGCTCACTTAATTGACTGTATGTAAATGAAGAATGAAAAGAACATGCTACAGTTCAGGGAGCATGGAACATCCGCTATGACTAAAACAAAATCAATATTACAAAATACTATGATTCAGTTCCAGTCTATTCTATGTGTAAATACATACTTATCATCTGGTTTATATGTAACGAATCTTAATCTCATATTTTTTTTATTATTTTTTCCCCCCACAGACCTCTATGTTTGAAGATGTACAGGAAAAAAAGTACAGCTAATGTACCATATTCTATGTTTTTGATATCAATATTTATGTAAGTGAAAAAAATATTAAGTTATTTTTAAAATACATTTTAAAATATAAATAAAAGTTATTTAGATACAGGTGAACTATCAGTGGCAAAAACAGCCGTGCCATCTTTACAACTTTATAATGTTTACACTGGAGGCTGCAGAGATGTGGTTTTACAGAAGAATGTTGAGAATACCATGTACAGCTAAGAAGAGCAATGAAAACGTTCTGAAAGAGGCCAAAGCATAAAGAGAGCTAATATCCAATATTAGGAAGAAACAATCAACAATTTTTGGCCATATTATGAGAAGTGAACAGCTAGAATATATTGTAACAACTGAGAAAATTGAGGAACGAAGAGATAGGGGGAAGCAAAGACAAAAGATACCAGACAGCTTAAGAGAATGGCTTGGCAGAAGGTCAACAACAGAAATCTCTCTCTCTCTCTCTCTCTCTCTCTCTCTCTCTCTCTCTCTCTGCGATCAGGACTCAATCAGAGTAGGATTCCAGACTCTCACATGAAGTCAGCTGTCAGGTTAAGTGTGTTGACAGAACGTCACAATTAGAGTCTGCCAGATCCACTCTGATTGAACACCCGTTAAAACGTTGCACTGTGTTCTGCGCCAGTGGCCCAGTGCATATGATTTCAGCCAGCATTTTATTCAGGTTAGCTTTCCTTAGCCTTTGATTGTCCCCAATCTTCCTGCAAGGCAGCAGATGATCTTTTCTGTAGGGGGATTCTGCCCTTAGATGGTCGACCCTCCCAGGTTTACGAAAACAGAAATGATAAATAACTGTTGAGATCGAAAGTTGTGGAAAGACAGGCTCACCTACGCCAACAGGCCCTGTACTTAATGATGATGACGAATGTTTACACTTAATAACGAAATTATCACTGGTCTCCCGAACATTTCACGCCTCCCAAACAACGTAGGTTACTCTAACTTGACCACTCATCACACAGTATGAAAGATGGTCACCTACCAAAAAATGTACTTTATGCACAGCTAGCAGATGGCTAGAGAACTAGGGGGTACCCAAAACTCCGATTACTAGACGTGTGTAAACGTGACACGAAGACTATGAACATAAACTCTACAGCCTTGGAAGAAATAGCTGCAGATCGCAAACTTTGGAAACACACTCTAATGCTCCAACTCAAGCAAGAACCAGACAGTTTCATAGAAAAAGAGAATGTACGGCGAAAGAGAATTTTAAAATTAACATTTCCCAGGGGCGCTGCAAAATCCATAGTCAACTATGATGACGTAGGCTACTACTGACGGAGGTTGCTACTGACGGAGCTACTACTAACGGAGGCTGCTAATGACGGAGGCTGCTACTGACGGAGGCTGCTACTGGCGGAGGCTGCTACTGGCGGAGGCTGCTACTGGCGGAGGCTGCTACTGACGGAAGCTAATTAATGACGGATGCTAATACTGACGGAGGCTACTGACAGTGGCTAATACTGATGGAGACTAATACTGACAGAGGCTACTACTGGCGGAGACGACTACTGACGGAGGCTAATACTGACAGAGCGGTTACTACTGACAGAGCGGTTACTATTGATGGAGGCTACTACTGACGGAGGCTAATACTGACGAAGGTTACTACTGAAGGAGGCTACTACTGACGGGGGCTACTACTGACGGAGGCTACTATTGACGGAGGCTGTTACTGGCGGAGGCGATTACTGACAGAGCGGTTACTAATGACGGAGGCTAATACCTGACGGAGGCGAATGCTAACAACGAAAAAGTTGAGTCACAATTAATTCATTTTCCTCTCGTGCCAAAGACGGCGCAGAGGGTGGGACTCATAGTTATCTATGATTGTTGATTTGCTGCTAGTCCTTGGTTGTTTCTTAGTCCCATAGTTGAACCTTTCCCATGCATTGTTCTACATAGCGATTCTCTGAGTCTGTTTTGTTTTCTTTTACCAGATGGTATCCCATGGATGCCTGATGGGGAAGTCTTTCATCATTCAGCCTCAGCGCATGACCTATGCATATCTTCTTTCTTTAAAGCTCGACATGTATTCTTGTTTAGATTTTGTCTCCTATCTGTTATCAAAATGTATTCTTGTCAGTTTTTCTTTGAGATCCGACGAAGACATTTGTTTTCCATTGAAATTGTCGTTTTGTAATGAAGTGTTAGTGACGTCATTGTACTAGGTCTAAACTTCATGAGGTGAGAGTGGTCAATTCCTTTCCTCGTTGCCTTTCCTTTCCATAGAATATCTCTGGTACCCATTTAAACAGGTTTGGTTGACGCCTGGAGCTTTTTAGGTCGGAACACATTTTTGGCGAGAAAAACGAAAAGAAATCTAAATAGAAATATTTTGTTTGCTCTTTGCTGACATGCACGTGAATTCTGCAGATGAAAAATTGTAATGCAACATGTTTTGTTATATATATAAATTGAATGATAACTTTAGGATTACTGAATTGTATTTTAATTGCACACAAAAAGATTCACTTCGCATTTTTCTTTCTTTCTTTCTTTTTCTTTCTTTTCTTTCTTTCTTTCTTTCTTTCTTTCTTTCTTTCTTTCTTTCTCTCTCTCTCTCTCTTTCTTCCTCTTTCTCTCTCTCTCTCTTCCTCTCTCTCTCTCTCTCCATCTTTCTATTTTTTGGAAAAGGCAGCAGTCATGAGGAGACTACATATTTATAAGACTTTAAAGTTACTGAGAGGTTACGTACAATTGCAAGAAGCAGACAGATTGATAGAAAACGAGAATTTATAGCGAAAGAAATGAAAAAATAATATTTCAAAGGGGCGCTGCAAAATCATTAGCCATCTGTGACCGACGGAGACTACTGTACTATACGTACACTTAGAAAACCTGATGTCGTCAAAGAAGATGCACTGTCATAGAAAAAAAAAAAGTAAAGTACCCCCGTCACGCCAAGTGGCGTATAGGGAATATGGTGTTAGTGACCATACATTTTACAGACCTTCGGCCATGATTTTTGGGGTAATGTGGCCGGTATTACGGCCGTGCCGCTTTACTTTCCCAGAAAAAAATCTGGTACCCATCAAAGGCAGCCGGAAGCCGTCGGTTGGGATCGAACCCTACCTCTTGTCCTTTGTAGTCCAGTTCACTAACCACTGAGCTATCGCGGCTCCACTGTCATAGAACCCACAGGGAAAGAGAAGGCAGAGAAGACCGAGAAATACACGGAGAAGATAAATGGAAACCGTAAAGAACATTGGCCCTGATTGGAAAGTGGTGGAGAAAATGTTTGAGAATAGAGATGAATGGAGAGACCTTGTCGGGGACATGTTCTCCAAACAGGGGTTCTAAAGAGCTTTGATTAATTGATCTGGGCGCGGGGAAGAGCTGCCATATATAACATCTTTCGTTACTGTTGGCTGGACAAAGCTTGCACAAGATGATCCGCAGTCATGGGACCTGTGCCACATGTCCAAGTATGGATGGGTATATGTAACTCACAAAGTTGACCACGATGACCTTCAAATGTTGCGGTCTAGTTCTTGGAGGCTAAAGTGCTTCTCACTCGTGATGCAATGAGACGGCCTTTCTTCATATTTTTTTTTCTTCTTCATCTTTTTTTCTTCTTTTTTCTCCTTTTTCTCAATCCACCTACATCTCCATATGGAGCATAGATCTTCAACAAATACTTTCCAAGCCATCTTGTTTGGTGCCATTTTCTTAAGATCGATTTATGTCCTCCACAATTTCTTCCCATACGTTTCTATTTGTCTTCTCTGAGTACATTGTGTCCTTTGCCTTTACTTTACTGTCAATTCATGATTTGATGGGTAAGCTCGTTGTTGAACTGAACACTCCACTGTTTGCAGAACCACTATGGGCCTTACGTATGGGATAATGGTTGGGAGCAAAATGATTATTCTCATCAATACTGTTGGCCTTTGCTTTTGGAGTATATACATCGGAGTCTACATCTTTGTTAGCAGATCAAAGGTATTTAAATGGTTGTTATCAGCTGATACTCTTTGTCACGCTTGTACAATCATATTGTGATACATTGTTTAGGTTTGAAAACGTTATATGTCATCCACTCATGCTTGAAACATTGTAGGAATCACAATTAAATCAGATATTTATCAGTGATTTATACATTTGGTAATACATTAATTGCTCTTGATTAGTTCTTTAAATTCCTGCAATTATATATTTAAGACAATATGTTGTAAAACAAATGTTCCTAAGAATGTTTTATGATATTATTAGTTAACAGGTTGCTCATCGCACACTCGTATTTTATTTCAGACCAAACCACTTATTGGCTTGACCAGTGTTATCGTCCTGTACTTTGCACACATCTATCACCTGCAAAATCAGCCACAATCTGATCAACCAGCTACCTTTGGAATGTTCATGTTATTCTGGGTCTTGATCATCAGTATCATGCCAGCTGGGGAAATTGTAAGTAATTGGACTTTTATACACAAATAATGTCATTCTTGGTTGGGGATATTCTAAGTAATTGGACGTTTATATTATATACAAATAATGTCATTCCTGGTTGGGGAAATTCGAAGTAATTAGTCTTTTATACACAAATAATGTCATTCTTGGTTGGGGAAATTATAAGTAATTGGACTTTTGAACACAAATAATGTCGTTCTTGGTTGGGGAAATTCTAAGTAATTAGACTTTTATACACAAATAATGTCATTCTTGGTTGGGGATATTCTAAGTAATTGGACGTTTATATTATACACAAATAATGTCATTCTTGGTTGGGGATATTCAAAGTAATTAGACTTTTATACACAAATAATGTCCTTGGTTGGTGAAATTCGAAGTAATTAGACTTTTATACATAAATAATGTCATTCTCGTTTGGGGATATTCAAAGTAATTAGACTTTTATACACAAATAATGTCCTTGGTTGGTGAAATTCGAAGTAATTAGACTTTTATACATAAATAATGTCATTCTTGGTTGGGGATATTCAAAGTAATTAGACTTTTATATACAAATAATGTCATTCTTGGTTGGGGATATTCAAAGTAATTAGACTTTTATACACAAATAATGTCATTCTCGTTTGGGGATATTCAAAGCAATTAGACTTTTATACACAAATAATGTCATTCTTGGTTGGGGAAATTCGAAGTAATTCATTATTATAAATAACCAGGGCCATGACGCCCAACCAGTAAATGAGCTGAGTCTGTAGTTGGGAATCAAACTCCGAATGGGACATGAGTGGATAGTAGACACTTTTCTTGGTGGACTTAAGGTGATGAACTGTTTTGAACACGCAAGAAAGATTATCTTTAAAGGTGCTTGTATTTTGAGCGTAAAGCAAAGACAAATAATATACAGTGATAACATTTCAGATGCAGACCAGACATATTATATGTCTGTGTTGTCAAAGACAACCGATGACAAATTTATGATCAAGTATCCCATAAGCAGATGATAACATCATCTCCGTTATCCTTTAACCGCAAGGACACTGATGTTTGAAACGAGCATATTCTAAAGACCCTGCCTTAAACATCTGAGAGTTGGCAGATCTCGCCACCTTTTATTGTTATTTTAACACCTCTTCTCTCATAGTTTCCTAAACAAAATTGTATCTCTGAAATGAACGAAACAAATGGCCATAATTTGTTTAACCATTAATAAGCAAACCAGCTGCTGAAAGAAACAATGCTTGGGACTGAATAATCACTTTATTGATATAATATAGAACTAAATAACAAACGTTTGGACTCTTACAATCTTCATCAGTAGATGTCTTTAGTAAAGTGGGGGTCAATTCCTATAACTCACAGTAAAACAATAAACCGAGGAAATTATCAGCATCAAGTACCATGCCGAGGGTGTCCGGTTAGCGCAATCGATAGGCGGTTGGCTTACCACGGCAACAGCCGGGGTTCGTAATCCTGGCGAGGACACCTGGGTTTTACTAATTCCCTAAAAATTAGTAGGAGCCGCGATAGCTCAGTGGTTAGTGAACTGGACTACTACGGACAAGGGGTAGGGTTCGATCCCAACCGACGGCTCCGGGTTCACCCAGCCTTAAAATGGGTACCGGATTTTTTCTGGGAAAGTAAAATCAGCACGGCCACATTACCCCAAAAATCATGTGCTGAAGGTCTGTAAAATATAGGGTCACTAACACCATATTTCCCTATACGCCACTTGGCGTGACGGGGGGTACTTTACTTTACTTAAGTACCATGCCTGCTGGCGTAGGTGATCACGTCTCTCTCACACTTTCGTTCCCGACAATTATTTAACATTTCTGTTTTTGACCTTCTGCCAAACCATTCTCTTACGCTGTCTGGTATATTTTCTCTTTGCTTCCCTCTGTCACTTCGTCCCTCAATTTTCCCAGTAAAAAAAAAGAGAAGAAAGTGAAGTGCCCCCGTCACACCAAGTGGCGTATAGGAAATATGGTATTAGTGACCATAAATTTTACAGAAATGTACTTTCGGCACATGATTTTTGGGGTAATGTAGTCGGTATTACGCCCGTGCCGCTTTACTTTCCCATAAAAAATCCGGTACCCATTAAAGGAATTTTCCCAGTTGTTACAATATATTCCAGATGTTCATTTCTCATAACAAGTCCAAAATTGATGATTGTTTCTTCCTAATATTGGATATTAACTCTCTTTTTGCTTCGGCCTCTTTCATAATGTTTTAATTGCCCTTCTTAGCTGTCCATGATATTCTCAACATTCTTCCGTAAAACCACATTTCTACAGCCTCAGTGATCTTCTTGTCGATTGTCCTATTGTCAATGATTCACATCCATATGTTAGGACTGGCTCTACATAACATTTAAAAACGCTTTCTCGTTTCTATTGTCAAAGATGGATTGCATATTATCTTCCCCATTTTTTGGAAAGCTGCTTCTGTCTGAGCCATTCTGCATCTCGCCTCTGTTGTACATCTACCATCCGAGGTTAACATTGTTCCTAGATATTTAAATTCATTTACCTGTTTTAATAATGTTCCACTTGTCTTTATTGTGTATTGCGGTGATGTCTTTTTCTTTGTTGCTACAATTATTTCTGACTTCTTACTATTAAGGCGGAGTCCCTTATTTTTGCTTTACTTCACTATAATGTCTAACAGCTGAGGAAATGTGAGTTTATTACTCGGTGTTCTATTTTTGTACCAGTTCACCATAGTTCGAGAAAAATCCACAAACTGTTGTGATTTGCCAATGCTACTAGCAGGAACATTGAATGCTGCTGTGTGGTGTCTGTATGGCTACCTCGTGAATGATTTCTACATTTACGTAAGTAATTCCTGCTCATTGTTTTGATAATTTTTTTTTCTGTTACGTTACAACATAAATGAGGAATGACTTGGTGCATGATGATGTTGGAACGTTAAAGTTTTGTGCACCAAGAATTGTTTCATAACTTCTCTAGAACGTTAAAGTTTTGTGCATCAAGAATTGTTTTATAACTTCTCTAGAACGTTAAAGTTTTGTGCACCAAGAATTGTTTTATAACTTCTCTAGAATGCTAATGTTTTGTGCATCAAGAATTGTTTCATAACTTCTCTAGAACGTTAAAATTTTGTGCACCAAGAATTGTTTTATAACTTCTCTAGAACGTTAAAGTTTTGTGCACCAAGAATTGTTTTATAACTTCTCTAGAACGTTAAAGTTTGTGCACCAAGAATTGTTTGATAACTTCTCTAGAATGTTAATGTTTTGTGCACCAAGAATTGTTTTATAACTTCTCAAGAATGTTAAAGTTTTGTGCACCAAGAATTGTTTTATAACTTCTCTAGAAGGTTAAAGTTTTGTGCACCAAGAATTGTTTCATAGCTTCTCTAGAACGTTAAAGTTTTGTGCACCAAGATTTGTTTTATAACTTCTCTTGAACGTTAAAGTTTTGTGCACCAAGAATTGTTTCATAACTTCTCTAGAACGTTAAAGTTTTGTGCACCAAGAATTGTTTCATAACTTCTCTAGAACGTTAAAGTTTTGTGCACCAAGAATTGTTTTATAACTTCTCTAGAAGGTTAAAGTTTTGTGCACCAAGAATTGTTTCATAACTTCTCTAGAACGCTAAAGTTTTGTGCACCAAGAATTGTTTCATAACTTCTCTAGAACGTTAAAGTTTTGTGCACCAAGAATTGTTTTATAACTTCTCTTGAACGTTAAAGTTTTGTGCACCAAGAATTGTTTTATAACTTCTCTAGAACGTTAAAGTTTTGTGCACCAAGAATTGTTTTATAACTTCTCTAGAACGCTAAAGTTTTGTGCACCAAGAATTGTTTTATAACTTCGCTAGAATGTTAAAGTTCTGTGTATCAAGAATTGTTTAATAATTTCTCAAAAGTTAAAAGTTTTTGTGCCAGGCTTCGTTAAGCAGCTTCTCTAGAATGTTACAATTTTGTTTGCTGGGCTTCTAACAACTCAGATTTGAGCAAATTTTCATATACTAAGTGCCAGATCTTATATATATATATATATATATATAAATATATATATATATATGAAGATGCAGAGGACCGGATGCTGTCATCTATTTACTTTACATACATCCATATATTACTCAATTTGCATGTTCAAGCTATGGACATTGTAACGAGAACATTACATTATTGATGAAAAGTGGAAGTCTGGATGGAGTTGAATGTGAGAAAGTAAGATAGGGGAGGAATTGAAGATTAAATTAAAAACATGAGATGGAGAACTTGTTCAAGGAGAGTGTGGTGTTTGCTATCAATACAGATTAAATACACGGGTTTATCCTGCTACAGAAATAATCTTAAGTTAATCTTTACAAGATAGTTTGAAATTCTCGACATCTCATCTCTTTGTTTGAAAGTGCCATTGTGCAAGTAAGTCATGATAAATGGTTATAACTTTCATCTCTTTCCTCATTAAAATGTACATACTATTTACCCACATAATACCTACACCCACCACTACAGACAAAGCTACATCGCCCTTTGATCTCTCAGAATCGTGAAAAATATAAAAGCATCTAATTAAAATGGGCACTAATATTAGACTCGTCAATAGACGATTTGACAAAATAATTTTCTGTTTGCCGAAACTGTAAAAGCTAATAATTATATTGTTAACGTTGATGGAAACATTGTGCATTACATGTTACTATTGAAGTGTATAGAACTTTCAGCCTTGTGGGTTGGTTCTGACTAGTGGGTTGTAGATTGTCCACCCCTACAATGTTAAAGTTGTGTGTGCCAGTATAATTTATCAGCTTCTATAGAATGTTAAAGTTGTGAGTGCCAGTATAATTTATCAGCTTCTATAGAATGTTAAATTTGTGAGTGCCAGTATAATTTATCAGCTTCTATAGAATGTTACAGTTGTGAGTGCCAGCATAATTTATCAGCTTCTATAGAATGTTAAAGTTGTGAGTGCCAGCATAATTTATCAGCTTCTATAGAATGTTAAAGTTGTGAGTGCCAGTATAATTTATCAGCTTCTATAGAATGTTAAGGTTGTGAGTGCCGTATAATTTATCAGCTTCTATAGAATGTTAAAGTTGTGAGTGCCAGTATAATTTATCAGCTTCTATAGAATGTTACAGTTGTGAGTGCCAGCATAATTTATCAGCTTCTATAGAATGTTAAAGTTGTGAGTGCCAGTATAATTTTTCAGCTTCTATAGAATGTTGAAGTTGTGAGTGCCGTATAATTTATCAGCTTCTATAGAATGTTACAGTTGTGAGTGCCAGTATAATTTATCAGCTTCTATAGAATGTTACAGTTGTGAGTGCCAGTATAATTTATCAGCTTCTATAGAATGTTAAAGTTGTGAGTGCCAGTATAATTTATCAACTTCTATAGAATGTTAAAGTTGTGAGTGCCGTATAATTTATCAGCTTCTATAGAATGTTAAAGTTGTGAGTGCCAGTATAATTTATCAGCTTCTATAGAATGTTACAGTTGTGAGTGCCAGCATAATTTATCAGCTTCTATAGAATGTTAAAGTTGTGAGCGCCAGTATAATTTATCAACTTCTATAGAATGTTAAAGTTATGTGTGCCAGTATAATTTATCAGCTTCTATAGAATGTTAAAGTTGTGAGTGCCAGTATAGTTTATCAGCTTCTATAGAATGTTAAAGTTGTGAGTGCCAGTATAATTTATCAGCTTCTATAGAATGTTAAAGTTGTGAGTGCCAGTATAATTTATCAGCTTCTATAGAATGTTAAAGTTGTAAGCGCCAGTATAATTTATCAACTTCTACTATAGAATGTTAAAGTTATGTGTGCCAGTATAATTTATCAGCTTCTATAGAATGTTAAAGTTATGTGTACCAGCATAATTTATCAGCTTCTATAGACTTTTAAAGCTGTGTATGCCAGCATAATTTATCAGCTTCTGCAGAATTTTAGAGTTGTGTGTGCCAGCATCCGGAAAGACACTGAGATCATTAATCAGAGGTAAAAGCAGCAGGAATCGACTACCTCAATGAAACCGAGTTGCTTGCACAGAACAGAGACAAATGTCGAAATTTGATAAAAGACCTTTACTAGGGCTGCTAGAAAGAAAATTTAGATATGAGAAAGAGTATGCAGGTTTATGCCTCATGGGCCGGCCACGGCTCGAAAGGTCAATAAATAGATAGATAGATAGATAGATAGAATGTTAAAGTTGTATGCCAGCTTAATCTATCAGTGTCGAAAAAATGCTAGACTTTGAGAATTCTGCTGAAAATATGTGTGGATTATTTGTTCCAGTTTCCAGCTTTGCCAGGTTTGACTGTGAGCTTTATCAAGTTCGGCTTGATTCTGGTGTATGGGCTTCCATCTCATCAGTCTGTTGCTACAGAATCAACATCCAGGGAGGGAATCCACAAAGATTTTGATAATAGTATCAGCAATGGCAAGGCCAGTGAATCACTACGTCAGAGAAAATAAAGAAAAAAGGTATTAGCTGATGTTTGAGAATAGTTTTAAATTTCCATTCTATTCTAATTATGTAATCTATTTCATTGAAGTTGTGGCATCACCATTTGAGCATTTCTCAAAGTGTATGCAGACTGATTGTTCCTGTCAAATGTTGATTGTAGATACATCTACTTTTCCTACTAAGCACTCAGGATCTACAAGTCCACCTTTAGACTCCTCAGTCTTTCAGTGAATACATCACTGTCAACCCATTCTCCTCCTCTTCTCTTAAGGAATGAGGAACAAACTTTGTGATGTTCACTTTGTTCAGAGTAAAGCCACACTCAGTGCCAGTGAGTTTATCAGCTATTTCATAGCCATGTACATTGGCATGCACTTAGACAGTACACCCGGGTTAAAGCACTCACTGTAGAGCCATCAAAGAGCTGCATCCACTCCTGCCGCAGACACCATCTATCAATCATAGTTTGTAAGCCCATCACCAAGACTGTGTGAACTATGTTCTGTGTATTCAATCATGCTATTGCCACCACTGCTTCTTCTATCTCCATTCTCATGCTGGATATAATGCTGCAATTGCCAGATTCCCTAGTCACTTCTCTGCCATCTTAGTATGCCACAAAAACCCCAACCTCTGTGTTGTCTGTGGGAATTTGTAATTAATGTTGTGGATAACTTGAAGATTACATAATTTAAGAGTAAGCTGTGTGATTTTACAATAGCAAATCTGAGAAAAATCTTCACCAAAATCATACAATGCTATGTGCTACAACCAACAACAGAGGTGACAAAGCAAAATAAGAACCCTACAAAAAATATACTAAAAAAAAAAAAATTACCCCATAACAGAAATTAGATAAATTACGAGAATACTAAAGTCAAATCATATATTACACAACATAAAGAGAAAGTAAAAGGGAAATGGGCACTGTAAACTTGTATGATAACAGACTTTAGTGGTAGAATAAATGTATCTACCAATCAGGCATATTCACTTCTTAGCATGTGGTGTAAATGCCAATGTGAATAGAAGTTTACTTTACCTACATAAAGAAATTTGTAAACTATTAAGGAAATTAGCAAATAGCTACAACAATATTAAAGCAGAAAACTGAATGATTTGTAACAGGAAGGAATAATATACAAAATGTGCAATTTACTACAGAACGGAAGCAAGCACAGAAGGTGGTCATCATCTAGTTGTACATGGAATAAAGATAGAAATCACAGGCCTAAATATATTAAAGATGGAAATAATTACACGCCTAAATATATTAAAGATAGAAATAATTACAGGCCTAAATACATACAGGCAAGGTGGAAGAGACATCTAATAGAGATTTATAATGGACATGAGGCGAATACCACGACATCAAAAATCAAGCGTTGCTTTTATTTTCTATCCTTTACTGTCGTGCAACATCAATTGTGTTTCATATCTCAACCATTTAACTATTTGTCTCTTATATAACTCAGGACTAGTGTCGCTACTCATCATCATCATGTGCCATACCAGTTGGCGTAGGCGATCATGTCCCTCCACAATCTTCTATCTATAGTGCATCGTATCAGCTCTGTTGTTGACTGTTTTCTATGCCATGACACCAAGCTATCCAGTATTTTCTCTCTTTGTCGTCCGCGATCTCTCTTTCCTTTTATTTTGCCAGTTGTAACCAAGTAATCCAACTTTCCTCTTCTTATAATGTGCCCGAAAAATGTTCGTTGTTTCTTTCTGATGTTTTTTAGGAGCTGCCTTTTTGTGTTGGCCTCTTTGAGAACTTTCAAAATTCTTCTGAGAAATCCCATCTCTGTGGCCTCTAATCGTCTTTTCATTTGTTTGTCTACTGTCCATAATTTGCTTCCATAGGTCAGAATTGGTTCTATATAGCACCGATGATATTGTGTTGCTACTACTCTTTCTAATTTCTTATTTTGCCTCTATTACATTAACTATTCTCTGATGACATCTGATTTTAGTTATGATCTTATGCCATTTATTTGTTGTTAGTGTCCATGTTGGCACTGGTAGCATAATGTTGGCAGGAATAATGTTATAATGAGTAATTTTGCTCTCTTAGTATACATATTCAATTAAATAACCAACCCAGAAGGACCTGATCATAGTATATATTCTGAAAACTTACACTTAGTGGCCGTGTAAGAAGACTTATCAACCAACATAGAACTGGAGTCGTCAGTCACTGGACACTGAGGGAATTGCTGAGGAGGGGATCTGAGCACCTATGGACATGTTCGGAGTGCAAATAACTCAATTCTGAAAACCTTGGTGTACATGTTGAAAAGAGGAGAGCAGTGGTGGTGTGTTGTACTGGCTTGATTTGGAACCAAGCATGGTCAAAGATTGGCTTAAAAGTGAACAGATTGTATTGATGGCACAAAGCAGTTGTGCCTGCCTCTGCCAAGAACAAGATTAACAAAAAAAATGTTTGAAGTTGTCAGTCAAATGTTATGACCAAAGCCATTTCAAAATCTCAGAACTGCATCAATTTATTTTCTTTACTATTTTATATAATTTTTTTTTTTTCAGTGTGAAAAGTATCTTCAAATTGAGCAACAAGAATCTGTAGCAATACACAAATCAGGATATTAAGTGTTATCCTAAGTCATAACATAACACATATATGAATTTTTAAAATCTTATTTTTATAGTATCCTTTCTAGCCTCCTTTTTATTTATATGACTAATTCAGTAAGTGTGTTCTGCAAATTGTTAATTAATTTATTTTTGTGTACAATTTATTTTGTTTAGAAGAAAATTATGAGAAAAAAAAAAGTATGATTTAGTCAAGTAAAATGCATTCCTTACCATTTGCACTTTGTAAATTTTGCTATTTGTATTGTTTTTATATACTGATACACTCTGTTCATTTGAAGATTTTTTTTTTTACCAAGAACAAAACAAATGAGTTTCTTCTAAATTACCATCAAGATTGTTGCATTATGTGAACTCTTTTAAAGGTTATTAAAAAAAAAAAAATAAAAATAAAAGCTTTAATTTGCATCTCACTTAAAAGACTGGATTACCTCTTCATATCAAAATATTTTATTAACTACTTCGAGATTATCACACTACCTCAACATCATCACTAATATTTAAGCTCTTTGTGAAGCACTTTCAACGCCTTAATCAACATTATTTAATATTTGATGAAGAAATATACATTTTAGTTTACATTTGTGAGCTAAAAAAAAATAATGTGTAAAACTTCAAGTCCACTTTTCCTGAGTTGCCACTTACATTGCACTTGGCAGGCTAGAGTTATCATACTTGACTTCTGTTTGTTTGCCTTCCTTCCTTCAGCACACAGGGCATATTTCTAGTTTAAATCCATCACAACTTGAAGAAACAACAAATAAAATGGTTGAATCATCCCCCTTGCCAGACAACAGACACACAGCCCAACTAAAAGATGATGAAATCTCAGATATCTCAATAAGCACCATACACAGGGCAATCACTGAGCATTGATGCACTAGATCTTTCCTCAATGGAAGGGCACACAGTAATAACTTAAGCATGGCATTATCTTACTTTTGGCATCTGTCTAGGGTTTTACTCACAGGAGGCTTAGAATACTGGCAGCATTGTGTGCAGGTTCAAAGTTGTTATATCACCTCCTATATTTAGAGAGACAAAAACTGTTGGGACAATTAGGAACCAAACAAAAAAGGGCATTATCCATAGCTTAATATCACATTACATTTACATCTCTTTCATACAGTCATTTCATGACATAGCTTTTTACCCAATTTTAAAATCATTTTAATAAATGACTGATAAAGAGACACAGGTACATTGATCGAGCATTTTAACTGCACAGGTTATAACACTTAGATAATTGGATCTACAATGCAAGACATATATTTTAACAATTATCATCAACAACAGTCACTATTTTTACTTTAGACAACTACAATCATCACTTGTCACTAACACAAAAGTTATAGAGAAGGCAGCTGACTCCCTATTCTGAAAACATTAAACTTTGCCTCTGGCTACTTTCTTTCAATCTGTCCCCTATCCTCTGCTCATGTAACTGATTATTTTTCAGCCATGCATTTATTTACATGTGATGTGGTCCAAAACAAGTTTCCTGATAATAGTTACATTGATCACTTTTTTAACAGTTAAATAAAAAAAGCAATAAATCCTCTACCTATTTCCTCTTCACTGTTCTTGAATTTTCATTTCAGTTCATTATTTAAACTCGTCACATATCAATACAAATTCTGTAATTTACACAATCTTTTGACATTGAGTTTCACATCTTGTTCTTGTCCTGATGGCATTATCCTGGTATGCCCATATCTTCTTTGTAATTATTGTAATGTTTAAATGTTGGCAGTATATGCCTTTTATTCTGATACGAGGCAAAAAGTTCATCACAAATTTTCAATTTAACAGAAATCTTACATTTAAACTGTTTACAAAGTAATGTTTCATAGAGACTAAACTAAATCTCATGGAGAAATTTAATTTTCCCACCAGTTCTAATGTATGTTCAAAGAAAAAAAAAATATTAATAATGAAGATTGCACAGCATAATAATAACATACTTATTAATGGATTATATATGTCAACAAAAACGAAAAGCAAAGCAAAACCCACAGAAAAGAATGTCTACAAACCACTCACAATGACCAACAAATTAGCTCTGAGTAGTCTGCAAGAAACTGGAAGGACAGAACAGGAACTTCAGTGTAAGTGCATGAAATGGTCCCTTACATTCACAAGTTTGTTCTAGACTTCATGCAGGCTTTTCCTTCAAACTTATTTACCCTATATTTGCTCAAGATAACCACTGGCTTCTCACAGCAGATTTTCAAGTACACATGCTGGTTATAAAGTCTGTTGATAACTTTGATCAAGTTTATTTTGTGTACATTTAAAGTTATTAAATCTGTAAATAGACTTTATAACCAGCATGTATTTACGAGTTAACAACACATAATGTTAATTGTGTGATATAAATTATTGTCATTAGCTCAGTGGCCGCAGAGACAAATGTAAAATAGTTATACACAGACACATCTCCTGAACCTTGTTCTTACATGCAGTTGCATGAACACATTTACAATCTTCTAAGATGAAAGCATAATAATATCTTATGGTGAATTTAAAAAAAAAAAAAATCAGAGAAACACCCTGCAGCTCACTAAAATTTGCATTTAAAAAATGGTAATATCTGATAGTGGCAGTTGTAGGTTACTATCAACCTTGAGAAGCAATGGAATTAGTACCCCTATAGCGATATTGTTTGAGGATGCTTTTTTTTTCTCTCTCTTTGCCTGCTTCTAAAGTTAGTAATTTTTCTCAAGTGAGTTTGGATGCCTTCAGGCTAGTACTTTTATACCAAAATCTTTGATGCGTAGAAGGGGTCTTCCTTGCTCTACTTACTAGTATGACATACAGGATGCATCTAGAAATTTGTCCATTTTGCACATTACACAAGGGACCTTGCCATCAAGACAACATTGCTAAAGGACAGTGAATATACTTGTGAGCCCTTCATGATCTGAAACTTTATTGTTTGTTACTTTGTTGACATCATCTTCGGCAGTACATATGAAAAGCATTCAATCTTTTTTTCTTGCAGTGTATAAAGGCTAAGCTTCAATCGCATTTACAGGTAGTCCCATTTGCTAGAGAACCTGAAATTTTGGGTGAGGGGGCTGGCCGTCCATTCAAAATGAAAGTGCCCAAAAAAGGAGATGCAGGATAGAGCGATGTCCCAGACTTCACACATCAGCATGGTGAACAACCGCGTCATTTCAACATTATTTTGTTTACTCAAAAATTTGGATTCTCCAGTGAGTGGGACATTCTATAGTAGAGTGCTCAGTATGTGGACATCTGATAACATATGGTAGAAGCTAAGCATACATATATGAACAATTTATATGTCTCACAAAGAACACAAATGTGCAAAAAAATATAAATAAACACATATTTCTGTATACATATGTTTGACTTGACTGCATATATGTAGAACCTCCAAAAATTATAACACAAATAGTGGATTTACATACTTGCATTGGGTACCACCTATAGCAGACGTATTTCTTTCACCATTACAAAAAATTGCTTAATATTGTTTACTGAATAGATGCAGTAGAAGCCACATGTATTGAAACATCCAGAATCATATATGGTTTAACGTTGCTAAAGAAACAATGGACTCTTTGTGTCCTGACTATAAAATTGTTTTCTCTAATACAGCAGTGTGCAGACACTTTTATTAATAAAATTTATAATCGTAACACAACGGTTTCTTTTAAACAAAAGTTATGATGGCAATAAATTGTTTTCAACAAAAAGATATAACGGCAATATGTCTGCTTGTTGACAGTAGATACGAATGTACAATTGTAATCTATCTATCTATCTATTGACCTTTCGAGCCGTAACCGGCCCATAGGGCGTAGACCAAGATACACCTTCTCCTATATGAATTTTTGTTCTAGCAGTTTTCTTTTAAAGATATTTTATCAAATCTCGCCATCTGTCTCTGTTCTGTGCAAGCAGTTCTATCTCATTGAGGGAGCCGATTCCTGCTGCTCTTGCCTCTCTCATCAATGTTCTTCTCAGTGTCTCCCTGGGTCTTCCTCTTTTTCTTTTACCTGTTGTTTCCCATATGAGGGCTTGCTTTGCTATTCGATTATTATCTCTTCTCATCACATGTCCAACGTATGACCATCGTCTTTTCTTTATTACTGAAGATATTAGTGGTTGATTGGCGATTTCTCTAATTTCCTCGTTTGTTTTGAATTCGTTCCATTCTATACTAAGTATTTTCCTTAGACATTTATTTTTGAATGCGTTCAACTTTGTTTCTATATCTCTTGTTGTTTTCCAGCTTTCACACGCATACGTAAGGGTTGATAGTACATTTGATTTGAATAGCCTAAGTTTTGTGTTTGTGCTAATGAGTTTTGATTTCCACAACTTTTCAAGGCTTCTGAAAGACATTGCTGCTTTAGCCAGTCTGATTCTAATTTCTTTGCTCGTATCCCCTTCTCGATCAATGATGATTACAATTGTAATATCATATTTTTTTTCACAAAAGGTATGATGGCAATAAGACAGTTTTTTTTTTTCACAAACAGGATGGTGTCATGGGGAGGAAACAAGTTTTCTTGAAAAAAAAAAAAAAAAAAAAAAAAAATCTTGTGTCAATGCAGACAATTTTTTTTAAAAACACAATGGTAGGATGACAATGTGGCATTTTTTTTAACAAATACAAAATTGTGTAATGGCACCAGATGTTCCTTTTAAAAATAAAGGTGTGAGTGATGGCATTAAGAGAGTTCTGTTTAGCAGAGACAAGATGGCACTAACACTATTCATTCTCTTAGCATAATGCACTGAGAAACACTAGCAAATAAAAAAAAGTTTATTTACATTTTTTTTAATTAAAAAAAAAAAAAAAAAAAAAAACTAACAGAACAATGCTTAACTTTAATGTTGACAGAATAACATTGTAAGCGACTAGTTTAAGAAACTTTGAGGACACAGCAGTTCATTCTGGGTTACTTTTTAAGTTATATATATTTTTTTTATTAACACCCCCCAAAACCTCAACACAGCTGAAAATAAACACCTATCAGATTTATGCAACTTATTACACACTGTGATGTAGGAAAAAAGCTTACCACATATTCATAAGAAAGAACAAATACTTTGATAGATAACTAAAACCAACAACATTGGAACACAGATAATTAAACTACTGAGGTTTTCACAGTCACATTTATCAGAATGAAGTGGGTGAAAATAACAATGAAAAGATATATGATCAATAATTATCACATGAAAAAATTGCACATACAAATAAAATTATACAACATGGCCTGGCTTAATGTCATCCAACCAAACAACACTCCAGATGCTACATATAAAGCATAAGCCATTATTGGAACTATATATTTCTCAATGATACATTTTTTAATGTCTAAATAAATAATTAAATTTAAAAAAATAATTATTTGTATTTTATTTTAATTGCCTAAAATTAAGATATCCTAAATTATAAACTTGCTTAAGTCTACACAGACATAGTCACTAGAAACTGCCCAGACACATGACAGTTATTTCCAAATACAACCAGGAATAACATTATCATGATTACCATGACAGCAGAAAATCTCTCCCAGTGAAAGCTTATTCTGAGATTTCTTAATCAACAACTACTTCAAGATGTGCTACAGCTTGGTCAGGAAACTGGTCAACCGAGGACATAAAGGTGGGATTCATTACACAGACCAACCAACTTTAAGACTCTTTCAACACGGGGAGGGGGTGCTGAATACACCAGAGCTGAGTGCTTGTAATAGATTTGTGAATCAGAACTCTCCAGACCCTACTCCTAATCTTTGTGGTGCCCCTAGAAACCAACTATATTAGTTTCTGAGAAGGAATCAAGATTGAAGGCAATGTGGTACTCAAAATACCCAAAATACCATGCAGTAGCTAAATGTGTTGCGCTGAAGGCACAAAAATATCACAATTCTATCGCAAACCATAATACAACACATCTATGTTCACTTAGTGTCTTTTTTTTTAAAGGACAGATGATGGTAAGAACTTTCAATTTATTTAGTAGTTGTCAGGTGAATGCGAGAAGTTAGAAAGAAAGAGAAAGCAAGAGGTGGGTACTGGAAAATTTTTCTGTAAAGAATCAGTGCCTGGTATAGTAGTGACCATATAACTCAAAATTGTGGACAAGGAAAATATGAATAATAACATCCAAGTTCCTATATGCCACTATCAAGATGTGTCACAATTCTTTGTTAGTTTTTGAGAAACGAAATGGGTAGAGATGGTTAATTTAGGCCACTGCATCAGCTATTAAGTCACAGGTTGATGACATGATGGTTGTCACAGCTGTACTTTCTGGTTTCTAATTAATCTCATGTGATGTAGATTCCAAACATTTAATAAAACTCATCATGCTCTAACTTTAACACTTTACATACCAAAGATATCCATTTAAAGATAACTTAATTCATTAAAATATGGCTGATTATATAGTTCTATATTATTCTAACCTTTAATACTTAACAAAAGATGTCATTTTTAATCAAAATGAGAGATAATGGGAAAAAAGTTATACCTCTAGCTTGTCCTTTGTGTAAAAATGTGAAAGTTGAAATAGACTGTAAGGGTTATACACAGGGTTAAGTGCCCCAAAAGTAAAATTGTTAGAAAATACTGTAAACACAATGTCAACGCTTCAACAAACTATGACACTGCAATGAAAAAAAAAACAACCCAACTTATTAAAGACTAGTAGGTAATACTAGAGGATTGATCAAACAATGTTCTTGGCATTGGAAGACTTAGAATTTGCACTCATCACATTACATGCTCATTCCTATCGTCACATTTAAGAAGAAACAGAATGCACACATACAGTCAAAAAGATGAAGTGAACACAAACCTAAAAAAAAAAGAAGAAAAAACCCACACATCTGTTAAATTTAAGAAACTATACTGGGTTCAAAATATCAAACCAAAAGCATCAACAAATACATTCATTCTCACTAGTGAAACACAGTACTGTAAATCAATAAAATAATGAACAAAACAAGAGCAGTCCTTTCCATCTAAACAAGATATGAAGTTTCAATACAACAAACAAAAACTAAACTAAATATAAATAAGAGTAGTACATTTTCAATCATCTTGTCTGGATATGATTGCCAAGTAACAAAGAAAAATGAAACATCAAGTTTGTCATTAATAAATACAACTTGCCTGAAAAAGAATTATTAAAATATGTTGGTAGAACAAAATTAGCAAGCAACAGTTGCTGTGAGAACATATGGAAAAGCACACAGTGATAAAAGGCAAATTATGAAGCTGAATATGCCACATACCTGGCATTTCTGAATCCACTAGAAGAACTGTAATACTCTAGATTCCTGAGAAAGTACCAATTTCATCATGATGAATTAAAAAAAAAACAAACAAAAAATTACAGTAACAATTATAAGAAGCAGTCCTAAGTTGAAATGTGCACAAAGAAAAATATGCAGATGTTTAAGTACACAGTATTGTTTTTGCTCATGAAAAAGGTCATAGCAAAAAAGCAGACTATCATTTCAGCTCCACATGCCAAATGTATGTAGTAGTTTGATAGTATAGAACAAGATCCAACACTTTGTGACACCAAGAATGAGCTTCATAATTAGCAGACCCAGTACAAAGATTTAAACAGAGCAACATTTGAGGTTGACCAGTGGACTTCAGTGCAAGAATGGATGTTGATCAGGAATCATGATCCATGTGACTAGGAAAGCTCAGTGCTTGAAAAATGATACCCAATGAACATGAGATCATGGAACTGTGACTGCACTATGACTATATTATTTAAAAGAATACATTTTTTGAGAAAGGCTCAACACAAAATATTCAGAAATATACATTCAAGACACTGATAGATGAGCTTAACATTCAAAAAGTGCAAAAGTGAGGTGAGATAAGGGAATCAGTAAACATTAAGTTCTTAAGAAAAGACAAAGATATAATGCTATGACCACACCCACAAATCATTTTAAAGTCCTTAACTATTCACCTAAGCGCAAGCAACTCCCTAACAGGAAAGAAAACTACTCCTCCAAGAGAGCAGTGGAGATATTGGCAATGCAAAATAACAATGATTGCTTAAAACATAAAAGTAATATTAACAACAGGAGGTTGCATGAGGGTATAAAGAAAGTTATTAAATCCACAACTAAGGCTCATCACTGCTGACATTTAAAACAATACTCTCTAGGACCAGGACAAGCAGATGAAGCATTTGCTCCCCCCCCCCCCCATTTTTTTTTTACTCTAGCAAAAACAGTCACTAATACTGCTCTCAAAGAACTACATATATTGAAAAAGCTCAAAAATAAATCCCATCCAATAGAAACTAAAATCATCAGGTGGGCCACAGAAGGGATGGCATTCCAGCAGAAGTCATCATATATGAGAAGTGATGTCACATTACATTATCTTTATGAACAAAGGTATCAGTAATGACAAGATAGAACTATATTGCAAGATGAAAGATTTAAGCATAGCTACTCTCTTAAGAAACTAGAAACCACAACAACCACAGGAGAATGTTTCGTCTGAGAACTCCGAACAATGTGCACACACTGTACAAGCATGGTGATAAAGTGTACCCTGAGTCGCAATGTAATTTAATGCAAAATATCCCACTATTGATATAGTCTTCATAAAGCAACCCCAGGAAAAATGCAAAGAGCAGAACAAACAACATTTTCATAGATTCATCTGCTTCACAGATATATTCAACTACACAGATTTGAGAAAATGTTATAAAAAGTTGGCTATACGTTGAAGTTACTGAGCAAGATTTGACTCTTTCTTTAGGGTCGCAGCGTAGCTAATGATTCAAGCATTTGCTTGAGCTTTTGACATCAGCAATGGGGTTAAAAAATATTTTGTCATAACTCCAAACATTTACTATTTTTTCCCTTTCCTTTCTGCTGTGTTAAAAGTGAGCATCAACTCAGGGTAGGTAAAACAATTGTTATTATATATGTAACAAATGCCTAGCGCCATTATTCATCTCATATATCAAACTGCTACTTAATTCACATACTGTGTGCCAACACTCTCATAACTCCAGACACTCAAAATACTCAGAATGACCATGAACTGAACATACAGACCACTTGCAGCAACATAAATCATGAAAATTAAGAATCTCTACAATACAAAATATATTTTAAAATGGAATGCGTCACAGACAATACATCTCTATACAACAGCACGTCTCTACAACTACCTGATTTGGCCACGAATCCATAAAACGCATCATTCTCAACATACAAATATACCAAATATAGTAGCTCATAGACAGAACCATATATAAATCATCATAAATTATAAATGACATTTTTATATTAGTACAAGCAAATGCAGTCATATAAGGAAATTTTTCAAAACCAGGAATTTTTTTTTTTCAATATCAAAAACATGTAAGCCTTAGTAATAACATAGTGAGTACTTATTTTAGTTTATCAAATCACATAAACTTATTTGTTTATATTTTAGCCCACCACTTATAAATGATTACGGAGAAAAGAAAGATAAATATGAAAATAGAATATGAAAATGATGAAATAAAAATTCTACAGAAAGAAAAGGCTCTATCAATTACTTTTTTTTTTTTTTTAAGACTATGATCATGAACCACAAAAGTAAATCAGATGCTATTGGTAATTTAATAACAAAATGTTGTAATTCAACTTTAGTAGCGGCTATCAGTGCTGTATCCAGAGACAGCATTTCTAGCTGCACCGGCCGCAGCATCAGAAGCTGCAGTCCGCACAGTCTCATTCTTCATCACACCAGTGGCAAACTCTGCTTGAGCTTTCTGAAAGCTGGCTCCAGTGCTTCGGTAGATGCGATGCACCTGTTATAAAGAACAAAACTCTTGATCATACTTACAACAATACCTTTCACAACAGAATAACCAACATTTGTAAAAGTTTAATGTGAAGTTTCTGTGAGAGAGAAAAAGGAACTAAAAATATATATTTATTGTATTTTTTTTTTTTCGATATGGTGAAATAATTAAATATTTTTAATTTTTAAAAAAAAAATGTCTTAATTATTTTAATAAAATAAAACTTGCACATAAATAAATAAATTATATAATTGATTCTTACAGTATTAATTTTACCTTTCTACGGCAATCTAATGAACTACAGCCAATCATATAACAAAAATTATAAATAATGATAAATTTCTATTTCTTCTCCCTTCCTTCCTCATTTGCCTTTCAGCATAGAGGAGAGATATAGTTTGTGGTCTTTAGCTCTTTTGTTCGCTTCTGCTGCTGTTATGTTTCCTAGTGCTTCTAATATTCCATTGATCCTTCTTTTTTATTGTGGTCGACCGTTGGGTCTCTTATTCTTGCAACGTTTATTGAGGGCTCATTGTGTTTTGATCAAAACACAGCACAATTTCTGTTTGAAATTACAAATATTTTACAAAATACAATATGGAATATACACCCCCCTTTTAAGACAATAAAACAGATAATAAAGTTAAGGTAAAATTTGCACAAACAGTTTAATTAGACTCAAAGATAGCTCAAAGTAATAAAAAAAAATTACAACTAATATAAAGGATTACCTTAATGAGACTTGCAGCACTAAATTTAGGTGTGATTGGTGACCCCTTTACACTTACTTTACTCATTCAATGTTCCTAGTGTGTAAACATTTGTTCACTCACAATTTTTTTAAACTGCTAAATACTCATAAATGGATTTCAAGAATGAAGACAATGTAAATTTGTCAGATTTAAACTTAACCTCTTAAGGTAAGCAAAACAAGTTTCATTAATGTCACATTTTGTTCCAGTCTCATATTTTTTTTTTTTTTTTTAGCAAAGTCAATACTAATGAAATGCAGTCAGTATATTTATAAAGTTTGTTACTTTCTTTAATTTTTATATATGAAATAGCTACATTTTAATACAAATTAATTTTCATCTTCTCTTTCTTTCTCTTTCTACACATGCCGAACAATTACTTCCTATTAGTCTCTTAGATAGCAGATAACAACTTGAATTAGCATTACATGCACTGTTAAGTTATTTCTTGCAGTGCCCAATTCTTTCTAAGCTCAACTGTAAAGGGTTAACTCAACTAACGTGTGAGAAATGTGTGAGAAATTTGTCAAACTCACAAAAGCAACTCCATCCACAGACCAAAACAATTACACAGTGAATTTTAATTACACACATATATATATATATATGCTATATATAGCATATACAGGGTGTTTGTAAAGTCTCACTACACTTTTTATATAGAACTCACTTGAAAAAATAAGTAAATTATGCCATTATGACGTCATAAAAATGTGCTGCACAGTCCATTGTAAAGCAAAATGCAGTGAATGGCTGTCGTCTACTGGAGTGAATTCTTTGCACTCAAAACAGAATGATGTTATCAACGGAAGAAATAATTATTTTGGTCAAACAAGTGTTTTGAAATGGCGGCTGATACACACGGTTCAATGATTTATAATAAGATTTCCTGATAAACAACCTCCTCATCGCATTACGGTTAGAAATTTGTTAAATAAGTTTCGTGCATATAGGGAAATGTAGAAGATGCTCCACGATCTGGTAGACCTGATGTGCCTGAAGAAAAATGTCTAGATATCCAAGACATAATCTTGAAAAGCCCAAGCAAGTCCTTAAGTAAAATGTCGCAACAAGTGAACGTATCAGTGGGCACAGCACACAAAATTCTTAAACACAGGTTAAATTTCTATCCATATAGGATTTCTATCCATATAGGCTAAAAGAGTGCATTTCATGAATTGCCTCCATCCGATGCAAAAATTGGGGTATGGTGTGCCATCAGTAGTAAACCTTTAATTGGACCAAGTTTCTTCAACAACACTATTAATGCTGATCGGTACCGTACTGACATACTGAACCTTTTTTAGAACAGCTGAATGAACATGAAATTGAGGAAGCGTGGTTCCAGCAAGATGGAGCAACTGCACACACAGCTAGAGCATTGCTGCCTTTTTTGAAAGAAATTTTCACAAATGGCATAATATCACGTGAAATTTGGTCGGCTCATTCCCCAGATCTAACTCCATTAGATTATTATCTATGGGGTTTCTTGAAAGGAAATGTTTTCTAAAATAATGTACGCACAATTGAGGACCTGAAAGAATCAATCAAAATGACCATTTAAGAAATAACAACAGACATGTTACAGAAGGTATTTGAAAATATGAAGGGACGTGTACAGTCATGTCTTGAAGCCCATGTTTGACATTTCCAACACCTTTTGCAATGAATATTCTATTGGTACTTTTCAGATTGCTCAAAATAACATTAGACCATAGCAGTAACTATTGTAACTAATTTAATTACTTTTTAAGCACATTTTTTTGATGACGTCATTTACTTTTTTTTTTTTTTCAAATGTGTTTTAGACATAAAGTGCAGTGAGACTTATGAACACCCTGTATATCATTGCCACCAATTAATTTCTGGTTAAAAAAAAGAAGAAAAAAAAGAAGACATCAAGTCAATCTGCTAATAATTGTGAAACATAACATCAAATATAGCAACTGCACAGAGAGGCAAGCAAGTAACAAATTATAGTTCAATAATGTTCATTCCTATCTTTAGTATCGCAATTTGAAAATAATTACATAAGGAAAAAAAAAACAATATAAATTTACTATTGAGAATTTTAGCACTACTATTAAAATATCTTGTACAGCTAATCATAAGCTTTATTTCTGTCTATGCAGTCATCTTGTATGAGCAATCTTCTTCCTCTGCATTCACATCACTACTCCTCATTGCTCACCCTTAAAAGGAAGTTCCTGCTGGCATAGGTGCATGTTTTTTTTTCCAACAAACTGTGATATGTGCACCTTAAGGCCCAACATATCCATCTTCAACATGGCATTTCTTATTGTTGGATTCCCTTCCTACTCAGTCTTGCTTGTTTGGTCAGACAGATTAGCCTGTTTCTATAGTCACCACAAATAGGTGGAGAAGGACCCAGATAGTTATGATTCACAGATCCTGATTCAAACAGTCAGCTATGAGGTGCAGATCTCTTTCAGCCCTGGTATTGACAGAAGCCTGTGCCTCCATCATGTGACACCAAAGAATAACAAATAAAATGAACAACCTAGCTCACTGTACAAAGTTATTTGTAAATTCATTTGAATTAGCAACTACTAAGCCCAACCAAATAAAATATAAAATACAATCTGGCTCTGCTTGACTCAGTACAAATGATAGAGAATTTAGCTGATGCTCTTTTGAAGGCAAATTGTTACAAACACTATCAGCTTTTGCAATTTATGTTTATCTTTAAGTGACCTGCCAACGGTTACTTGAGGGTACTTTTTAGTGTCTGTATATTATAGACCCATGATCACTGGACTTTGTATTGTCCATTCACATTTCAATTACTGATCTGATCACACAGAAAATCTCAGCATAGACCTAGTGGCACCTCGTTCTCTTGTATCATTCAAATCTGTCACGCTTTGAGCTATCTACCCAATAAACATTTATGATTATTTTAAAGCTTCATTTCATTTTAACAACTCATAAACTGCAGATACATAATCTAAATATGACCTAACTATCTTCTTTTATGTTCACTAGTTAAGTGGATGTGGATACATTGTGTCACTAGTTTACAACATGCCGCAATATCTGTGCCTTTAGACCTGACATATTCATCTTTGGCTTGGGGTAGATTTTTAATTGTCTAACATTTTCACTGGGCTGCCATTTTGATCTACTTTTTTTTTTTACTTTTAATCATAAAGGTGTTCTTTAACTTCCACAGACTGCATATAGGACCTTAAGTTTTCCATTGTTATCCAAGAGGATCTGACATCGAACTACTTTTATCATAAAACCTGGGGAGGCTAAAGCCACAAAAACAAAAAACCATGGATTTGAAGAAAGAAAACTCCCACCACATGTTGCATAATCTGAACCATCCAGAGCTTGACTTCTTACCTTTAGACCACCAACCACCATGCCTAACAATCAATTAATTATGATCATTTTTAACCTAGTGAGAATTCTTTACAATTGTCAGGTGAAAGACATTTTCTGTTGAAAATGTGAGATGGCCTACCTTAACCAGCAGCAAAAATGAAACTGCAGCTTCCAAAGAGAAAAAAAGTGCTATGGTAAGCATGATACCTCCTGCAGCTGTATTCTTTTCAGAAATTACACCGATTCCATTAATCCAACCTCTGTACACACAAATCAGCAAAAACAGAAACTCACGAGGTAGAAAACAGTCAGTCAAAAGCATCATTTATTTAATGTATGATCTTGTATGTAAAAGATAGGAAGCTTGCTTCAAATTTGATTGTGTCCCTAAGTTTTATATAAGAAAATGACGGGTTTGCTATTTAAAATATGAAGATTATCTTTATGTGTATGTAACATGCTAACAAATTTATTTTGTTTAAAATGTGCATGTTTCCAGAATTGATTTCATTACATTTTATATTTACTCTTTAACTTTGTGATAGAAAACAATAAATAATGATCACAACTTTGATTTCCATTAGGGTCGTGGCTATTTATTTCTGAGATGATTTATAGACTCAAACCTCCACATTAAATGGCAAAAAAGTGCAGCAAATATCCCAACTCCTAAGTAAAAACCTAAGAACCCCATTATAATATAATGCTATCAATTATTCAGCGTTCCAATGCATCTTTAAAAATATCTCATTTTCAACCATGTTTCTTTATAGATAAAGTATCAAACTGAAGTCCTGCCACATATCTTTTTGACATACACAGATCAGTTGATTTATTAAATAAGGACAATGTGATATGGTGACGTAAATAAATAATGCTTTAGGTGGATAACAGCTAAAAACAAAAACTATCAACAGGTAAAGGCCCACATGCTACATGCCTAATTAAGAACAAATATATGTATACAGAGAATAATTTATTCTGATTAGTCACATAATATACTTTTATATATCCTTTAACTCCTGGATACTCAACCAATGCAACATTTAAATTGGTATCACATCACACACAGCCAACTATAGATTTACTTAGGCCTGTGAGCTGAAAGGGATCACCCAAAAGCTTGTGACATTTCCAGCATTGCAAGCAGGGGTGGTTTTGTGCGTAAAATGATGTCGGCCGTCTATTATAGCTTTCGTGGTTGTTGACATCACAGGCTTTGGGTAATTTCAGGAAAACCTCCGACTTCAGACCTTAGTAAATTTATAGCTGGCTGTGCATCACATCAATTTTATAGAAATAATGAAAACAGATTTGGTGAAGGTTAATATTTTCATTTTCTAGTGTACTCTATTGATTTATGATTGATAATATTGAATATTATAAGAAAGAGTTTTGTACTTTTAAATATTGTGCCCCAACATATTAACTGACTTTATACTTATAATATATTTGATACACTACATTATTTACTGAGAAAAAGGATATTCTTTTCTAGGTGTAATGTTATCAGCTATGACATAACCAAGCCCATAATTCTGCTATAAAGCTTTCACATGTAACAAGGAAAACCACATTAATGTACATTATAATTAATCATGTTTTAAATGTACAGATTAAAACTGCTACCAGTTAACCCCATATTCTGAATGAACCACGATACTAATGTTGTATTATCACACATAACACATTCCATATCAGAAGCTGTAAAGTGCAGCTCTGGTTACTGATGCGTAAACCCAGGAGCTTGTTTCTACTGGTTTTAATTTATTGAAATTTCTGCAATTTCTAAAATATTGAAATTCTCTACTTAAACTCTCTTCCAATTTAGAATAATTTTAATTAATTAATTTTTTTTTTTAAATTGTGAAAAACAACTGTGCCCCAGTGTGTTAAACTCCATGGTAGGGAATGTGTTAATGTAAAACAGGTCAAGATCCGTAACATATACTTCTGAAACAACAACCACAAATCAAAGAGTTAAAACTTCAGAAATGATAACATTAAATGCTACAACATACAGTCAATGAAACAGAAAGTGATTGCCCACTGTAAAACAAATGCATGCTGGAAGTCATAAATAAAAGGTTTTAAGGAAAAGAAATACATCCCCCCCCAAAAAAAAAAAAAAAAAAAAGGAAAGAAAAAGAAAAGCTTGGAACAACAATCATGCATCAACTGGGTTCACAACAGTTATTCCAACTCTATACCTTGATGAGGATGGCAAATGAGATGACGGCCAATACACCAAAGAATATGCCAATAAATATCATGATGAGCCCAACGATTACATTCTTCCCTACCACTGTCAAACCTGAGATGACTCCACTGAGAAAGCCATTCAATGAATGTTCATTAGGATAAAGAAAAATCATTAATGCTTGGCATTAGCTGTCAATGCTTATAACAAATATAGTGATTATGTTCAGCTGTTTATTAAAATTTAATTAAGTAAAGAAGTGTGTTCATAATATAATTAATAAGTTTTCTTTGCACTATATTTTATAACGAAACTGAAAAACCATGAAACAAATGAAGCTAACTGTAAATTATAAGAAAAAAAGATAAAAAGTTTATAAGTAAAATAATGGAAAAATTAGGTATTTAAAAAAAAATCTCATCTCAAACATGTTTGTTTTTTGTATTTGCACACTCTCTAATGAAAGAGACAGAAAGCACATGACATGAGACCGAAAAAGAGAGATTGAAAGAAATATTAATATATGGTAACAACAAAGAAAAAGACAACACCGCAATGCACAATAAAGACAAGTGGAGAATATTAAAACAGGTAAATGAATTTAAATATCTGGGAACATTGTTAACCTCAGATGGTAGATAAACAACAGAAGTGAGATGCAGACTGGCTCAGGCAAAAGAATTTTTAAAAAAAATGAGGAACATACAGTGCAATCCATTTCTGACAATAGAAACAAGAAAATGAGTTCTTAAATGTTATGTAGAGCCAATCTTAACATATGGACATGAATCATGGACAATAGGATAACAAATATAAAAAAATCACTGGAGGCAGTAGAAATGTGGTTTTACAGAAGAATGTTGAGAATACCATGGACATCTACGAAGAGTAATGAAAACGTTTTGAAAGAGGCCAAAGCAAAAAGAGAGCTAATTTCCAATATTAGGAAGAAACAATAATAATTTTTTGGCCATATAATGAGAAGAGAATGGGATATATATATATCTGAACACACACACAAACATATATAAATATATATATATATATATATATATATAATGAATTTATACTTACACAGTGAAGCCAGTGAAGCCCAAGCACTGAACCACATAGACACAGAATTGGAAGAAGAATATGAAGAAAAACACAAAGAAGTTGAATGAGCTGTCACTCCTGGAAGAAAAAAGATACATCATTTATTATTGTATGATATTTAACATAACCTGTACTGGTAAAATAAAGCTCCTTAAACCAAATTATAATAGGAAGAAAAACATTGAGGGTTGAAGGCTAAAATTAAAGTGAGAGAAGCAAGAGCTGAAATGAAGCATTTTAGATGTAAGTGCATCACACAAAGTCCTTTATTACTTACGTTAATGGTGTATGTGTGATACATACTGTGAGCCACTGAGAACAAACATATTTTTCTCATGTATAGACAAGTGAGTCGAGAAAATGTTTCAGTTTACACATATTTATTCTTGTTGATGGACTAATACTACTTTGTATATGTGAGTTTTGATTAAATTTGAAATGAATTTAGGATTCCCTAGAATTTAATTTAAAATATTCAAATTACAACCTTAATAATCTTCAGCAAAAAATGACAGCCTACCTGCAGAGTAACTGTTTACTCAATGTAACATATCAATCCAAGCAAGCATTAATTATTAATACAGGAAGATATTTTCTCAAATTTAAATGAGAGAATATAAGATTCATGCTTGGTTTGCTCAACTAATGTTCCTTCACCATGTTTTACAAGGGTACATTACTTTTTCTGGGAAACAAAGATGGCATCGACATAATGCTAACTGCAATACCCAGGAATGTGTCTATGGTGAAAGCACCAACACCATATTTCCTATACACTACAGGCAAGCCATAATAGAGTTCTATTATTTTATATTTTTCTTACAAAAGGGAAATTATTCCCATTTAATTTGATCATATTTAAAGTACAGGCAAACAGTTTTGTGGTGGTTTGGCTCATTTCTATGTTTTTTTTTTTATTTATTCAAATGAACTGATGTTGAAAATTACTGTGGGCACTGTTTTCAGTGACGTCAATTGAAATTGTTACCCATGCAGCCGACTTGACACACACTGGATTTCGACCTTGCTAACAGCCACCAACTGACAATGCAAAATTAAAATAGCATTTTATAATTTCATATTTTATCAATTTTCAGGCTGTCTTTACTTTCATGTTCACCATTTATTTTTGCTAACTTTTGTGCCACATTTTTGTTTACTCTGCTCATGAATAGTCTATTTTTTGGGTTCTGCTAGTCCTCTTATACAAAACTGCTGAACATATTACATGTTATTCACAACAAACTTATACCACTGACCTGAATGCTTTGTACAGAGGGCGGTACCAGCAGAGAAAGGAGCAGGGTGTGAAGAGCACAAACCACAGAATGGACAGGCCAAACGTGGGTCCACCATCACTATCAACAGCAAAGAAAGCCACGCTCCCAAGCACATTTAGAAAGAGCACTAAAACATGAACTGGACATAAGCAGAAAAAAAATAATAATAGTAACATGAACTAAGCAAATAACGAGTAATACAATTTTTAGAAGGCATGAAACAAATACAGCAGAAACTAATTAACTGGACTAATTGTGACCAGGTGTAGTCTGGACAATCAATGACTTATGGTATAATCAAAGTTTTTACATGAATACAGAAAACTATTAAAAATAGTGTCACACCAAATAACACTAGATAACTTGCACTTATAGATACAAATGTATAAAATAGTAAATAACAATGAGTAACTTGCATGTTTAATAGCAAGACTTTTCAGTCAAGGAAATCTGTTGGGTTCCCTTTCCTCTCCTAAATTCAATAAGATTCTTCCTGTCTCTCAAACAGGCAGCATTTGCTTCAAGAACTTGTTAAGCTTCTGCACAAGACTTTGCAACACACTTTTCCAATTTTGCTTGCTCATCTTCAATTTCTCCTTGTTTCTATATTCTTTCTCTTTCTGACATTCACTTGATGACTACTAAAGGAATGAATAGTCCTCTTTGTCAGATGTTCTTAAAAGGATGTTAAAAAATAGGCACAAATATGCTGTGTTTATATGTGCCTTTCAGCCCAACATCCGACAACTTCAGCTTTGCATTTTTGAGCACGGGTTGCCTTTCCTCTTAGATCCTTTCTCGCTTGGCCAGACTAGACCGTAGGCAGGTTAGTCTGATACTAGAGGCATCGCAAAGAGGTGAAGTACAGTTTGGATGATTCTGTTTCAAGAATCCTGGTGCAAGCCATCATGAGTCGCTGGCAGCTTCTAGCTCTGTTGCTGTTGGGCATCTCATCTCCTTTTTATGTTTTATTTGTGTCATAAAATATGTGCCTGGTAACTAAGTCTGGATAATCAAGTTTCCACATTTCTTTTAAACATAATTTTTCTAAAAATGTGAATCCATATAAGCAACATTATGAGATTGCCCTAAGAAATTAAGGAATCTGAACTGATCTGTACACAAACTCTAACTGGTTATGTTCTTCGAATCTACTACACCTTCATTAATCATATATATGTTCTCATTGTCACTAGTCATATAATAGTAGCAATGAAATATATACACTTCCAGAACTGTTACCATTAAAAAGAAACAATTACAAATGAGTTTTGTCCCTACACTTGGGGAAACAATACTTCTGATTTATCATGTATGAGGTTAGGTTCCATTGAAACTTGATGGTTTTTATATATTGGTACTATCCAAATACAATGTAAAATATCTAGTTATATTATTATTGCAGTGTCTATATATGCATTAGGAGCCATGATAGCTCAGTGGTTAGTGAAATGAACTACAAAGGACAAGAGGTAGGGTTCGATCCCAACCGACGGCTTCTGGGTTCACCCAGCCTTTAATGGGTAACAGATTTTTTTCTGGTAAAGTAAAGCGGCACGGGCGTAATATAGACCACATTACCCCAAAAATCTTGTGCTGAAGGTCTGTAAAATTTATGGTCACTAACACCATATTCCCTATATACCACTTGGCGTGACGTACTTTACTACACTTATATATGCATTATGTCTTATATGTCAGTCATATGCTTGACAATGAGAAAGGTGAAAAATCACGTCACACAAGACATTGAACTATATGAATGACTAAATTACAAAAACTGTGCTTTTAAGATTAGCTGAACTTACAGCATGATTAGTAGGTGGCATTGAATGTACTGGCTATGTTAGTGTTTATATTTATTTTTGTTGCTGCCCTATTACTACTGCATTATTTGTTGAATGGAGTGTATTTTTCTGTGAGCAAATTCAATACCTGTGTCTGTTTTTTATATTTTTTTTTAAAATACTGACATTGGTGGATTATGTTTCTCTCAAAATACAATTTTTCCTATCAATCCTTTTAATTCCCATATCTTGCTTAAATGCAGTCTAATGTCTAATGCAAGACTCAGTCTGAGGTTGACTGAATAGTGCCTCACCAAAAAGTAGGAAAATAAATATTTATCTAAAATAAATGTCTAAGGAAAATACTTGGTATAGCGTGGAACGAATTCAAAACAAACGAGGAAATTAGAGAAATCGCCAATCAACCACTAATATCTTCAGTAATCAAGAAAAGACGATGGTCATATGTTGGACATGTGTTGAGAAGAGATAATAACCGAATAGCAAAGCAAGCCCTCATATGGGAAACAACAGGTAAGAGGAAAAGAGGAAGACCCAGAGAGACACTGAGAAGAACATTGATGAGAGAGGCAAGAGCAGCAGGATTCGGCTCCCTCAATGAGATAGAGCTGCTTGCACAGAACAGAGATAAATGGCGAGATTTGATAAAATATCTTTAAAAGAATTGAAAACTGCTAGAACAAAAATTCAGATAAGAGGAGTATCTTGGTCTACGCCCTATGGGCCGGCTACGGCTCGAAAGGTCAATAGATAGATAGATAGAAAAAGTAGGCAAAACTTGCAAGACAACAACAAAATGTTGCTAAATGATTTAAGCAGTAGGATCCTATCAATGACAAAAGACAATGAAATGTGTGCCCTTGTTAGAGACTGTTTCTCCTTCCTTTCTCCTCATTCCTAGTATCCAAGACGATGTAGCTGGAGAACAGTGAACACACTTGTCATCCCAGCATGATCCCATGAAACAGCAACATGTGATTTTTAAAATAAGCTAGAAATAAATATTGGTGTTAATGTCAGAATGTCCTGTCCAATATAGCAAGCCACAACTGTCAGCCACAGGGAAACGGAAACTTTACATTTCATGTGTTTTAAAGAGATTGATATCTTTCAACATAGACAATTAAATAAATGTTTTTGCTATGTACTTACTTGCCCAAAGATAATAAGCAATCTTGACTATGCGTTGGAATTCTAGAGGTATATCCACACTGAAATCTTGATAAAAGCAAGGCCCAACAGGACAGAACTTGGGCAAGGGAGGCCAATTGTTTTCACGCTCTGGAACAAAACATTTGTTCAGTTTCTTGAACTGATTCAATAAATAATAGAATGTGCAGTACAAGTATGTGTATTAATTCTCTCATTGGAAAAAATGAAAAAATAAAAAAAAATACGCGATGAAATTTAGAGGAAACATTTCAGATTCAATTGCAACACAAATATTCATTATTAATAAACCAACTTACTTCCAGTTAGCTGTGCATTCTTCATTTCTTGTTCTTTCCGCTGTAATTCTGCAGCTTTTCTCTCTAGTTCCTGTTTAGATACAAATGCTGTCATATTAAAGGGTTCATACAGTTCTGGACTTAACTCTTAGTGAATGGCATATAAAAACCACATTTTTATGCAGCCTTCCTAAGCTTAAAAAATGTATTAATTGTGTGCACAACACGTCTTCATCATTTTTAAACTTCAAACATTACTGTGATATATTTTATATCAAAATTTGTTGAACTGAATGAACGTTTCACAAAAAGTATTTACAAAGTTATATATGCAAGAAAAGTGTGGTAATGTCCTAGTTCAGTGTTTTTCAGTTAAAAACAAGTAATCTCCCCTGATTGACCACACATTTTTGAATGTATTAACTGCTTCCAGTTTTTATGTATTTAATTAAATTTTTTCACAAGGATTAGGGGTATTCCTAACCCTAACCCAGGGGTCTTCTAGTGACAGATTATAGAATGATTGAATAAAGTGCAAGGGGATATTAAAAAAAAAAAGTAAAGTACCCCCGTCACGCCAAGTGGCGTATAGGGAATATGGTGTTAGTGACCATAAATTTTACAGACCTTCGGCACATGATTTTTGCAGTAATGTGGTCAGTATTACGTCCGTGCTGCTTTACTTTCCCACAAAAAAATCTGGTACCCATTAAAGGCTGGGTGAACCGGAAGCTGTCGGTTGGGATCGAACTCTACCTCTTGTCCTTTGTAGTGCAAGGGGATATTCTATCTATCTATTGACCTTTCGAGCCGTAACCGGCCCATAGGGCGTAGACCAAGATACACCTTCTCCTATATGAATTTTTGTTCTAGCAGTTTTCTTTTAAAGATATTTTATCAAATCTCGCCATCTGTCTCTGTTCTGTGCAAGCAGTTCTATCTCATTGATGGAGCCGATTCCTGCTGCTCTTGCCTCTCTCATCAATGTTCTTCTCAGTGTCTCCCTGGGTCTTCCTCTTTTTCTTTTACCTGTTGTTTCCCATATGAGGGCTTGCTTTGCTATTCGATTATTATCTCTTCTCATCACATGTCCAACGTATGACCATCGTCTTTTCTTTATTACTGAAGATATTAGTGGTTGATTGGCGATTTCTCTAATTTCCTCGTTTGTTTTGAATTCGTTCCATTCTATACCAAGTATTTTCCTTAGACATTTATTTTCGAATGCGTTCAACTTTGTTTCTATATCTCTTGTTGTTTTCCAGCTTTCACACGCATACGTAAGGGTTGATAGTACATTTGATTTGAATAGCCTAAGTTTTGTGTTTGTGCTAATGAGTTTTGATTTCCACAACTTTTCAAGGCTTCTGAAAGACATTGCTGCTTTAGCCAGTCTGATTCTAATTTCTTTGCTCGTATCCCCTTCTCGATCAATGTGACTTCCAAGATAGATAAAGTGATCGATCTCTTCTACTGAAGGGGATATTACTCCTAGCAAAAAGATGCTATTACTCCTAGCAAAAAGATGCTAAACTAGGATAATAATTATATGATGAAAAAAATAACATTTGAAAACAAAAACACATATATATATAACACATATATAAACTCTTTACACAAAATGGAAATGTTTTGAATGTTTCTGCTCCCAACTAAAATTTCTGTAATGTTCTGAATTATTTTATCTCATGTAACAATTTTAAGTTGCCAATTTTCAACCCCAGTGCTTCAGTCCATTATGATTTATCCAAAAGGGCATTAGCAGAACAACTAAGTGCACTCTATAGGGGAGATCATCTTTATTTTTAGCAGCTTCATTTTTCACAAGCTATTTCATAACATATCTGCTATTTCTAGAATTAGAGCTAATAAAAGGAAAGAGCTCCAATTTTAATGTTTGTATTTTGACGATAAAAAATAATTTTAAAATCTTAATATTTCCACAATGCTTGAATATCTGTCATATCCATTATCAGTAATTCAGAAATTAAAATTAATTTTGTAGCCTTCTCAGCAGAAAATTGCTGATTATGACGCTTACAAGAGATAAGGAAGCCATTTTTTTCCAGGAGAAAATTTACATACTTGAACATCTGATTGACTGCTAAATAATAAGCTGAAATATTAAACCAAACACCACAAGTTTACATAACTGAATATTTGAAATCTGAAAATACTGAAACAATTTTTATTTAAACTCCTAAATCAGAGACTCAATGAAAAAAAAAGTGTAATGTTGGTTGAGCAGGATTTTTGGATGCTATTCTTGTCTGAAATGTGGCGAACTGTACAAGTTATTGAATCTGAAACTTCACAACTTGGTAATGAACACTACAAACAAATTATGGTAGATAAAATGGCACACACAATAAATAAAACGTGCTGTCAATTCATAGGTATATACTGTCTGTGCTCATATTTTTCAAAGACCATCAGCACATTTCTGTGTGGCTTGTTTAGCACCAGCTCAGACCAACCATCTATCCCGGAAATGTCTGGTTCTCATTTTCAAAGACTGGTTGAAGTTTTAAATTCTGATGGTTGAAAAAAAATAAAAAACAAGTTTTTGGGCATCTAACCTATGACTATTTGCTCAGCAGATAAGTAAGTGCACACAACACATATAGGCATCAAGAAATGGTCGGACTAGGTATCAATTGTAGGGTCACCATAATAAAAGGTATAATATCAGAGAACAGCAAATAAAACAGGAAACAGAAAACTATAAAAAGATATGTAAAAACAAAACATATTTCCTGAGTTATTTGCGGGTCATCATCATTGCACTCCGAACATGTCCATAGGTGCTCAGATCCCCTCCTCAGCAATTCCTGCAGTGCCAGCGACTGACGACTCCAGTTCTGTGTTGGTTGAAAAGTCTTCTTACACGCCCACTAAGTTTCTCATTTCTGGCCGTGCCCATCTTAACTCCCATCTCCATCATCTGAAGAAGTGATGTGGATCTGTGTTTGTCGAAGTCCTGTGCTCTTCCCACATCTCGGAGGGCATTGATGATGTCCACCCGATCCATTGGTTTCCGCGTCCTCAACAACAGCGCAGCTAGCCAACCTGTCCGCTCTTTCATTTCCACATACTCCCGCATGTCCAGGGACATAGACAAAGGACACCTTACATATTTTGGACTTCTGCAATGACACTACCCATTGCATGCATACAGAGCCTGCTTCCATATTTCCTGCGATAATCTCTAATAGACAATCCATGTTTTCCATTAAAATTTTTTATGAGAATAAGAAAAATTAGCTGATCCTGTAACATTGAGAGGAGTCTCAGTAGTTACTGTGCTTCCTTCTTGATAATTAAGTTTCAATTCCAAGAAGTTGAGGATTTTTTTTAACTGACAAGAGTCAAGGGTTTATCCAATGTCTAAAAATGGGTACCTGAGATTTATTTCTGGGAAGCAAAGGCAGCCTGACATCACCCAAATTTGTTTAACCAACCATTTTACCTTGTCATTTATGATGTCCATCACATTTTCTATATTTTAATTTTAAAAGTGCTCTTGACAATGTAAAAAAAAAAATTTCATTACCGATGATACATTGAATAGCGTTGTATGTAGGCTTAAAAACAATAATAAATATTAATACATAGTAAAATGTAGAGATCAGTGAGCTTTAGAAAGTGGAGTAAATAGCTACACCTAAAATTTATATATACTTCATAAAATTATAACTCAAGAAATAGCTTATTGGATGCTCTTTCGCAAAATAATATTTTCTTTGAAAACTATTGCCAGATTGAAACAAAATTAATGAAAGAAAATATATCACATTTTTCATGAAAGCCATAATTAGAATATGTCAACATTTAATCAAATTTATCTGTGTAAGACGAACATTTTTTCTGTATCAAACTTTTCCTACATCTTTCAAGCCTTTGTGGAGGAACTAAAAATCTGTATATTTATAATGTTTGCTTCAAATATAGAGTATTAATTTAATGGTAAGGAACATAATTAAGTAAATAGAATCAAAATAATTGTGCACAAAAATAAATTTAGATAATGTTCTTATAATAAATCTTGCTTAGCATCAAGGGTGTCAATGTCTTCTGCAGGACTTGAAAAACATAATTCACATTTACTAAATTATCTACAATATGCACTTAAGTACAAATAATTATTACTCTGTTGCAAATTGCTTGTGTACTTCACAAATATAAACGTAAAATCAATAATTCTAAAATAATATTTTTAAAAATTACTATGAATGCAAGGCGGGATGGAATTTTTGAAAGCAATAATTAATATGTAAAGACAAATAAAGGGATAGAACGTTTCATCACTTCAGCAGTCCAAATGTAAAATAATCTATGTAAATAATTATTATCAATTCGTCTCAGAAATAAATTAACGTTAATTTTTAAGTTTTATGGAAATTAAGAACATTTGAGTAATTTTAATTATATGAATATGTACATATTAGGAATCAGACTAAACAAAAGCAAAATTAATGTTAGATCGTCATTTACAACAACAGAAAAATAATAATAACCACTCAAAATCTGAGGTTTGGGTGGGAGGGATAATTGAAATGTGAAATTATGTCACTTAAACCAGGCAATATTTTTCCTGTAAAACTATAATTTTTATATTCACAAAGTGAGTCTTAAAAAAAAATTAAATGGTGAAATTATTTCCCGCCTATTGGGTGAAAAAGAAAAAAGAAAGTTTTACTTTTCATTATCAACCAATAAGGAAAATTGTCCTATCTGTGCAAGAACTTGACAAAAACTTATTTTAATTCTACCAAAACAAATATTTTTATGATTTGAAAAGAGTTGACTATCCTGAAATTGTGAACACCTAATTACACCACCTTCAAATACATTATCTTCATTTTCTGTACTCTAAGATGGAAGTTCTGCTCCTCACTGTGTTTTCTAAAACATTCAATTGTTTCCTTCAATCCCTTTGCGCAAATAATAACGGAAGACATAGTTCTAGGCAAACAAAAGAGAGGAAGACCTAGAAGAAAGAGGGTGCAAAATACCACAGATGAGCTGGAATTAACTGCTGCAGAAGCTGAACATCTCATTCAGGAGAGAGAAAACTTAAGAGTAGCTGTCATGGAAGGCACATTCCAGCAGAGACAAGCTAGAAGATGATGATGGAGGGAAAAAATATGAACAATATGTGACACATACGGAATATAATGATGTTAGTATTCATATTTTTTTTAATCACTGAAGATTTTTATCTCTATAAATAAAAGAAGAGTTAATGAGGTTAGTGTTATGCCAGTGTCATCTTTCTCTCCCACTCCACAATTAAGGGTGGTGATCCTAGAAGCTGCCAATCATGAATGAACCTACTCCAACTCACTAACCATTGCTCTACCCTGTTAATCATAGCAAAACAGAAGAATATGGGTTCAAATCTCTGCAGGGTCACAAGTTTTTCCTGTTGGGGGAGAAATGTAAACTCAGATCTGAACAGCTGATGGTGACATGATAAGCAGCCTTTACTCTCCAGTCCTATATGCTCCCCCCCCACCCCATGAGGTAGTTCAGATAGTTATGGCAATATCCTTCATCAAAATTCCAAAGATTTTGATTTCTGTATTCCCACTTAAGTCTAAAGTGGACTGACAGGTGAACCTATGGCAATGTGCACCATCAAGACAACAGACAGAGTAAAATAATGCTCCATGGTAGCCAACCTTCGATGTGGAGATGGCACCCAATGAATGAATAAATTCCCACTTAGTCTACAAAAGAAACATTTTTTTTTAAAAAGATCAATAGTTACCATTACTGTGAAGATCCATTGTTGAAATCAAAATGATTTGATCTCAAACCTGTGCACCATCTACCACTCAAAATTATTTGTAGCAGATATTTCAACCTTATCTGCTTCATACAGACAAGAAGAATCGGCTTGTACAAAATTATGATTAGATTTGTAATTTTCATTGCTGTTACTGAAGCTCAAACTTAAGGGAAGGGTTAAGGAAATGAAGGGATGTTGGTGAAGATCAAGCAAATCAAAGGACAAAAAATAGCTTCATTTTCTAGTCAAAACGCTCAGTTACTTATGATGCACTGTTTCATTTAAAAGAACAGATTGGTGGCAGATTTTAAATTTGTGGAAAATGATGAAATAGTCATCACACAGAACTGAATATTTTTTTGTTAAAAAAAAGTTAAGTCCAATCAGTGATAACCTTTTAATCTACAGAAGATATCAAACCTTTTAATCTACATTGCAATTACTATCAGTTCCAAAGAGTGCAAGGTAGTTATGTAATAATTAAATACAAGAAGTTACAATGAGTTATTTTCTAGCACAAATCATTTAGTCTATAGTTTTTAAAACAAGTAAATTTGAACTATTTAATGATTACTAACAAAATATCTTCAGTTACACTAAAAAAATGTTTGCCTACACTTCTTAAAATAAGCACCTAAAGCTTAAGAGTAACTTCCTCCAAAGAAATGTACCAACCCTCAAAATAAATGACTTGTATTGTGTTAAAAATAAACAGTGCCATGAAATTCATGGTGGCATCTCACCTCAATGTTAAGTCTTTCTGAGAACAGGAAGTAGAACACAGATGAAGATGAAATTAAACATGCAACACAAGGACAAATGACTCTTAGAACCAGGGCTGAAAGCAGTCTGGCTAAAACCTGACTGTTTGCACTAGAATCAGTGAACTAAAACTTCAGATCTTACTCCACCCCTATGTAGTGCCTCTAGCAACAGATGAACTAGTCTGGTCTAATAAGCAGGGGTCAAGCGAGAAGGCAAGGGAGCATCCACAAATGTCACACTGAAGATTGTTGGGTTCAAGGTCACAAATATCACAACTTTTGGAGGGTAGACAAAGAAAAAAATTGTTGGTTGAAAAAAAAGAAAGGAAAAAGGGAGGGATGAAGGAAGGAAGAAAAGAAAGAGAGAGAGAGAAAGAAAGAAAGAAAGAGAGGGAGAGAAAGAAAGACTCATAATTTTTTTTTTTCATAAATCAATCAATCTTAAAATACAATCACTAACAATTGAATTCAGTCACAAAACACTTCTTTGAAAATTATATGAAACTGTGTCTTTAATCTCTGCCACTATATTTTTGATATGTATTATAATTATCTCACTTCACACAGTCCCAATAAATAAATAATACAATTATAAATATAATAAATTATACAATAAAGACAAGTGGAAAAATATTAAAACTGGTAAATGAATTTAAATATATGGGAACAATGTTAACATCATATGGTAGATGTACAACGGAGGTGAGATGCAGAATGGCTCAGGCAAAAGCAGCTTTCCAAAAAATAAGGATCATACTGCGATATCCATTTTTGACACTAGAAGCAATAAACAAAGAGTTTGTAAATGGTATGTAGAGCCAGTCTTAACGTATGGATGTGAATCATGGACAATAGGACAACAGACAAGAAAATCACTGGAGGTTATAGAAATGTGGTTTTACAGAAGAATGCTGAGAATACCATGGACAGCTAAGAAGAGTAATCAAAATTTTATGAAACAGGCCAAAACAAAAAGAGAGCTAATTTCCAAAATTATGAAAAAACAATCATTATTTTTTGGCCATGCAATGAGAAGGGAACAGCTGGAATGTATTGTGACAACTGGGAAAATTGAGGGATGAAGAGATAGAGGGAAGCAAAGAGAAAAGATACCAGGCAGCTTAAGAGAACTGCTTGGCAGGTTAACAACATATATGATAAATAAATGTCGAGATCAAAAGTTGTGGAGAGACATGATCACCTATGACAGCTGGTATTTCAAGACGATGATTATAATTATGCAGATATGAAAAAAGAAAATGTACAATTCAGCATTTTTAATTATATGACAAAAACCATGAATTATCACATTTGCCAATTATTAAATTAAGAAAATTGTAGTTATCTTGTTTGGGTCTGTCAAACATGGGAAGCATATGTTAATGCTGCAAGCAACAATAGGCTTAGAGGGCTAGGATATTAAGGAGGCAGCAACTGACCTCTCCCATGTCTGTAAAAACACCTGTACCAGCATCCAAGAGTTTATCTGACTAATAAGAGGTATGTTACCATATTAAAATAATTATCTTTAAAATTTAATATTTAAAAACACACACACACACACATACAACCACAAAAAGAAAAGAAAAAATATTTTCCAGATAACATAAACAATTTTCTTTTATAAAATCAAGTTATAAGATGAAAGATAATTTAAAAAGAAAACAGACAGCAAAGTGTGACTCATCAAAAAGCTACAGGCCAAAGGATGGTTTAATGTAATGCAAGCTGTTACAAATGCTACCATTTAAATTATGTATAAATAAATTATAGCATTCTGTTATGTTACAGCAATGAGACAATACAAATCTCACTAAGCTTGCAAGTTTTCTATGCCTACCTTCTGTTATGAAAAAAACATAATAGTTCATCCGCACAAGAGAAAAAGAGGGGAGAAAAAAGCCTGTTTAAATCTCCCATGTCTCCTTTGTTCAACACAGCAAAGTCAAAATATAAAGTCAACATCATTCACACCACAGTAGAAATCTATTTAATACACAAGAAATGTAAAAATAACAATAATAGCAAAAATAATAACTTTTATCTTTTCTTTCTCACGCTCACTCTAAGACTGCTAAAGGAATAAGTAGTCCTCTATGTCATCTACCCTTAAAAGGATGCTAGCAGGATGTAAATTTGTGTAGGTTACAGCAAAGGTGTGATCTAGTTCAGTGCAAAACATCCAACTCTAGCATAGTGCTTTTGAGTACCAGTTTGCATTCCCTCTTGATACCTATTCACTTGGTCAGATAGTTTACTCAGTTCCCAAAGGCACGGCGAATATATGGTGCTAGGTCAAGTTCAACATTCCTGATGCACACAGTAGGCTATGAATTGCTGTTCGTTTTCAGCTCTGGTGCTGACAGTTGCCCCTTTGCCCCCATAATAATAATATTAATAATAAAGACAGCATTATTGAATTTCAAAAGTGTCAAAATAATTTCTGGGATCATGCAGGAACAATATTTATCAATAGCAACAAAAGAACTCACATCCTGCCGTCTTTGTAACTCACTCGTGTCCACCACTTTCTGAGCACCGGTTTGAGAGTATGGTGGTGGCGCTTCGGATGGTGTCATGATAGCAGGTTGAGCCTGAGCTGGGCGAGGAGGAGGAATTCCACTACCATCCTTAAATTATAAATAAATGTATTAGTTAATGCCAGTCCAACATTCCAACAGAGCAATAAACATTACTGTCCACAGGATTAATTAAACAAATTCATTACTTATATTTATTTTTATAATTATTTGTCATTGTATTATTTATTCTAATTTTATTTGTTGATTTTGTTTTGTCAATCACCTGTGGTATCGCTTGAACGAAAGGCTGTAAACATACAAACATCATCATCATGTACCATACCGGTTGGCGTAGGTGATCATGTCCCTCCACAATCTTCTATCTACAGTGCATTGTATCAGTTCTGTTGTTGACTGTTTTCCATGCCATGACACCAAGCTATCCAGTATTTTCTCTCTTTGTAGCCCGCGATCTCTCTTTCCTTTTATTTTGCCAGTTGTAACCAAGTGTTCCAACTTTCCTCTTCTCATGATGTGCCCGAAAAATGTTGATTACTTCTTTCTGATGTTTTTTAAGAGTTCCCTTTTTGTGTTGGCCTCTTTGAGAACTTCCACATTGGTCTTTTTAGCTGTCCAGGGAACTTTCAACATTCTTCTGAGAAATCCCATCTCTGTGTCCTCTAATTGTCTTTTCATTTGTTTGTCTACTGCCCAAGATTCGCTTCCATAGGTCAGAATTGGTTCTATATAGCACTGATGAACTCTCTTTCTCATTTTTATTGACATATATTTGTTGCATAAGATATTTTTCATTTTCTGAAATGCTAAAAGACTAAAACTATGATCATAAACAAAGAAAATACTCAAAACCCACAAGTGGATATAAAAATTGAAGGAATAGACCTGGAGACAGTTCAGAGCTACAACTACCTTGGACATACTATAACCAGTGATGGAAAATGTACAACTGAAATAAACAAAAGAATAGGAATGGCAAAAAGTAATTTTAATGTCATGAAGGACATACTAACATCAAAACAAATAACACCAGAGCTATAACTAAGAATAGCAAAATGTTACATCTTCTCAATATTCCTATATGGTGCTGAAACATGGACATTAGACAAGAAAACAGAACAGAGAATTGAAGCCTTTGAAATGTGGATATATAGAAGAATAGGTAGAATTGGATGGAAGGAAAAGAAAACAAACGACAAAGTCTTAAAACAACTAAAAATGAAAAGAGAACTTCTGAACACAATTAGAACAAGACAAATGCGATTCTTAGGCCATGTTAAAAGACACAACAGCCTACTGAAAGTGATCCTGGAGGGGAAAATACAAGGTAAAAGAGGCAGAGGCAGACCAAGATTAACATGGACGAGTAACATCAAAAGATGGACAAATCAACCGATGACAACCTGCACCATCAAAGCAAGAGATAGAGCAAAATGGCGCTCCATGGTAGCCAACCTTCGTTGCGGAGACGGCACTCAATGATGATGAAATGCTATTTTGGCCTCAGCTATTCTGCTTTTTATTTCTGTGGTGCATCTCCCATCTGATGCTATTATTGTGCCCAAGTATTTGAAACGTTGCACTTGTTTCAGATTTGTCTCGTTTATTTTTATGCTGCATGATGGTGGTGATTGTTTCTTCGATATAACCATTACTTCTGTTTTCTTACTATTCAGACTGAGACCTTTCTTGTTGCTTTCTTTTACTATTATGTCTATCATTTCTTGTAGTTCATTCTCTGTCTCTGCTATTAAGACTGTGTTATCCGTATATTGCAAATTATTTATGTTGTGACCATTGACTTCAATTCCTTTTTTTATCTACTATTGATTTCATAATATATTCACTGTAAAGTGAAAACAAATCCGGTGACAGAACACAGCCTTGTCTGACTCCTTGTTTTATATATTGGAATTGTCCTTTTGGTTGTTAATTCGTATAGCTGCTGTCTGTTGCCAGTACATATTTTTAATGATTCACAGATCCTTGCCATCAATGTTTAATTTCTCCAGCATATTGATTATTTCCACATGCTTTACTTTGATACAAACATACTTTGTTTATTTAGAGTACAGCTCCATAATTCAAATGACTCTAAATACCTTTGATTGTTCCTTATTTTGAATGTGAACTGTGCATTAGTTAGTCATCAGGTTATCTTCATCACACATCAAACAACAATTCATAAGACCTCTGTCCCAGCAAGACCCACAATGTGAATTTGTGAAATGATAGACTAGGTCACAAGTCTATCTACTCTCTATCTCCTCATAGCTCTCTTGAATCTAGGCAACATCCCCCCTTACTAACGTGAAATTCCAGGAGTCACACTAGGTTGCAAAGTCATGAACAAAACTCCATCACTTTGCCTTTCATTACAAGTGTATGGCCTGTTTAGAGATATGCGAACATTCATCATGATGACATAGCACACACAATTGATGCACCAACAAATGCCTGATTACTCAGGAAATGCAGTAAAAAATGCCCGCAACACCGTTGCGGTGGCGCAAAATCCCTAAAGTGAAACCTTCAGTTGACTTGGCAGAGCAGTCCATATTAGGGAGCTGTAAACTTGTAAATAATTGGTGCCAAACAAATCTGTCGACAGCCACTGAACAACACACAATGTGATGACATAAACTATATATCGACTCCAAGACTGGGGAAGATCGCACATTCACAATACTTGATTTGCTAAAGAGTACCACTGCCATGTGCACTATTCAGTAGCACCAGTATGAATCCATTAAGTGGAACATTTAGTTGACTTTCCCGCTGGGCGCAGTGTGAATTGTACTCGTGGTTGGAAAAAAAAAAATACCCCCACGGTCGACCCAGCCGTTGGCAGAAATGGGTACCAGGGTATTACCCTGGGAAGGTAAGGAATGTTGCCTCGCATCTGAGTTTAGATGCTTGAGGCGACACTATACAGAAATCTCCTACCATTTCTGGATAGGTGGCCGAGCACATATGGGTGTAAACCCACGTGCTAAACGCTGGCCGGTTCAAGTCTCGTACTTTACCTTTTATTCAGTTGACTTTAACATAGAAATCTGCATTGAAAAGGTGAAAATCAGTCCACAAATGCAAATCCTGCAATGGTCATTGAAACATAAATGCTATTTCACCATCTTGAAACCGAAACTGTGTGTGCACAGCCTCAGTGAAAAAAAATGTCACCAGCAGATGCTGATCTAAATTATGATACCTTTCTGTGGCCTACATGTTTACAATACTGCAGTAAAATTACTGCCACTTAATTGTAACAGTAGGAGCTCTAAAAATAGTGTTTCTTTGAATTTTTTTACACACAGCTGCGTGTTTACACTAAGAGAGACACTGGGAACCTAGATTTCCTGTCTCAGGTTGATTTATGACCCTAATTTGATCGCAGAGGTCAGACACATTACAATATCTATGGGTACAGACGCCGTAAGTCTGTCTGTATGTTCGGCTACCTCATAGCATTATTTGCTGTGTTTCCAAAATTACAAAGGCTTGTTTGATGTCAGCTGACAATCATGGAAATTTCCCTGGTCACACAGCCAAAAGATCAACCAATTGAAAAGATCAAATCTTGAAAATTGACAAATTTGTTTCACATTATGAGATTGTATCTCACGAAAGGGAAAAAAAATCCAACAACAATAGAAACAAAACCCAAACTCAGGGGTCACTGGAAGTGGTAAATAGGAAAGTACACAGAACAGGAAATGTTTCAACACGACAAAATGTCAAATTTGGAAGAATTTGTGTTTTGATGCAGTAATTTTTACTATGGTATCGTAATCTAGGGTTTAAAGCTCTTAGTGCTTCTTTTTCCACTTAATTTTTTTAAATCCAAAAATGAGTGTGGAAGCCACAGAGAATAAAAGGAAGGTTGCAGAATCAATGACTGATTTTTCAAAAAGGAACTTATCATGAAGCATGAAAGTGGTAAATATGTGGCGGATTCATAGAAAAGACAGAATGTGAATACAAATATTGAACCAGTAGTTCTAAGAGGCAGAAGAGGGAAGAGAGAAAAGGTGGGGGTAGAGAGAGAGGACACCAGAAGTAAGGTTATTTGTTTTGAAGTTTCTGGGTAGAACTTGGCTTCCAAACAATAACCTTTTATTTTCCCCTTTACCAGCCACATGTAATATCACTACTGATAACTAAATTACAGTAAGTGACATCATTTACATATTTTATTTATAATTTTCCTTCTGGGTGTATTATTTAGAACATTTAATTGTGTTACCTATACCTTAAACTGTGTATTTGCTGTTTTAGTTTGGGAATGGATTAATTCACTTTCCATTATTTCTAATAGAAAAAAGATGTATTCAGACATTGAACAATTCAGAGCTAAAATGGTGTTCTGGAACAAACTAAGTTTGAAGCAAGAGGCATAATTTATTTTCTTTTGTTTCCCTTTATTCTATTTTTTAAATACGCTTTATGGTAATAAATTGGTAAAAAACAAATATTAACATTATAAGACAATTTAAAAAATATGCAAGGAAAATATCTCAATCATATTTAAACACATTGCTTATAATATGAAGTGCAATTTCTTCATGGCGAAATTTGACTGCAATGACATGTGAAATGTCATGTAACTTGCATTTTTATAAATCTATCTTTCAGATTACTTTCTTATTTACAAAGCATCTTGTCTGTTTGTTTTAATCCTTGCCTTCAATATGACATCCAGCTTAAGTTATGACATTCTTGTTATGTTATGATGGTGTTTCTGGTTCTGACCTAAGATGGTGGACTATTTTCTTCATGACTGATTGGTGTAATGTCATGAGACGTGTAAGAAACAAAATAAAACCAGAAATAAGTGAGGAAAAATGTGGATTTGTGGAAGGAAAGGGCACCGATAATGCAATATACATCTTAAGAACATTGATAGAAAGATCTATAGAGATAAAGAAAGATCTATATATGTGCCTCATAGACAACACAAAAGCATTTGACAAAGTAAAGCATGTGGAAATAATCAATATGCTGGAGAAATTAAACATTGATGGCAAGGATCTGCGAATCATAAAAAACAAGTACTGGCAACAAACAGCAGCTATACAAATTAACAACCAAACAGGACAATTTCAACTTATAAAACAAGGAATCAGACAAGGCTGTGCTCTGTCGCTGGATTTGTTTTCACTTTACAGCGAACATATTATGAGATCAATAGTAGACAAAAAAGGAATGGAAGTGAATGGTCACAACATAAATAATTTGCGATATGCGGATGACACAGTCTTAATAGCAGAGAAAGAGAATGAACTACAAGACATAATAGTAAAAGAAAGCAACAAGAAAGGTCCCAGTCTGAATAGTAAGAAAACAGAAGTAATGGTCATATCGAAGAAACAATCATCACCATCATGCAGCATAAAAATGCACAGGCCAAATTTGAAACAAATGCAACATCTGAAATACTTGAGCACAATAATAGCATCAGATGGAAGATGCACCACAGAAATAAAAAGCAGAATAGCTCAGGCCAAAATAGCATTTCAGAAAATGAAAAATATCTTATGCAACAAATCTGTCAATAGAAATGAGAAAGAGAGTTCATCGGTGCTATATAGAACCAATTCTGACCTATGGAAGCGAATTATGGACAGTAGACAAACAAATGAAAAGACAATTAGAGGCCACAGAGATGGGATTTCTCAGAAGAATGTTGAAAGTTCCCTGGACAGCTAAAAAGACCAATGAGGAAGTTCTCAAAGAGGCCAACACAAAAAGGCAGCTCCTAAAAAACAGAAAGAAACAATCAACATTTTTCGGGCACATCATGAGAAGAGGAAAGTTGGAATACTTGGTTACAACAGGCAAAATAAAAGGAAAGAGAGATCGCAGATGACAAAGAGAGAAAATACTAGATGGCTTGGTGTCATGGCATGGAAAGCAGCCAACAACAGAACTGATACAATGCACTGTAGATTGAAGATTGTGGAGGGACATGCTCACCTACGCCAGCCGGTATAGCACATGATGAGAATTGGTGTAACAAACTGACATCATGGAACATCCACTGCTGCTGAAACTGAAACATTGACTCTTGGACAGAAATGAAAAAGTTTAACCATGACCTAGTATGAAATAAAACAATAGCAAAAGCAGCAGAGACTTTCAAAAACCTTCAATAAATATAATATGGAAATCAAAACTCCTAAGCTGCTAATTTAAAAAAAAAATGTATTTACTTAAGCATGTGAGAGATGGGAAACAATGAAGAAAGAAGAAAATAAATTAGACACATTCAAAATTAAATGTGTCAAAAAAATACTGTATAGTTATACCATGGAATGTATTCAAGTCAAGTGAGGAAGTAAACCTTATATTTATTCCAACTCTTTGCTATCAATGTCAAATAATAGAGTCAGATTAAAGATCAAAAAAGAAAACTGACATGTGAGATTAGATGCCTCAGAAAAGCTGTGAACAAAACACAAAGAGGTCATATAAAGAACAATGAAATCAGAATCACCATTGGAATTGTACCAGTAATCAAATACAAAGAGAAACAAAGATTAAAGTGGTTTGAACATTTAATGTATATGAACCCCTCAGCTCCAGTGTCAAGAGCTCACAACAACAAAATGGACAAACCAAGAAATGGAAGTAGACAAAGAAGATGGATTGAGGGACTTCCCCCACTGGTTTCTCCTTCACATAACACCCATCAGGCCATGTCTTTACTGTGATAGACAGCATTCAATTAACAATTTCTTAGAAAAGTGCAAAACTCTTTAACTGACCCTCGTGACAAATGAATCGCAAGCTCATAAAGTCCAATCACTTCTCAAAACTTTGTGCCATCTTTATTTATTCAATTCCATTTGGTCCTCTTAGAATCTGTATATGTATTGCATTAGCTAGTGCAATAAATAGTGCTTTATTCACATTTACAGTGGCTAAACCAAAGTTTTTAGCTAAAATTCTCCATTATTTCATTTCACATATTAAAATAATATAATGAACATGCCGTTCATTTAATGAACAAAAAAGATGCTTTGCTGCCGCAATAACTATAATTTCAAGCTGAAACAGTGTAGATGTTTTCAAAATATTAAAACCTGGTTTGTAGGACGTGTTTGATTTCCATCTGCAAATGGATTAAAGTCATCTAAAGCTCCTTGCCGTGCTCCAGATCTAGCTGCTTGCTGCACTGAAGAATCCTGCATTAAAAAAAAAAAGTTTTAATCAAATTAAATAAAGATAAATATCATCACAACACTTTAAAAAAAACTTGTGAAGCAAAGCTCTCCATCATCATCATCATCATGTACCATACTGGTTGGCGTAGGCGATCATGTCCCTCCACAATCCTCCATCTACAGTGCATCGTATCAGTTCTGTTGTTGACTGTTTTCCATGCCATGACACCAAGCTATCCAGTATTTTCTCTCTTTGTCGCCCGCGATCTCTCTTTCCTTTTATTTTGCCAGTTGTAACCAAGTATTCCAACTTTCCTCTTCTCATGATGTGCCCGAAAAATGTTGATTGCTTCTTTCTGATGTTTTTTAAGAGCTCCCTTTTTGTGTTGGCCTCTTTGAGAACTTCCACATTGGTCTTTTTAATCTGTCCAGGGAACTTTCAACATTCTTCTGAGAAATCCCATCTCTGTGGCCTCTAACCATCTTTTCATTTGTTTGTCTACTGTCCATGATTCGCTTCCATAGGTCAGAATTGGTTCTATATAGCACCGATGAACTCTCTTTCTCATTTTTATTGACATAGATTTGTTGCATAAGATATTTTTCATTTTCTGAAATGCTATTTTGGCCTGAGCTATTCTGCTTTTTATTTCTGTGGTGCATCTCCCATCTGATGTAATTATTGTGCCCAAGTATTTGAAACATTGCACTTGTTTTAGATTTGTCTCGTTTATTTTTATGCTGCATGATGGTGATGTTTGTTTCTTCGATATAACCATTACTTCTGTTTTCTTACTATTCAGACTGAGACCTTTCAGCTCTCCAGGTAACTTATTCCATGACTTTACATTTTTAAAAATTTTTTAAATTTTCTACAGAAAAGGATAACTAGACTTATGCACAAATCTCCATTACTCAACTGCTGCATGAGAAGTTGTAGTGTTACAAATCTTTGATTTCCTATTCATTGTTCAATTCCAGAAACATTTATCTGAGAGATCTGATAACATAAAAAATTGTATGCTTAATGCTTCAAAATGTGTATCATTCATGCAGCCTGTGTTGCTAGTTACATGAATATCAGCACATGTTTGCTCAAATAGATAATTATTTGTTTATGACAACTTTTATGACAATCCTATATCATAGTATATGATGAAGAAAGCTAAATAATGTTGTTTTCATTCAAGAATAAAGAATAACTATGTAGAATGTACCAATTACTATGGCATGATTCATTATGATACAAATAGATACAAGATTTCTAATTAATTCATAATTTTATTCTAGCAGTAAAAAGTCAGTGACTCACCATTTTTCCAAGGAAGTATTATAATTATTGTATTGTTATCATTTCCTTCCCAGTTTGTGTATGTTTTTACTATTACACAATTTATTGTAGTAGGCTGCTATGATTGCAGTTGTATGAAGTATTATTATTATTAATGAAATGACATATTCGTTTTAAAATGATTTTAATTGTGTCATGATTAAAATTAGAAAAATAACAGCCATTTTGAATATTATTACAGTGGGGGTGTAGCAGTCTGAGTGAAAGTAAGTTTCTGGTTTTTCTAGTGTTCAAAGGAGTGCTCATTTTTCTGATTGTACATCGGCAAATCCTCAGTTTAAAATAATATCCCAGAACTTCAAATGTTTTCAATATTATATTCAAATTTGCGGAAATATTTTGCTGCACGCGGCAAAACGAAAACCGAAACTTCGGAAACTATGAACATTGTTATTATTATACCCATCAACTTTAAGATATAATTATAATATTTATAAATAATTAATTGGTGCCGTTTACATCTACTGAGAGTACTGAGAGTGAGTGTACTCAGTGTAGTAACTCAACTCAGACAACTGTGTTTGCCGGATGAAGTTTTCTACATTAAATTCTTGTAATTCTATATTTATATTTTGGAATTTTTTTTAGTCGCACTAACACATTGTTTAGTTTAAAAATCAATTGTTGTAAATTAGCTATTTCCAATTTATATTTGATTATTATTTATAACGATTCTCACGAGGTACTCTCGAGCGAGAATAGTTTTATTTATTTAAGCTGGGGGGACGGACACGAACGACGTTACTAATTTTTTCATAAAATAATAGTCAGTGTATGTATTGACAACGAACTCACCGAAAATGGGCTAGGTTGGCTACGTGGATCAGCAAATGGATTTGAGTCAAAGTCTGACATTTTAATACTCTAATGATCCCGTTATGAAACAAGGTAAATATGAAAGGCCAAAATAGACTTGCAGTTGTTACCTCCTGGCAGACATTATTTATCGGATGTGAAAATATTATCTATGACGCATGCGCAACAGTCATGGTCACATGGAATGACGTATTGTGTTTGTTATGGAGCTTGGTTCTTCACATAGAACCGTTCTTAATTTTAACATGTTATACATCAACATAAAGAAATAACATAAATTTATTTCTCTCTCACTCTCTGCGATCAAGACTCAATCAGAGTAGGATTCCAGACTCTCATGAAGTCAGCTGTCTGTTTAAGGGAATCGATTGCCCCATATAATTTCTCTTCCAGGGAGGTGGGCGTGGACCACATTACTCTTCTCAGGTCTGTGTACTGGGGGCAATCCTGTAGAACATGTTTTGTAGTCATATTGTTGTCCAGTGTACAGTATATGCAACACAAGTATTCAGCCCTACTGGGAGATACTTGCCTTAATAGGAAAGTACAGAAATACAATTTATTTCCGATCTGTGTACGTAACCCTATGTTATAGTCATGGGAACGCCTTCGTGTAAGACACTGCTCACAATAGCTAATTTTTTAATTAGCTGAGTGGCAGTGTACCAAGCGTTCGGCTTCTCGTGGCAGTGCCATGGAGTACGGGTTCGATCCTGCTTCGGACCATATATTGTTCTTTGTTTTTTTTTTTTCTGTTGTTGTTTATTTGTCATTTTTTCCGAGTGCTAGCACATACCTTTTCCTTCTATTATTCCCTATTATCGCCTCGGAAGTTTCCCTATTTAATAATATTTATTTATTATTATTTGTTTACAGTGGCATAGGCTGATTGTACCTATTTTGAATTTGATGAACATGTGATTTCTCATTCTATTGTGGCCAGTGCGTAGGCGAAGTATGATGACTTGATCCCTCCTTGATAGTTGGTGGTATCCGTCACTCTCGTTATGCTTTGGGTGTTCTCGTTTCCATTTTTCATGGAACTGACCCTTGAGGATGGATTTGACTTCATCATAACTGAGTGGATGGTTCTCTTGAGGTAATCTCCCTCCCTCTTCAGCTAATTTGTCTGCGCGTTCGTTCCCGTGTATATTAGAGTGTGATGTTATCCACTGAATGACTACTCTCTGGAAGTTATTGCATAGTTGGTCCAGGGTTGTTCTCAAGTCATCTAGTTCATTGTTCTTGGGGCTTTTTAAAGCTGATAGTACTAACAGTGCATCAGTCAGAATCACCAACTTATTGTGCATGTTATTTTTGTGTTGAGTAGCCAGTGTTGCAGCATCTCTGATGGCCTCAGTTTCTGCTTTAAATTTGTTTGAGAATTTTCCAGTAGCTATTGATTTGGTGATTTCGTCCAGATTTTTCAGCGTCAAGAACACACCCCCCCCCCCTCCATTTCTGGTGGCATTTGTAGCAGAGCCATCTGTGTATATGTGGGACCAAGAGTCCTGTGGATAGGTATCGTGTATGTGTTTTTCTGCTACGTGTTTTCTTTCTGTGTCTGATTGGGTGCCTTTTTTCATGATTCCTGTTATATTTTCCTTAAGTTCTGGTATTTTATGTTTTCCATGAGGAGACATATAAGATGGGCCCAAGGGTTTCGATATTGTTTGGGAAAGCACTGGGTCTCCAGTAGTTAGTTCATTGGCAATTGCAGCGAAGTTGCTCCTCTTTAGTCGTACAATTCTGGAACCAGTTATTCTTTGGTGCATGGGGTGGCTAAGGAGCCTTCTATATTTCTCCGCTTGTTGCAATACTTTAGTGACCGTCTGTCATCTAAGGGTTGTAAACCTGTTACTGTTTCTAGAGTATTGATAGGTGTAGATTTCATAGCACCAGTGATGATACGGGCAGCTTGGTTCTGTGTTCTGTTAATTTTGCTAAGGTGTGATTTGGAAGTCATAGCCCAGGCTGTGACTCCATACTCTAGAACTGGTCTGGCTCTTCCTACGTATAGTCTTTTCAAAATATTGCTGCCTACCCCCCAGTCCGTTCCTGCCAATTTCTTAATAATATTTGTTCGTTTTCTGGTTTTTTTCCTTGCTCTGTCTATCAGATTTTTCCAAGTCATTCTGCGATTCATGGTGACGCCAAGATATGTTGGGTTTTGGTCAATATGGAGTGTATGGTCTTTTATCTTCAAGTTTGCAGATATTGTGTTCTTGATATGCTGAAAATTGTATATGCAGTTTTTTTTTTCGTTGATTGGTAAGAACCAGGTGTTCGTCCATTTTTCAAGTTCACCTAGGGCATCTTGCATCCTGGGTCCAGCCACCGACATACTTTCCTCGCGAGCCCATAACGCCAGATCATCTGCGTATATTGCTGAGTGTATTCTGGGTGGAATGTCCATTACGATGTCATTTATGAAAATTAAAAAGAGCGTTGGGGACAAGACTCCGCCTTGTGGGACACCTTGTTTGATAGAGACCTCTTACTTAGTTGACCTTGAACTTGTACTACGGCCGTTCTATCCTGAAGGTATTGAGAGACCCAATTGAATAAACGACCCTGGATGCCAAGTCTAAAAAGCTTGTTATTTAAACCCTCTCGCCAAACCCTATCAAAAGCCTTCTCCATGTCGACCCACACTGCCAGTGTGTATTTCTTTTCTTGTAGAGCATCCTCTATTTCCTGTGCAATGTAGGTGACCTGGTCTTCAGTTGATCTGTGCTGACGGAAGCCACTTTGTTGTGGTACGATTTGTTGTTTTGTATCCAAATGCCACATAAGTCTTCTGTTAACCAGCCTTTCCATGAGTTTACTCAGGCAGCTCAGTAGGCTAATTGGTCTATAGCTACTTGGGTCTAGAGGGTCTTTTCCACGCTTCACGATGGGCACCATAATAGCTTCTTTCCAGATTGCCGGCACATGACCTCTCTTCCAGCTAGCATTTATTATCCTTAGAAGCCTCTTGGTTTTCTGTCCCAGATTTAGGAGCATTTCGTTGGAGATTCCATCTTTACCAGGGGAACTTTTGAGCTTCAATCCTTTGAGGGCAACATCTAATTCAGTTAGGGTAAAGATGGTCGTCTGATGCTCTTCCTGTGCTAAAGGCATGTGTTATGCATCTTGGTTTTCCCATCTTGCAGCTTTCTGTTTGTCTATTGGAATGTTTATTCTACTAATGTTTTTATAAGTCTCTATCACTAGATTTGCTGCCCTTTTGCCTGTGAGGATGTTCTGATTGTGTGCTAATGATATTGGAAGTCGGCAGTTGTTTTCGTCACTCAGAGCATTCGCAAGTTTCCATAATTTATGACCATTTGTGTCTAGATTAAGGCTCTCTGTTTTGTCTATCCCTACGGGAATACTAAATCCAAGGTAGCTCATAACATAGATGAAATGTTAGAAACACTAGAAAACAAGGCAGGAAAAGCCAACAGAAGAGCAAAAAGGCTGCAAACTGTACATCTCCCCAAGCGATCTCCCCAATGCTTTTTTTTTTTAAATGATGCTGAATGGGCGTAGATGTTGTGTTTTAGAGTAAGCCGTTATATTTTGCACCTTTCGGCCAACACACCCGACTTCAGATAAATATTGTTATGTACCGTGAAGCCTCTCCTCTTATCCATTGTCAAGATCTGGAGGGCACGAGCATACCTGAAAATAAGTGCAGATAAGGAGCTTTCATTGCACCACGAGCTCAACACAAGGAAATTGTCAGGCTAAAAAGAGATTCTACTCAAAATAACCAATATATGCCTGCTTCATAGACTACACCAAAGCTTTTGATAGAGTACACCACAAACAACTTATAGAATGCCTAAAAGAGATACATCTAGATGACATGGATATACGACTAATATGCAATCTATACTGGGAGCAAACAGCAATAATAAAATATAACAAAGAGTTCTCTACACCCATTGATATAAAAAGAGGAGTAAGACAAGGATGCATCCTATCACCAAGCTTGTTCAATCTATACACTGAGCAAATCTTTAAAAACATCATAGAGATGCCAGGCCTACAAATTAATGGAAAGATAATCAATAACCTAAGATATTCTGATGATACTGTACTACTAGCAGAAAATCCTAAAGACCTACAACAATTACTTAATGAAATAAACACGACAAGCAAAAAATATAGACTAGATATGAATATCAAAAAGACTAAAACTATGATCATAAACAAAGAAAATACTCAAAACCCACAAGTGGATATCAAAATTGAAGGAATAGACCTGGAGACAGTTCAGAACTATAACTACCTTGGACATACTATAACCGGTGATGGAAAATATACAACTGAAATAAACAAAAGAATAGGAATGGCAAAAAGTAATTTTAATGTCATGAAGGACATACTAACATCAAAACAAATAACACCAGAGCTAAAACTAAGATTAGCAAAATGTTACATCTTCTCAATATTCCTATATGGTGCTGAAACATGGACATTAGACAAGAAAACAGAACAGAGAATTGAAGCCTTTGAAATGTGGATATATAGAAGAATAGGTAGAATGGGATGGAAGGAAAAGAAAACAAACGACGAAGTCTTAAAACAACTAAAAATGAAAAGAGAACTTCTGAACACAATTAGAACAAGACAAATGCGATTCTTAGGCCATGTTAAAAGACACAACAGCCTACTGAAAGTGATCCTGGAGGGGAAAATACAAGGTAAAAGAGGCAGAGGCAGACCAAGATTAACATGGACGAGTAACATCAAAAGATGGACAAATCAACCGATGACAACCTGCACCATCAAAGCAAGAGATAGAGCAAAATGGCGCTCCATGGTAGCCAACCTTCGTTGCGGAGACGGCACTCAATGATGATGATGACTCAAAATACCCGTGATAGCGCTAGAAAGAGACTTCCAGGTCTGGTCAAATGAGTACGGACAATTGAGTTATTGTGTTGTTTGTGGGTCATCATCATTGCACTCTGAACATGTCCATAGGAGCTTAGATCCCCTCCTCAACAAGTCCTGCAGTGTCCAGCGACTGACGATTCCAGTTTGCGTTGGTTGATAAGTCTTCTTATACACCCACTAAGTTTCACGTTTCTGGCTGTGCCCATCTTAACCTCCATCTCTTTCGTCCGAAGGAGTGACGGGGACTCATGGTTGTCGAAGTCATGTGCCCTTCCCACATCTCGAAGGCCATTGATGATGTCCGCTCGATCCAGTGGGTGACCGACTTCAACGACAGCGCAACTAGCCAACCTGTTCACGCGTCACGCGTCAGGCTAAAAAGAGACTAATCGTGGTCAATGCGGAGGTCAACGTCTCATCTGGGATAACACCGATGAGAAAAATACAGTCATCTATACAGATCCAAAGGAGTTCGCGGACATTTACAGCACGCTCGGCATGCAGAAAAGTCAAGGAAGACAGTGGTGCATACGTTATGACCACGAATAGCATGGCGATGGAGGCGATGGCAGTGACCAGTCCATCTGGTTAGAGTCACAAGACTACACCCACGCCTGCGTACTGAGTGATTCGATGAGCATGATAAAAAGGGGGGGGGGGGATGTGGGCTTTGTACACATGCAATGGGTAGAGTCATTGCAGAAGTAAAAAATACGCAATGTCACCTTTGTCTACGTACCAGTGTAAGAGCGGAGGAGAGAATATATAGCAGTGATTGTGAGAGTGTAGGGAACTGTAAGGTGTTGGAACGGGTTGGAGAGAATACGACAAACACCGGATGTATGAAGTAGTGTCGAGCACGAGATAGTGGAGTGAACAGTGATCTAAGGGAATCGCGGATTTTGGTAGACAAGTGAGAAACACGGATAGAGTGAGTAGGTGGGGGTTAAAGTGAGATAGGTAGGATGACGTGAAGAAAACCCATTGGATGGGAAATTCAGGAAGTAGCTGTTGATTGGATGGAAGGGGAGATTTATAAATGACTGTAAAGGGTCCGAGAGATGAGATCATACGTAGAAACTAACGTATCAGCAGGTTGGCTACGCCTTGTGGACGTAAGGCCCGATTGTCAGCAGGGAGCATACGCCCCATAGATAGCTAGCACCAGTAAGTGAAATGTTTTAACTTAGTTAGAACCAGGAGCACAAGCTCTGTGATAGATAGCACTAGTAGGTGGAATGTTCAATTAGCTTTAAAGGAGGGACATTGCCCATGTAAATAGTAATACCAACTAGTCAGATTCATAGGTGAAACTTAGAGACATAGCGGACCCTGGTGTGTAGTGAGAGGAAGTGCCAGAGCTGAAGTAATAGTTGTACGTTGTTGCCCGAGCAGGAATGTTTACACTGCTGGGCATTGTTATGTTTCACCGAAGTTTTATGTTGGTCTTTGTGTAATAAAGCGTTTCTTAGTGTTTATTAAAAATAAGACTTGAGTCTTCTATGAGTTACTCAGGTTGGTGTGTATGGTGGCTAAGTCTGAGTAACAGTTTAAGGACCACGCGAAATAGACAAGGCAGTGCAAGACCACCATGACTGCTATAGTCCACTGCCAGCAATGCCGGAAAGAGCGCCGTAAACAGACTACCAGTGTACCACACACCGGCGGGCGGGGCTAGATTGATACCATAAGAGGATAGAAATGTGTATGTTCTTTCTATGGTGCTAAGGTCAGTGTAGCGGTCATTCCATCTATCACATTACAGGGGCGGTTTTATTCAGCGGTCAGTACCCCCCCCCCCCCGTTCAAGTGCTGTCCGTGTACGAGTCGAGACGCCCATGTAACCATCAGAAGCTCTTTCAGTCAATATTCCAGCAGTACAAGCCTCGTATATCAAGCTTATATGTATCAAGTAGCTCCCGTGTACACATGAACAGTACCCGTGTACACCAGACATGAGAAAGTACGGGGAAATAAAGGAGCGAACAGGTTGGCTAGTTGCGCTGTCGTTGAAGTCGGTCACCCACTGGATCGAGCGGACATCATCAATGGCCTTCGAGATGTGGGAAGGGCACATGACTTCGACAACCATGAGTCCCCGTCACTCCTTCGGACGAAAGAGATGGAGGTTAAGATGGGCACAGCCAGAAACGTGAAACTTAGTGGGTGTATAAGAAGACTTATCAACCAACGCAAACTGGAGTCGGCAGTCGCTGGACACTGCAGGACTTGTTGAGGAGGGGATCTAAGCTCCTATGGACATGTTCAGAGTGCAATGATGATGACCCACAAACAACACAATAACTCAATTGTCCGTACTCATTTGACCAGACCTGGGAGTCTCTTTCTAGCGCCATCACGGGTATTTTGAGTAGAATCTCGATACGTTTTTGCTCACTTATCCTAGCGCAAACAGTCAGTTATGAGTTGTTGACCAGATTGCCGTTCGGGCGGATACCAGCAAGGTATGATATGTGAGTACATATAGTACTTTCTATTGCTCCATAACAACCTTTATGTGTAGCCAAAGTCGCTCCACTGGTCTTCTTTCCGTCCTCATTTGATTTAGCGAGCGACGATGAGAAGTTACCGTCGTGTTAATTAGCAGCAACAGAAAGTAATCTATTCGGCTGTGAGGATGTGTTGTATGTGCCCGCGGTGTTAGAATGATTTTGTTCTTGCATGTCTTTACTTAAAAATATCCACCTTTTCCTTCGTTCTCTCTTGCGCAATGTCCTGCTATTTTGAGGCAGAACACTTGTGATGTTGTTTGGTCTGGTTTCATTTCTACCAAGTGTCCAAACTATTTCATTGATTCTTTGTATTGGGTAATCGATCTTTCATTGTGTTGTTTGTTATCTTTCTCACGCATCTCGTTTCTTAGGTTCACTTCTTCCATGCCCACTGTAATCGCTTATTGGCGTTGTCTATACTAATGTGTGGCTTATAGTTTAGTGTTCTTCTTATCTTAGTCGTTGTCCCCAGATAAAGACATGTCTAACTGAATAAATTACTCTTTTAGCCGACGGTACAAAGTTAACTAGAAGAAATTGGTATACACTACGACTTTGTGCAACTACAGTCAGTTCTGTGAAAGTTGACGCATGAAAATTAGCAGATCGAAAACAGAAAATATGATAATTGAACAATGTAGTATCCTGAGGTTACAAGAAAGAAACATCATCATACGTGAAGTGAGACACTTGAGAGGAAAAAATGCCGCGTCTGCTGATGTTGGCAATAAAATCCTCCACAACTCTTTATCTACATCTGTTTATCATATCTGTTGTTAATTTCCTACCAAAACCATTCATTTAAACAATCTGGTTGATTTTCTCTTTGTTCGCCTCTAGAAAGCACAACATTGTTTTCGAGACCTTAAAGGTCTCATTGAGACAATTGTCAATCAATGGAAGGCTATGGGGAAACGATTGTTGTACATCCCTACTTGTAATTGTCACGTTTCGATAAAACAAAACCATTTATGTTACTGGAAATGACTGAATGGTGAAAGTTAACATAAGAGAAGCTACACAGAACACAACTCACTCATATTTGTGCACACATATACACACATTAATTGGTCGGCCATTCCTTGAGTCTGGAGAATGGACAATTCACTGTTACGAGAACTTACAACAGCAGATGATCAAAGACCAGAGCTGGAAGTTGTCAGCGACCCACAGCTGTTGGCTTGCGCCAGGATAGGTGAACCAAAACCATCCAGACCCTGCTCCACCTCTCCGCGGTGCCTCTAGTAACAGACTAACCTGTCTAGTCTGGCCAAGCGAGCAGGGATCGAAAAAGGAAGACAACCCGGTACTAAAAAATGTCGTGCTGAAGTCGGATGTTACCAGACCTGACCAGACCAGACCAAACCAGACCAGTACCTGGGCCAGAACCAGGACCAGACCAGACCAGACCGACAGATATATAGATCATCATCATTGAGTGCCGTCTCCGCAACGAAGGTTGGAGCGCCATTCTGCTCTATCTCTTGCTTTGATGGTGCAGGTTGTCATCGGTTGGGATATATAGATAGATAGAATTAAAGTATTCATTAAATTAATGGTTGTGCTGTTATTTATGAACCCATATCATTACACAGCATTGTCTGACTGGACAGCTCTTGCAGAAGCACCAAATACGATAGCCCCCTCAGCTTCAAGAAGCGCTAACTTTATTCATCTACCATAACCTATGCCGGCGTGAGTAAATTTAAAAAAGTAAAAGTTTCCTCCCCTGCCTTGCTCGGCTTATTGGAAATATATGAATCAATTCAGAGGAAGAGGTATGTTTACAGCACTCGGAAAAATGACAAATAATCAACAACAGAAAAACATATGGACCAAGGCAGGATCGAACCCGTACTCAGTGGCACAGCGCCTTGCCACGAAAAGCCGAACGCTTAGGAACTCTGCCACTCAGCTAACTAAAAAATTAGCTTCGTAGGCAAAGTCCTTTCGCGAAGGCTTTCCTATGACTATAGCATAAGGCTGCGACCACAGCTCGGAAATATTTCTTCCTGTTAAGACAAGTATCTCCCGGATAGGGTAGGGCTGAATACTTGCGTAGCAGACAAACATTTAGGACGAAACAGCACGAATGGTAGTTTCCAGTGGTTTAGGCTGGAGACAAATAATAATAAATGAATATTATTATAGAGGGAAACTTCCGAGGCGATAATCAGTGAATCAATTCAGAGGAAGAGGTATGTTTACAGCACTCGGAAAAAATGACAAATAATCAACAACAGAAAAAAATATGGACCAAGGCAGGATGATGACATTGAATATGCTTTTTTCATGACCACGGCGTATTTTGTGTGTGATGACGTCGGTATTACGTCTGGCCGCCTTTACTTAAAACACGTGTTGGTGTTAATATATTTTGATGAAATGTGCAACGCATGGGCGACAAAAAAGATGATTTCTGGCTTAAAGGTAAACGAAACATAGATGACAAATACCTGATTCAACCTTCACACGGTAGTTACAGAAACAGGCCACTCTGCCAGGCAGTCAGGGCCGACTCATGGTACTGGAGAGTTGCCCGGGGCGCGTCATATGCATTAGGGGCGCCTTCAAAGATATTCCAAAATTTTAAGTATTTTTTCTTCTTGTGAAGATGTATATAACTATACTTAAAAAAGGGCGCCGAAGTTCAGCTTGTCTAGGGCGCCAGCAACCATAGGGTCACCACTGCTGGCAGATGACATGGAATCGGTGAGGGAAGACAAAACTAGTTCTTAGAAGTTGTAACTAAGTTCCCCTTCTCACCTCGACGATTTCCTACAACTTTTTCGAGTAAAATTCGACTCGATATTCGTAAGTTTGCCCCGGACAAAAAAAAAAAAAAATTAAAGTACCACCGTCACGCCAAGTGGCGTATAGGGAATATGGTGTTAGTGACAATAAATTTTACAGACCTTCGGCACAAGATTTCTGGGGTAATGTGGTCGGTATTGCGCCCGTGCCGCTTTATTTTCCCAGAAAAAAAATCCGGTACCCATTTAAGGCTGGGTGAACCCGGAACCCGTAGGTTGGGATCGAACTCTTTTAGTTTGTAGTCCAGTTCACTAACGACTGAGCTATCGCGGCTCCCAAGTTTGCTCCGGAATTCTGATAATATTCAGGCCATCCCTACTATCGAGCGACAGACATACTTTTTTTTAATGCATCTAAACTACATCAATGATCAACGGCCCAGAAAGCGAAAACAGCAAAGTGTATGGTACACATGAGGCATATTCAGAACACGAAAGACGAATTTGGCAGACCACCGTGACAGAGATTAGAGCCTCATCACGAAACACTCCAAAGAAAGCCATGGAGAGAAATTCTTATATGATCATAAACTGATTGAAAATTCTCAAGATCTACAATTAAATATCACAGTTGAGGGAATACATCTGGAGACAGTCCAGAGCTACAACTACCTGAGACATACTATAACCAATGACGGAAAATGTATTAAATAAACAAAAGAATAGGTATGGCAAAAAGTAATTTTAATGCCATGAAAAATATACTAACAACAAAACAAATATCAGCAGGGCTGAAACTAAGAATGGCAAAATGTTACTTCTTCTCAGTATGTATGGTGCAGCAGCATGGACAAGAAAACAGAACAGAAAATTGAAGCCTTTGAAATGTGGATTTATAGAAGAATAGGTAGAATTGGATGGAAAGAAAAGAAAACAAACGATGAAGTTTTAAAACAACTGAACATAAAAAAGAGAACTACTAAATACAATTAAGACAAGACAAATGACATTTTTGGGGCATGTTAAAAGACACAACAGCCTACTAAAAGTAATATTGGAAAGGAAAATACAAGGTAAAAGAGGCTGAGGCAGACCAAGACTAACATGGACGAGTAACATCAAAAGATGGACAAGTCAATCTATGACAACCTGCACCATCAAAGCAAGAGATAGAGCAGAATGGCGATCCATGGTAGCCAACCTTCGTTGCGGAGAAGGCATTCGATGATGATGAAACTACATCATGTGATATGCACGTACCAACGTTATTGAACAAGTCCTTGAATGTATGTATTAAAAGAACAATACTGAAGTAAGGTACAGTCGGAAAATGAAAAGAACACAGTATGTTTCCCCCCCAAAAGGAGACAAAATACATGATTATACGATATGAAACAGGCACGCGGCGTTGGCTCGATATTCACAAATAAAGAAGTCACAGGTGAGAAGATTCGATGATATAATCATACTGGCAATAGATAGGCCATACAGGATGGTGGAAATATCGGAAACAGAATATTATTAAAGGGATTAACATTCCAGATAGATAACGCTACTTCAGATAGTTTTTGAACGATCGAAAACTACGTGTAAATTAAAATATGAAATTTGCTGACGTTGTATATTTTATGTAGCTAATTCTGTCGTTCGTATTTCCTTTTTTTCTTTAATATCTTTTTCTTCTTGAACATCAAAAGATGGACAAGTCAGCCTATGACAATCTGCACCATCAAAGCAAGAGAGAGGGTGGAATGGCACTCCATGGTAGCCAAACTTCGATGCGGAGACGGCACTTAATGATGATGATGATCTATTCTTCACCAAGTTTATTTCTACCTTCTATTTCCTTTTCTATTCTTATTGTCCCTCTCTTCCGGTCTAATATCCATTATCTGTCTTCTATATCTTCCTATTCTTCCCCGCCTCTTCCTCACCATATAGTTTTTTCTGCCTCCTTTTTCTTCTACTTAAAATATCTATTTTTTCTCCCCTTTTTTGTTACTGTCTTTTTTCTCCCCTAGTTTTTAAACTTTTTTTTTAATGCCAACTCTCTTTTCTTAAAGTTATCTTCTCCCCTCTCTGCTTTTCTCTTTCACATTATTTCTTTATATTCGCTCATCTCTTTCGCCCAGTACATCTCACCCTCACTTTATTTCTTATTCTTTCCCACCAATTCTATCTTCCTATTTGTGTATTTGTTTCATCATTTATTTGCGCACCTACCCTCTATCATTTCATGCTAGACTGGTTGTCAAAAGTAAATATTGACAATCGTGTTTAGATAAACTGAAGATGACACCCTGTTGTTCCTAGAAATATCGCCTTTGCGATAAAGGCTCGGAAGATAAGAGTTGTTTATTCAGCGGACACTTTAAACCGCATGAATTTGTAATTTAAGAGAAGGAAAACAGAACCCCATCCTATTGCTAGTAATTGTCACGCATTTTATTCCAGGCTGCAGACACTGGGAAGTAAATGTTGAAACATTGTCATGTTTCAAAAGATCTGCTATGTGGTGGAGCGAGATTGGTTGGTAGTTTGGAATTAGACGAAGAATATTGCAGGTTACATAGAATCTCTTCCATAGAGACGTCATCATGAATAGGCGAAAGAAGAAGTTGCACTGATACGAAACAAATATATGTTTCCTGAATTTAGCCAACATTGCGTATGAAGCACAGGCGTGTAGTTTTCGATCTGTGGGACGATTTCTCGGCACCTATTTTATTTTAGTGGTTAAAAAATTATTTACTCCTTTATTTCGTACTATGTATTAATGGTATATATGTGCTTGCATTTCGAGCTTTTCTCCAGTTTGCCTCTGCATATATCAGCGAGAGTGGCTATTCAATGTTTCTTTATATCAATACACACACAAAATTAACTGACTGAATAGTGAGCATGAGGTGTGGTCGGCTGTTACAATCAAATTATAAAGCTGGTTACTCAAATGCAAGTACAATCGTGACCCAAATATTAGATTTATTAAACACTAGATTAGAATTAGCCGCGATAGCTCAGTGGTTAATGAACTCGACTACAAAGGACAAGGGGTAGGGTTCGATCCCAACCGACGGCTTCCGTGTTCACCCAGCCCTAAATGGGTACCGGATTTTTTCTTGGAAAGTAAAGCGGCACGGGTGTAATACCAACCACATTACCCCAAAAATCACGCGCCGAATTTCTGTAAAATTTATGGTCACTAGCACCATATTCCCTATACGCCACTTGGCGTGACAGTGGTACCTTACTTTTTTTTTACTAGATTAGAATTATACTCAACAAAAATACATTTAATGCACTTTTCATGCCAAATTACAAACGTCTTTTATAGTCACCAAATGGGACCGGAGAGGTAGGATGGCTCCGCACGTTATGGTTACATGGCTATTGTAATGGAGGTTATGATTTAAGTAAAGAAAACATTGTTCTAAACTATCGCAATTTTGTAATTACAGAAGTTTAAGATAAAGCACAGCTTGTGTTAGTTTTGTAAAGAAGGTAGAATCAAAGAAGGCATAGATTTCATGGGTTCAGCAATCTCAACTCCTTTTCTTGAGCCTAAAATATCGTCGGAAAGTTCGTACTCACAAGTGCCTCTGACAACAGATACTCTTGTCATTCACTCCCAAGCTCTCATCGCTTCTTAAGAGTGTCGCATCCAGTGCAGTTTCGCTTCAGAGAACTCAAGGGTCATTCTAAATGACCGTTTATTTTTAGAAATATTGCTTTATAAACGCTTGAAGACTCAGAGTACACTGTTTGCCAAACATAATTTAGTGTAATGATATTGCGCTTCCTGAAAACACCTCAACGTCACGCTAAAACTAGCAGACACAATGTAGAAAATACATCCATTTTTCCGTTTGGGTAGAACTCGAATATAATGTTTGACAAATAATTGTACAGCTCGTTTCGTACAAAAAGTCCCACTACACCCTTCTTAGTCTTTGTATCATTGAATTGTATTTTGAACATACCACCCAGAACACCAGCCAAGCATATCAGAAGCTTGCTTTGGTAAAGATATTTGTTTAATTCTAATGGTTTAAATACGCCCAATTTTTTATTATTTTAAATTATTATTAGGTATGGCAAAAGGTAATTTTAATGCTATGAAAAGTATACTAACATCAAAACAAATAACACCAGGGCTAAAACTAAAAATAGCAAAATGTTACATCTTCCCAATATTACTGTATGGTGCAAAAACAGGGACATTAGGCAAAAAAAGAGAAAAAAACAGAACAGAAAATTGAAGCCTTTGAAATGTGGATTTATAGAATAGGTAGAAATGGATGGAAAGAATAGAAAACAAACGTTGAAGTTTTAAAACAACTGTAAATGAAAAGAGAACTAAATACAATTAGAACAAGACAATTGAAATTTTTGGTGCATGTTAAAAGACACAACAGTCTACTAAAAGTAATATTGGAAGGGAAAATACAAGTTAAAAGAGACAGAGGCAGTCCAAGAATAACATAGACGAGTAACATCAAAAGATGGACAGGTCAGCCTATGACAATCTGCACCATCAAAGCGAGAGACAGAGTGGAATGGCGTTCCATGGTTGCCAATCTTCGATGCGGAGACGGCACCCAATGATGATGATAAATTATTATTATAAAACATTATTATAAGACATCATTGGACAATTTATGTATTTTTCCATAAACCGAACCAAAATTATTCTAGAATATCTAGATTATATCAGTTATGGATCATAAATTGTTTAATCATGTAGCGTGATCACAACCCGAGAACATCCCCAAACAACTTGGAAAGAGTAATGCCTTTCACAAATTGCGGAAAGATGCGAGATGTCGAGTTAAAAGGCGATGGATTAATGAAATCTCTCTCTGCGATCAGGACTCAATCAGAGTAGGATTCCAGACTCTCACATGAAGTCAGCTGTTAGGTTAGTGTGTTGATCGCCCCCACAGACAGAACATCACAATTAGAGTCTGCCAGATCCACTCTGACCGAACACCCGTTAATACGTTGCACTGTGTTCTTCGCCAGTGGCCCAGTGCATCCGATTTCAGCCAGCATTTTATTCAGGTTTGCTTTCCTTAGCCTTTGATTGTCCCCAATCTTCCTGCAAGGCAGCAGATTGTCTTTTCTGTAGGGGGATTCTGCCCTTAGATAGTCGACCCTCCCAGGTTTACGAGCACCATCTGCCCGAGTCACTAGAGGTGACTAACACAGACATGCACACACAAAGATATGAGATGTGACTAACACAGACATGCACACAACGAAACGAGGCATGACTAACACTGACACACATCAAGATATATGACACATGACTAACATAAACATGCACATAAAGATATGAGATATGACTGGCATAGACATGCACACACAAAGATATGACACATGCCTAACATAGACATGCACACAAAGATATGAGATATGACTAACATAGACATGCACACACAAAGATATGAGATGTGACTAACATAGCCATGCACACACAAGGATATGAGATGTGACTAACACAGACATGCACACACAAACTTGTGAGATATGACTAACATAAACATGCACATAAAGATATGAGATATCACTAACCCAGACATGCACACACAAAGATATGACACATGACTAACACAGACACACACTAAGATATGAGATATGACTAAACACAGACACACATAAAGATATGAGACATGATTAACACGGACACACCAAGATATGAGATATGACTAACATGACACACACCAAGATATGAGCTATGGCCAGCACACACACACACACACACACACACACACACACACACACACACACGCACGCACGCACGCACACGCACACACACACACACACACACAAGCCAAGATATGAGCCATGGCTAGCACAGAAACACATCAAAATATGAGCCATGGCTTCACGGAAAATCACCAAGAAATGAACCATGTCCAGCACAGTAACACATTAAGGTATCCATATGCTTGGGTTTGTTGTAGTCGGCAGACTCTTCTTAACGTGGGAATCATCAACATACGAGTCGCAGGCCCCGATTAACTGTTCACAGGTTTCGTTCAAACAGTTGTCCGGAGATTTGAGAGTATATCTAGAAATAAACGGTAGAAATAGACAAGTTCGAGATATCAAAACAATGACTTTATACTTAAATAAATATTTAGTAAACATATAAAAAAAGAAAAGATGAATCATCATCATCACCATCATAATCATAATCATCATCATCATCATCATCATCATCATCATCATCATCATCATCATCATCATCATCATCATCATCATCATCATCATCATCATCATCATCATCATCATCATCATCATCATCATCATCATCATCATCATCATCATCATCATCATCATAATCATCATCATCATCATCATAATCATCATCATCATCATCATCATCATCATAATCATCATAATCATCATCATCATCATCATCATAATCATCATAATCATCATCATAATCATAATCATCATCATCATCATCATCATAATCATCATCATCATCACCATAATCATCATCATCATCATCATCATAATCATCATCCTAATCATCATCATCATCATAATCATCATCATCATCATCATCATCATAATCATCATCATCATCATCATCATAATCATCATCATCATCACCATAATCATCATCATCATCATCATCATCATCTTCAATACATCCTCATCACCAAGCCTGGTAGCGTTGGCAATCGATTCCTACCATATGTAAGCCTTCAGTACTATTAATAGCCACAAGAACAAATTGATGACGTATTGTGGCGTATAAGAATAAATGTTATTGCTTCTGTTTTATCATGACAATCAGCACATTTGATAGATTATGTTGTCAGTATCACGCCAGGCCACAATAATTTCCCGATAAAATATCTTCAACATCATCATGTGCTATACCGGTACATATTTTTAAGGTTCATTAACAGATAAGTCAAATCAGTTAGGAAAAAAAAGAGCATTTGAATTTCGAACCCGACACCGTCTAGTCAACACTTAGTCACCACTTAGTCATCATTTAGTCACTACAGATTCATGCATAGTCATACTGGATGGCCTAGAGGTAAAACCTTGTTCTCTGGACACGAATCTTCCTTACCACATCCGATGGACTTTTTTTTAAAAATCGTGGTTTTTTTCGTGACTTTACTCTCTCCCAGTTTCTGGTCAGTGAGATCCAATGTCTAGTCCTTTCGGAAAACGGCGACAAACAGGAGGTCCCGTGGGCACAGGAAGTTTCCAGGTAATTTAAAGTCGAAAAGAGTAGGTAAAAATATTGACTGCCGACCGGGCAAACATTGTTAAGCAAATGTGTTCATTCTTGTCGAA